>CM055404.1:121761227-121788497 GCA_029228625.1 Pseudolycoriella hygida
ACGAAAATACAGAAAAGTCTTCTGAAACTACAAATTACAAAGTCGACTATCCACAAGTGGTACGAAATTTGGTCATCGTGGTGATTTTTGCACCTTGACCTCTCGTTTGACACAGTCATGTGACGGAAAAGTACTTATTTTTAAGTAAATTCTTATTTTTTTGTAAAAAACCGAAAAACCGGGTAACCCGGTTTTAAGAGAAAAAAAACCGTCGATTTTATAGTGTCCAAAATCGGCGGTTAACTGAAAAACCGGTTCGGTTTAAAACCGGGTTGCATTCACTAACTGCTTCTTATCATTTCAAAAATTATGAGTTCCATTCTGTTCTATAGGACAAATAAAAGATAAAAACATATGAAGGGACCCGTACGTATCAGAATAGATGCGGCGAACAGAGTTTACGTAACGAAAAGACTCGAACGTATTTAAATACATATTGCCTTAACTCTTAAATGTATGAAATTGCGTCCACATCATGCTCGGAGCGGTAGCGGAGAGCGTGACGCAGTCCACACACCCCAAAAAAACGTCCACAAACCTAAAAAACTCCATACAAAAATCTTTGGGACAAGACACGATGTATAGGCGAACTCTGGAGTTTTTTCCCCTCGCCCCCTCCCCTTCCAAATTATTAAAAAACTACGTCGCAGCAGCCTTCCAACGAGCTCACACTCATTGAAATCGGTTGAAAACGAGCCGAGATATCGCCAATCAAAGATGACCAATTTCGATATAAAAATGGTAAAATTATCTTTGAAAGTAATCGCAATTTTATTCCTGTGTTGTGTGTCAACGATCTATCTATGTATGTATCTACTTTTTTTTCTCGAGAACCGCCTGTACGATTTCCTTAAAATATTCAGGGAACGTCAGTCTCGGCCCCAAATGAAAAATTTCATATGCCGCTTTTCCGGGAAAATTGTGGAAAAGCCGTGGCATGTGGAAAAGTGGTCAATTTTGAGGGTTTTTTAGGTAATGCTCGGAGTTTTCGAATTTGAGCTCCGAAGTGACAATAGCTAGTGAGTTGGTTTCTTCGGGAAAGTTATAGAGTTTGGTCAGGAGATTTTTTTGGGATCTTAAGAAAATGGCTGCCAGCAGTCAAACCTTGAATTTTTCCAAGCAATAAATTAGGTTTTTTTTGGTTTTCGAATTTTAGCTTCGGAATAACAATACTAGAGAGTTGGTTTCTTCGCGAAAGTTATAGAGTTTGATCAGGAGAATTTTTTGGGATTTTCAGAAATCTGCCAAAGTTGGAGTTTTGTTAGGTATAAATTATGCCTCTTTGGGTTTTCGAATTTTAGCTCCGGAATGATAACACTTGCAGAGTTGGTTTCTTCCAGAAAGTTATGGAGTTTCATCAGGAGAATTTTTTGGGATCATAAGAAAATGCTTGCCAGCTGTCATAGCGGCGCCATCTTGGATTTTCGTTTATGCTTTTACGGTTTTCGAATTTTAGCTCCGGAATGAAACTACTTAGAGAGATGGTTTCTTCTAGGAAGTTATAGAGTTTGGTCAGGAGAATTTTTTTGTATCTTAAGAAAATGGCTGCCAACTGCCATCTTGGATTTTTTGCTAAATTCTGTATATGAATACCTAGACAGTTGGTTTCTTCAGGAAAGTTATATGAATCACTGAGAAGAATTGGTGACACCAAGTGGCCCGAAGGTAGCCGAAGGTGACACGAAGTGTTCCGAAGGCAGGCGAAGGTGACACAAAGTATTCCGAAAGTAGCCGAAGGTGAAACGAAGTGTTCCGAAGGCAGCCGAAGGTGACACGAAGAAAATTTTTTTCGAAGACAATTTTTTTTCGGAGAAATTTTTTCAACAACTGAAAACTTCCAGAACGACTGATATTACAACAAAAACATCTTTAAATTAGAGTGTGACGCAGTTCGTGAGTCTGCTTCCAAAATTAATGATATCGCTTGAGGTGACGCTATCACTGATAATACGCAGAAGTTTGTTTGGCACAAATGCCTGACCCACCAGCGGAATAATTTTTCTGTACTTTCAGTTTTAACACGTAAAAATTTAAATTTACCTTAAACAATCTACACAATAAGAAACAAAAGTCAAATTTTTGCATCGCGAAAACTGAACGTACAGAAAAATTATTCCGCTGATGGGTCCGGCATTTGTAACGCAATTTTTTTCAACACAGTGTAATTTTGTTTTGAAAACAGCGCTGTAATTTTTCAGGAAATTAAAACTTTGAACACAGGGTTCTATTCAAACAAACTTCTGCCTATTATCAGCGATAGCGTCACCTCAAGCGATATCATTAATTTCGGAAGCAGACTCACGGAATGCGTCTCACTCTACCTTTTAAGAGGTTTTTGTTGTGATTAAGTTGTATTGGAAATTACCGATAGGGCAATATTGGAAAAACCGTCCGAAGAAACGGTGTAAAAAGACCTTTACGAAGCACAAAATTGACCTTCAAATATTGAAAAATGTTTTACTCTTATTTCTCTACTACATAGGAAAAAATATTTTTTGGGCTAGAGTCGACCTTAGTACCGACCTAAAGCCCTAAGTAGAGGCCTCGGGCACACAATTCCATAGCCAAAAATGTTTCCCTCAATTTCCTCTGCAACATAGCAACAAAAATTTGTTTTTGGTTAGGGCCGACCTTAGGACCGACATGGCCCACTTGAGCCTTAAGCTCAGGCAAAAGTTTCTTTTATAAACTATCAGTCATGCCTAGATCTTTCAAACAAAAAAAAAATTACTCGAGTTACGTACAAGAAACACATAGAGCACTAGCACAGACTCGTTTTTAGTGCCCCAGTTAAAACCAAGGACTCAAATTCAAAAAAGTTTTTTCCATAAATTGTCGACTATGCTCAGGTCTTTCAAACAAAAAAAAAATTATGAAAATAGGAAAAGATTTGCCCGAGTTATGGACAAAAGACACATAGAGCCCTAGCAGAGACTCGATTTTAGTCCCCTAGCTAAGTCCAAGAACTCAAATTCAAAAATTCTAGGTATTCTTATTCAGAATTTAGCAAAAAATCCAAGATGGTGTCACTTTGACAATTGGCAGCCATTTTCTTAAGATACAAAAAAATTCTCATGACCAAACTCTATAACTTTCTAGAAGAAACCATCTCTCTAAGTAGTTTCATTCCGAAGCTAAAATTTGAAAACCGTAAAAGCATAAACGAAAATCCAAGATGGCGGTGCTATGACAGCTGGCAGCCAATTTCTTATGATCGTAAAAAATTTTCCTGATGAAACTCTATAACTTTCTAGAAGAAACCATCTCTCTAAGTAATGTTATTCCGGAGCTAAAATTCAAAAACCGTAAAAGCATAAACGAAAATCCAAGATGGCGCCGCTATGACAGCCGACAATTTATGGTAGAAAGTTTTTTGAATTTGAGTCCTTGGACTTAGCTAGGGCACTAAAAGCGAGTCTCTGCTAGGGCTCTACGTGTTTTTTGTACATAACTCGAGTAAATCTTTTCCGATTTTCAAAAATTTTTTTTTGTTTGAAAGATCTGAGCATGACCGGCAATTTGTGGAAGAAACATTTTTCGATTTGAGCCTTTGGACCTAGCTAGGGCACTACAAACGAGTCTTTGTAGGGGCCCTACGTGTTTTTTTACATAATTCGAGTAAATCTCTTCCGATTTTCAAAAAAAAAAATTTTTGTTTGCAAGTCCTTGGCACGGCCGACAATTTATGGAAGAACTTTTGCCTGTGCTTAGGGCTCGAGTGGGCCCTAACCAAAAAAAAAATTTTTTGCTATGTTGCAGAGCAAATTGAGCGAAACATTTTTGTACATGGAAGTATGTGTCCGAGGCCTCTACTTACGGCCCTAGGTCAATACTAAGATCGGCCCTAGCCCAAAAAATAGTTAGACGAAATTGAGGTAAACATTGTTCTCTATTTGGAGGTCAACTTTGTGCGTTCGGAGAATTTTTTCTTTGGACGGGTTTTTACATATTGCCCTATCGGCAATTTCCAATACAATTTAATGTGAACGCAATATTTACTTAATACGTTCCAGTCTTTTCGTAACATCAACTCGGTTTGCCGCATCTATTCTGATATCCTGCATATGTTTTTTGTTACCATTCAAAATACGATCTGTTGCATATTGCAGATACGTATGACAGAGAACTAAAATTACGCATTATAATATGGAAACACATTATTGATGGTATGACTTAAGGTCCCAATGAGAAACACCCGGAATATTTGGGTGTTGTAGTGTATCGGGGTGACCGCCAAAATGGCGGAAAATAGGCGTGGACTCAGAAAAAACCTTTGATATGTTGTAGAGTAAGTTGAGGGGATCATTTTCGCCCATGGAAGTAGTAGCCGCCGCGCTTCGGTTTATAGATCGGAGAGATGTTACTCTTGAGATATAATTCAAACTTAAAAAAGCCATGGGAAATTTTTGGAAAAAATTGATTAAAATGACAAAATTTCCATAAATCGATGAATACAAATTGTTGCGTACCGGCGTCTATGTATTTTTTATAGATAAACTACATAATTCTAAGCAACCAAATGTTCTACGGCGTGTCTCTAAAAGTTAAATATTTTTCAATAATAAACAATGTGCTACATTAAACCAGCTCTATGAACAAACGTTTAATATTTAGAGACATGTTGCAGAAGAATTTTTGGCGCCTTCATCAATTTTTTCAAAAATTTTCCATTTTTTTAGCTTCAGTGGATTGAATATCGTATTGTACCTCTCTAACATAATCTAGAGAAGCATCTGTCAGTCATCCGGACATTTTTTATAGCTGATTCGTCAAGTCTAGACCTCCCTCCTCGATCTACCCCATTATTATTATTTTTATTATTTCTTTATTTCTGTATCTTGTGTAACAAAAAAAATGTGTCTTAACTAGTAACAACTAAAGTTTTCTTAGAATAACTTAGTACTAAATTAACATACCGTCAAGAATTGTTAGACTGCGTAGCTCCAGTATGTGTACAATTCTAAGGAGCTACATACCCCATGTTACAATAAAGTCGTAACTACAGCAGGAGTAACGTTTCGTTACAAGGGAAAACGTGAAAAGATAGATAGAGAAATAAAAAAGTGCACAAGTTAATGATTCTGTCCCTGTATTTGAAAAACAGTCAATTTTTCTAAATTTTTCATTACTGAAAGCGTTATAGGTGGAACATTTTTAAAACATCTTCCATAATCATTTCTAGTCTGTGGTTCTAAATTAATTAGCTAATTATCTCTCGTCGGTCATGCAATTTGAGGCATTTCATGGTTCAATTTTATTGTGTTTTCA
The DNA here is from genome assembly GCA_029228625.1 of Pseudolycoriella hygida. Classification (NCBI taxonomy): domain Eukaryota; kingdom Metazoa; phylum Arthropoda; class Insecta; order Diptera; family Sciaridae; genus Pseudolycoriella; species Pseudolycoriella hygida. The sequence goes on from CM055404.1 coordinate 121,766,496, forward strand.
CACCTAAACAAAATATTCTTTTGATTCGCTGTCTCTTTTATATTTCTGCAGAAATATCCACATTTTGTCTTTCATTGTGGATGACGAACAAGCCGAATAATAATAATAATAATCGTACTATCTGCTTGCTGAGTGAATTAGTGATACTAAAAGAATGGTCTTTAATTAAGCGTTGCAGATCAGACTTTATGAAGCAAATATGAATCTTACAAGCGTTGAACGAATGAATTAATTAAAGTAAACACTATACCACCTGTAAAAGTAACGGTGAAACAAATAGGTTAGGTCGCATTATTTCTGTAAAGCGCCCATTTCCCGCAATTCCCAGAAGCATTCGAATTTTAAAATCTCAATTGATCATATCGATTTTAGCTTTTCAAAGTTTTAAGCACAGCAGTTTTTTCGACAAGGGGGAAACACTTTTTTTCCGAATGAAAAAAATTGCAGTAAATGTTGAAAAATTAAATTAGCATAAAAATGTTTGGTGAGTCTGAGAAGAGTAAAAACTGGAAAAAGTCAATTTTTACACTTTCCCGAATTTGCTCAAGTGCATTATACTGTTTTGAGTATCGAGAGGGTGAAAGAATTTTTTGAGTACTCCTTCCGATTCGGTACCTGGACCTGAACTTTCACATACCCCTAAGGTTCAACAGTGGTGTTCACTTTTTTCAAAATCGGCCCGATGCGCTGCGCTCTTTTATGGGAAAATAAGGCATACAGATGTCAAGAGTTAAATACAGTTGAGAAAAGCCGTATTCAAAATTTTTCATTTAAACTTATATTCCCAACGAAAAAAATATATCGCAGATATATAAATTACTTTATCGCAATTCCAACTGTTTCCCGATAGCTTAAAAACCATTACTTAATACTTCGCTAACGAAACCTTACCTTGATCCTTTGATACATGAGAACATGTAAGTAGCAGTCCATTCAATGGTATTATTTGTTAATTCAGTGGATTATCATCGTATTCAAATGACGCGAACTTTCCGTTAAAGTAGGAAAATTCGTGTTTGTTAATGCAATGGGTTAAAGAAACTGGATATTTAACAAAGTATTATTGTCTTTTTATGGGGTGCTTGGTCACCGAGTAACAATTATTTACGGCAGCGTTTCATTGTACTATTGTTAAAATAGTTATATGTACAGCTCCTCATAGACTAGCCACGAGTTATCAAGATTAGGAATTATTTTAAATTTAATTTCAATTACGATTCGCTAGAGTTGTTTGTGTGCAAATTGGTATTGAGTTCTTTGAGCAGTGTAGCCGTACCACTGTCACCGTGGACATTTCTGAACTGCATGTGCAAAACGTTGAAAAACGAACTTAATCTTCTATCACATCGCAATAGTGGTCAGAAAATATGATTTGTGTTTTAGGTGTCTGATTTCAGGCAAAATGCGAAAACACTCGAAGCTAGTTGTCCTAGTTGACCTTATGCAGCAATCACCTTTTCCCATTCGAGATCAATGGTAAAAGTTGGTTAGCGCAGTTGGTAATGAATTAGAAAACTGTTCATTCAAAGGGAATCGCATTTCTTGTTATTTTAAATGAATGCTAAATAGTGCAAAATGAATTGTCGAAATCACAAACAAACACGCACGGATAACAATCACTGTTGTTGGTTCCAAATTCTTAAAAAAAGTTTAATAGAAATCGGTCGTCATACCAAAATTTAGGAAATAACCTTGAAAAACCTCACTCATTTCGACGGTAACCCAAATCCATTGAAAAAATGAATGGACGTTAACTAGTGCTAGAGAAATCTGTTTTAATCCCAAAATCTAGGAACCGACTTTGAAACACTCCACTCCTGTCAAACATAACGACTTCTCTAGAAGTTTTTTTAAGAGTTTGGAACCAACATCAGTGATTGTCATCCGTACGTGTTTGTTTCGACAATTCATTTTGTACTATTTAGCATTCATTTAAAACAGCAAAAAATGTAATTTCCGCAGATCCCCTGGACAAATTTAGTTTCGAAAACTTCATATTTCAAGTACTTTAGTATGGTATTCGACCGTTCGACGCTTGAATTTGTATTGTTATTTCATTACTATATTGTATAAAGCTAAATAAAATATTCATTCAATCACTAACAACCCGTTAGCGGTATAATTCTCTTCATTCCGATTTACATTTTTAGTAGTCTAGTTTGATACAGGCTAACACTGACAACCAGCATTTTTCGACAAGACATCTATTTTAGCATTTTTGTTTGCAATTGTATACATAGATCGTCGAAAAAACTGACGTTTTCAACGCCATGCAACCAGTCATGAGAGGACTAAGACTTACTATCGGGTCGGGTCAACGTGAAAATTTTAGGTCAGGTCACTTTCAGGTGAGGTCAAAACTGACCTGAAACCTGATATGACCTGTGAGCAAAACCTGAAAATTTTCAGGTTGACCTGAAATGATTTCAGCATGAAAATAAAAATGTAAAAAATCTTTAATATGAGTTATGCAAAAACGCATTTTGCGAGTCTTTGCCATATCCGAGCCCCCTCTTACCACAAGAAACATTGTTTCATTTACGAATGTCGATTCTTACCAAAAGAAACATCACATCCGTGATGAGCGTCGAAACAATAGATGTAGGGTACTCGCGACTAGTCTTAAGAGGCTCGCAAGTGGCGTTTTGAATCAATGCTAATGGAATTGTACCGATGATGATACATACCAATTAATGCTCCCCTAGCACATACTGTTTAGTAAACGCCGTTCTTCTTCCGTTTACAGTGCAGATGTGTAACATTTGTGGAAAGAGAGCCCCAAATTTGGGATATGAATTTCGAGTGATCCGTTCAAAACCGAAGAAATAATGTTAAAAGTGCAAGATATTTTTTATTTTCTTGTTTTCTACCAAAACTTGATTTCTTGATAACGAATTCATTTAAAAACAACACAAATATCTTTTTACTCACGAGAAATGAAGTGAAAATTTCATTCTACTCCTGCGAAAACTGACATTATATCAAGAGAAACCGAATTTTGGCACTCCTTCTATTAAACTCCTGGGATACTTTACAAAGTTCAATGACAAAATTAAAATTTACTCAAAAGTAAAACTTTTGGTCGTAAATTAAAGTAATTGACCAAAAACGTCATACACCAATTAGTGCTGAAAATTGACAGCTATCACAGAATTGAAGCTTGTATTTCATGTTTGTTAAAAAAGTCATCTTAGCTTCATCAAGAACACTTATAATAACTTAATAACGCCCATCTGAATAATTGGATAAACGATACAAAATGGCACTTTAATAAATAACTTTACTTATAGAGCACGTAACTAGTAGAAGTTGACTAAGGGGAAAATTTTCTTTATACAGAACGTCAATAGAAGGAGTTGAATAGAGGAAAATTTTAAAATGCAGTGAAGGTTTATTTTCCCACTTTTTGTGTAATAAGTTTTTTAAAAATGTTGATATTTACAGCCTTATCCTTTTAGAGGTGTACAACGTGAAATATGTAGATGACATTTGTATGTACAATGGTTTCTAACAGCTTTAAAAAAAACATGATGCAGTTTCAAAGGCCGAAAATTTCAACTAGAAAATGGTGACTGTTGGTGTCTTTTCAAAAAGTGGAAAATAAACCTTGGCCGCACTTTACTTATTACAGAACTAGTAAATACCCCCGCCCCTAGGGGCTACGCGGACATTAAGCATTCTTGTCCGTTAGGTCGGAGATTTGGGACATTAATACTAAAATGTATGCAAGAGTGTGCAAAGTTAGATGCTATCCTATAGCCGTTGAAGATTTTAAACGAATGATGCTATAGCATGCTCCCGTTGTAAAGTTCACTGTGTGTGATGCTATAGCATGCTGTAGCCGTTGAAAAAGTTGACTGTGTATGTGATGCTATAGCATGCTGTAGCCGTTGAAAATTTTCATACACGTGGGACGCTATAGCATGCTATAGCCGTTGAAAACGTTCACTGTGTGTGATGCTTTTTTTTTTTTTATATAAGGGTGAGGAAATCTTCATAGATACCCGGTCTTTCTGAACCAAGGTAGTGTTGGATTCCATTCTTTAATGACCTACCAACTAAAACCTCCTTCCTTAGTCTTCGTGCTCTCTTCTCCGTAGGAACCGCCTCACAGCATTACTTCGGGGAGGAGCTGTGCTTTCGCACCTACTCTCTTAGATCAACTGCCAGTCTTCTTTGATCGTCTCTCCATGCAATTTGCAGCTTCGTCATTATTTTCGCAACTACATTATCCGCCACTATCCACACCTCCTCATCGCGGCACATCTCCGATATTATGTTTTCGGCACTTACATCTGGCCTACTCACAGTAAACAGCTCTCCTCGTTCTTGTTCGAAGCGGGGGCAGACGAATAACACGTGCTCCGCAGTCTCTTCCTGCCTATCGCATGTCGTGCAGAAAGGTGACTCCGTGAATCCAAACCTGTGCAGGTACTTCCTGAAGCATCCGTGACCAGACAGAAACTGTGTCAGGTGGAAATTAACCGCTCCATGTTTTCTCTGTACCCATGTCGTTATTTTTGGTATGAGTCTATGGGTCCACCTTCCCTTGTCCGAGGAGTCCCACTCTTGCTGCCACTGTCTCAGTGATTCGGCTCTTAATTTCGTCCTAAATGTTTTGGTAGTTTGACCCTCCATTCTCTTCTTTCTATGACATTCACTGTCTTCTGTCAGCGTTATGCATATGGCCATCGTCCCGGCTATAACACATACCGCTTCTAAGGATATTGTTCGATATGCGCTTGCTACTCTTATGCTTGTCAGCCTCTGGGCTCTATTAAGCCTTCTCCGATTCTTCTTCGTATCTAGCGCCTGTATCCCCGCTGGTGCTCCGTAGCGCAATATCGATAGGGTGACACTTGCAAGGAGCCTCCTTTTGCTGCTGCGCGGTCCAAAGCCGTTTGGCATTATTCTGGCCAATGCTGCGGTGGCTTTCATTGCCTTTTCGCACGTGTAGTCCACCTGGCTATTAAAATTTCTGCGGTCGTCCAGCACAACTCCAAGGTATTTTAATTGGCGAGTGGATGTTATTTCTTCCCCGTCAATGTTCAAAATGATTCGTTCGGTTTTTCTGCAGTTACTTACTAGCATGATCTCAGTTTTTTGGTGGGCCAGCCTCAGCCCCGCCGTTGTCATCCAGTTTTCGACAGTTTCTAGCGTCTCCATCGTAACCACCTCTACCTCCATCTTCGACGTTCCGGATACCGTGAGGATCAAGTCGTCGGCAAAAGCAATCGTCTTAGCACATCTTGGCAGTTTCAGCCTCAGCGCTGTGTCATACATAACATTCCACAGCGTTGGTCCTAATATGGATCCCTGTGGTACTCCAGCTGTGATGTCGACTGTCTTTTTCCCTTCATTAGTATCGTACGTTAGTACTCGTCGCTCGAAATAGCTTTTCAGTATCCTACAGAGGTAATCGGGGACTCTCATGACATGTAGCGCCTTGGCTATCTCTATCCAGCTTGCGCTATTAAAGGCATTTCTAACGTCTATCGTCGTTATAGCACAGAAGCGGTTACCCCGTATTTTTTGCTTCCGCGCCTTGTCGGTGGTCTCTATGACTTTTTTAATGGCCTCAATCGCCGATCTCCCTTTTCGAAATCCGAATTGTTCGTCCGACAGTCCGTGCTCGCCCTCCGTGTGTTTTCTTAGTCTATTCAGGATCGCGGTTTCCAGCATTTTTCCCAACCCATCCAACAAGCATATAGGTCTATATGATGATGGCTTGTCTGGCGGTTTCCCTGGTTTTGGTATTAAGACCAGCTTCTGTTTCTTCCATATTTGAGGAAAATATCCGTCGTCGAGGCACTTCTGCATTGTCAATCTGAGCATGTTAGGCTTTGCGCATGCTGCTGTCTTCAGAGCTATATTGGGGATTCCATCTGGTCCTGGCGCTTTGTTATTTTTTGGCTTTTGTGCAGCCATCTGGATCTCTTCTACAGTGATCGACCGTTCAAGTCTGTCTTCCGCTTCATCGTCATAAGGAGTTTGCGGCCATGTGATCTGTTCGTGCTGTGGGAAGAGCTCTCTCACTATGACACCTAGCCTATCCGGGCACTTTTCTTTTGGCCCCAATGTACCTTTCATCATCGTCATTACTGTTCTGAACACTTTGCCCCACGGGTTCGTGTCTGCCTCTTGGCACAGTTTCTTCCAACAATCCCTCTTACTCGCCCGGATTGCTCGCTTCAGTGCTAGTTTTGCATTACGATGTTCTTCGGACCTCTCTATTCTAACATTCTCGTTTCTGGCCCTTTGCATCCTCCTTCTTGTCTTAAAACAAGTTGTTCGCAAAAGTCTTATTTCGTCGTTCCACCAAAATGCCGGTTTTCGCCCATTCCTCGGTTCCATCCTTCTTGGCATCGCCGCGTCACATGCATTCACCATTTCTTTCGTCAATTCTTCTGCAGATTTCTCTTCGTGATCGTCTTTTGATTGGAGATATTCCTTAAAAACTTCTTGATCGAAATTTCCGGTTCTCCATCTTCGCTCTCCTCTATGAGTCATCTGTCTTGTTGCCTCTGTACACTTTTTCACGGTGTACCTCAATGCCTGGTGATCGCTGTGTGTGTAACTTTCGTCGACTCTCCAGTTCAGACTTGGAACTAGTACTGGACTGCAGAATGTCACGTCAATAATCGACTCTCGCCCATTCTTGCGGAATGTAGTTGCATTTCCCACGTTTGCCAGAACCACATTTAATCTAGCTAGCGCTTCTTGCAGACTGAAGCCTCTATCATTTGTGAATCTACTACCCCACTCAACTGCCCATGCGTTAAAATCACCTCCAATATGAACTGGGTTGAGTCCCGTCAGTTCTCCTGTGAGTAAATCTAACATTCGTTCAAACTGCAGAATCGTCCATCTTGGTGGTGCATAGCAGCTGGCAATATACACTCCATCAATTTTCGCTATCACGAATCCTTCGTGAGCGTCTGATACAACTTCTTGTATGGGGTACTTGCCCGTTGTCAATATTGCGGCCATCTCGGCTCTGTCAGCAGCCCATTTACCGTTGTTTCTATATACACGGTACGGTTCTGAAATAATCGCTACGTCACATTTTTGTTCCGCTGAGGCTTGCCACAGAAGTTGTTGTGCCATGTCACAATGATTTAGATTTATTTGTATCACTTCCATTCTTGTCCTGTTTTAGATTTAGCGCCTGTTTAAAGACTGGACATCTCGCTCCACCAGTCACGTGGTCATTTTCTGACGTACACAGCAGACATTTCGGCGGGTTCGTGCAATCTTTGGCTAGGTGGTTCTCTCCCCCACATCTCCTGCACAGGTTGGATCTATCCTCTCCCCTACAATTCCTTGCCTGGTGTCCAAAATTCATGCACTTGAAGCACCTTTCTAACTGCTGGGTTACCCTTATCGGGCATACGGTCCAGCCCACCTTTACCTTTCCGATTTTCAAAATCTTTATCGCTGCGTCCACCGGGAGTTTTATTTCCGCCGTTTGGAGTTCGTCTCTCGCTTTCCTCATACGGATCGTCATTGGCTCTATCTCGTCATTTATATTACCTTGCTCTTTCAGAGCTTTTCGAAGGTCTTCGCTTGTCGTGATCTCGTCCATATATCTACATTCGATCGTGGCCATGTGGGACACCGCTCTCACTTTTGCTGACTCGCCCAGTGATCTCTTGACTAGATCTTTATAATCTGCACTTTTAATCTCTGGGCCCTTCTTAAGTTCAAACAACATTTCACCCTTCTGCGTTCGTCTTATTCTCGAGACGTTTTCGCCCAGGTCCTTGAGAGTTTGGTCGTCCTTTATTTTTTTGAGGATTTCAGCGTACGTTGTTCCTTCTTCCGCCGCCACTATCAGAGCATCAGCCTTCGGTCTCAGTCTTTTAAGCTTCGGCTTCTCTTTTTTTTTCTCCTTCTTTTTGTTTCTCACCTCTCTCCACTCATTAGGACTAGGCTTCGGTGTTTGTGTATCTGGTCTCCTTGTGGTCCTTTCGTTATTTTTCTTGTCTTTTTTGCTCCTTTTCGCCGCGTTTGTTGCTGTGGGCGTAACCTCCGGCGTTTGTTTTCTCTTTGAGGAGAGTGGGGTAGCTAGCACTTCGGCATCTCCGTCTGTTTTCTCCTTCTTGTCAGCTGTTTCCCGTTTCACATCATTTAAGCAGGCCCTAATATTGACCACCATCCTCTTTATGTCCTTATGCACGTTATTCTTATCTTGAATAAATTCATGCAACTCTTTCACCATTCTTTTGGCTTGCTCCAATTTTGTCATCTTCGATTCGCCGGTATCGCTGGTCTGAAGCGCATTTGTTCTTTCCTCGCTTGTTCTCACGGGCGACCTCGTTATCTTCGCGCTTCTTGCGAACACGTCGTATATCTTAACCTCCGATTGATTTATCCGCTGATCCTCTGATTTTGTCTGCTGATTTTTGCTGTCATTCTTATTCATTTCTTCCATTTTGTTGAGTCCCCCCTCCAAACCGCTATCTCCATCTCGTAGTGTAGTTACCTTCATGATCCCATGGTTACCTATGCAAGCAGTGAGGCCATGCTAGGGTTGATACGATCCTTCATGGGGCACCGTATTCAGAGCCAGATCGGTATTAGTCAGGAATGTTCATCTGAGCCTACACCTCCTATTTTCACAGGACGAGCTTTCGAACGTACTTGGAGGCCTGCCAAGGTTTTACCGGGACGGGGGCAACCATGGTATTAGCCCACTAGCCGTTTCGTGAAAGTGTCACCCTTCCTTAGTAAGGTAGTGGAATACAATAGTTGTCAGCCCTTGCCTACTCATCACAACCATTTAACCAAATTCATTGTCCGTGTTCGATGCTTTGCCAGTATGCCATAATTAAGACCTCACTGGCGTTGGCCTTAATGTGCCCGTAGCACTCCATCCGTGTTTGTTTGTTGGTTGATGGTAGTCCATCTGACTAGGACTGTGCATGCTGCCGTTGTCTCTTACCGTTGAGATCCTCCGCCACCATGCTAAGTCGCCATCCCATCTTAATAGCGCCTAGCTGTCTTCGACCCTCCCTAAACGTAGCGTCTAGGTACTACCCGAAGACAGCCCCCCTCATCCTTCAGCTAAGTGACCCACACTACTACACCAGGGTTGGTTACCTGATCGTTCATGGGGTTGCTCACTATAACAGGTGTCACCACGGGTAGGTAGGATGTAGGAGTAGGTGGACAGAGGCTAAGGTACATAAGGAGTACTATATTGCGCATAACACACCATTTGACACCCATCTCACTACACCTCAGTACATCTCATTACACTACACCTCAGTACATCTCACTACACTACACCTCACTACATCTCACTACACCTCTCCACGCCTCAGAGTTCGTTGCAGTAAAACTTTATTGAATTACATTACTATAATTCATAATTGAATACTACATCTTTTGAGTATCTGTACATCCCGGGCGAAGCCCGGTTAACCACACTAGTTTAGTATAAAATACTATTACGCTGCAAGACTGTTACAACGTCTCGAACCATTTACTGTTTGTCGGTCATAAAATATCCTTTCCAACTCTTGTAATATTGGGTACTACTGTTACATTACGTGTCCGCGTAGCACATCTTGAACACAGACATTTTAGAAATTTTTCGAAATATGATATGCCTGAAGTCGAACAGGCGCGAAATCTGTCATTTGTTTTTCGGTTGTTTTTAAGAAGAAAAATATTTCTTTATTTTACTATAAATTTCATTAATAAAATTGTGTAAACCATTTCATCATCATGCCTCGCCAAAAATCAACGCCCAAGCGTAATCAGAGCCAACAACAAGAAAAAAGACGCAAGCGAATGGATAAAGAAATTCTGGAGCTACAGAACACCGACATTCCACTAATTCCAAAATTGCCATTCAGTCGATTAGTTAAAGAAATAATGCAAAAATACAATGAGAACTTTCGGATTACGACAACTGCTCTGAAGGCACTTCAGGAAGCGGTTGAACTCTACTTAACATATTTGTTCAGCGATGCATACTTGCTGACTAAGCATCGACAGAGAGTAACTTTAGAGCGTACAGATATTCGTTTGGTATTGCACATCCGACAAGAGGCAAACAAATGATTTGAACGCTTCAGATACAGTTGTTTATGTTTCCGATTTATCCACACAAATGTAGTTTATGTTTTCATTTGAATTTTCCTGGAATGCAGCTATTTTTATAAAATGCTGTTCTACCTGAAACTAAATTACCGTAAGCTGTAAATATGTAAAACTATTACGCTGGGGTGAGACCTAGAAAATCGCTGATATTTTTGAATGAACAATTTCATAAAATTATGTCATTAAATTTTGTGTCCATTCACATATACAATGTTGTTCGTAATTACATTAAATTAACAGATTTGTAAAAGAACTAGCTTGGTTCCCCCCCTAGTACTAGTCCTAGTCCTAGTACTAGTTCTGGTTCGTTTTTCTTATGAGGAGCAGTTTCCTCAGTGAAACTCCTTTTCAATTTTAAAAAATATTCAACTCATTTTCAACTAAAAAAATTCGCCTGCGGTGCTTAATAATGATCCTTATGTTCAGTCGTACGTGGAAATTACGCGGGATCTTGGATCCCGAGAAGTTTTTGAAAAAAAAATTGGTTTCCGAAGGATTCTTTGCACTTTGACCGGGAAATTGCACCATAGGATATTTTACCGTGCAGCAATTGCCACTGGGATGGCAATGCCACCGGGAAGGCAATGCCATCGGGAAGTCAATACTACCGGGAAATCAAAAGCACCGGGAAGCGGGAAGTGAAAGCCATCGGGAAGGCAATGCCACCTGGAAGTTAGAAGCACCGGGAAGTGAAAGCCACCGGGAAGTCAAAAGCACCGGGAAGCGGGAGGTCGAAGCCACCGGGAAGTTAAAGCTCATATTTTCAAAATTTTCGACTGCACGGAATCAGTCAAATCATAAAATTCTTACTTACAATGAACCCTACAATCAAAAATTTCCGCCTGCGGCCCTTCACATAATCAGCCAATCAATAAAATTCTGACTTACAATGAACCCTACAATCAAAAATTCTCGCCTGCGGCGCTTTAGTCATTGGATTGATACTGAATACCTTACTTGCAAATTAACGAACACAATTTACAAAAAATCTATTGTAGTACCCCGCCACCCTACCACCCCCCCCCCTCCAGCACGGGGAAATCGTACCAGCGACACCGGGAAATCCTACCAGAGACACGGAGACTCGGTTCCCGGGAAGAAAACATTCAGTTGGTCAAAAAATGCCAGATTTTCTCACTGAAAAGAGGCACAAAAATGAACAACATGAATTTTTTCTTTTGTTTATTTTGACATTTAAGAATTGTAGCCTACAGTCGACAACGATAGGGTTGTTCCCAAAATTTTGCAATACAAAAGAAAAAAATTTCGCCTGCGGTGCTTTACATTATATATTTTCTTAGTGTGCTTTCTTCTTATGAAAACTGAATTTCCCAACAATTCATTAAATAATAAACCATTGTCATTTTTGGGACGTCATACCATGGCAACGGTGTACAGACAGACAGACAGCTTGACCCTCCTTATAAAGCAACTTACTGTTGCTGCAGCTAGTTGCAGTTAAATGCAGCTAGGTGCAGTGCGGTGCAGCTAGGTGCAGTGCGGTGCAGTGCGGTGCAGCTAGGTGCAGTGCGGTGCAGCTAGGTGCAGTGCGGTGCAGCTAGGTGCAGTGCGGTGCAGCTAGGTGCAGTGCGGTGCAGCTAGGTACAGTGCGGTGCAGCTAGGTGCAGTGAGGTACACCGAGATGCAGTGCACAGACAGACAGACAGCCCGAGCATTCCCGTAAAGTAGCTACCGCTACTTAATAAGTACGGATTTTTTATCCAAAATTCTCGCCTGTGTCGCGGCACGACGCTGAATTAGACTGGGTATTTTAAATATATGTCACGTTTCCTCTTGGGTGGATAAATAAATAAAATTATGCATAAAAGACAACACTACTTATTAAAAAAACTTGGAACATTCATTCAATAGAAAATTTTGAGCATCTCAATAGAAAATTTTAGCCCCCTCGATGAAAAATCCCCCCCAGTCCAAAATCCTTATAAAAGGCTCTGGACCGAAGGTCGCACCGGACTAGCCGCCTGAGGGGCGCCAGTCTAAGAATTTTTTTTGCATGCAGGGGTGTTGTTATCGTGTTGTAGTTTTGTGATAATTGTGCCCAGATTGCATCGGCATGTAGAGTTCCGTGGTGCTTGTCTGCTTGGAAACTGATTGTTCAGAGTCGAAGAATTACAGTATTCGTCGTCGGCTGATGCACCCAGGAACAAACAATGTCCAAGCAGGCAAGTAAATAAAAGTAACTGTATAAAGACAAGAGCGTTTCTGTATGTAACAAAAGCTTCATTATGGCAGTAAGTAAAAGATACAAAAAGTGAACTATTCAATCAAATGACGCTGCAGTTCTTTCGATGACTACCCTATCCAACTGGCGGTCGATAAAATCAACCGGCGGGCGGTCGATTAAAACCAACCGACGGTTGATCGAAACCAATCGGCAGTCGATTAAAACCAACCGGCCGGCGTCCGTCGGTCGGTTTAAACCAGCCGCCAATCGACTTAACAACTGGTGGTCGGTTAAAACCAACAGGCGGTCGAAAGGTGGTTTAAACCAACTGGAAATCGACTTAACCAACCGGCGCGGTCGATTAAAACCAACCGGCGGTCTATTAACACCAACCGGCGGTCTATTAACACCAACCGGCGGTCTATTAACATCAACCGGCGGTCTATTAACAGCAACCGGTGATCTATTAACACCAACCGGCGGTCTATTAACACTAACCGGTGGTCTATTAACACCAACCGGCGGTCTATTAATACTAACCGGCGGTCGATTAAAACCAACTAGTAGTTAGGACAAAATATTATTTTTGAAAGGACGCAAAGGACAAATTGAGGACATAATATTATATAGTGTTCGCGAGTGAAAATAAGTTGAAGAGCCATTTAATTTCCACGAAAAACAAAATTGTAAAGACGGACAGATCAGGAATTTACGAAATTAAATGTAAGATATGTGGAAAAATGTATATAGGTCAAACTCGAAGAAAAGTTATAACCCGTTATAAAGAGCACTGTGCGCGCATACGGTTAAATAAACCAGAAAAATCCGCGGTCGCGAAACACGCGCTAAAAGATTTGCATGCGAGATCTGAAGACTTCTAAGTAAAACTTAAAAAACAAGTATCTCAAACGTACAAATTAGATGCGTGGGGAAGTCTGTACGTGCACAAACATAGAACAAAACTTGTGAATACGGACCCAGCACCAATTATTTCGCCACTTTTTAATTTTTAAAAAACTGACCGAACAACGTATCGGATGAACTTTATGTATGTGTTTGTCCATAAAAAACTATTTCACACTGCAAACGCTTGAAGAAAAGATCAGGAAACAGTCTTACGGCAACGCGCGACTGATGATGGCCTAGCTGGTCGAAATATATTTCGCGTAAGTTTTATGTTACTTTATTAGTACTAGTCGATCCCAGGGCACCCCGCGAGGACACTCTGAAGGCTTTGGAGTGGTGGGTGCGAGGGTACTCCTAAAGTTTTCCAGAGAGCGGGTGCAAGAGTACGTATAAGCAGTAGTGCGGTGCAGTGATTAAGCAGAACTATTTTTTTATACCAGGGGGTTGATTTAAACTACAAAATTACAAAAAAAAATTTCTTTACACCGAACATCTCCACCCGAAAAAACCCAGGTCAGCTGGTCATTTCATTTCATACAAAAGGAAAAAAAAATGCAACACCACATAACGCGTGTATCATATTTTATTTTCACCTCTTCCTTTATACTCACTATATACACGCGCTTGCATATAAAATATTTTTTCGTTTCACTCTTCTTTAAACGCTCGATGCATTTGAAATATTCTTTCGATTCTTCCATTCTACGTTCATTCCTGCATGTCGGGTGTTTTATAAAGAAAAAATATTTTTTTCTGTGGCAGTGGGTATAGCGTTACGCCAATATAACGGGATGTAACGCTGAGGTTATTCACAAACAAACAAACATACAAACAAACAAACAAACAAACAAACAAACATACAAACAAACAAACAAACATACAAACAAACAAACAAACAAACATTGCGTTTTTATAATATGTTAAAAAATCTTAACTTAAAACACAACGAATTTGTTTGTTGGTTGATAATGTCGCTATCAGAAACCGAAATGTGTCAGTTGAATAATAGAAAACGTTAATGTCTGACTGATCTCAGCTCGGGATCTACCGAGTCGTAAAGTCTTCTTCCTGTGTTCGCTGCTTCAACCTATTTACGCGACTACTGTCCATGTTAATCAGTTCTTTAGGCAATTCTACGTCGGAGCTAAACAGAAAATTGCTTCGTATGAGCTGTTAGATCACTATTTCTCTATGCAGTTTGCTTTCTGAAATCATACAAGTCAGACGTAAAAAATTTGCAGGTAAGCGCATTTCATTTCACTTCAACGGAATTACATAAGATCTTGCAGCCTAAGGCAGTTCCCAGCGGAAATAGATGGCAGCACATTCTATACACTTGACATTTGACATTATCTTTAGTTCATGATATCGACGTTACGAGTATCACAGATGTCGCACTTTTCGTTGAAAGTGGTCTTAGAATACAGTGAAGCAAAACTCCTAACTTCGAATTTCGAAAAATCAGTAGATCGTTTGTGTAAAAAACTTCTCTTTCAATCAAATTTTTTATTAAAACATTAAACAAATTAAATTCAAATTGGGTTTTCGTTGAAATATCGTAATTTAAGACAAATTATAGCTAAAAATTTACAGCGATTAAAATGTGTGCAGTTTGCGTTACGTCAGCAAAGTCTGCGTGAGACCATGACTTGGGCAATCTTTCATGAGGTATGCCTAAAAACGTACAAATTTTGATCAATTTCTTTAACACCGAATTCCAGAAGTTACCTTTTCTCCGCACTTGAAACATCGGCCCAATTCAAGTTTCTCAATCACGTCATCAAAATATCCATCTTCACCCTCAAAACGTTCGTCACACTTTGACAGTGAAAAATTTTGAATCGCCTCACTAAATTCATTGTCACCTTGGGTAGGTGACAGCGTAAAACAAATGGATTCACTATCTTGAATCGGTGATTCGGCCATAACGTGGAAATCTTCAGAATCACAGAACGACATACCGCTACTCTCAGGTTCATCTAAATCAGGAACAACTTGAAATGCGTCAGAATCATCCGACAAGCAGCCGATGTGTTCATACAGGGACACTTCATTTTGTTGAATTTTCATTCTTCGAGTGTGTAACGCCAAATCCCAATCATCATCGTCGTTTTGGGAAAACTTCCGTTTCGATTGAGAGTCTGTGTTCGCCGATTGTTCGTTACACAATGTCAATTCATAGTCTATCAGACCTTGACACAAATCGTATTTTCCATTTCTTTGTAAATTGTTCATAGGCAAACTACAGGCCATATTGTTCGTGTGATTTCAAATGTTGGACACAAGCTGAAATGAAAGTTGTGGTTATGTCGATTAGGCGATTTCTTTACATTTTCTAAAGGCTACCTCAGCGGAAAAAATTATTCTTTGGACTTAAACCCTCTTACCTTTGTTGTAAGCGCCACAAACGGTAGGATGGTAACAAATATAATTTTTATTTCTCTTAGCGTTATTCTTCCTCAGCGTCTCAAGTCACTCTGAACAAAACCCAGCGTTTTATTTCTTGCTTTCGGATTGCAAAAGAACAGGGTGAAACAAATAATTTGAAAAGTTTCGTACCTACCTATCGAGAATTTAATGAACATATTTTTCAACTCTTAAGTTGCATTTGACTGTTCGAAGCAACCGTATAAAAAGACCTTTCGAACATCCCTCACCAAACTCTAGGACAGATAATAGTTTCTTGACTTCAATATCTTTCATGCAAAACCTCACAGAGCGATTTCCGTTCTTACTTCGCAGAGCTATAAGCGAAAAAGTTTCACCGACACTCATTAAACCACGTTTTCGACCGCAGCTACGAAAGTTTTTGCTCAAATACGATCCCACAATAAATTTCACGATTATCCTTCAAAAAAAAAAAAAGATTTTCGAAATTGATCAATTTTTTTGCAGGTTTCTCTGACTAAGACCTAAACTAAAAACCCAAAATTTCCAGGTGCAAATTTGGATGGCTATAAACCTCGCATATGAGCTTAAAAACAAACAAAATATACCTGATTTTTGTGCTCTCATTTCTAACTGCGTATTAGGTGGAAATGATGTACTTGTACACTAAGAAGAACAGAGACACAAATTATCATTTCTTCTTCCTCCTCAACGTAATTCACACTTTCAGGGCAGACATGGGAGCCGTCGAGAAAAATTATTACGTCGTTTGGTCTGGCATTTGTGACGCGATTTTTTTAACACAAAATGGCGTCACTTTGACAGCTGGCAGATATTTTCTGAAGATCATCTTCGGCTACTTTCGGAACACTTCGTGGCACCTTCGGCTACCTTCGGAACATTTCGTGTCACCTTCGGAACACTTCGTGTCACCTTCGGCTACCTTTGGAACACTTCGTGGCACCTTCGACTGCCTTCGGAACACTTCGCGGCACCTACGGAACACTTCGCGGCACCTACGGAACACTTCTGGTCACCTTCGACTACCTTCCGAACACTCCATGGCACTTTCAACTACCTTCGAAACACTTCGTGTCACCTTCGGCCATCTTCGGAACACTTTGTGTCACCTTCGGTTACCTTTGGAACACTTTGTGTCAATTCTATGTAGCTTTGCCGAAGAAACCAACTGTCTGCGTATTCAAAACCACAGGGGTGGGTCGCCAACGGTCTTAGCTTGCTTCGACACGTTGGTCCACTGGTGAGTGGCGAGGTGCCTGGGGTGGTTGCGTACACCCCTACCGAAGTGGTCTGGTTAAGAGCCTTGCCGCGAAAGCACCCAATGAGGGTAAATTCGGTACCGCGGGGCCGGGGGGCCCCCGGGTGTAGTGTGTCATACGAGATGACCGCATCCGGCCCCTGCACTTGGTTGAGGTGCCTAGTGGCGCTGCAACGCGGGGCTGTGGGAGATTGTGAGTTGCGTCAAAACAGCTTGCGCTTTGATATGGGTGACTGAACCCCTAGTCCTTCCTGGGCAACCAGGTTGGCAAGAATTCAGTAGAGACATGATAGTAATTCGGGCCTCATCTAGGTCGCGGAGGGTTACGCAAACTCGCCGCAATAGATAGAGTCACTTCGGCGACTCGCACTAATTGGGCGTATCCCAATTCCGCGCCCGTGGGGGCCGTGCGGTTAAAGCTTAGGCTAGGTACGCACGTTAATCTGCAATTACTTTGTGTCTGCGTATTCAAATTCAGATAACATTTTCATTATTCACAAAAATCCACTCTGACAGCTGGCACCCATTTTCTTAGGATCCCAAAAAAGTCTCCTCACCAATCTCTATAACCAACTGACTAGGTTTTCTGATTCAGAAGATAGCAATTGCGCTATACACAAAAAGTCCAAGATGGCGCCACTCTGACAGCATGCAGCCACTTTCTTAAGATCTCAAAAATTTTCTTCACCAATCTCTATAACCTTCCAGAAGAAATGAACTCTCTATTGTCATTCTAAAACTAAAATTCGAAAACCCCACAAAATTGCCCACTTTTCCAGATGTCACGATTTTTTCCGAATTTTTCCGGAAAAGCGGAAGATGAAATTTTTCATTAGGGACCAAGACTAAGGTTCCCTGAAAATTCCTGATAATTTCATGAAGATCGATAGGCTAGTTCTCGAAATCGAAAATTATTAATATAGATGATAGATATAACATAGAAACCGACGGATCAGGACAAAATGGCATAAAAAAATGTCATGGCATACCCCCCCCCCCCCCTTACGAACGAACGTCATTTATGAATGGCCCCTTGACGCATTAACAGCACTACTACATCTGAAACACTCGCCCATCAGCGTTGTGTGAAGTGTGTAAGTTGTAGAAGTGACGTACTTGTGACGTTCTGTATTGATGTACAATGCATCATAGAGGCTCGGAACAGGTCAGGTCAACCTTAAACCAGAGTGACAAACGTCTCTCCAAGACTGTGGACTGTGTGACAAGATTTAAATTTGATTCTTTTTAATTTTTATACTTTCCACGATCATTAGCCCTGAAATACCTGGCATCCTGAAATGACCTGTCCTGAAAGTCAACAAAACATACTGCCCTCTTTGATATGGTCACATCAGGTCAAGATCGTGTTCAGGTCAGGTCACCGATTTTTTTACCTGGACCTGACTCAACCGATAATGGATCACTTTTGCGTCAATAACACATCGTAACGTCCATATCCAACGTCCTTTCCTTCAGAAAGTTCCAAAAATCTCAGTTTTTACTAGAAATAGTATCCAGGGTTTCAGTGAGATATCAGACCGGTCTTACATTTCTATTTCGTGTACAAGCAAAATATGTTAAAAGAAAATCCATATATGGTTATTTCAGCGTAACCCAGCGTCAATAATCAATAATTTCCAAAACTTGAGATTGTTCTAGAACTTTCTATAAGTTTCTAGAGCTTTCCAGGACTTTTCTATACATTTAGGTAAAAATGAATAGAAACTTTGTTCTTCTGGGATTTGCGGTCGAACTTAAGTGTCTCGAATATTCTTGAAAGTTTATATAACGAACAGTATGATGCAATTTTCCTGAGTTGCAACTGAGTAGCAACTCTTGGGTAGTGGATCTGGGAATTATGTAAAATGGTAGACAGTTCAAGAAAATACTAGAAATTTCTGAAAAGTTCCAGAAAGTTTTAGAAAATTCCAGAAAGTTCTAGAGAGTTCCGGAAAGTTCTCGACAGTTTCGAAAGTTATCAAAAGTACCAGAACATTCTAGAAAGTTCTATAAAGTTCTAGAAAGTTTTTGAAAGTTCTCAAAAGTTATATAAAGTTCTGGAATGTTCCAGAAATTTCTAGAAAAATCTGGAAAGTTGTTCTAGAACGTTCTAGAACTTTCTCGAACATTCCAGAACTTTCAACACCATTCTAGAACTTTACAGAACTTTTTAGAGCTTCTGAAAACTTTCCAGTAATTTCCAGAACTTTCTAGAATTTTCCAGAGCTTTCGATAACTTTCGACATATGAGCAATACATACGCTGCCACTCTGAGACTCTCTCCCGACCCTCACTCTCCGGCGTTTGTGCAAATATGGAGTCAAAGAGCCACTGTATCTGTCCCTTCTTCCTCCTGCTTCCCTCTTCTTCCAGGTATCACTTCAAAATCCAGAGGCGTCACAATCCGGACGAAAAATCCAGATGCGTCAAAATCGGAAGGCATCAAAATCCGGAGGTTTCAAAGTCCGGAAGATCCGGATGAAATATGAACGAAATTTCTAATCAGCGGCAGTTTCCTAAGAATCAAATTTTTGTCTGTACTGCTGCGCCGCATGCCGTGGACATAATGGACAAATAAAAAAGCGGGGTTGAGGGGCGGTAGCTCCCGCAAACGGGGTCAAGGGAGGTCTAAGAGACAGAGAGTGGGGTTTAGGACAGAGTCCCATTCACGTACGACAGTCTGCAGGGCGTATCCAAGCTCGCCGCAGGCGGGGGTAGGGGGGCAGAGCCCCTAATATTAAATTGATATAGTTAAGACCGCTGCCACAGGATGTATTACGAGATATTCCAGTTAACTGTCTAAACATTCGAAATACTATATCATAAAAGAAGTCGCCAAACAAATGCCGAACAAGAATTATCATGATGCCCCATAGAAGTGAAGCCACATGTGAATATGTTCCGCGAATGTATCACTACACTTCTACAGTTAGTATCACTAAAATTAAGGGCGCTACGAAATCCGGACGCTACAAAATCCAGACGCTCTCCTTGATTCGGATGCCTCTGGAGTTTGACGCCTCCTGATTTGTCGTCTGGATTTTATCGCCTGCAGATTTTGGAGGTGAGCCCTCCTTTCATCATTCTTGTAATTCTAGAGTGAGAGAATTATTGTGGCATACTGATCCACTCGTCCGAAGAGAAAACACACAAAAGAAAACGGAAGGATCTATAACCCTATCTGCAATACACGCTAATATAAGCCCAGACTGTTCCCTCACCGTAGACTCGACCGCACGCAAAAAACGTACCCTGGATCTGTTAGTAGATACAGGCGCCGAAGTAACGGTAATACAGGAAGACAAGATAGAAAAGGAGTACGTAACGAAAAATGTAGACTCGACAGACAAAACTACTATGACGGGAATAACCGGGCATACTGAGATCGGCAAGGGCAAGAGCTCAGACACGGCGTAATCCTCACGAGGCCGCTCGGTTGGAATACCATGGACGGGATATTGGGTAGGGACTACTTATGGGGTAGAGTGATACTGGATATGGTACGAAACAAAATCACTTTTGTAGAAATGACGAAAAATGTGTCCACATACACGCTAGCTCCAGACAACAGAGCCGTTACAGTGAGGCTTTATTGGGATAGCATTCTGAGAGTGGAATGCAAATATTTGGGCCGGGGATACGTGGACTTCTTGCTCGATTCGGGCGCTAAAGTCTCGCTGATGAAGAAGTCCATGCTCAGACGAAAAATACCACGAAAAAGCATGTACAATCTAACGGGAATCGCGGGAAAGCGACATGAGAACTTGGGCGAAATCGAGACCTGGGTGTCACTAAAGGGGTTGGGTATATCTGTACCACTACAGGTAGACAAATATCTGGGTAAAGTCAAAACAGACGGTATACTAGTTCGGGATTTCCTATCCGGAAGGGCAATATTCGACTATTGAATTACGTATATTTTAGATCTTTAGGTGGTGTAGAAGCGATGATATGCATAATTGATTGGAATGGACCCTCTCCGTCCCCCTCCATCCGACCCGTTCCCGTTCGGCATTTCTGCAAATTTAGAGTCAAAGAGGTTTCGAATGAGTTCTCTAGATGGCCTGGACGGAAATATGAGCATGTAAGCGTTACCCGCCAGTGGGTTACGCTAAAAAAGAAAACAGCTATGTTGCACCACAATATTGTCGTCCTTCTTTTTCGCATGTAAACGAGATAGAAATGTCAGGGCCGATACCGCACTAAAAGCCTGGAATGTGACGTCATCAGCTTAAGAACAATTGTCCAATTAAATCTGGTGTTAAATAGTAATTTTTGATACAAGTTACGTGAAGGTAGTTTAACGCACTAGATGTGAGATTGCCGTTACGAGCCAAAGGCGAGTTCGGCAACACATCGTGTGCGTTAAACTACCATCATACGTAACGTGTATCAAACAACGTTTCTTGCAATTCACCGACAAAAACAAGATTTTCTGTTTATAAAAACTAGTAAATACCCCCGCCCCTAGGAACTACGCGGACATTAAGCATTCTTGTCCGCTAGGTAGGAGATTTGCGACATTAATACTAAAATGTATGCAAGGGTGTGCAAAGTTAGATTTAGATGAATAAGAAATGGATTTAGTAGTATTTTAGTAGTTACCATAAGCTTACACAAATTTGGTTTTCCACCGTAGCATTTTCCCGCAAAACCGTTTTGCCGAGCTACCGTTTGCTGTATACTATCATTACGTCTGTACTACAGCTTTCCCCGTGCTACCGTTTCACCCTTACTACCGTTTCCACCATATAACACTTTTCCCCGTACTACAATTTTCTCCGTACTACCGTTTCCCCGTACAAACGTTATCATCGTGCTACTATTTCCCCGTACAACCGTTTCTCCCGTCCTACAATTTCCTCCTCACTACTGTTTTCCCCGTACTACCATTTCACCGTTCTACCATTTCCCCGTACTGACATTTCCCCCTTACTACCATTTCCCCGTACAAACGTTATCACCGTTCTACTATTTCCCCGTACAACCGTTTCTCCCGTCCTACAATTTTCTCCTCACTTCTGTTTTCCCCGTACTCCATTTCACCGTACTAACATATTCCCCTACTACCATTCCCCCGCACAAACGTTATCACCGTGCTACTATTTCCCCGCACAACCGTTTCCCCCGCACT
>CM055404.1:121788997-121864545 GCA_029228625.1 Pseudolycoriella hygida
GGGGGCAGAGCCCCTAATATTAAATTGATATAGTTAAGACCGCTGCCACAGGATGTATTACGAGATATTCCAGTTAACTGTCTAAACATTCGAAATACTATATCATAAAAGAAGTCGCCAAACAAATGCCGAACAAGAATTATCATGATGCCCCATAGAAGTGAAGCCACATGTGAATATGTTCCGCGAATGTATCACTACACTTCTACAGTTAGTATCACTAAAATTAAGGGCGCTACGAAATCCGGACGCTACAAAATCCAGACGCTCTCCTTGATTCGGATGCCTCTGGAGTTTGACGCCTCCTGATTTGTCGTCTGGATTTTATCGCCTGCAGATTTTGGAGGTGAGCCCTCCTTTCATCATTCTTGTAATTCTAGAGTGAGAGAATTATTGTGGCATACTGATCCACTCGTCCGAAGAGAAAACACACAAAAGAAAACGGAAGGATCTATAACCCTATCTGCAATACACGCTAATATAAGCCCAGACTGTTCCCTCACCGTAGACTCGACCGCACGCAAAAAACGTACCCTGGATCTGTTAGTAGATACAGGCGCCGAAGTAACGGTAATACAGGAAGACAAGATAGAAAAGGAGTACGTAACGAAAAATGTAGACTCGACAGACAAAACTACTATGACGGGAATAACCGGGCATACTGAGATCGGCAAGGGCAAGAGCTCAGACACGGCGTAATCCTCACGAGGCCGCTCGGTTGGAATACCATGGACGGGATATTGGGTAGGGACTACTTATGGGGTAGAGTGATAGAGTGATACTGGATATGGTACGAAACAAAATCACTTTTGTAGAAATGACGAAAAATGTGTCCACATACACGCTAGCTCCAGACAACAGAGCCGTTACAGTGAGGCTTTATTGGGATAGCATTCTGAGAGTGGAATGCAAATATTTGGGCCGGGGATACGTGGACTTCTTGCTCGATTCGGGCGCTAAAGTCTCGCTGATGAAGAAGTCCATGCTCAGACGAAAAATACCACGAAAAAGCATGTACAATCTAACGGGAATCGCGGGAAAGCGACATGAGAACTTGGGCGAAATCGAGACCTGGGTGTCACTAAAGGGGTTGGGTATATCTGTACCACTACAGGTAGACAAATATCTGGGTAAAGTCAAAACAGACGGTATACTAGTTCGGGATTTCCTATCCGGAAGGGCAATATTCGACTATTGAATTACGTATATTTTAGATCTTTAGGTGGTGTAGAAGCGATGATATGCATAATTGATTGGAATGGACCCTCTCCGTCCCCCTCCATCCGACCCGTTCCCGTTCGGCATTTCTGCAAATTTAGAGTCAAAGAGGTTTCGAATGAGTTCTCTAGATGGCCTGGACGGAAATATGAGCATGTAAGCGTTACCCGCCAGTGGGTTACGCTAAAAAAGAAAACAGCTATGTTGCACCACAATATTGTCGTCCTTCTTTTTCGCATGTAAACGAGATAGAAATGTCAGGGCCGATACCGCACTAAAAGCCTGGAATGTGACGTCATCAGCTTAAGAACAATTGTCCAATTAAATCTGGTGTTAAATAGTAATTTTTGATACAAGTTACGTGAAGGTAGTTTAACGCACTAGATGTGAGATTGCCGTTACGAGCCAAAGGCGAGTTCGGCAACACATCGTGTGCGTTAAACTACCATCATACGTAACGTGTATCAAACAACGTTTCTTGCAATTCACCGACAAAAACAAGATTTTCTGTTTATAAAAACTAGTAAATACCCCCGCCCCTAGGAACTACGCGGACATTAAGCATTCTTGTCCGCTAGGTAGGAGATTTGCGACATTAATACTAAAATGTATGCAAGGGTGTGCAAAGTTAGATTTAGATGAATAAGAAATGGATTTAGTAGTATTTTAGTAGTTACCATAAGCTTACACAAATTTGGTTTTCCACCGTAGCATTTTCCCGCAAAACCGTTTTGCCGAGCTACCGTTTGCTGTATACTATCATTACGTCTGTACTACAGCTTTCCCCGTGCTACCGTTTCACCCTTACTACCGTTTCCACCATATAACACTTTTCCCCGTACTACAATTTTCTCCGTACTACCGTTTCCCCGTACAAACGTTATCATCGTGCTACTATTTCCCCGTACAACCGTTTCTCCCGTCCTACAATTTCCTCCTCACTACGGTTTTCCCCCGTACTACCATTTCACCCGTTCTAAACCATTTCCCCGTACTAACATTTCCCCCGTACTACCATTTCCCCATACAAACGTTATCACCGTTCTACTATTTCCCCGTACAACCGTTTCTCCCGTCCTAAAATATTCTCCTCACTTCTGTTTTCCCCGTACTCCATTTCACCGTACTAACATATTCCCCTACTACCATTTCCCCGCACAAACGTTATCACCGTGCTACTATTTCCCCGCACAACCGTTTCCCCCGCACTACCGTTTTCCCCGTAAAACCGTTTCCACCGTACTACTGTTTCCCGTACAACCGTTTCTCCCGTACTACCATTTTCTCCTCATTACTGTTTTCCCCGTACTACCATTTCCCCATACAACCGGTTACCCCCTTACTGCTTCTTCCCCCGAGCTGCCCAGCATTTTCACTAATACTGGTGATTTCTACTCACAAAACTCTGAGACTTTGCAAAAGAAACCTATCGTCTAACTCCCATACATTCGAAAATAATTTCAAAAGCATAAAAATTGACCCAATGTCCAATTGCCCGACATTTTTACCAATACTGGTGACTTCTACTCACAAAACTCTGAGACTTTGCCAAAGAAACCAATGTTCTGTCTCTCATACCTTTCCAGATACTTTCAAAAGCATAAATATTTACCCCGTGTCCAACTGCCCGACATTTTCACCAATACTGGTGACTTTTACTAACAAAACTCTGAGACTTTGCCGAAGAAACCAATGATCTGCCTCCCATACCTTCCCAAATACTTTTAAAAGCAAAAAATCCAAGATGGCGTCACTTTGACAGATGGCAGCCATTTTCTTAGGATTCATAAAGATTCTACTCATCAATATCAACAACTTTCCCAAAGAAACCAACTGTCAAAAAAAACAAAAAAATGTTTTTAAATTACATCAAGAAAAAATTTCAATTGAAATCTAGGTAGCATAATGGTTTTTTTGCTATAAAAGGCAATGCAAAACCGCATTTTAATTCAGTCCCTTTGGACTCGTCAAGCAGGTCGGACGTATGTTGGTTCACATGGGAACCTTCTTTTGCATTGCCTTTTTTTGAATTATAAGGCAATGCAAAACGACACTTTGCTTCAGTTCCTCGGAACTCTTCAAGCAGGTCGGACGTATGTTGGTTCACGCTGGAAATTTGTGACCGACAATTTACAAACAGACAGACAGACAAACAGACAAAGTTTTGACTTTTATAATTAGTAATTCAATTCAAGTAGTGCGTAAAAAAACCTTTATGCAACGCCGTTGTGAAAAGTGCACTTTTTCATGCATCGCTTCGGAGACGTTAGAGAGGTCGTTTTATAACTGGTTTTACTTTTTATCACTAGTGACAAAAAGTAACTTTTTATCACTCATTTGGGTGATAAGAAGTTACTTTTTGTCACTAGTGATAAAAAGTAACTTTTTATAATTGACTTGCGTGATAAAAAGTAACTTTTTTCCACTAGTGATAAAAAGTAACTGTTTATCACTCATTCAAATGTTCACGTTTCAAAGTTGTTGCATAAACTCTAGTCTGAAACACGTTGCGAAATTGGTTGTTTTTGTCACACGATGTGGTTATCCAACTCGCTACGCTCGTTTGATAACTACACATCTAGTGACAAAATAACTCCATTTCGCAACTAGTTGCATAAATAACTGTCATCGCACTAGTGCGGCAAAATAACTTCATGCGACACCGAAATGACGCACGAAAAAGCGAGTTTTCGTCGGTGAATTGCAAAAAATATTAAATAAAATCTGCATAGGATGTAGAATTTGAATTTCTGTGTACAATTTAGACATACTTTTGTAAGAAATAATGAAACATCGAACGCACTCATATCTTGTTCGACTTTATTCGTGCCCTTCCATCAAAATTCACAATGACAGAGTTTTCAGTTGTTTCGCAGGAGAGGGAGATCAGTGATTAACTAAGTCAATGAAAATTTTGTTTTCACCATAAAACATAAGAAAAAACCTGAAAAACTAAAAAATAAACCACTAATTGCAACGGAATAGTGCTTCGAATTTGTTAAAGAATTTATTTCAGGTGAGTGCAATGTGAATCGTAAGTAGGTAAAATCGTTTTTCTGTGACATTTCCGTTTTGTTCGCAAAGTTGAAATCATCTGCAAATAGTCAAAGAGTAAGAAAAGAAAAAAAAACGAAAAGGAAAAAAAAAATCGAAACTCTACTTGTGCCCTGATCAAATTACGACCCGATTTCGGTTGTTTTAATTGATGTGATTGTGATGTGTATATTCATCTCAATGATTTTTCTAAATTCGTGTTAAACCCACAAAAAAAACACGAAATCAATGCAGGCGAAAGAAAATTTGCAATTTATTTTTAACCTATATTTGGTATAGCCTTTTTCATGTTGATGTTGTGCCAAAAATATAAATTGCATTTTTTAGCACAAAAAAAAATCTGTGAGGAAAAGATTTTGTTTTTAATTCAATGCGCCTTCGCAGGGTTTTTATATTTTATTTACAATGACAAAGACCATTTTTAATTACATTTAAACGACGATCGTCGAGTAGACGAGATTTAATTGGATTTATTACATTTTCCTGTTAATCGCGCCATTGGATTGCATTTGTTTTTCCTTACAAAATCAATTGTTTTGATTTTCTTTTTCACCTAGACCTTACATTCGGGAAATGTTACACTTTAATTTTCGCTTTACTTGCATTTCATTAACGTCTGTACGGAATAATGGAATGGCAATGGACTAATTTATTGGACGTAGTCATGCACCTGTGTTGTACGCTCATATGTCCATTTATTGTGCACAGAGCAATCGTAAATTTCGACCAAATTAGGAGTGTTTGAAGAAAGTGAATTTTCTATCATTCAAGTATAGTCGTTTTATTGTTTCGTTTGTAACAAAAGACGTCTTTGGAATCTGTTACACAGAAGATATTAATTTGTGATTGTCGATATTTCCGTGTAATCAACGTCTGCAAACCGTTTCGTTTGAAGAACGGTCCGGGTGCAGGTGTTCATGATATTGTGTTATTTGTTAAAAGGTCAACGAAAACGGTAATTACATTAATCGCGTCTGTCGTTAGCTCAGTTGTGCTGCGCTATTGCCATACTCCATAATAATTAACAGTCGAAGAAAGATGGTTCACATTAATTAGAGGTAAATTGTACTACAGAAATGCGTCGCAAAAAGGGATTACAAATGAGAAAAAGTGTTCTGGAAGGTAGAAGATTGAGAATGTAAAAATTATGAAATGAAGGTTTTGGAACTGACGAAGAAAAAGTTTAAAGTGAAACATGGTTCCAGGTAAGCTTTTGGCGAAAACACAATCCCGCCAATCAGTAGGAATGGTTGTTACTATGGGTGGGAAGTTTCCTATTTTAAAGGGTCATTGGTGAACCGTCGTTAGGAGACTCTGACCTCTTTTCCCAAATTTTGCACCTACGTCTTAGGCACATACTGACTCTTTGAGAAAGCTATTTTGTGCCGAATAAATTTGGGTTCAGCTTCAGACCGCATTTTTTGCTGATAACTTCATAATAATGTGATCGCCCCACATTTTTAATTTCGGATTTTATCTTCCTACGAGTGAATGCATCATCGTAGACAGTCATTGCTACCCTGAGGTCCATACCTTCTAGCTACGGCCCTGCATTCTTACTGATTTTTCACATCCATTTCACAACCTTTTCAGGAAAATCTACTTTTTCTCAGTTGGGTATGTTCTCTTGTCCAACAACTCTATCAATAAGATGCATTTTCGTCACTATCGTTTTTACCGTCTCCATCGCCAGTCCGACAATCATGGGGGGTGACTATCTCAGTCAAATGTAACTTGAAGCACAGACACTTACCATCGCCTCCGATGAAGGTTTGGTTTGGTTTTATTTGGAAATTAGATCTTTAACAAAATTCAGCTTAAACTACACTAAATACTGTTGAGCAAAATTATTGCAGTTCTCTTGAAGTCGAGATGCGCCAGATCAAAAACACTGAGGCCAATCCTCGTTGGGCCTATTGTGCTGTACTTCCATTTTAACATTTCTGTTTCAGATTCCCCATTCGGGTCCGTTTAGCCATTTGCTACCTGTAATGAAGGAAAGCACATCAGCTAAATTTAACTTTAACTGCTCTTCAGGGGTCAAGTAGAAGTCCCCTAAAAGCCTCGTTCTCAGAGCTTTTGAAGCAGGGCAAGCGCATATAAAATGTCTTGCTGTTTCCGGCTCTAAGCCGCAACCTCTACAAGTCGGATCGTTAACGATACCCATCTTGCTGAGATGATATCACAAGCTGTTATGACCTGTTAAGATCCCCGCGTAAATCCGCTCTGCTGAGACTCAGCAGAAATTCAGTCTTTTTAGCGTCACATACCGCCAAAAATTCCTTCGATTGTCTGCATGTCTCGAGAGCGTTCCATCTTTCTTGATAGTGCCTTTTTGTTCTACTCTTCACCAAAGAGCTTGTCAACCCTGCGCTATGTGCGCTATTACCGACAACAGGTTCTGGTCCGATGAATGTAGAGCTACTACCTTCTCTCGCTAATTCATCAGCCCTTTCGCTCTCTCGTACTCCTGAGCGTCCTGATACCCATGTCAATATAACTTCTTTGTCTCTTGACAGGTTTTCCAGAGTCTCGAAGCGTTGGAGAACTATCTTCGATGAAATCTTAATTGACGACATCGAATTGATAGACGATTCACTGTCTGAACAGATCAGAATTTTCTTGCCTTCCACGCTGTCTTCAAGCATTCTCTCTGAGCTATCACAGACGGCAACAATTTCTGATTGAAGAATGGTGGCGTGTACACCCAGAGCTCGCTCTTGACATTTCGTAATTCAAGTTCTCTGATGAGTACACACCTGAACCCGCTCCCTCATCAGTTTTTGATCCATCCGTGTAAACTGCAAAATCCCCTACCATCGGAAGCGTACCTGATTCTCATTCTGATCTCTTTGGAAACTGCGTTTCAAATCTTCTTTCGAAGCAGAAACGCGCTTCCATCGAATCCTTCGGCATTTCTACTTCAGCGAACTCTTGTTTGAGTTGAGTTAGGATGTTGACATGCCCGAAACTTCGGTCTTGCGCAATCCAGTTCTGGGTTCTGTACAACCTGTACACCGCCATTTCAGCTTCCTGTTTCAAAAACAGATCTAGCGCTGTAGGCGTCGATGTCATTACTCCTGTTAAGCTCAGACACGCTAGCCGCTCAATGCTGTCAATCTTCTTTCGTGTAACACTTAGTCATGCTCGTGGTGCCCACACCATGCAACCGTAAATTAGTATAGGCCTCACTATGGCTCTATACATCCAATACAGAAGTACTGGTTTTAGACCCCATTTTTTGCCAAACGTAGTGCGACATTGCCAGAAGATCCTCATAGCCCTTTTCACACGCTCATCAACGTGCCCTTTCTATTCCAGCTTACTTTCTAGTATGACTCCAAGGTACTTGACTATGTCTGTCAATTCAAGAACAATTCCGAAAAGCTCTGGCATCTGCATCGCAGCCAACTTTCGTTTCGTTGTGAAGAGGATCGAACCGGCTTTGTCCGGATTTACGAACAGTCCCGATGTTCCGCACCATTTTTCCACAATCCGAAACGCTCTTCCCATCAGTGAACACAAAACTTCTTCTTAGTCTCCCGAAATCAAGATAGCGATATCGTCGGCATAGCCGACCGGTAAAGTTCCTGAATCGTTCAGCCTTACAAGTACGGCGTCCGCCGTCATGTACCAGAGAATTGGAGGCAAGACTCCGCCTTGCGGACATCCTCTGTCGACTAACCCGCTACGGTACGCACCGAACAAGTCTATCGACAATATTCGGTTGCTCAGCATAGCCATAATCCTAATGAGCGTCCTTTCCATTCCGAATCTTCTCATTGCCCTGTTAATTGCTCCAAAAGTTACTTTGTTAAAAGCTCCTTCCAGATCTAGAAACGCAGCTAGGGTTTTCTCGTCAAATTCCATCGATTTTTCTACATTGAACACCACCTGATGGAAGTCCGATGAAAGTCATTGAAACAGTTGCAGTTGGCGCAGACTCACCCCATGGAGGAATTGTATTTGTCTCCGCTGACTTCATCATCGGTAATCTTATTCCACGGTGGAGCATAGAGCATCTACAAATTGTCGCCATCGAATTCGGTTCTTTGTGAGTGCCTTCACTTCCAACCATTGCTTGCCAGCTGTCTTCGCTGCATTGACGACGGTTCTTTTCCACGTTATTTTGGGACGGCCAGCTTTTCGGGTACCTTGAGGATTCCAGTGCAGTGCAGCTTTTGCAATATCGTCATCAGGTCTCCTAATCGTATGTCCGATCCAACTCCATTTCCGACGCATGATTGTAGCTTTCATCTGCTCCAAATTTGTTCGTTTCCACAGCTCTTCATTGCTTATAATGTTCAGCCAGCATATTCTCAGTATGCACCTGAGGTACCTGTTGACAAAGACTTGGATGTCATTTTCGATAATCGAGGTCATTTTCCAAGTTTCGCAACCGTACAGCAATACTGAGATGCAATTCGTTTTGAAGAATCGCAATTTCGAATTTCTCGTTAGTTGTGTGGAGTTCCAAATATTGTTCTTGCGCTTTCTTTATGCGACTTTTAACATCTAGATCGGCTCCTCCGTCTTTCGCTAGGGAGCTTTCAAGGTAACAAAAGCTCTCTGTTTCTTCAATTGATACTCCATCTATCGACAAAGTACACGGCATTGTTGTATTCAAGCACATAAGTTTGGTTTTAATCATATTTATCTGTAGCCCAACTTGCCCGGCGTACTTGACAAGTCAACGAAATGATTCTTGCATGTCGCGTGCTCTTTGAGCCATTAAAGCTAGATCGTCAGCGAAATCAATGTCTTCCAATCGTTCGGTCAGTGTCCATTACCTCGACTACCTGTATTCACCTTACACATGACCCAATCCAGTACGAGTAAGAACAGAAGAAGGGATAGCACAACATCCTTGCTCGACGCCAGAATCGACAGTAAACTATCGTCCCAGTTTTCCACGGTGTACGATACGACATTTACCGTTTTGATAGAGTCCGGCTATAATATTCCGAATTCGCACAGGGATGCCGTAGCTCGCCAAGATTCTCCACACTATGCTATCGAATGCCTGTTTGAAGTCAACGAAAAGCAGATAGAGAGGTGTGTTGAATTCCGCTGACTGATCCATGAAGATCCTCAAGGTATTGATATTGTCGATGCAAGATCTTTGCGGTCTAAAACCAGCCTGCTGTCGGCGAATAGCTGGTTCTACGACCTTGAAAGAATCTTGTTGATTGTGTTTAGAAGTGTGATACCGCGCCAATTGTTAAGCAGAAAACAAACGATAAATTATGAATTGCTGGGATGAGCAATTTCGTTGTATTTCGATCAATGTTCAGAATCGACAACTGTCAACACCAATTTCGGAAAATTAGAAAGTTTTCTAATTCGCGTCAATCGAATTGCGATTCTCCTGTCAAAGCACACACGTATTTTCATCAAAATTGCAAATTCGTCGTATTTCGATGATTCTTATGTCACAGAATTGCTGAGATCGACAATTCAAATTGCTCGTTTGTGTTCCGCTTTACATTCTGTTAAATCGCCTCTTTTCGCCTTTTTTGTTATTAATGCGTCCGTAAACTCCTCCGCTTACTTCCCAGGCACTAATGTTACGAGCCAAGTCCTAGAACAGCTTGGCAACGATATTCCCTCGTTTACATCGATCTTATTTTATTTGTGGGGTTCTAAATTCGAAACGCAGGTCATGGAATAACATTAAAGGAAACGTCGCTGGGTACGTCTAACACCAAGAAATATCGCGTGGGCCGTTCAATATACTGCCCTCAACTACTTCTACTTATTTCCCCTCCCAGCGGGGTCGCAGCCCGTCAAACATTGACCTAGTTATTACGAATGACTTATTAACTGCTAACCAGTGCATACATCAAATGATTTGTTCTCTGACCACCGAAACATAGAGCTTAGAATAGTTACCGAAGTTGATGCTCAGGGTCATAAAAAGAAAAATTTTCGTTTTGACTTAGCGAATTGGAACAATTGTCTGACAAAACTGACCTTCTCACTCCGCTAAACTGCCACTCAGACATCGACATTGCAATCAGTAAACTCACTAAGGTGACAAGCGAAGCTCTAGTTGTATATGTTCCACAAATAACCAGTTAGCCGAAATGCCTCCGTCTAAACTCCGAAATCAAAAGCCTCATCCAGCAGAAAAACCAATGTAAGAGGAAATGGCAATGAACAGTGAACTAGTTTCTCAAAAAGAGGTGATATGTTGGCTGGGCAAATCCACAAGAAAATTGAACGGCTTAGGAATGAAAATTGGTCGTCTAGGCTGATGAGTTTTGATTTCGCGTCGAAAAGTTCTGGCAGACAACAAAACTCTTAAAGAAACCTGCCACCTCTTAAAGGCCTGAATGGAACGATTGCCTACACAAATCAAGAAAAATCGGAAATGCTAGCCGGTGTCTTCCACAAATCACACACTCTGACGTTACGCCATAGTAATCTCCGTACTGCTTGTATAGTAAACCACTCGTTGAAACAGATAAAAGAAGCGCAAATTGTCCCGTCCGAACTAGTTAAATTGTTGACAAACCCTAGTGAGATTCACGGCATACTTAAATCATTGAAGACAAGGAAGTCGGTTAGTGAAGATCGTATTACGAATCGCATCCTCAAAGAAAATCGTAGTCATTTTGACGAAGATTATCAATACTTGCATGAAATTCGGCTATTTTCCAACAATTTGGAAAATAGCTAGAGTTGTTGCTGTTCCTAAACCGGGTAAATGTCCTTCAAACGCTATGAGTTATCGACCTATAAGTCAGCTCAGTTAGCAAAGTGCTGGAGAAAGTCTTGCTGAAGAGGATCCGCGATCACGTTAACGATAACGATATTATATCTGACTAACAATTCGGTTTTCGACCGAATCATTCCACAACACACCGGTTGCATCGTATCGTGCAACAAATCAAACGCGGAATCTCCATGAGAAAATCGACGGGCATGGTAGTACTCGACATTGAAAAGGCATTTGATACGATATCGCATGGCTTCACAAACTCCTCACCCTCAAATTCCCCATGGTGATCGTTAAAATAATCCAATCTTTCCTGTCAAATCGATCGTACTTCGTCCATATTTATGAATACAAGTTCAGCACTCTTAATTTACCTGCAGGTCTACCCCAAGGGAGTGCGCTGTCCCCGACCTTAAATAGTTAGTTAGTTTTAGTGGGCGGAGCGAAGCTCCAGCACCTAAGCCTCTGGTGGGCCTGTTGTGCGTACCCAGTGGGTACTACCCACATTGAATTACTTAAATTCTTCTAGTTTGATTTAAGTAACTCAATACGTCCCTGGGCGATATGCTCCAGATAATATTATGTGGCAGAATGTAGGCGCCTAAGCATTTGGCTCTAGCTGTGATATACGCTAGACATTTACACAAAAAGTGTTCAGCCGTTTCTATGTCACCGCACTTCGTACATAGGTCGCTACATGCAATACCGATGGTTTGTAGATGCTTGTTGAGAAAGCAGTGACCAGTGAGAACTGAAGTCAGTCTTCTGATGTTCCTTCTGCTAAGGGAGAGGAAATATTTGGAGTTTTTGCCGTTGATGATAATACAATTCTTCGATGGTGCTTTTTGAATTTTGAGTTTTTCCACTTATTTATTAATCCCTTGGGAATGCGAATGTGGTACTTTGAGAAAAGGTTCAGGACCCGTGAATGATTTCTCCACGCGTGATTTCGTTAGACTATCCGTGATTTCGTTGCCCTGAATTTCTCTGTGGCCGGGAACCCACATTGGGGTAACAGAGTTACCCTGTGCAAGCCTTTGCACTACACTTCTGCGCTGCAGCACTCTAGAAGATTTGATCTTATGTGCGCTGATAGCTTTTAGTGCACTCTCGCTATCTGAGCAAATTAGGATCGTTTTTTTCAGGAGATTGTTCGCTAGTGTTTGTTTGCTGCACTGGGCAATTCCAAATGTTTCTGCCCTAAAGATGTTTGTATAAAAGCCGAGCGAAAATAATTTAGCAGTTTGGGTTCGGTGGCAGCAAATGCCAGAACCGGAACGGTTGTTAAATCTGGAACCGTCTGAGTGCCATTCGTAATACCGTTCGTAATCGCTTTGTTTTCTTTCCAGTCAGCCCTTGATGGAAATTCTGTCTTTAAAGCATTGTCAAAACAATAAGTAGGCCTGATCGCGTCATAAGGCATTTTCAAAGTTGGACACTCAGAAATCATAATATTCCAGAGTTTGGCATGGCCTGCGTGGCGCCTAAGGCATGTGGCTCTAGCCATTGCTTCGGCGTGAATGTGGAGTGGTTCAACATTAAGCAGCGCTTCAAGAGCCGCTGTAGGAGTTGATTTCATGGCGTCGGTAATACCTATTAGTGCTAGTCTCTGAATTTCCGCGAGTTGTTTCTGAACAGTTCCGATGTCCAAGTCAAAACTTTGGGGCTTAGACCCCAGTTTTTGTCAAAAGTGCTGCGGCACATCCACAGAGTAGCTATCGCCTTGCGGATATGGTGGTCGATGTGGAATGTCCACTTTAATTGAGATCTAATATTATGCCCAGGATTTTTGGCCATGGAGAGAAATCAATTGCTTTCCCGAATATTAGCGGTGCTTTGAAGCCAACTACGAGGGCTGTTTGATAAGTCCGTGACTTTATTAACTTCCAACATAGCAACCTTGATGAAATTTTACTCCCGTCAAAATGTATCTATGTATGTATGAAGTATGAAGTATGTATGAAAGAGTGTTTGGCTATGTTTAATCGCAATCCCAGCGAATTCTTACGTCGTTTTGTAACCGTGGATGAAACATGGATTCATCACAACACACCAGAGACCAAGGAACAGTCAAAACATTGGGTTTCTTCGGATGAACGTGCGCCAAAGAAGGCAAAGGTGGGTCTGTCAGCGAACAAGGTAATGGCCACAATTTTTTGGGATGCACGCGTGTAATTCACACCGATTACCTCGAAAAGGGCAAAACCATCAACGGCGAATATTACGCGGAACTTTTGGACAGATTCGATGTTACGTTGAAGCAAAAACGAACCCATTTGGCGAAGAAAAAGGTGCTGTTCCATCAGGACAATGCGCGGGTACACACGAATTGCTACCCCATCCAGCATATTCTCCAGATTTAGCCCCCTGCGATTATTTCCTGTTTCCTAACCTAAAGAAATGGCTCGGTGGTAAGAGATTTGGGTCGAATGAAGAGGTCATCACCGAAACAAATGACTATGTTGAAAGCCTTGAGAAAAGCTACTATTCGGAGGGGATAAAAAAGTTGGAAAAGCGTTGGATTAAATGTATCGAGCTAAAAGGTGATTATGTTGAAAAATAAAATGCTTATTGGCCGAGAAAAGCGTTTTTCATTCAAAAAGTCACGGAGTTATCAAACAGCCCTCGTATTTTCTTTTTTCTTCTTTTTCTCCCGATCTCATATAATATTTATATATCAGACCTGAAGATCAAAAATGGATAAAACCTAGGTTTATTCGCGGATGAATAGTATTTACTGCACCCACAAAAACCCACGTTTAATTACACGAAAGTTGGAAAGTTCTGACAAACGGATTAACACTTATCTAAAAAGCTGGAAATCCAATTGAATGAAAGCAAAACTGAAGCGATCTTCAAGGCCTCACGTTTTCTTCTGGATAGGGACCTTGACATTACTTCTTCGCCTATTACATGGTCAAGGTGCATAAAGTATCTTGGAGTGCTCCTAGATATCGAAGAAATTGCAGATTAGCGTGCGTACCTGGCAAAGCCTTAACCGCACGTTCCCCATTAGCGCGGGTCACCGAGGTGCCTCTACCTATAAACGGCGGGTTTGAGTAACCCTCTGCGGTCTAGGTAGGGCCCGAAATACTATCATCTTTCTACTGTATTTTCGCCAACCTGGTTGCCCAGGAAGAACTAGGGGTGCAGTCACCCATTTCAAAGCGCAAACTGTTTTGACACAGTCCACTATATACCACAGCCCCCGCGTTGTAGCGCCACTAGGCACCTCAACCAAGTGCTGGGGCCGGATGCGGCCATCTCATATGGTACACTACACCCGAGGGCTCCCCAGCTCCGCGGTACCGAATTTACCCTCGGTGAGGGCTTTCGCGGTAAGGCTGTTAACCAGACCACTTCCGTAGGAATGTACGCAATCATTCCAGGTACCGCTGGACCAACTCAGGAAACCATGGTGTCGTCAATCACCAGTGGACCAACGGGTCGAAGCAAGCAAAGACTGTTGGCGACCACCCCTGTGGTAAGTGCTCCTAGATAGAAGGATCACTTTCAAACAGCATATTGAATTTGCGAGGGAACTTGCAGAAAAGTATATCAAAGTTCTCTATCCGCTAATAAATCACCGTTCCGTTCTAAACTAAACACAAGAAAGAAGATGTTAATTTTTAAGGGCATATTTCGGCCTATTAAGTGGTATGGGAATTCGGTCTGGAGTACTTGTGCTGTCGACATCGGATATTCCCAAAATAAGTTGTTAGAGATCATTAACGACAAACCACTCCACTACAATACTGCGAGACTCCATAATGAAACGAAAATTAGTCCTATATACGACGTAGTGCAGGGGTTGACGCGAAAATTCGGTGAAAATCCCCTGATTGTCGGGCTGGCTTTCGGACAGTAGGTACTTTACAATTTACAACTCTAAGAATAATCTCTGAGCTGCGGGATTTAAATGTTTGTATGTATCCTCGAGGGTCGGTGGAACATTTTTGGAAGGTGGAAGGTAAGCACGTCAGGTTGAAAGGGAAATATCCACGTCACCAGAAACAGAGTTAAAAACATTTGCTTAAGATTTTTTTAATGTTAAAAGCCCGAAGCAAAGATAAAAATCATGAAATAGGAATTACTCCGTTGAAGCGAACTTTTGAAATACGTTCCACTGTGGATAGAGACAGCTTTATTTTGAGAAATAATTTCTATCGTTTTCAATTACAGATTCAAAATGTCTATTCCTAATGTTGCTGGCCAATTGGAAGCCCCATTATCCGCCCCGAAATATGGTACTCTCATACCGAACCGAATATTTGTAGGAGGAATTAGGTAATGGACCTTTCCCTCTTTCTATTTCACTTTGTAATTGTTATTTTATCACAACAGTGGTGACACAACGGAATCAGAACTGTGTCGGGTGTTTTCGGCTTATGGTAACGTGAAATCGACGAAAATCATAGTTGATCGTGCTGGCGTGAGCAAAGGTTATGGATTTGTCACTTTCGAGACGGAGCAGGAAGCGCAGCGGCTACAGAGTGAAGTGAGTGTTTTCTCGTCAAATTAACAATCAAATCGTTATATTAAATTTCGTGAAAAACAAAACACAAAAATCAAAATTGTTATTAACGTGACTAATTTGTCTTATTCAGGAAGGTTGGTTATAAGTTCTCAAGTGCGAGAAGACGATGTTTCAGGGAAGAATTCTATTTTCGTTGTTTCATTTCAATTTTCTTTTAATTTTATTTATTTATTTTTTGTTTCTTTCATTAGTTGTTGAGCGCATTTGTTATGAAAAGTCATCATCAAGTCTAACTTTTTTTTAACTTTTCTTAAACGATTCTTCGGAATTAGCTCTCTAGACAACTGACGACGGTCTGTTTACCTTCAGATAAGGTACCTGAGTAGTTTATCATTTGTAAATAATGTTCGTTGTTATGAAGCTCATCACAAAAGAGCAAAGGTTACACAAGAAAACGAAAAGAAAGATACGAAATCTTTACAAATAAAATTAATTTTTTATTCAGCTAGATTTATTTTGCTTTCCATCTGCAAATTAATTGTTTTTTCTTTACAAGCAAACACATTTTGCCGCCAAATTAATTTATTCTCAGACGTACAAAGTATTTGTTTTTGTGATATTCACGGTATTCACTCATTTAGTGCGATGTTGACGTCAAAGCATAGCAAATTTCATGACGGTGATGCATAAATTATGAGATTAGATCTCGTACTTGTTTGTCTGTTTGAGTATCGTGACATGAAATTTCCCATTCTTTGACATAAAACGTTGTTGTGTTGTGATGTGTTTGGTATTCGACCCACCCTTCTCATAATGCAGCCCTGAGGACCATTTTGAGTACGGTTTAGTGAGGTGTGGAACTTGACGTGCCGTGGAATGCCTATGTGCACTTCTTCCGTCGTATCACTCTCTTTCATAGCTGATATATAAACGAGTTGATTAATCCCTGCTGTCCAAACCGAAAGATCTCCTACACACGAGTCTTAACTATCTTGATAATGTTTCGTGAGCTAAATGACTAGCCTCCTTTCTACTGTGTTACTGCTAAACAACATATTTCCAAAAATCCCTTTAAAAGGGGCGTGTTAGTAAGTCAAGTAGATGGCCTAAAACAATGTTTTTATTTTGTCCCCAACAGAATCCTATATTTATCATTTAGAGTAAGGGTGGCTAATGGAACACCATCAAATCTCAGGAAGGGGTCCATTTCAAGTCAAACACAAAATACTAATCGCAGTCATTCATTTTTTTGTAATTTTTCAAAAAAAATTTCACAAATTCTTTTTGGAAATTTTTAAATTAGAGTCACAATACAAAAGTCCTTCCGGCTAGGACATGTTAGAGTTATCAAACTTTGATTCCCAGTCATCTCTTTTCAATTTTGTGAAGAATGGGCCGGCCGAAAGCGTAAATAATTTCTAACGAAACGTTAGTGTTTCTAAAGTAAAACTCCAACTTTTTGCATGCTCACGTATTTTGTACGTCAAATGTATGTTTACGTTACATACGAAAAGTTACTAGTTTTTATGAGAAATTTACATTATGAATGATTGATGATGATTTTTCGATGATTTATCAATGATAAATCATGAATTATGATCATGATTGACTGAATATCAATCATTATTGATGATTATTGATCCACAATTAATCATGATTGATGTTGATTGATCCATAATTAATCATGATTGATGTTAATTGATCCACAATCAATCATAATTGATGTTAATTGATTCACAATCAATAATGATTGATGTTGATTGATCCACAATCAATCATGATTGATGTTGATTGATCCACAATCAATCATGATTGATGATGATTGATCCACTATCAATCATGATTGATGCTGATTGATACACTATCAATCGCTATTGATGATGATTGATGAATGATCAATCTTAGTCAATTATAATCAATCATTACAAATCATTGGTAAATTCTAATTAATCATCGACTATTCATGGTGCAACTTTTTAACTTTATATTAACAGTATGTCATCGGCTAGAGTAGCTTGAAGCAACATAGGTACTGAAATAACTCAATTCTGGATTAGGAGTAGTTAAGTAAAGTTTTCTGCCTTCTCTTCATGAAGAAATGTCTCAATATGCTCACTTTTGTATGAAACTTACCCTAAATCACAAAAAACGTTTTTTTCATCATTCTCCGTACAGAAGTGCCCTATAACGCAGGAGCAAGGTTGGGTTAGCGTCGCTAGTCACTAGCGTCGCTACTAGCGCCACTAATAGCGAAGCTAATATTGCAAACATCTCGCTAGTAGCGACTAGCGCTCGCTAAAACTGCTTTAGCGAAACGTTGTCGCTAGTCGCTAACGCATTCGCTAGTTTTATGGACTAAAATATATGAATTTCGGTACTAAATCTTTTGATGAAAAAATAGAAACAAAATTTAAGGAAAGATTCAATGGACAAATCGATCTGCAACGAAAACTTTGAGGCTCAACTCATTTTGAAATCGAATTTATTCTCATCGACAATGAGAGCAAAATAAATTCATTTTATATTTATTATAAGAAAAATAAATCAAGATTTAGATCGGATAATCCTCTCGCCTTTTTTGGTGAGCAGAAAATCTATATTTTTTTTCTTTAAAGTTACTAGCGCGCTAGTTTTTCTTTAGCGTTAGCGTCGCTAAAAAAATGACTAGCGAGCACAACCTTGCGCAGGAGTATAGTTTTTCAGAGAGTAATTTTTCTTGCGTTGTAGGGCAGAGCATCTGTCAATAATGCTCTCTCTCTTTCTCTTACTTTGTCTATATACTCTAAAAACAGCTAACTTCTAGCAATTAACGTGTGAATTTCTACTTCACTTTCACTGTATTCAGTGTTGCCAACCTTTCATTTCTCTGACTTGGATGAATGTTCCTGTAAAAACATTGAAACAAATGTGCTCCAACTTCATTTGGGATTTCGCACTTCGCTGTTTTTTTATTAATTATGTAGACATTTACCTTTTCGTTTACAGTTTTTTTATTCATTTTGTTGTCCTTCATAGAACCGAATTTTTTTAGATTGATTTCTTTTGGTATTCACACACATCCCGACTGGCGAAACGATTGATAAAAGGAAATTAGAAAATCACTTATCTTCATATCTGTGAAAAATGATAAATTGACGTTGTCATGTGTTTGGATACCAATTTTTGTTATCGCACTTTGAGTGAGTTTATAAAACGGCGTTTAGCGTTTACATTGAATATGAATTCAGTTTAATTTTGTTTTCGTTGCCACGTTTTGATAGTTCGTCCTTTTAACTGGTTGCAAACGTTGAAGCGTTTTTTTTTTAACAATTTGTATGGCAAGAGACTTTTCGTCTAACATTTTTTCATTTTTAAATTTATTTAGGGTGAATGCGTCGTTCTGCGAGATCGAAAACTTAATATAGCGCCGGCTATTAAGAAACAGGTAACAGTTACTCAATTCATCCATTGCTCTCATTTTATTCACACTAAACTCTCTTCCATACTGTAGGCGGTATGCCCAACTAACAGTGCTGTATATTATGCATCCACTCCACAAACGCCAATGAGCAATATTCCAATTGATCAGTTTGCTGCCGTGTATCCGCCAGGTTTGTGCGCTTTTTAGCCTAAGACAGTCCGTCCTAAATTGTAAAGTTTGTTTTAATTTATTTAAGTTTTTAAAGGTGTGCCAACAATATACCCACCAACAATGCCGTATCAGCCATACTATCAATACTACAGTGTGCCAATGGTAAATGTGATCCACTTTTTGGAATATATTTTTTCTAATTTTTTTAAAAAATTTTATTGCAGAATGTACCCACCATTTGGCCTCAAAATTATCAAGGTAAATATTTTAATCAATTTTATGTTCATCCCAATCGTTTTGAGCGATTTTTTTTTAAATTTTGAACGGGTTGACAAATATCAAGAACTTAAGTGCAAAAGGATTTTCCTCGGGATTTCCGAAAGGGAACGTATGAATGTCCTTCATTTGAAGGATTTTCTATTAAAAACAATGCAAAACGAGACCATACCCCGAGTGAAAATTAATTATTTATTGTTTCATAATCAATCATTTTGATTTTTTCGACTTAATTTTTTGTCCCAATATTCGTGGGATTTTGTTTAAACTTTGATTTCCTTTTTTTCCTTCAAAAAGGATTTGTTAGTTTTTCTGAAATTTTAAAAGATTTTCATTATCTTAAATTTTATTTTTGATCTGAAATCGATCTGATCAGATTTGATCTGAAATTAACAGATCTCAGTTTGATCTGAAATCTGAGATATACCTGAATGGTATTTCGATAGAACTAAAACAATTTTTTGTGCTCGGAATTATAATACAGGTATTAAGACTATATTAAGACGCATTAAGACTCAAGACCCAGAAGTGAGTACCTCAGGGTATGAGATCAGGTGGGAAGTGTGTGGAATGAAGTGAGAAGTGGGTGATATGAAGTTGAAAGTATGTGTGATGAAGTGCGAAGTGTGTGGGATGAAGTGCGAAGTGTGTGGGATGAAGTGGAAGTGTGTGGGATGAAGTGAGAAGTATGTGGGATGAAGTGCGAAGTGTGTAGGATGAGTAGAAAGTGTGCGCGATGAAGCGAAAACACATCCCACACAATTCCTACTTCATCCTACACACTTCCCACTTCATCACATACACTTCATCCCACACACTTCTCTCTTACAAAAATTAAGTGTTTGATGACCAAATAATCAAATTTGATCTGAAGTCGGTCTGAAGAAATTGTAATATGATCTGAATCTGAAAAGTGAAGGTATGAAATGTTCAGATCAGGTCAAGTAATTATTTACAGTAATCTGAACTGATCTGAAAATTCAGA
Source organism: Pseudolycoriella hygida (assembly GCA_029228625.1). Taxonomy (NCBI): domain Eukaryota; kingdom Metazoa; phylum Arthropoda; class Insecta; order Diptera; family Sciaridae; genus Pseudolycoriella; species Pseudolycoriella hygida. The sequence goes on from CM055404.1 coordinate 121,809,300, forward strand.
TTTTCTTTTTTTTAGATTCAGATCCGAATCGGTAAATCGGTAAGGGCACCGAGAATAAAGCCAAGTTGGACTAAACAATGTTGTGACTTTTGTGTCGGGCTAAGCGCTCAGTGAAGCTTCCAATGATCTTTGTAATCTTCAATGTTCTTCCAGTAATCTTTTTCAAAAATTTTGCGTGATGTAGCACGGGTCAAGATTCCCCTTCCACCCATCACCACTCTGCCACGGTAGTCATGAACCTACCCCCCCCCCTCCGAGCGTAACGTAATTTATGAACGGCTGCTTTCAGATCGCCGAACGATTTCGTTAAGGAAACGATAGATCAAGAGAGGAAGATTTTATCATTAGAAATTGGTCAGGGAAGAGATAAGAAATTGCAGATGGGAGAGAAGCAGGAAAATCCAAAGAAATCAAAGAGAAATGTCAAGAGACTGGATCATGCGGTCTGGCTCCCAGATTCCAGAACATGACCGACTGTATGCCATTCTGGTTACTTGAAGTGATTTTTTGAGAATTTCTAAAATAAACAATTCTTTGAAAGTGTCAGTTTCCGCTTCTATTCAAATTTTTTATGGATAAAATTGTTAGAGAGGCAAAATGTTTGCAAGTTTTGTTGAGAAGATTTAATTCTTTTTACCCTTTAGCTCCTGCTGGTCAAGATTTGGAACAAAAATCCGAAATTTTTCAAAACGTGCTAGTTTAGGCCAAGATCAAATTACGGAGCCGTGTGAGGGCTCTTTGGAAAGCTATCGCCTAGAGCTTTCTAAAACAAAAAAAATCTGTAGGAGTCACAGTTTCTGAGATATTTTGCTTTCTTTCACGCTATTGCTCACTGTGAAATGCAAATTTGCGAAAAAATCCAGCGAAAGAGATAAGAGGAATGAGCTGGAGAGCTCAACTGTCGCATTTGCAAGAAATTCAGAAAAAATCTGTAATGAAATTCTAACGTTGGCTTAGGAATATAAAGAAACACTAAAAGGGCGGATATTTGCGACAAAGGATTAAAAAATCCTCTCAGAATTTGTAATGATGTTCTGAGGATTTTTGGACTCGTACGAAGCAAAAAGGTCCTACACACTTACTGCAGACAACTTTATTGTAACATGTAGATCGAACTGGGAGGTGGGGGGATACGTTTATTTTCGTCTAGCGATGACGAATCAGCAATAAAAAAATGTCCGTCCGTCCGTCTCCACTTTTTTTTCCAAACGGCTCAACCGATCAAACTTTTTTTCCCTGAAAGGTACATGCCTCCGATGATTCAAGTTCGAGGATGAGCAAAATCGGTCAAGTAGTTCCGAAGAAATAGTCGAAGAAGTGGAGGTCGGACATTGATTTTCAAGCGTCGATAAAACTTTTTCGCAAACATCTCGGCAAGTAGCGCACGAAAATTATTCATTTTGGTGTCAAATGGAAGCATTTGATCTCACAAAACTGGGAAATGTTTTTTTGTGAAAATCGGGTTAGTGGTCTGGGCACTGGAACCAATGGAATTAACGAAATTGAGTTTCTTGGCCATATACGAAAGCAGATGGTTTTTCGTCTATGTTTGCTCAACTATGCAGTATGGAGATTTACTGTCAAAGGCAAAGTTGTAGAAAATAAAATTTTAGAGAACACGTGTCTCAGGGTTTTAAGGTAAAATCACCCAGTGCCGGAATAAAGCCATTTCTACAACTGGGAGGGATGACTCATATCTCTAGAACTATGACAGTTAGAAAGTTACTTCCAAAGACAAAGTTGTAGAGGATAACATTTTAGGGAATACGTGTGTCAGGGTTTTAGGGAAAAATTACCAAATCCCGGGATAAAGCAACTTCTAGACTTGTGAGGGATGACGCATATCTCCAGAAATATGGCAGTTGGAAATTTGCTTCTAAAGGCAAACTTGATGAGAATTACATCATAGAGAAAATAGTTTGTGGTGCAGGGGAGAACATTTCGGTGATAAAAATCAATGGCCTCAGACATACATCGATAGGACTTTTAACATTTTTTAAAGGTATGAATATTTTCATAGTTTTTTTTGGGATTCTCTGATGAAAATTTTCAAAAAATTTTCTAACCAGGTTTCTTCAAATGACTTAGGATTGTGCTAGAAAATTAGATGGTTTCAACACTTTCAGTTTTCACACGCAAAAATTTAAAAAGCAAAACAAAAACTGAAAGTACAGAAAAATTATTTCGTCGTTGGGTCTGGCATTTGTGGCGCAGTTTTTTGCACAACGTAATTTTGTTTTAAAAAAAGTGGTGCAAATTTTTTTAAAAATAAAACTTTGACCACAAACTAACGTTTAATTCAAACAAATTTCTGCGTATCATCAGCGATAGCCTCACCTCAAACGATATCACTAATTTTGGAAGTGGACATTAGGGACTGCGTCACACTTTACCTTTGGAGAGGTTTTTGTTGTGATATCAGTAGGAAAGTAGGGACGAAATTTGGCGCTTTGGCACTTCACACGGCTGCCAAAGCTAGCGACGGCGACCCCAACTGTCGTGATAAGATAAAATCAATTAGTGTAAATCCATTTTGAAGAAGAAAGAAATTTTCGTCGAAAAAAAATTTCCGGCGAAAAAAAATTTTACGGCGAAAAAAAATTTCAGCAAAGAAAATTTCTGGCGAAAAAAATTTTCAGCAAAGAAAATTTCCGGCGAAAAATGTTTCGGGCTTCAAGCTAAAAATTTCTTTCACCAATCTCTATAACTTTTCCGAAGAAACCAACCGTGTAACTATTCTAACTCAGAAGATAGCGAAAAATCCAAGATGGCGTCTGGCAGCCATTTTCTTAGAATCACAAAAATATTCAACTCACCAATCTCTATAACTTTCGAGAAGAAACCAACTCTCTAAGTATTGTCATTCCGAAGCTAAAATTCAAAAACCAAAAAAGCCTAATTTATTTCCTACGAAAACCCGAGATGGCGCCGCTATGACAGCTGAAAGACACTTTCTGAAGCTCCTAAAAAATTTGCCCAATGAAACTCTATAACTTTGTAGAAGAAACCAACTCTCTAAGTAATGTTATTCCGGAGCTAAAATTCGAAAACTCCGAGCACTACGTGAAATACCCTCAAAATTTACCACTTTTCCAGATGCTACGACTTTTCCGGAGTTTTCCCGAAAAAGCGGCATATGAGATTTCAGGAAGATCGGCTGTCTAGTTGACCCTTAGCTTTGTTGATCAATTGTGTGTGTGTTTTTACTGAAGTCGAAGGAAGGGAATGCGGAACGTATTGGATAATAGAAAGGGGATCATCTGCTGTTGTAGTTAACAAATTATCAAACTTTTCCAACATTTGAAAATCTTATGCATCTGAATCAATATCCTCATTCTGCGTTCGCTTGTGTACTTCATGATATTTGAATTTATCAATGAAAGTAGTGAGGTGTTCTTTCATAGCACATACGTTAAAATGAATCGAGTCTAATCTATTGTCACATTGAATCTTGTTAACCAAGGCTGAAGAATAATATTGAGTCTTCGAGGAACAGTTTAAGTCAGAATGAAGTCCAGGTGTTTGTCTCAAAGGAGTGCAACATGTTGAACAGATTGTCGGGAATGTCAGAAATGCTAGGTGATGTTGGTTTGGGTGACGCTAGTGTCCAGTCTAGTGGCTTGCCTATATATTGGGAGCACTCGAAACCATCTTGTATGTCCTTCCTGCTACCACAGTTATTCAAAACAATCTCTTCAACCTGCTTGTAGCTTAGCATAGAAGTCTTGAACTGAGTTAGCTTGGCGTCAATAACAGACTCTTTTAGATGGTCAAGCAATAGGTTGCCATTCAGATTATTGTTAGCGTTACCATCGATGACAATTTGTTCACGATTTTACCGTGATGATTCAAATAATCCGTTTTTGTTCTATTTGAAATAGTTTCAATGGTTGATTTCAATTCATCTAAAACATAATCTCCGCTGGTAAGTTACTTGTGTTTGTCATGGCATAATTTACAGATGAATTGAACTGGTGATTCGGCAGAAAAAATGATTTCTGAGTCGTTTTGTTATTTACGATATTGAAACAATGCAAATAAAACATTTTGGAACATACAAAGCAGCTTACTTGAGTCTTATCAATTGATTTTGTGGCGCATGAACGTTTACATGTAAGAATTTGCATCGCTGTTCTTTATGACAAAGTTGACCTGATATTTGAATCTGAATTAATAATGATCCGATGATGTTGAAATTAGACGTCAGCTCAGAGATAACGACGCCTTCGCTCAAAACAAATTATGTTTCTAGACAATTTGTACGCAAAATTCTAACTTTCTTGCTAAAATCCACACTTGTACTCATAGATCGATACAAAAATCACCAACTTATATCAAAGCGTTCAATTTGAATTACGAATTTCCTAGCAAATTTGGCTATATTTATGAAGCGATAGCGAAAACACCTGTTTTGAGTCGTAGTATTTTGACATTCATTTTTCAATTTTTCAATACTTTCAGTTTTTACACGCAAAAATTTACCGTAAACAATCAATAAGTCACATTTTTGCAAAAAAAAAAATCCCCAAAAAAAGTTTTTCTTCAAAAAAAAAATTTCTAAGAAAAAAATTTCTCCAAAAAAGTTTTCGTTCCGAAAAAAATTGTTCTCCAACACCTTCGGCTACTACCGGAAAACTTCGTATCACCTTCGGCTACCTTCGAAATACTTTGTGGCACCTTCGCTTCGCCTGCCTTCGGAACACTTCGTGTCACCTTCGGCTGCCTTCGGAACACTTCGTGTCTCTTTCGGCTGCCATTGGAACACTTCGTGGCATCTTTGGCTGCCTTCGGAACACTTCGTACTTTGACAGCTGGCAGCCATTTTCTTAAAAAGCTGGAAAATTCTCCTGATGAAACTCTATAACTTTCTAGAAGAAACCATCTCTCTAAATAGTGTCACTCCGGAGCTAAAATTCGAAAACTCCGAGCATTACCTAAAAAACCCTAAAAATTGACCAAGACCAATTGACCAATTCCAAGATCGGCTGGAGTGCTGCTTCGACGTAGTTTTTTGTAAAAATAATCTGGAGGGGGAGGGGGGCGAGGGGGAAAAACTCAAAAGTTTGCGCATATGGCCTCTTGTCCCGAAGGTTTTTGTATGGCGTTTTTTGAGATTGTGGACTTCTTTTTTGGGGTGTGGGGACTGCGTCACGCCCTCCGCTACCACTGGGGGCATGATAATATCAGTTCGAGGTTTCGTTAATCACTGGACAGGTCATGTATTACTTTATCATTAGCGGAATAACTTTTGAACGATCTAAATTCACTGATGATTTTCAATCTAATTCTATTTTATTTTAAAAAAACTTTATTTTTTTTTATTTTTTGCTGTTTTTTACTTTATAGTTTAGACCAAATTGCCTCTGAAACGCTATGAAAACAATGGTGAAGTCTTAAGATAACCTAAATTAGGACTTGATAAAAGAAACACAATTTTTTTGGTAACATTTTCCATCCATTCCGCACGTAAATAAATTCCTAACAAAAACCGATTGCTCTCTTTGCAGGAATTTACCCATGTTAGATCAACAGAATGGAAAAAAAGATAAGTAAAAACCCTCTATTCAATTAAAAAAACAAAAAAAAAACTAAATAAATTTATATAAAAAGAACGAATAAAGCAAACGAGGCTTACACCAAAGAGTGTAATTTTTTGTTGTTGTTACAAACTTCAATGCAGAAATTAATTTTTAAAATTATTTAAATAATAACAAAATGATAATTAAAAATATGTAAAAATGGAAATGTAATGAATAAGAACAAATATTTATCACATAACGTAAACAAGAAAAACAAAAGAAAAACACAAGCAACACAATTATTATTCGTATATTGGTAGCGTGCATATATTTAGTAAAAAACAAAAAGGAAACACAAAACAAATTATTAAATATGAACGAAATTTGTGGTTGCATAATCGTTGAATTGTGAAACACAAAGACCAGTTCTATTAATTTATTTATTTAAATTCAAATTTCATGTAATTTATGGTTTATTAGTTTAATTTATTTAGTTTACATGTACTTTTTAAATCACTATACAAAAGTAACGAAACAAAAACAAAAATAATAATCGGATAGACTAATTTCATTAGAAGTTAATAATAATTGACTTAAACAAAAACAAAATTATCAACAAATCGGGCTACTAATTGTATTTACCAATTAAAAACGGCGATAACGTAGCGGAATATTATTTACGTATATTCATTTATTGTTAAATTAGTAACCGTTGTACTTATTCCAATTATTTAATTACCAAAAAAAAAAAGAAAGAAAAGAAAATTAATTTCGCTTTTTATAGAAAATTATTCTTAACTGTTATTTGTATTTCGTTGTTAAATAAAAGAAAATCATTTTTTTAAGGGAGAAACAAACGAATAAACACAATTTATTGACTTTCTTGTCAACAGAGCCTCAACTAAAATGTGACATTTAATAAGATAAATAAAAACATTAAATAAAATGAACAGAAAATGTAGATTCTCTATTGAGAGTAAAAGATAAAAGATAAAATAAAAGAAATGCATAAAAAAATAAAAATACAATTATGTAATATTTAAATCATAAGCAATACAATGCATATAATAATAAAAAAAAAGTAAATATTAAAAAAAAAGTCGGTGATATTTTGGGAAAATATAAATAAAATATAAAAAAACTAAAAAATTGTTGACGACTATATTATTATATTAAAATATTAATTAGTTCTAAAATTATTTATTAAATTATTAAAAAAAGGAAGTAAAGTAAACAATAAAATGGAGATAAGAATAATTATAGAACAATATATTATCTTAACTAAAGTAATGAATGAAAAAAAAAATTAATAAAATACAAGTGAAATGATCGTCTCATATAAATCTAAATAAAAAAAAAATTAAAATAATTAAAAATTTAACTATTTGTGGTGATGAAAAACGAGATATTGTGTTAGAAAAGAAAATACGGGGAAATAATAATTGTTAAAAATATTTTTTTTATTCGTGAATTAATTTAGATTTTCTACATTTTTAGCTAAAGACGAAAGCAAAAGAAACGGTTTTGTTGTCCCAAAATTTTTTTTTAATTGAATATTGAACTTTGAGTGCGAGATAAAAAATTGTTTTTAATAATTTTTTAACTTTAAAGACTTTTACCAATTGGTTTGACTACGAGACACTAAATTCTCTTTCTTTTGTTCATATTTTTATCGAGAAAATGTTTATCTTTGAAAAAAAAAAAACTCACACAGAGGAATTGGGGACTGGCCACGAGGTAAGAACGTTTTTATTACTTTTTAAACAAAGAAGAAGAGACTTTTCGATTTCATATAAATGTTTCCAAAACCATGCGCCAGTGTCGTATTCAACTACGAGAAAATTGCTCAAAAGTGGTGAATTTGTCAGGCAAAATAAATTTTTCCATGGTGAATTATCGCTTAGATCCGGTGAATTATCACTTTGGAATTTTTACCCAGTGGGAAAATTAGAGCAGCAGATTATCGTGTATTTTGAGTGCAAAGAAAAATCAATCATTCAAAGGATTTTTTTGATTTCCAATGATTTTCTTTAGTTTTTCTTTGATTTTCTACGTCAGTTTCTGATAATTTTCAAGCATTTTTACACGACTTTTAAGGATTTTCTTTTGATTTACAAGGATTTCCATTGATTTACAAGGATTTCCATTGCTTTACATGGATTTCCATTGATTTACAAGGATTTCCATTGATTTACAAGTATTTCCATTGATTTAAAAGGATTTCCATTGATTTACAAGGATTTCCATTGATTTACAAGGATTTCCATTGATTTACAAGGATTTCCATTGATTTTTATTGATTTACAAAGATTTTCTTTGATTTTCAAGGATTTCCTTTGATTTCCAAGGATTTTCTTGCAATTCATAGGATTTTTTGAGGATTTTCAATGAATTTGAGGATTTTCTTAACAATTGATTTTCTTTTGAGTGCAAAAGGATTATTGACGTTAAATTTTTACAAGGAAAATGCCCCTTTGATGGGATGTAAAACACTCAGTTTGTAGAAGGAAAATTCCTTCCCGGGTGATAATTTCCGGACGATTATTCACCGGGTGATAATTCCCATTTGTCGGGAGATAGTTCCCTTGGTGATGTTACCAATTTTTTTCGGTCATGGCTATGATTCCCAAGGATAAATAACCCCTCACCATTTGTGAACTAAATCCGCAACTAATTCTGCATGTGCTGAATTCATTCATTTGACGAACTGGTAAAGTTTAACACTGGTAAAGTTCACTGTAGAAAAATCTATAACCATTTGAAAATAATATGAAAATCCAGAAGATTAGCTTAGTGGTTAGAGGTCATTCATCGACTTTCATAACGCATCGTGCTAAAGTCATTTTTAGTCATAAGATCTTCAAAAATTCACAAAGAAACTAGTTCCTCAGCGATAGTGAAATGCAGAGTTAGGTGCATAATTTACGTATTTGTGGCCCAGATTCAGGTGGCTTTCATCGACTCCGGCGCAAACATTTCCACCGCTTCTGGAGATTTGATCAATCCGATGATTAGTTCATCGGCATTTGGATTTTTGTCCAATTCCACATTTCCATATCAAATTTGATAAGTCCTGATGATGATGGGTGGATAAACGTTCATTCGGACCTTGTTTTGTTTAAAAACAGAAAAACATGCTTTTGTTTTGGTGTTTTTTGTTTTTAATTTTATTTTGTTTCAATTTGTTTTTTTTTTGTTTTCTTTCGTTTCCTTTCTTTCTTTCTTCTTTACTTATTTCTTCTTTCTTTCTTTCTTTTTTCTTCTTTCTTCTTTCTTTCTTTTTTCTTTCCTTCTTCGTATTTTTGGTTTTTTTTCTGTTTTTTTCTCTGAATTTTTGTTTTTTTCTGTTTATTTTTGTTTTTCGAAAGTTCATTAGTTTTTTTTTTGTTTTCGATCTTGTTTCCTTGTTTATCCACCCCTCGCATCAGAGAGTGGGGGAAAACCGTTATCTTGACAACTACACCCAGAAAAATCTTATGCATTCCCCATGCCCCAGCTATATCAGAGTCAACTCTGGAAAATTTCCAAATTTTCCAAAATGCATGGAAAGGTTGCTATGATTGCTGAAATTAGAGGAAATTTTCAATAGTTGACCCCAATATAGCTGATGTGGACATGAGATGTTTCTGTGTGCGGCCATATGGACAAAAATTTTGTCCATTTGTTTCTTTTCGAGGCTCTTGGGCAAAATATCCCTGGACAAAATAACACCGGACGACAGAATAACTCCGTAGGAAATAGCTCCAGGGGGCCTATTTTGGCCGGCTTTTAGTGTGGCTATTAAAGTTAGTTTGAGTTATGTTGTTGTTTCGAATGGATAACATTAAAAGGATATTGTATAGTGCTGGGCGTAGGTCTCCTCACCACAGCGCCTCCGGAGAGCTTTAATACGCATGCGTTGGCCCCTTAGACCACGAACGTGGGATATATCCCCTTGACTTCCTTCTGCGGGGCTAACTACACTCGACCACTCTTTTCTTTCTTTTAATATAGAGAGCTAAAAAAAAAAAATAATATAGAGAGCTGCGGCTCTGTTCGACCATCACACCACAACAAATTAATCCCTTCATTCCTTCTCAAATTCAAATACAGTCCATGGATCCAGTAACTGGATCGAGCATGTCAAAGACAAAGCACAAAAAGCAATATCCGCTTTCCGGATCTGTCGGAAGGCTTTTGGAAGGGACTAGGGAATACCGTCCAGAGCCATATCGTGTTGAAGCAAAATGGTGTCTGGATGAGTAACTTCGAGTCTGGACATGGGAAGATCCTGAAGGTGATTAATGACGGGATCGTCCATATGCCCAGAGATCGTGTCGATCCTCATGTCGACCGGACCTGCCTTCCAACTGATGGACTCGTGAGCTTCACTAACGGGTCGAAAACTAAGGAAGGAGCGGAAGCCCGGGTCTATACGCAGGATCTAGCGAACTGTGGCAGTTTCCATTTGGGAAAGATAGAGTGCGTCGCCCAAGTGGAGACGTTTGCGATTTTGAGGGGAGTGACTATGTGACGACGGGTTGCAAAGAGATCATAGATAGCGAGTCGGTAATTAAGACGATTTCATCGCCGATTGGGACTGAGAAATCAGATCACGATTGCCTGGGTCCCTGGGCACAACGGTTAAGACGGTAATGAGAGAGCAGACGAGCTCGCCAAGCAGAGCTCAGCATCTGCGATCGAAGGCCCATAACTCTACATTCCGATCTCACACTCCATGTGTGAAACGGCTGTGGAAGACGGCGGGAGAGAACACACGAAATTCTTCTTTTCGGCGCCCGACGAGAAATTGGGCCAAAGAGCTTCTCAGAATGGACTGCAATAACATCAAAAGAGTAGTGGGAGCTATTACGAGTCATTGTAGGTTGAACAAGCACTTGACCAAGGTGACCATTTTGGACGATCCAAGATGTAGCTGCGGCTTAGAGGAGGCAACAGTCATCCACATAATGTGTTCCACTTTCTAAGTAGTATGACGTTAGGCGGTTGTGTGATTCGACCCTCTGAAGTCCCAGGAAAGGTTTTGTTGATTTATATGATGAACGAGAAAAAACAACGGATTAACAGATCTGTTTTTAGGATTCAGAAATAATCCATCCCACCCTGATAAATCTTGTTCAAAACCCCATAACCTAAGTACGTATAGGATGAATTAGATTACTACTAAATGCTTATGCAGGGGTTATTCTTTCGTTTTTTTTGTCCAGTGAATATTTTTTCCTTGTCCTTGTCGGTTTTTTTTTTTGTCCAGTGAATATTTTGTCCTTGTCCTTGTTCGTCATCAGAATGGTGAGGGTAGTCGTCGCTAAATAAAATAAAATATTTGGTCAGAGTGGTTTAGGGAGATATTTCAATTTGAAAAGAACATTAACGTTGATAGTGTTGATCCCCTCAGGCCATTGTCCTCTGAAGACAAGAAGTATGTCCTCGAACTTTTCTGTGTGCGTGTACAGCAGGAATGTGGAGTTAACCGACTAAAACGCATATAAAATCGACAAATTGTTCTGCCAGAAGAAAAAGTTCAAGTTCGTCAGTTCAATTATTCAATATTTAGCAGAACATTTGCTCCATCAGAATATTAAAATTCAAGAAAAAATAACTGCCAAATCACTAAAGATTAACAAATTATTAATTTTTTTAAATTATTTATAATATTTTAAACAAAAGACTTAATTTAGAGGAAAAGTTTTTTAAAAATTTATATGAATTGTTATTAATTGCCCTTGTTTCCAACATTTTATTTATATTTAAAAATAAAAAAGATTTTTGTTTTGAAAAGTTTTTTTTTTCCTATTTATTAGCAAATTATTAAAAACTATTAAACAAATTATTTACAAATTTATAAAAAAAATCGTAAAGATTTCAGCAATTAATTTATTTTTAATTTATTTATTAATTATTTTCGTATAATGAACATCAAAGAGTCGCAGCTGTTCTTTTCTTTGCTAGACGTAGAGAAATCACTCAGCTGACATATTTCAAAAAGGTGACATTCACTTTGATATTCGTTGTAGGCAAATCGCACAACTAAAAAAAAAGGAAATCATTGAATAGAATTTTATTTTTCAAGTCATTGTCAGAACTCATAAAAATAGAAGAAAAAGCAAACAACTCTCTCAAAATATTTTTACTTAGAAAATACGGTTGTGTCAAATTACGATTAGATAAAAACTATAAAATAAAGTAATTGCAAACATAAAAATTACATGAAATTATAAATCAATGACAAAAAAAAGTTGTTATTATTTTTTAGATAATGATGACACAGAAGAATAAAGAAAGTAAATAAATTAATAAAATAAATTAACTAAAGAGAATATTAAAAGTAAATTTCAAACAAAAAAAAAAGTATATATTGATAAGGAAATTAAAAAACGTAATTAAAAAGAATTAAGGACAGCTTAGCAAATATAAAAGAAATATTTTTAGATATTGATCATTTCTTTTGTAGAAATTTTTTGTAGTTTTAATCAAATTTTTTGGGAAACAACTTTTATTCGGCAAAATGTTGAACACAATTTTTCTTTTTCTATCATTTATCATTTCTTTCCCAAATACAGTGGGTGCAGCGTTCATTTCTTTCGAGATTAGGAGTCATAATTCTCTGTGATAAACTCTGATTGGGTGACAAAAGTTAGCATGCATGCAGCGTGTCTCCTAAATAAGGAACTAATGTAAAGATTTCTAACAGGTCCGAAACTCGAATAAAAAACCCGACCCGAACCCGAATCAGTTTGTCGGGTCGGGCCAGATCACTTTTTGAATTTGTTTTTTGTCGGGTCGGATCGGGTTTGAAGACTTCAACTAACAAAACCCAACCCGAAAAAACAAATTCACTCAATTTTTTTCTCAAAATTGAGTTTAAAAAACATTTCAAATAAAATCTTTTTTAAAAAAGTTCGGGTTCGGGTTAGGCTTTCGAGTTCGGGTTAGGCTTATGGGTTCGGGTTAGGCTTTCGGGTTCGAGTTAGGCTTTTACGTTCGGGTTAGGCTTTCAGGTTCGGTATAGGCTTTCGGGTTCGCGTTAGATTTTCGGGTTCGGGTTGGGCTTATGGGTTCCGGTTAGGCTTTCGGGTTCGGGTTAGGCTTTCGGGTTTGGTTAGGTTCGGGTTTGAATTTTTTATTTAGTATCGGGTCAAGTTCGATTTTTTATTTGGATTCAGGTTCGGTTCGGATTTTAGTTTTTTGTTTCGGTTCGGATCGGGTTTAAACTTTTATTTTGGTCGGGTTTGGTTCGGTTCATATTTGCAAAAAAAAAGTCGACCCGCACACCTCTAGTTTACATACACCAACCCAAGGTATACATTCACTTTTCGAATCGACATACCCGGGTGACAGTCCTTTCTCAAATATTCAATATTTACTATTCAATTGCAAATTGAAACCTTTCCATTGTATAAATGGAGCGTAAAAATATCAACTCACTTAACAACAAAGCGTAAGCAAATTTATGAATGAAATGTCAAAATTGCAACCAGCTTCATGTTGAATATTCATATTTTACAAAAAACTGTCACCCTGATGACAAACAAATGCCATTTTGTCACCAGTTTGACAGTTCATGTCAGTCTACCTAACGCTGAACTACTTTCCCAACAATAAAGTAATAGAACTGTCATATTCGCAGCTAACTTCAAGCTGAATAGAATATTTACAATAAAGTTCATTTCTTTGGTTTTGAAAATTGAAAGCTATAATGGCTGAATGAATTGGTGTCACTTCAAAATCCGGACGAAAAATCCAGAGGCGTCAAAATCCGTAGGGGTCAACATCCGGGGGCTTAAAAATCCGGAAGATCCGGACGAAATATGAACGAATTTGTATTTTTCTCTTCAGCAGCAGTTTCCTTATACGAATCACATTTTCATCTGTACTGCTGCGCGGAGTCTAAGAAGCTGAGCCCTTAGCGGGGTTTTGGGCAGAACCCCTTGCGGGTCTTGGGGCAGAGCTCCTTACGGCTCACAACGCTCATAACCGGTTGAAAACAATGCCATTGTGTTACATTATCCGATACGAAAAACATTTGTTCTACCCCTTTCTTGTTGAGCGCTAGGAGGGCCTTTACGAGGGTAGCCCTAGTGCATATCTCAGCCATCACACTTCGCAGAAAATACAAATTAGTGCCAAAATGAAGGTATGGGAGCCTAATAAAGATTGAAATTTAAAAATAAAAATTTTGCTGAGCAGACAATCCAAAATTTCGAATTTCTCTGGAAAGAGATGCCCTTCATCATAAAGTTTACTATTAACTTATTATTTGGAAATTTTTTATATTTTTTCGGGAATTTTTGGAATTTTGAGAAATTTTGGGAATTTTTGGGAATTTTAGGGAAATTTTGGAAATTTTTGAGAATTTTTAGAAAAGTTTAGTGAATTTTGGGAATTTTTTCCCAAATAATAGGCTCTGCCTTGCGGTCCCTCCTTAGAGATGTTTGGCTGCCTCTGAATTTTAACACCTCCGCAATTTGGAGCCTCCTGATTTTTCGTCCGGATTTTGTCGCCTCCAGATTTTGTGCCTCCGGATTTTGAGGGTGAGCCGAATGAATTTGTGCGCCGATTCAAAACTCCATGTTTGCGACAACTGAATTTGAAAAAAAAAGAAAAATTCCGCTGTCCGTCAGCTCATTTTTTATCAATTTGTGATTCTACTCGTTACATAGATAAGTGCAAAAATAGCTGATCCATTAGGTTAGACGACATGAATCCCAACCCATCAAAACCAACGCGTAGGCGGCAGATATTTCATATTTCACTTTGTTTAAAATCCATTTACTGTCTTTTCAGTTCGTACACAAGAACGAAACATTGTTTAAAATCATCACGCATAATTGCTCAGCCTTTCACTTTCAATTTTTTTTTTTCGACTGTAAAACGTTTAGACACATGTTCAAGGAAATGTTTAATGAAGCGTAGATTCCTTTCGAAAACCAATTCTACGATAAAATATTTCGGAGGTTTTCCTTGCGCTATGACAATGCAAAATTGAAAATCCATGAAAAACTTCAACGAACATAATCTTAACTCTGTTTCATGCTTAGTCATCGTGTAATTTATCACCAATCGACAGAGTCGAACTGGTAAGCGATACGATTGAAAGGCGTTCTTTACGTAATTTTTTTCGTTATTCTCAAGAACATGTTGATCTAATGAGAATATATGACTCGTAGGGTCTAAAAAATTGAAATATTCGCTAAGCTTTTACGTCATCCATTTGTAATGTAGAAAAAAGCAGGTAGGGTTTTTGAATTTATTTTTTTGTCGGGTCGATTTTTCATTTTATTTTTTTCGGGGTGGGGTCGGGTCGGGTTTTGAAGACTTCAACTAAGAAAAACCGACCCGACCCGAAATTCACTCAATTATTTTATCAAAATTGAGCTTAAAAAAGACTTCAAATGAAATATTTTTAGAAAAAGTAAGGGTTCGGGTCAGGGTTTCGGGCTCGGTTCGGGTCGGGTTTGAATTTTTATTTTGGTCCCATTGCTCACAAAATTTATTATCAAATTCCAGCGAAAATCTTTAGACAGTAAATTGGTGTCCTTATGAATCTTTAGATAAGATTCAGTTCTAGATTTGTGCGTTCGACTCGGTTTTTTCGGCCCAATTCGAGAAATATATCTAAGTCTATAATTCCCGTTTCATAGAGACTGAAGTGATGCGGTCTGATTCTTTGATTCTTTCAGATGTTAATTTACTTCGAAATCTTAATGCCACAGAGAAGTGATAACAGGTGGCGCTATGCGGACTGCATAGAAATCTCTTGTGGAATCATCGCAGCGCCACCTGTTATCATTTCTCTACACAAACACATGGTAATTGATAGAAGTGTTTTTTTTATATAAAACAGCCATCGTACCTGAATAAGAATTGCACGGGGGCCTCCATTCGGGCCCATTGTGCTAGCTGTGTGGGTAACCCATTGCTGTCACTTCAAAGCTTCTCGTACTAGCGATGAAGTTTAGGATGTGCTTTGGTTCCAAGTATTTGATCATGTCGTATTTGGAGGTATATCCTCCCAGATGTATTTTTCTATTTGTGATAAAGGCCGGGCAATAGCATAGGTAATGTTCGGCTGAATCTGTGTGGTGTCCACACAGATCGCAGCCTGGATCCGTTCGTCACCCCGGCGAAAATTTTTTATCTTGTGCGGCTGATATTTAGGAGAAATTTTGAATTCTTACTGCTTATCCTTAGGCAGTTCTTTGCCTGTCGGCATTTGGGGATTTTCTGCCAGTAGTTACCGAAATTCTTAGTTTTTATTGTGTTAGCGATACTTATTCAGTGCGAGTGTGGAGTACCCATTGATGGTTCAGGTCCAATCAGCTGATTTATCGCGCCTTTCCTGGCTTGTTCATCAGCTTTCTCATTGCCTTCGATTCCTTTGTGCCCTGGAACCCACATCACTTTGATTTTATGAGTTGACGTCAATCCATCGAGTTTTTCCCGACATTCCAAGGCTAATGCTGATTTGAAGCAGTTTGATGCTACAGCGTTAATCCCCGCTTGGCTGTCTGTGCATATCGTTACCTCTTGTGCGTCTGGTATGGAGTCCCAGGTGGAGAGGCAGCTTTCTATGATTGCTCTGATTCCAGCTAAGAAGACCGATGAGTATGCTCCTAGCGGGATTGATTTCTCGATCTCTGGAATTTCACAGAGAATTTGCTTCTGCTCCTTCTTTAATTAAAGAGGTGTCCGTATATAATACAATACCGCTCGGCGTTATGCTGCCTCGTAGCCATTCTACTTTCGCTGGAATACTTATGTTGAATTTTCTGTCAAATTTGTAGGCTTTTATTATTTTATCTGAGGGCATGTCAAGCGACGGTTCCGCTTTTAGTGTTGAGAACCATATTTTGGAATGCTCAATTTCTCTTATATTACACCGCTTAGATAGTCTGCTGAGTGTGCTAATCGACTCTGTTTCTATGAGAATGTGGAGCGGAGTCAAGTTCAGCATTACCTTCATAGCTGATGTAGGAGTGGACTTCCAGAATACTGTTATGGGCTTGCATGCCATCCTTTGAAATTTGTCGAGCTTGGTTTGAACTTGCCTGTTCTTTCATATGTGGTTCCAGACAAAGGAAGCATGGGTAAGGATTGGTCTTATAATGGTTGTGTAGATCCAGAATATCACTTTAGGGAAGAGACCCCAAGTTTTACCGTACGCTCTTCTGCATTGCCACAAAGCGATAGTAGCTTTTTGCAGCCGTTCGTCTAGGTTCTCGTACCGATACAGACCCGAAATAGTGGTTTTGATTTTCGAAAGCCAGTTCCTATTACCATGACATAGTTAGAGAAAACAATGTGAAGTTTCGACTGAAGGAAGGATTGCCTAAGAAGTTCTAATTAGTTTTATAGAAATGTCTGCAGATCAACCTTAAGCTAAGAGCTTAACTTCAAATAGTCACAGCTTAAAAGCTGTGAAAGTTTGATGGAGGGTGAACTCCAGGTAGAAATTTGTCACGTAATTTTAATAAATCATCTGTCTGGAGGTCAGACTTGAAACTCACATTCAGTGATAAGTCTCTTCAAGATGCCACAAAAATTGAATTTATCTGGCAAATGAGTTCGGATTCGGAGAAGATCCGCCGTTGCAGGCTTTTGAATTTCAAAGTCACCACCGAAAGAAAAATACCC
The DNA here is from genome assembly GCA_029228625.1 of Pseudolycoriella hygida. Lineage (NCBI taxonomy): Eukaryota > Metazoa > Arthropoda > Insecta > Diptera > Sciaridae > Pseudolycoriella > Pseudolycoriella hygida. Next base: position 121,826,453 of record CM055404.1, read on the forward strand.
AACATGACGAATGTGGGCCTGCCCATTGCCACTGTCTTTATAATTTTATGAATTGATAACACAAACACACACAAAGACACATGACGCGATGATTCTCATGTTCTTGCAATTTTTCTTTATTGAATGGAGAATGTTGCATGAAGCCCCGTTGTTGGTAACAACTTGTCACCATGTTAATGAGCCAATCGAACGCTGTGAATACTCTTTTAGAAGCATTATCTAAGCCACCTTCTTCCAAAACAAAAAATGTTTAAAAAAAAGTTGTGCATTAGTTGAAATGTGATAAGAATTTTAAAAAATAATGAAAATGTAGTGTTTTAAAATATACTTTGCACATACTCGTAGAGAACAAAAATGGTTTCGATTAACGTAAGGCAAACATTTTTTAAAATAGACGAAACTCAAATATCCCCAAGAAATTTGATTGAAACTATATAATCGATACATAAACTAAAGACCTACGATACATACATAAAATTATATATTTACTTATTAACACATATTTAGTTAAGTAAGTCAAATTATAATAACGAAGTAACATTAAAAACAAAAAAAAAATGATTCCACCCTTTACTTTAACATTTTCATTTTTGAATTCGTGTTCGAAATATTTTCAATACAAAAGCGAACATCTTTGTCCTTTAAACAATGATTAACATTTTAAATTTATTACAAGTAGGGAGGCGGCTCTACATTATTTTTAAATGCATATCCGAAGGCTTAACAATTTACAATGAGAATCGCCAAGTAAAACGTGTTCTAGGGTGCAACGATAATAACTTCTTTCGATGATAGGTGTGCGCCGAATAAAATCAAAAAATTTTCTTGCGGTGGCTCAGAACGTCTGATTAGGCTCGTGAGGCGATAGGCCGCCAATAATTTTCTTAGATTAAATAATATCATTTGGCACCTCGGATCTCTAAAGACTAGGCTAGACTGTAGAGTAAATTTATGCGAAACCGGCTGATTACATTTTTTGGCGTCCTCTTCTATGTGATTTAAAAAAGTGTAATTTCTTAAAAGACAGTATACCAATTCCTACAAAGTTAAGACACCACACTAAACTCATGAGCCAAATTTCGAAAAATATTTTTGATATGTTTGAGGCTACTATACTCTTGCTCTGATTAATTATTATATGGTTATAACAAACATAATCACATAATACGTTTCGCGCAAACATTATAACATTATAACGCACGAATGCTAATGTTTCGATACAATATTCTTGTGCAAATCATTTTTTTTTGATCAATCATTAGATAGATTGGACAAGTCGACTTATAGTATCAACTTATACTTATAACTATAATATGTAAGTTATAAGCTATAAGTTATAAGTTGAATATTGTAAGTAAACTGTAAGTGATAGGTCAAAAGATATAAGTGAAAAGAATAATTATGATTGATTTATGATTTATGATGATTGATTGATGATTATTGATTTATGATTTATGATGATTGATTGAGGATTTATGATGATTGATTGAGGATATATGATGATTGATTGATGATTTATTATGCTTGATTGATGACTTGTGATGATTGATGATTATTGAGTGATGGTTTGTGATAATTGATTGATGATTGATGATAATTGATTGATGATTGATGATTATTGATTGATTATAAATGATGTGATGTGATGTGATGTGATGATTGATTGATGATTTATGATTATTGAGTGATGATTTATGATAATTGATTGATGATTTATGATGATTGATTGATGATTTATGATTATTAATGATGATTGATTAATAATTATTGATTTATGATTGATTTATGATGATTGATTAAGGACTTATGATGATTGAATATTGATGATGATTAATTGATGACTTATGATGCTTGATTGATGATTTGTGATGATTTACGATGATTGAGTGATGATTTGTGATGATTGATTGATGATTTATGATGATTGAGTGATGATTCATGATGGTTGATTATAAATAATGATGATTGATGACAAATTATGATGATTAATGATGATTGACTGGTGCTGATTGATTTATTATAATTGGTTTATCGGGCATGGAAATAATGAGCGAGCCTGCAAACCTCGTTACTGGGAAATTTTTGTGAAAAAAATTTGGTTCGCAAGGAAAAGTCGAAAGGAAAATTAGGGAAATCATCAGATATTTTAGGGAATTTATGAGAAATTGGAAAATTCATGTTGAATTTAGGAAATCTTACTGGTGACCTAAAAAAAAGGTTTGAAACCTCAAAAAAAGTCTAATTTTGGAAGATTATTGGGAATTGGAAAATCGCTTTTTAGGTAAATCGCAAACTGGTTCCTAGTTCCCGGGGAATTTTGAATCGGTTACCGGGAAAAAAACATTATTTCCATGCACATGGTTTATGACGATTTTTGATGATTGATCATCTATCTTACAACTTAAAGTTTACTTATAATTTTCAACTTATAGCTTATATCTTATAGTTATAAGTCTAAGTTAGAAATTTTGCTATAAGTCGATTTGCCCAATATCTCTGTTATATTTCATAAACATTATATGGATACATACTCATTCAGTGTAGGATCTACTAAGCTAGCTAGGCAGACTAGTTCAAACACAGAATCCGAATGCTATAAAGTTAAAATCATAAGGAATAAGACGAAGGAGCAAGCGAACTAAGAAGATGGAGAAATTCTGTAGATATTTGATACTAGAGTTCGGTCAGTTGTCGTGTCGTGGCAACATTTTCACATTTTTCTTCACGTCAAAGTACGACGCGACGTATGTACGTATCGAATTTACACTAGTTTTGAGGCTAAAAAAAGGAATAAAATTTCGCTCGACTGACAGATAAGAGAGATCTGTCACTTCGCGTCGAAAAGTGAACAGACCATTTCATTGCCCTCTATTATGGACAAAACTAAGCACTCTGTACTGCATTGATTGAGTCGTATATTGATTAATGCGACGAAATGAATTTTTGCTTATTGCCGACGGCGGATATAGGCTCAGTCATCCAAAACAGATAAAAAATTTTTCATGCAGAGGTTAAAATCGAGAGAAATTTACAAAATTGCCCTCGATTTTGGCCTCGAAGCATGAAAATTTTTTTTCCCCGGCGGCGGTGATTTTTTTTTATTGAAATTGAGAATGTGACATACTCAATTCCTTGAATTTCGAGCTATCGGGCCGACGAAAATGTCTCAGCAGCGGCGCTATGTTTTTCAGTTTTCGAAGGCGGTGCGATTCGGCGGGGCACTTTTCTGCCGGCGTTTGTGCGTGCTGATCTACTTCGCAGTTAACGTTAAGAACTGTCACTTGAAAACATGCTTACGTATTCGCCATGCACTTTTACTTGCCTGAAGTATATTCAAGGCGAAAAGTTTTTAGCCGTTCTCAACGCGGAAGACATTTCGTGAAAAAGTGAACTCAGTCATAGCACTTTTCTGTATTAGGCGTCGTTCATAAGTTACGTTACGCAACATGGAAGAAGGAGGAGGTGCCGGTCGCAATTGATCCTATTTGCTGGGAAGTAGGGAGAGATGAATTCGCGTTACGTAATTTAGCGCACATTTCTACTTTTGATATTTTTTTGCAGTAGCACAAATTTTAGCTAAATGATTTAAAAAAAACTTTGCTGCGGTGAAACGTCTGGTCGTTTCAAACTCTTTTCAATTCTTTTAAAGACACAAGAACTTTTTTCGGCTCTAGACACACACACACATTTTAGTCTTTATCCAAAGATAATAAAAAACCCAAAACATTATTAAAAAATCAATAAAAAGCGAAATGTAATATTTTTAAGAAACTGAAAAAAAACGTTGTTTATTGTTGAGGTGTCATTTCGCACACGAGTGAAATATTAAGGTGTAAAAGGAAAAAAAAAACATTGTTATCCTTCTTTCATTTGTACGAAAAGCAATTGATGTAAATTCTATTTTTTTTTCAACTTATCTCGTCATCCATTTTAACGTAGAATAGTTATTTGTGTGGCTTTCTTGGACGGTGGATCTTTGACACTTACTTTTTGCTTTTATTGTTTTAAATCGACCGTCCAATAGAGGTACAAATGCAATGTTACACGTATTCCCGTATCCCCTTCTTCGTCCTCATAGCGTGTAAAACTTAAATTACGCTATTGCTTGTGTGACGTTTGCTCATCGAGCCTAAGGCGAGTGAAGTAGTCACACAAATTACAACTTACAAGCAATACGACAAAACACACAGAGAATGAAAGCATTTAGAGCGCCAATACTTCACTGTACAGCATCAATGAAAATTATTTTTCATAGCTACTGCGTCATAGGTTTATAGACTCAATTAAATCCGATTTAGAAGTTAGGGGACTTTCTCTAGGCGAACAAACCATCTCCTTGGCACAGGATAGGGGAGTATGGAGAAGGGTGGTCCATGATCAGTAGTAAAGACCTCACACCGAAAGGTACAAACGGTCTATAAAGTGTGATGATGATGATGATGATGACTGCGTCATTGTTTTATTGGAAAGTACCAATGAATAAATGAGCTCCAACTGCTTTTTTCTCTGAATATTTGACCTGGTAGCGGGCTGTCAATGCTTTCCCACTGTCTGAAGCAGTGCAGTAAATGTGATTTACTACACGTTAGCGTGTAAACATTATTTACAAAGAACGGTTCAGAGGTTCATATTTTTTTCCAACGTCAATTTGTTTTTTATTTTCGTCCATTTGAAAGAAATGTTATTTAAGATAAACAAAAAATAAAAAAAATTAAATATATGTGATAGCTATTAAATATACACAATATTATCTAGTAACATAAGGTCTAAGATATTATATAAACAAATTAATTAAATAATTATAACATAAAAATAAAGTAAAAAAAAACACTTCATTAACGAAAGTAAGAAAATTTGATATTTAAGTGAAAAACTTGTGAAATAAAAAAATGGCTCTAACAACTCAAACATAGTGAACACTCCGATCAATAAGAAGAAATATGTGAAAAAGAAAGGAAAATTGTTAACTCTTTATTAGTTATAGTCAATTACACATAATTAATTCATAAAACATGGAGTCGAAGGAAACGAATAAAGTGGAAAAGAATTTCTTTTTTTGATCGATCGGATATTTTTTCGTGAATTTAAGGAAATTTTCGGTTCGTAATTTCTCACACCTAACTTTATTTTCTAAATCTTAGGCTGATTTCTATAGAATTTTGCCTATTTCTTACAACTTAATTAGGAGATATCATGAAATTGGATGCAGCTATGCAGAGAAAATGTACCTTGAATTTTCCATCACTCGTGACATAAAAATACGGAAATGATAGTCATACGACTAAAATTTCCCTGAACTTCATTTAGGAAAACGTACGATTTTTAAACATCAATATTGAAAATTCATTTACATTTTAAACGTTTCCCGCCACTCCGAAGACACGAATAAAAAGAAGAAAAAAATAACGAAAGCAAAAGAAATAATAAAAGACATATTTAATAAAGATTGAACAATAAACAAGAATTGTTAGAATTATAATTGAAAATAATAAAATTACGAATAAATCAAAAAGATACGTTACGAATCTTTTAATTTTCTAATGTTCTTCGCAGTGAAGAATGCCTCTTCCACCGAGAAAGCCCGGGTTCGATTCCCGGAACGAGGAATTTTTTTCTAGACTGTACAACATCCCTTAGTTCCCTAGGCATGAAAATAAAAAAATTAAATGCCACAGATTGATCTTATCACCCCACACAAAAAATTGTAGATGATCAAAACATTCAAAAAAAAAAATTTTTTTTGAGTGAAAATTGGCCGAGTTTCAAATTTGAAACGCTCGCAGCGCCATCGTATCGCCTGCAGAGAAATGATAAGTTGGTACACCTGTGGCGTGGTAGAACGCTTATGTGAATGACAGCTGGGTTTCATAGGACAGAATTACGTACAAAATTGAGTAGTCTTTTGTCTTTTTATTTACAAGTAATACTCGACGTGAAGTTAGCTGCAGTTGCAACCGAAACTAACATCATTGCAACAAAATCAGCTGATTTCATTCATAAATTTACCAAAATCAGCTGACTTCATTGAAAAGTTAAAAAATCAGCTGATTTTTTTGCAACTGCAGCTAACTTCACGTTGAATATTAGTTGCAAAGATTAAAACAACCACGCACCTGAGTCAAGCTGTCTTTCACATAAGCGTTCTACCTCGCCACAGGTGGTGTACCAACTTATCATTTCTCTGATCGCCTGTTATGTAAAAAATATAAGTAATTATTCACAGCGATAAATACTGAAAGTATCTGAAAGCGATCAAGGAAGCGAAAGTTTGAAGTCTAAAGTTTGTCTGTTTATGTGTCTATTCTATTTATTTATTTATTTGTCTATTTATTTTTTTGTCTGTCCGTAACGATCCCGTTATTTTTGCGTTTAAACTTAGGAGCAAAAAAATACTTTTTGATATGTTGTCGGGGATGGTCCAAAACGTCAAGAGTTATGGGATAAAAACGGGCCAAAATCGAAAATCAGCCAAAAGTTAGTCAAGATGTCGTCTTAGAATGAAATTTGGGTAAAATCAGCTTTCAAACGTATGTATGGGAGATACGGGTTTGGTGTTCTTCGAAAATGTCGGACAGGTGGACATGTGGTCAATTTTGATTGTTTTAGAAGTTTTAGAAGTATACGGGATAAGTGGTATACGGGGGAAGTGGAGTAATTTTGCGGCAAAGAAATTATTTTGATTTATAGTGCCTTTCGCGCCCACTTCGATTTTATTATTATTATTATTAGCGGTAATATCAACGAAGTGATAAAACGACCTTCAACATAACGCATCATTATTTAAAACGAAAAACTATTTGCTTTGGCTCTCTGAATATACAAGAAGCGAAAATGATAAAGCTGCGTAGTCCCTAGAGGCAGGGTTTCAACTAGTGTTTTTTTAGGTGGCCTTCTTTATTACCTACCAGAAGGAACCTTTCCCGCTAAATTGGATCAACAAATGAATTTTATGGAACGGTTTTTGTGGATGATTGTCGTAATGAGTTTCCTCAGGATTTTTTTATTAACTTTGGAAAAATAATTTCTTCAAGGAAACTCAGTAGGACATGCGTCTACAAGAATCGTTCTATAAAATTTGGTTGTTCGTCAAATTTAACCGGAGAGGTGCCATCTGGTAGGTTGTAAAGAAGGCCGCCTATAAAAAGCATATTTTTTACAACAGTCAATATGATGGCGCTGCGAGCATTTCAAATTTGAAAATAGGCTCAAAAATGACATTTTTGAATTTTAACTCGGCCAATTTTCACTCAAAAAAATCACAAAAAATATGGGGTGATGAGATCAATCTGTGGCGTTTAATGTTGTTGTTGTTCACCCAAGCCTCATAAATTGGGTAGTTACGTTATTCAATGCCACAAACAAACATTTATTACGTCGCTCATATGTCGCCAGCGCTGGTACACGCAAAGAACAGTAATGAGTGAAACACTGTACTTCTGCTACATCACAGATGGACCCAATGAAGAACAAGAAATTGTGAATGATGACACCCAGCAAAAAGCGGCAAGCCTTTACCATCGTCCCGAAAAAGGTCAAGGCCTGGTGGTCGAACTGTAAGTATCACAATCTTCCTCCCGGTCGAGTAAGCATCGAATTGTACGATAATACAAAACCTTCTCAACATGTACAAACCAAAACGACTTCAAGTCTTAAATATTGTATACCCTCGTTCACTTCCAAGATTTTTACAATATCCCTTTCCCCTTACCCAAAAGCCAATATTGAAGCATACCGTACGGGTTCGCAGTACGATTGTATATAAAGCAGATAAATGATCGAAACACGCCATGCAGGTGTCCTTTCTCTGCTATAAAGCCTTGCCGTCGCACAGTGCGGAATATGTCAATAATGTGGGCACGTACGAATAACTGTATAAGACGTTGAAATAGAAATCGTTGGCCTTCAGTAAAGTTGTTGAGGATAAAATAAGGAACGACTTTGCTGAAGAAACGATTTGCCGAAAAATTTTATCGTACGTGCCCACACATGTTGACATATTCCATACTGTGCGTCGCAGGGAATGCCGATGTAATAAGACTTTGATTAGGTTAATAGTTAATAATGATAACATTGATAAGCCCCTCACACTAAATTCGCTGAACTAAGGTTCCATGGACAAAAATGTTCCCCTAAATTTTCTCTACAACATAGGAATGGGTTAGAGCTGACCTTCGGACCGATCTGGGGCCTTAAATAGAGACGTCGAACCAGCACTGAGGAAAACAGTGAACAAGCTTGGGTGCCGTATAAAAAGGCTGTATGGGGTGTATAAAAAGCGTATGTACTGAACAAAAAGACTGTGTACTGAATATAACACACAATCATATTATGCACACAGCCTTTTTATACGGAACCCCCAACCTTGCTCCAATTTTTTTTTTCAATGCGTACTCACACTCACCTCACACTCAAGTTTCTCTACAACACAACTGAATTTAGGGCCCTAAATTTTTTCCTGAATGCTGTCAGTCATTTCATTATTTCCCAAACAGAAAAACAATCAACAAAATTGTATGGAACTCATCCGATTTACACAGAAAAAACACATGGGACCCTAGGCGACACGACACGACGCTTTTTTTTTCAAAAAGTTTACTTCCACAAATTATTGTGCCTCCATTAGCCTATGAACAAAAAAGATTTACGAACGCTATGTAAAACACACCAAAAACTGTAGTCTGCCCTACCTCGGTGAAATGCAATCTGCAATCTCAATATCACTTTTTATCATCATCAGCATCAATCAAAGCATTTTTTTTTTCGAATAGGGAAACAAATTTTGAAAACAGGTTGAGATTTACTCGAATTATCGTGTTGAGCAACAGAAGGGCGGACAAATTTTGCAGATTCGGCATCTCTATTTCATAATTCATAAAACCCACTTAGTTCTTTAGGGTTTAAAAACTTACCCTTGAACAAGATATGCGAAAATACTTCCGACCCGCTGATGATTATAAATCAATTTTCGCAATCTTAGACACGAAAAGTTTTATACGTAAATCGCAGGCTGTGTTACATGCGAGGGGGACAAAAATGAGGGCATTTTTTTCGAAATTTTTTTGTATTTCGCCCTTTTTCATGTAAAGCAGACCCGTAGTCAGTAGGGGCGCAGAGGGGGTTGCGCCTCCATCAGGATATTTGTGCCCTCTCCAGGATATTTACGTCCCGAAATGAATACTCTTCTGTACATCACCCCCACACTAGTTAGTTTTCAGTAACAGTAACTCCAACTGTGCATTCTTTATTTTGGGGCTCAATTCCCGTGTGAATTGACTTATGACCTCAAGTACTGGGGTCGCTGTGTCGTTCTCCAGCCAATTTAAATTTCCATGAGGCTTCGTGGCACTCCGAATGCCATAACTCAACAATGCCTTTGTCGAATGACTTCACAACCGTTAGAAAGGCAGTGACTGGACAAAGAATTTGATATCCTGCTGAAGTCAATCGGACCAGTAGTTAGTAACTACCAGTTACCGTGCTACAGTTAATCAACCCATACCAATAGGGGTTAGAATGTAAACTTTTTTCGAGTTTGGCGGCGCTTCAGGGCTTGGTAGAGGCTGTACATCGGGGGAAACGCTCTTGTGGTGAAAAGTGAAGTGAATAACTGCTGGGTAAACGAACGTGCAAACGAGCCATAAGGTCAGATAATTTATGGACCCGTACGAAGTACAAAGGTCCTATACGTTTACTACAAACAATTTTATTGTAACATGGGGTAGATCGAGGCGAGAATGAGGGGATGCATCTATTATCGTTTGGAGATGACAAATCAGAAAAAAAGTCCGTTTGTCCGTCAAAACTAGGAAAAAATTTTTTGTGGAAATTTAGTCAGTGGTCTGAGGGTTTGAGGTAAAAATGGCCTAATTCTGGAATATGACCCCTTCTAGAAATGGGTGGGATTACACATATCTCTAAAACTTTGGCAGTTAAAAAGTTGCTTCCAAAGGCAAAGTTGTGGAGAATAAAATTTTAGAGAACATGTGTTTCGGGGCTTTAAGGAAAAACTATGAAAATAAAGCAACTCACCGAACTGGAAAACTATCACATTGCCTTCTATCTGCTGAAAAATTGTTTTGCGGTGCCGAAGTTAGTATATCTACTGAGGACATCACAAGCATGGGCAATGGGCACACAACACGTGGTATTCTAGTTACGGTGACCTAGAATACTTATTGCTGATTACGATGAACTAGATTGCTACAATGAATTAACAAGAAGTAGAGTATTTGGCGGAAATGTAAACAAGAAGCAACAACAAATACATTTACAGAACCTATCAACGAACTGAGAGCAAAATCATTTCTCAAGCATTCATTTTTAGAATCAGAGGACCTGGCAGAAATTTTTTATCTGCTGCTACAATAGAATTTTTTTGGAATTGCGTTCCTTAATTAGCAGTTAGGGTTTTCAGTATCGATTCAACGAGTAAAGCGCCGCAGGCGAAAATGTTTGATTGTAATTGTAGGGTTCATTGTAAGTAAAAATTTTATTAATTGACTGATTCCGCGCCGCGCCGCAGCCAAACATTTTGAAAATGTGAACATTCAAGTTTGTTTTTGTTTTAAGTTTGGTAAGCTCGGGCTCCTCGCGCTCTAATCGCACCTGCGAAATTGCAGACTAAAAAGTTTCACTTCTCGGTGGCTTTGACTTCCCGGTTGCTTTCGAGTTCCCTTTCACTTCCGCTTCCCGGTGCTTTTTACTTCCCGGTGGCTTCGACTTCCCGGTGCTTTTGATTTCCCGATGGCTTTCGACTTCCCGCTTCCCGGTGTTTTTGGCTTCCCGGTGGTAATTGCTGTATAGTAAAAAAATTTCCTATGGTACAATTTCCCGGTCGAAGGATTTACCGGGATCCATTTTTATTCCAAAAACTTCCCGGGATCCAGGATCCCGCGATCCCGCATAATTTCCATGCACGTTCTGGCGAGTATGCATGCAACCCTTGGATGATACGTAATGCACTGTTCCTGATCAGTGTTGAAGAGATGTGTTTGTTTCACTCTTCCAAAGTGATTTATATTAACATGAGACAAAACACATTCGTTCCCCAGGTGACATGGTAGCGATGGAATTAGTCTTATAAAGAACTGACAAATCCTCTCAATATTGCCGTTGCTAACATCTGTAAAGTAAGTTTTGCAACTAGAATAGGAATGAGGAGATTCAAACACTTTCTATAGCATTTGCTTTGCATGTCGGTTGCTTCAGATTCTGGTATAGTGTTTGAGACAACTACGTATGGCCTGAAGCAGCCGAGACGAACACAGTTCCTCGTTGTAACTGCACCCATTCGTAGCCCCGTGGACCCTCAGCGTCTGCGTTTTTTGGCATTAAGAAGCATTAAATTTCACTAAAATCTTTCAATATTGCTTTCATGATTCCCAAATGGAGAGGAGCGCCAACGAAAATTACACTACCGACCGTTGTTAAACTGAGCAGACAAGGAGAACCAAAACTCGCGGATAGTGAAATAATGCTATTGTCGACTAGTAGAAGAGTTTATTTCATTTCTTTTTTCTAAAAAGTTTCGATTTCTTCCTTTACAATGGCCTCGTCCCATGGTCCATGGATATTATTCTTATGCTTTTGCTGATAAACAAAAGCGTACGGGCAAATTATGTTAACAAAAAATGAGATCGAAATGTGTGTTAGCCACAGAGATATTGAAACGTTTAACAGGAACCACGACGATATCACTCCGATGACTAGCATCCACAGTGGTGACCAGAATCGTTCCATGAATAGTGGCAACAGTGCAAAAAATTCCGACGATACGATCAACAATGTAAATGCGTAGAACGACGTCGACAATCTCGATGACAAGCATATGGCTCCAAAGATCGCTGCGTTAAATGAAATCGCTGTGGACACCATGAAGGCCGGTACGCCATAGTCGAAAAATATCAAATGAACGAACATCACGAAAAAGGTCATTGTGAATATTGTGTCGGTGCTGATACTCTGAGTCAGAGTGTGTAACAGCGGTGAACTGATGTAACCGAAGACCAAAACGCTTAACACGGTTTTGATGTGGTCACTGATGATGCTGATGGAAAACTCCTCTCGAATGTAGATGATGTAACCGAATAACGTTGCCAAAGATGAATAAATCAAAATCTTACTCGGCTCTATGTGCTCCATGTACATTGCATGGAATATTAATAGGAATGCAGTGACATTCGATATTTGATAATTTAATTTGGTTATTCCAAGGAACGCCTCTTTGAATTCAAAGATTTTAACGTTTTTATTCTTTTGTAATTCTTGCAAGAATGATGGATCTGTGTAGTTGTCTGGGTATCCCTTGTTGCCATATAAAACCTTTCGCCAAGGCTCTCGCTCTTCTGATGCCATGATAATCCCCTTCCTCCGGTTTATTTTCGGATTTGTTTTTGTTTACGAAAATTGCATGCCGTGCAAAAGTAAAATACACAACTGTTTCAAAGTGTCAAACGTGTCAAGGTGCCTACATGTGTGTAAGTGCGGAAAACAGAGATAGAGATAAAGACAAAGTGCGGCATTTAGCAGGGTTTACAAAAGAACATTGATATGTCAAAAAAGAGTAACAAATATCTGCGCGGACCTATTACTCATTCGTTTGGTGCATCATTCGCCGTTTGTTCGATTCTTTTTCGGACTGATGGATAGCGTCCTCTGTCCAAGCATTTAATTTACAGCTTCTTCCTTCGTAACTCAATAAAAAATGTAAACCACTTACTTTTATACTGGGCGAATGCTAAAAAATGGCTCTAGACTGGACCGCTAACCGTTGATTGATACAGACCTATGTATACTAAAAACATTATGTTTTTCAAGAACCAGCTCCCTGAACAGCTGAACCAGTTCCCTTTTTACCAATTGCCCTTGTTACCAAAAATTTACACGTTACGAGCGTTTCGCCATCTAGTCTATTTTACAGAACAAAAGTTTTCTCTTGCTCTGTGCTAGAACCCCTACAACGAACGCAAAAAAACTTAGCAACTCCTTTAAACAGAGGAATTTTTTTGTCCGAAATTGTCGCTAAGTTATGCGTTATTGTCGTCATAAGGAAAAAAAACTCTGAGAAAATCAGTGAAATCAACGCCTAATTTAAAAAAAATATTCTGGGCGAATTTTGTCGCTAATTTAATTTTTTCAGCGGAATTCGTTGAAAATCTTTTCTGATTTTCTCTGCGTTGTTTTTCTTAAGTATGACGACAGTAACCTTTATGCGTTATACGGGTTGTTTTGATTTGTGTTTTGTTTAATTTTGTCGCAAATTTAATTTTTTGTTAAAATTTTGTAGAAAATCTTGGCTGATTTTCTCTAAGTTTTTTTCCTATTATAGAGATTGCGCTTTTGACTTATCTTTATAAATCGGCGTAAAACTTTTGATATATAAGTTGTAAGTGAAAATGATAATGACGGCAGGTTAGTGCTACTATTGTCCTTACGAAAAAAATTAAGTTAGCGACAAAGTTAAACAAAACAATTGTTGAATCCCGAACTTAGAGTGTTTTCACTCCAAAATTGACTTAAAATCGAAGTAAATACACTAATTTGATATAAATAATAATAATAATAATAATCTGCCTTAACAACCCATGAAGGGTTAGGGGCTAGATCATTATTTACTAGTTTCCTACTAGATCCTTTCATTACCGGAAAGTTTTACTGTGCGACAAACTCAGTGCCATCTAAGAGATGTAACTAGGAGCGAGACTAGTAGGAGTAGAATACCGGTTCTCCCAGCAATGCCTTTTTCCGGTAGGTAAGCCGTACGATGGCACTGCACTCAACTTCACTTGACTTGAACGATTCAATCAGTTTTGTTTTTGTTTACAAATCTAACAATCGGTACAAATCCGTCTGCGGTTGAGTTTCGAACTAAAGCACTGGCAACTCAATCTCGTAATAGCTAATTTGATGCATTAAGTGAAAGATGATCAAGTAAGCCTAAAACTTAGTATACTACATGGGGTGAAAAGTCCGCGGCCTTGCAATGAAAGAACTAACTTTTACATATGAAATTAATTTTATTCTTCAACGTAGTCTCCCTGAAGGGAAATGTACTTAGTCCAACGGTCCTGCAACATTTGGATACCTTTGGTATAATAGGATTTCTCCAACCCTGCAAAATAGGCCTCTGTTTCGGATATCACCTCATCATTAGAGTAAAATCTTTTTCCCTGTAGCCATCTTTTTAAGTTTGGGAACAAATAGTAGTCGCTGGGGGCCAGATCTGGAGAGTAAGGTGGGTGGTGGAGTAATTCATAGCCCAAAGAGTCCAGTTTCACAGTTGCTTTTATGGATGAATGCGCTGGTGCATTGTCATGATGAAACAGGACCTTTTTCTTCTGCATATGCGGTCGTTTTCTCTTGATCTCGTTGTCGAGCTGTTCCAATAATGTGACATAGTACTCGCCAGTTGTTGTTTTTCCTTTCTCCAAATAGTCGATAAATATTATGCCATGCGCATCCCAAAAAATCGTGGCCATAACCTTGCCTGCAGAACGCTGTGCCTTTGGGCGCTTCGGTCGGCTTTGACCAAATTCTAACCACTCTGCAGACTGTCTATTGGACTCTGGTGTATAGTAATGAATCCACGTTTCATCAATCGTGACAAATCTACGCAAAAACTCCGTTGGATTACGCTCGAACAAAGCTAAATTACGCTCCGAATCGTCAAGACGGTGCTGCTTTTGATCAATTGTTAGAAAACGCGGCACCCATCGCGCAGAAAGCTTTTTCATGTCCAAATACTCGTGTAAAATGTGTCGCACCCGTTCTGTTGATATTTTGAGGATGTCAGCTATTTCACTAACTTTAACTTTCCGATCAGCCAAAACAATACGATGGATTCTTTTGATGTTTTCTTCAGTAACTGCTTCACTTGGACGTCCTGAACGTGGGGCATCATCGGTGCTTGTATTACCTCGTTTAAATTCAGCATGCCACTTCTTGACCGTTGTATACGACGGAGAAGATGTGCCATAACACTTATCCAGCCATTCTTTGCTTTGCACCGTATTTTTTCCCATTAAGAAACAATGTTTAATCAACAAAAACCCGCGTCACTCTATTGACAGTAATTCGAAAACTATGACACCAAATGTCAGGAAATTTTGGCTGTAGACAAGTAAAGGATGGTACTACTGAATGTTAACAAAAATTCTGAAGTAATGACGCCATCTCTATGTGAGGCCGCGGACTTTTCACCCCATGTAGTAAATACGAGGCACTTGTACGAAGAAAAATCAGAATAAATAAAACTCTCAAACGGGGAACACGCCCTAAATAAAGTATTTCATTCTCATAAAAGTACTAGCGACTGCGGTCTGGGGACAATATACCACTAGTACAAAAGAAAGTAGTTTCATATACAGCGGATTTTCATATCTCTCATTCTTCGATGGTACATATGAAAGAGATAATAGGATGGACATGGACACTTTCATATGAAAGACCCAGTATTCAGAAATAGGTGAATAGGTAAGAGAAAATAAATGAAAATCTCTCATCTGATAACGTCGCTAGGTTTTTTATGCGTTGTAGGGTAGTGGTGACCCCGACGTCTTCTTCGTCCGTCTTTATAATGATTTTGTGGTTGGAGAAATACAGTCAATTAAATTTAGACAAACGGCCTGGGTGGTGTAGGTCTGTGGAGCTTCCCCGAGGCTTCGTGTTGGGAAGTAACAGCATCAATTCATTAGAATAATTCGACTAATTAAATCCATTCGATCGCTCGAAAATTATATTCGTTTGGCTGAATAAATTCGAAATTATGGTCGTTGGCAAAGAATCCTCGATCAATCGAAAATTCATTAAGCCGTTTGGCAAGTCGTTTACTAATTGCGTCGACAATTCATTAAGCCGTTCGGCAAGTCGTTCACTGGTTGGCTCGACAATTTATTAAGCCGTTCGGCAAGTCGTCTTCTGGTTGGATCGACAATTCATTAAGCCGTTCGGCAAGTCGTCTTCTATTTGGATGGACAGTTCATAAAGTCGTTTGGAGAGTCAGCCTTCTGGTTGGAACGACAATTCACCAAGTCATTTAGCAAGTCAACCTTCTGGTTGGATCGACAATTCATTAAGTCATTTGGCAAGTCAGTCTTCTGGTTGAATCGACAATACATCAAGCCGTTCGACAAGTCGTTTACTGTTTGATAATATATGAAGCGATGTCATTGGCAGCGAGGAGAACGGAGAGTCCAACGAAACAAAATCTAACGTTGGTGATTATGAAGCAAGGTCAATGGTAGTGAGGAGAATGCAGAGCCCAATGAAATAAGATTAAGCAAATAGTTGGAGTCCTACGATGGCAAATAGTTGAAGTCTACGATGGGAAGAAATAGCCAGATTCGAGATTATTGATTTTTCCTTCGCAAAAATGGTAGGAGGATGTTGAATCCCGAATCAAGAAATTAAAGAAAATCAAAGTGCCCCGAATAAGTTAATTAAATAAATTGGAATCAAGTTGGTTGAGACTTAGGCATAAATAGAGTGAAATCGCATGGAAAAAAATCACAATAAATACAACTCTGCCTGTTCGAACACGCCCTAAATAAAATATTTCATTCTCATAAAAGTACTAGCGGCTGCGGACTGGGGACAATATACCGCTAGTACCGCTAGGTGAATAATTACTGCAACGCAAAAACAATCGCCGAGAATCTTTTGTTTAATTTTGTCGCTAATTTAATTTTTTACGGCGAATTTCGTTGAAAATCTTCTCTGATTTTCTCTATCCTTTTTTTTCCTTATGGCGGGCGGCAGTGTCGTATGTAACTAATGCCGTGGATCTCAAAGAAAAAACGACATTGGGCTCGATTAAAAATTTAACTGCGCCAGGTCGATTTATCGCCAAATCTTGTTTCACCGATGGAACTTTTCTCGTTAAAAAAAAATCATCAACGGCGTTGAGTGTGTAGCACACGCAGCTAGCAGAAATACGACAATGTGACATATCTTTTGCATTAAAACGTGAACTTCTCAAGTCAAACAATTTTCGAATGTTAACCCTTCGCTACAATTGCGCCATTCTTTCTTATGACAGCCAAATCATCATCGACGAAATGTTTCCAACAGCAATACGGCCAGCGAAAAAGAATACTATGGTCTCGGAGGTCACAGAGCTTCACACACACGTTTGTGTCATTCCTGCTAAAATATTCTATGAGATAAACCTCAGGCTTCCTCAGTGTTTTCCCCCATTTTCCCGCTCCAAATGCTCCATAATTCTAATGGAGCCGTTTAATAATTTTTTTTCAGGTCGGTTTTGTTTAGATATATCAGGGTATGTGTGTTAACTCGTATGAATGAGACAGATAGAGTGACATCACTTCATATGTTGTTTTGTATATAACATTTATTTTGGCACGCAACATATAAAGAATAAATTCACATTGACGTAATTTGGGCGGCCATAAATTCTTTCGCCTAGTTTCCGTGAAAAAGGAAAGAAAATATCAGTAAACAATGTAAGTATAGAAATTATTGTGCACTCTTTTATGATTTATTGTGACATTTGTGTCGTAACATCTTCTGTTTACTTCCGATAATCTCTATGATAAGAAAGTTTCGCGAAAGAGAAGCGTAGTCTGAATTGGTGAGTACTTGATTTTCATTAAGTTGGTTAATTTTGGAGTTGCGGAAAATTGTCAGCAAGTTATTTTCGTAAAATTGCTTTTTGTTGACATTGAAATCAATGACATGATTTCCCTGCCTGTTCTCTTATGTCTCCGAATCGTTTAAAATTAATATTGCGGTCAGTGCTTTTTGTAAAAGGTGTAATTAGAGTAAGATAATGAAACATTAGAAGTGAAAATTACGCAAAGTAAAACAACGTTTTCAAAAAGTTTTGCTATTTGAGATTTATATAGAAAGCATTCAATTTTGAGCTGAGCTTCCATCAACTTGTCTATCCATTCCTTAGCTTTTACGCCATCCGTATCATCTGTGTGTTAGTCACGGGAATATCGACAACAGTGGATACATTTACAACTTATGTATTTGCTATGCGATAACCGATAATAATGCAAAATTTTCGAGCGGATATGATGAACTAACAGCTGCGAATCAACTCATGGTTTTTTTTATTACATTAGTGAGCTAACCAGTTGTAACTCATAAAAAAGATATTTTTTTGTAATCGAGGTAGGTAAGTCGATTGTTTCCGCAAAAAAGCTACAGTTCAACTTCGCGAGGCTTGAATCAAAGTTTTTTGCAACAACCTATCGAGATGTAAGACAATCAAAGATTTTAAACCGAAACAAGTTGCAAAAAGGCTTGTCATATATTCATACAAGTTGAGTAGACGCTTCGAATAGTTTTTTTTTTCAATTATTTGACCTTCAATACGTATTTTGGTCAACGATTCCCCATTTCGAATCATTTCCCAAAAGCTCGTTTTGTTGCCTCGTTGCACTTCGAATCAAAAATGATTTTGATCGGGGATCGCATGAAGCTTTGTTTCCAACTCGCTTTCGAAGCATTTCGTTCTGACAACAAATGATCCGAGAGTTTCCATCAAAAAAGCGACAAAATTATATACTTAGTTGCTTAAACGTTTTCAGCCTTTTTAACTGCTGCTCCGACTTCCTTTGATGTTCCACTATTAAAGGGCTCATTATATTAGTCGCGATGCGAATCGCATCGCGTGAGGTTTGTGTGAAAACTCAACTTGACAAAAAAAATGTTTGTTCTGTCAAGTTGAGCTTTCACATCGCGTCCAATATAATGAGACCTTATGAGTGACGGAATGAAGATGTAATTGCCAGTCGCATTTCAAACTAGCGACTTCTATCCCTTCCATGGAAAATTGTGATCACTTCGGGATGGCTTGAGCTTTTCGGGCTTTCCCACAATTATTTAGAGCTTTCACCTCCGAAGGTTCCAATAATAATATTTTTGATTGGACCCGTACGAAGTACGAAGGTCCTATACGCTTACTACAACCGATCACTCTAACATAAACTTTTTTTCCCTGAAAGATACATGCTACCCATGATTAAAGTTCGAAGATGAGCAAAATCGATCAACATAGTTTTTCGAGGGTCGGTGAAGCTTTTTCGCAAATATCTCAGCAAGTATAGCACGGAAAATGAAAGGATTTGATATCAGAAAATTGGGAAAAAATTTTTGTGGGAATCGGGTCAGGGGTCGGGGCACCGGGACCAATGGAATCGACGAAATTGAGTTTCTTGGCGATTTAAGAAATCAGTTTTTCCTTATTATTTCCTTAACTATGAAATATGGAGATTCACTGTCAAAGGCAAAGTTGTAGAGAATGAAATTTTAGGGTACATGTGTTTCAGGGTTTTGAGTAAAAATGCCTCAATCCTGGGATATGACCACTTCTAGAATTGGGAGGTATAATCCATATCTCTAGAACTATAAGAGGTAGAAAGTTGCTATCAAAGACAAAGTTGTAGATAATCAAATTTTAGAGAACACGTGTTTCAGGAGGGCTTTAGGGGAAAATGGCCCAATCCTTGGATATAACCATTTCTAGATTTGAATGGTCTGAGACAGACATGTGCGCCGCCGAAAATCAGCCGCCGCCGACACCCAGCCGAGTCGCTTTATACGGCTGAAAACGGCTAGAAGGAAAAAAGGCGTTACTTCCGTCAATTTAGAAAACAACATCAAAAAATAGAAAAATTTTTTATCTGCCTAGAACGATAATCTCGCATTTTTCTCCCTAGGGCAAAATTTTTTTTCTCGATATATCTTTTCTCGGCTCTCTTCGGCTCGGGAAATAACCTCCAAATCGTCAAAATAGAGCATCCTGGACAGCGGTGCATAATCTACTATTAATCGTAATTCATCCCAACCCTTGAAATTAGGTCCAAAAGAGTTCCATTCTGGCAAATTTTGTAAGTTTTGTTTGTTTTGAGATCTCACTAACAGCTTTTTACGGCCAATTACAAGTTCAGTCTGGACCACCGGCTTAAGGAAACTTCCGAGCCACCCCACGAAGTATGCAATACTATCGGAGTAAAGCAGAATTTGTCTGACACGGGAATCGAACCCGGATCATTTTGATGAAAGGTTAGTGCGTAACCACAGAGCCGTCCCGTTCTATTGATCTCAAGAAAAGGGTTTCTCAGAATTGGTTCATGGGACTTGTGGTGACGATCCTCAGATTGAGTATTTGTCGAGCTAGTCTTCGTATTTACTTATTACTTAGTAGAATTTCATTAATTTTGATGATTTTCTTTGAAGGGATATGAAAACCGTAAAACCGTTGTAGTGTTCTTGGGATGTTAACAAAATGGTCGCCTGCCGCCATATTGGATTTTGTAACACATAATATATTTCGGTAAAAATTATTTGTAGGTAGTTTCGTTAAAAGGCGAAATTATTGGTTGTCTTTTATTTTTAATGTTAGCAAAATGTCCACTTTTCTAATTTTCCGAATTCTCAAAAATTTTACAATTTTACAATTCTAACCTCGTTCGGGTTTTCTCAACTGTATTTTGAGCAGTTTTCACAACATGGATAAATCTATTTTATTACAGTATAGTAAACGCATCGTGCCTTGTGATCTTACTAAAAATTCAAACTATACAGCGATTTATTCTCACTATAGGACTATTAAAACGTACTAGAGCTACAAACGCCTGAAGGGCACTCACGCTTTTCGACTAAGGATATCATAACACAACTAAAGTTTCTAAATATTTGACATTATATTCCAAATTTTATTTTAGAAATTTTTGAATTTTATCTTTATTTTTTGAAAAAATGAAAAATTCAAAAATGTACCCAGCCGCCGTTTTAGGCCGGCTTGAGCCGCCATCTCCGCCGCCACCTACCAAATTTTTCGGCTAGCCGCTGCCACCGTTTTTCAATCGGCACCCATGTCTGGTCTGAGATGTACTTCGGTAGGACCTTTGACATTACCTTGGGTAATTTCTATGGATCTTTGAAATTCTTATAGTTAACATAAAAGAACATAAAGGAACATAAAACGTTGGATTGTTTGCTTATTACTATATTAAGAAACGTTCGAGTCTATTTGCCACATCTATTGTTTGTCACATCTATTCTGATACGTACGGGTCTTTGGTCATGTTTAATCAATGGATTTAGTGGCGTGATTATAGTCGAGGTGGAGTGAATGTCAGAGTGGCTCTGCCGCGAGGAATATTCACGTACCGAGACTATGCTTACTTTACTTTTTCGGCGCTACAGCCACTTGTGGGCCTTGGCCTGATCCAGAATTCCAATCCAACGCTGTCTGTCGTATTTCTTATTTCGAGCGTCTAAAGATCTTGTTCGACGCTATCAATCCATCGAAGTTTTGGGCGACCATCTCCTCTTCGCCCTTCTGGATCGTTACGGAATAACTTTGAGGGGGCTCTGTTTTGATCCATACGTGCTAAATGCCCCGCCTACCTCAGCTTTTGGATTTTCACCACTGCCACGATATCCGACTCGCCAAAATCACGTTCCAATTCAAAGTTATGTCGCCACCTATTACCCTCGTGCATCGCTCTAGTTAGTTAGTTTCGTTTATTGGTACTAAAGTAATTTGATTACAATAGATTTACAATTACGTCTCATAGGTGGGCTTCTTTTGTGTCGAATCGGTTCCCTATCAATTCGCCGAGGATCGTTTCGCCGCCGAACATTTCGCCGCGCACGTTTCGCCGCGTTATCATTTAGCCTCGCGATCATTTCGCCGTTAGGCCAACTCACCGCCCAATCTTTTCGCCGTGCAACATTTTGCCGCTGGAACTTTTCGCCGCCTTTTTTTGTAAAAGGATGAATCACTCGCTTTCGTACCATTTTGTAAAAGGATGAATCACTCACTTAAGTGACATTTTGTAGAAGGATGAATCACTCGCTTTGGTTACATTAATCACATATAACCACATACACTGAGGAAATGTCTGCGGCCTAATGAATCTACGGCCAAACGAGTCCGCGGCTAAACGTTCCCGGCAGCAATATGATCGGCGGCGAAATGATCAGCGGCGAAATGCTCGGCGGCGAAACATACGCGGCGAAATGATGGGTCACCATCCGAGTTCATGGTCCATGAGCTGTCTATTTCCTAGAGTCCTCGATCTGCTATAGGTTAGGGCTGGACAAGTACTTAGAAAATGAATTGGCGTTTCATGTTCCTCCCCGCATCTCCTGCACATTGCAGATTCGGTCAGTCCCATATTTCTTAGGTGTTTGTTAAGGGTACAAAAGGAGCTTTCAGTAGTTTTTGTTTGGGCCATCGATTCTGGTTTTACTGTGCTTGCAGGTCGGAAGATTTATCCAGCGGTTTCTGTGTTGGGCTTCATAGAACTTTCTGATTGTTTCACGTTGTGTTGAGTATGTGAATATGTGAAACCAAACGTCGCTGCCCTGGCGTGCTAAGATGTCGAATTTTTCATTGCCTTCAATATGGCTATGTCCTGGGACCCACATGAGGTTTACTTTATTTGTACTAAATAAAATATTTGATGCCTTTATACATTCTACTGTGAGTTTTGACGTAGAATAATGTATTTTCAGAGCTTTGAGTGAGGCTTGGGTATCAGAGCATATATTAATGTTCTTATTTCTTATACCTATCGAGGTTAAGATATCGCATGTACGTTTCAGCTTGTGTGATAGTGGTGTATTTGTCTAGAGAGTTGGTTATATTAATTGGGGGTTCCGTGGAGAATATGTCTATACCGGTCCCCCTTTCCGTCTTAGACCCTTAGACAAAAAAAAATCAAAAAAGACATAGAACATGTCCATGTCCAAAGAATGACTGAGTTTCTACTAGGGCATAACGTGTTCGCTTACATAAGTTGGATAAGTCCTAACAGATTTCGTTGATTTTCTTTTCTATTTGAGAGGTAATCGAATACCGAATTATGTTGAAAAACAAATTTGGGCCCGGTGCCTGTGCTTGGGCTCAAGTGGGCCTCAGGTCTGTCCAAAAGACGGCGCTAACCAAAAAAAATTTTTTTTTGCAATGTTGCAGAGCGAATTGAGGGAAACATTTATGTCTATGGAATTATGTGTCCGAGGCATATCCTTATGGCCCTAGGTCGGTCCTAGTATCTGCCCTAGACAAACAATGGTTTTTCAATATGTTGTAGAGAAAATGGAGGGAAATATTTTTGTCTATGTAAGTATTTGTCCGAGGCCTCTCCTGAGGAGCCTATGTCGGCCCTAGACAAAAAAATGGTTTTTTGCCATGTTGTAGAAAAAATTGAGATGAACATTTTTGTCTATTTGGGGGTCAATTTGTGCTTTCGGAAAGGTTTTTTTTACATCGTTTCTTCGGACGGGTTTTTCTATACCCTATCGGCAATTTCCAGTACAATGTAACATGGACGTAATTGCACACACTTAAGAGTTAAGGCAACATTTACATAAATACGTTCGAGTCTTTTCGTAACATAAACTCTGTTTGCCACATCTATGCTGATACGTAACGGGTACCTTCATATGTTTTTTTTTATATTTTGGTTTAATATCATAAAAATACGGACAATAACAAAATTCTGATTTCGGCGTATCACGCCCTCACATACCAGGGTATGTGATTTCATCAATACACCCATGTCATGTCATGACTATGTGTATATCAGCAGAAATAAAGGCAGAATGAGCAACCATTCGAATTACCTTTGCTTAAATACACTTGTTCCTAAATGGTTACTTTAGTTGAAGCACTAGACTTCACATTCGAAAATTTGGACTACTAGATTCGTTAGGTGTGAGATACCTAATACATTGCCGGAAGTAACAAATCCGGTATATTTGGCAAGAAGTAAAGAATCTAGCATACAAAATTATTGAAAGTGAAGTCTAGTGCTTCAACTAAAGTAACCGTTTAGAAACAAGTGTATTTAAGCAAAGGTAATTCGAATGGTTGCTCATTCTGCCTTTATGTCTGCTGATATACACATAGTCATGCCATGACATAGGTGTACTGATGAAATCACATACTCTGGTATGTGAGGGTGTGACACGCCGAAATCAGCATTTTGTTATTGTTCATTGTTTCGTCCCTTATATAGTGCCCTTCATAAAAGATGGAAAGTAAAAAATCCCTTCTATTTAGCTCGTGTACACTAATATTTTTGGTTAAAAATCCAAGCTATACAAAGCTATCAGAGATTTAATAAAATTGACCAGCTATACAACAATACGGGGTCTTTCAAAAGTAACTCCATAGCCTACTACGGTAGTCTCGTTTTTGAAAGACCGAGTATAACAAAAAACATATGAAGTGACCCGAACTTATCAGAATAGATGTGGCAAACAGAGTTGATGTTATGAAAAGACTCGAACGTATTTAAGTAAATATTGCCTCACGTCACATTAAATTGTATTGGAAATTGCCGATAGGGCAATATTGAAAAACCCGTCCGAAGAAACGGTGTAAAAAAACCTTTTCGAAAGCACAAAATTGACACTAAATATAGAAAAATGTTCTACTCAATTTTCTCTACAACATAGAAAAAACCATTTTTTGGGCTAGGGTCGACCTTAGTACCGACCTAGGGCCCTAAGTAAAGGTCTCGGACACACAATTCCATAGTCAAAAATGTTTCCCTCAATTTCCTCTGCAACATAGCAAAAAAAAATTTGTTTTGGTTAAGGCCGACTTTAGGACCGACATGGCCCACTTGAGCCCTAAGCACAGGCAAAAGTTTCTTTTATAAACTGTCAGCTATGCTCAGGTCTTTCAAACAAAAAAAAACTATGAAAATCGGAAAAGATTTGCCCGAGTTATGGACAAAAACACATAGAGCCCTAGCAGAGCTTCGTTTTTAGTGCCCTAGCTAAGTCCAAGGGCTCAAAATCAAAAACGTTTGGTCTGCAAATTGTCAGTCATGCCCAGATCTTTCAAACAAAAAAAATTATGAAAATCAGAAAAGATTTACTCGAGTTATGTACAAAAGACCAAAAACCACTCAAACGGCCCTTGCTCGGCGGCCCTTGGCTCGACAGTGCCCAAATGCAATCCCATAAAAAATATTTCGATTACCTTTCAGGGAAAAAAAAGTTTTTGAAAATCGGTTGAGTTTTACTCAAGTTATCGCGGTGACAGACGGACGGACGGACGGACAACGTTTTTACTGTTGATTCGTCATCTAAGCATCAGGATCGATGCTCCGCACCTACTCCCAGGTCGAAATTGGGGTGATTACAAACGTCGTGGTAAACGCATAAGACCCCTTTTCGAAGAACTTCGTTCTTCGTACGTATCTCAAAAGGTAATATTTACTTAGATACGTTTGAGCATTTTTGCAACATCTGTTCTGATGCGTACGGGTCTCTTGCATAATATGTTTTTCCACGTACTTTGTGAGGTGTCGGTACGGCGTGACATTTCTATCTCGTCTATGCAAAAAAAGGAAGACAGTAGATGTATTGTGCAAAACAGCTGTGTGTGAAACAGAATAGAAATCTGTCAGTCATCTGTCAATTCATTTTCCGTTTCCTTCTCATTTTTTGCAATTGTATCAAGCAGTGTTTCTCTATGTGTGTCAGAAACGTGTGAACCTCAAATCTCAAGATGAATATCGATCTCCTGAATAAGATTTTGACGGATAATTGTAGAAATGTTAGTTTCGTTTGTCACAAATTTAACGACGCTGCGTGTGAATTGAATGACAAAGACACTACTTTGACTTTGAAACCTGATTTATCGGTAAGTCCATAAGTCTTTCTTAGACAATAATTACACTAACGGAAATCTATTTGACAGATGAAACAATATCAGAGCATCCTAGAAAAGAATCGAGAAATATCGAAAGTGGAAATCATATATTCGTTCCAAACCAATAAAGAAATTTTGTTCGAGATCATTCGAAAAGTTTCGAGGAACATAACGCATCTGAGCCTTCACTGTGAAGTTCGCGAAAGTATTTCTCTAACGGACTTTCTTCAACTTATTTCCCTAGTGCCATGCCTTGAATATCTGGATTGTTGGCATGTCAATTTCAATTCCACGAAGGAAGATCTACAGACATTAAGCAGCGTGCAGCTCAATCTCGCATTACTGAAGACTTTAGATATTTCTTTTTGCGGCGACAAGTTTGCTGCTTTGTTGAGTAGACTTCCATTTGGAATCTTGACAGAACTTGAAATTGCTTACATGCATTTGCCTTCTTTGACTAAGCTACTGAGACGCCAACCGAACATAAAAGCGCTAACTGTACATGAATGTGACGGATATTGCGATAACATTTTCGAACATTTATCAGTTAAATCGCTTACAATTCGTGAAAATCGTAAAAGGAAGAACCTCAAAGGATTACTTACACAAAACTGTATAAAGTCACTAAAATTGGAGACAGATGCTGCAGTGTTTTTTGGAATGACAAATATCCTCGGTAATAATAATTTCAGCGACTTGAAACATTTGGAGTTACGCTTTGGAGGGGAATGGGAGAAAGTTTCCCAAAAATTCACAAAATTAGATAATTCGCGCCTCGAATTCTTACGAATCAGCGGCGGTTCAATATTATCAGAAGACTTATTCCGTGCATTGGCCGCGTCTGCACCCAACCTGAAAGTGTTACATGTTAACACAGAATTGCTTTGGATTATTGCCATCTCGCTTCTAAAACATTTGAATTACTTGGAAAGTTTGAGACTCTTCTATGTTTTCGGAGAGCCTGACGAATACTTAACATCCAAATTCACTGCTAATCCAAATTTGACTGATTTGGATATCAGCTTTCATTCACGTGATTCCATTCTCTTGCGGAAAATAATTTCCGACTTTCCGAATCTGAAGACATTGAAATTGAGAGAACCAGAACACTCAGATGTTAAGCTTATGTATACGTTTCATAGAAATGGGAATCTCGATGGGATTTAGGAAAGTGAATCCAGTGTTCCCCAAAATTTCTTATCTTCTATCACGAATTTGTACCAAACCGAGAATAAAATCATTGGTTAATTAAACAAGTCTTTCGTTTTTACTAGGCCCCACCTCTTGGGTGGGTCATATCCCTTGACTGATTATTTACCATTTTGTTACAATAAAAAGAGGCTCACTTCAGATTGGAACCGAAACTCAACACAATTTTACGGTGGCACGCAAAATCGGCCCGTCCAATATCGTCCAAGGTGTACACTTTCGTCCGCGACCAATATCTTTCTTTAAATTTTCGTACAGTACAATATCGTCCACTGCCTTTGTCCAATATCGTTTAGTCCAATATCGTGCAGTCCAATTTCATATACAGTCCAATATCATTCTGTCCAAGATCGTCCAGTCCAAATTCATCCATTCCAAAATTGTTCGTATTCCAAAATGATACAGTTCAATTTCGTCCGATCATGGGCGCGCGGTAGCGATGCGCCCGTGACGCAAGTCCCCATACGAACAAAAAATTCGGAAATTTTTTTCGTAGAACCATATATACAGCTAAGCTTTGACTTCCCCCCCCCCCTGCGACATACCCCCCGGAACATATTTTTCCTGGATTCTACGGAAAATTCTAAGACGAAATGTCTTTTCACTCATTAAAATCGGTTCGGTGGATCCGAAGATACGACCTTTAGAAAATGATCATTTCCTATACAAAAAGTAGCCAAAGAAGCCAAAGTTATTGCAAACATGCATGCCGAGTGTGGGATGGGTATGAGAGATTCTGGCCCGCAACCCAATGTAGCCGAGCCTGTCCTCGCCAGCTCATCCGCCTTTTCGTTTCCCTCCACGCCAGAGTGTCCGGGAACCCAGACCAGCGTCACCTGATTTCTCAGTCCCATCCGGTTCAAGGTTTCCTTTAACTCTTTTACTAGCTTGGATGTAACGACAGGCGAGATGAGCGCTTTGATCATTGCCTCACTATCAGAACAGACTGTGACCTTTTCCCCACATGCCTCTGGTGAGATTGCTTCCCGCGCTCCCATCAGTGCCGCGAAAATCTCAGCCTGAAAGACGTCGGCATACCCACCTAGGTGGTACCACCTTTCCGCCAACGGTTCCGGGGAGAATACTCCGGCTCCCGTACCTTCTGAAGTTTTAGAGCCATCAGTGAAACTCACAATTACTTCATCTGATAGGCAGCTTGGGCAACCTTCCAGCCATTCAGACCTATCGGGTATGACAGTCTCAAAACGCCTTACGAAGTCCGTCTCCGGTTTCATTCGGTCCCTAGGCATCTCAAAGACCTCGTTAGTGATAGCCTTCTTGATTCTCTCATGGCCCGAAGTGAAATTCGGAGTCCAAAGATCGTTCTGAGACAGTCTATCCGCCGTAGCAAAAGCTTTCGCCTTCAATGCCACGTGGACCGATGGCAGGTTAATTAATGTCTCCATAGCCGCCGTGGCTGTCGATTTCATAGCTCCGGTAATACAAATGCATACCAGCCTTTAAATCTCGTTCATTTCTTTCCTCGCACTCCTAATGTCGAGCCTCGGCCACCACACAACGCAGCCGTGACTCATCATAGGTCTTATGACAGCTTCATACATCCACCGTATAGCCTTGGACGGCAGGCCCCAGTTTCTTCCAAATGAGTTCCTGCATATCCAGTTAGTGGGCTAGTTAGTTAGTTAGTGGGTTAGTTCCAGGGCCATTTGTATGAAAAACCACTTTTTTGGCTCGTGCTCGAAAACGGCTCGATAACTTTTCTTGAAATTTGGCAGGGACCTTCGGGTGGGCATTCTACGTCATATGAGATTTTCAAAAAAAAAGGGGGGGGGGGTACCGGCCTCGTTAAAGCCCATATGTATGTGCTTGTGTGTGTAGTTTGTGTGATAGCACATTTTGTATGAGGCAATGGTTGTGTGTTCGAGATAGAGGTTTGGTGTCAAAGGGAAAGTTGTTGGGTTGGGTGTGTAGTGTATCAGGGTGACCGCCAAAAAGGCGGAAAATAGGTGGGAACTCAAAAAAAAACTTTTGATATGTTGTAGAGGAAGTTCAGGGAATCATTTTCGCCCATGGAAGTAGTAGCCGCCGCGCTTCGGTTCGGCGGCGGCGCACAATAGATTTTTTGCAAGGGTTTACGGCAAGAGCGTCTGCTCGTCGTAGGTATTTTTTACGCAGTAGTTTCTATTTTTCTCTCGTAGAGAAAATAACTGGCTATCATAGACATTCTTTTATAATTATTAAATGCCTACAAATTTTTTTAAAGCTCGGTCAAAGTTGACCTACTTTCAGGAGGTTCGTCGCTTGGTAGAGTCTTTTGGAGCAAAGACTTGTCGAGCGACGAACCTCATTTTCCGGAATTTTTGACTTTGACAGAGTTTTTAAAAAAATTTGTGGGCATTTAAAAATTATAAAATAACGTCGTAGAAAAAAAAATCAAAAAGAATGGAAATAACAATGAAAATCCACAAAGTATCATGTACGATCGAGTAGCGCGAGTTTGGTCCACTCTATTTACCCTTCAGCTAAAACCGCTCAACCTATTTTCACTAAATTTATTTGGTTGCTTTTCTTAGGTACGTAACTTTCATTTAAAACCATGGAAACCAATTACCATGCTTGTTTTGCAGAGATATATGCGAAAAAGTTTCATATACCCTCAAAAAACACCGATTTTGACCACTTTTTTGGTCATAACTCCGGTTTCCGTAGACCGATTTTGCTCATCTTCGAACTTGACCTTCCATTTTCGATTATCTTTTAGGGAATAAAAAGATTCGGAGTAGAAAAATTTCAAACGTAGGAACAAACGACTTCATGTGGCTCTAACATTATCGTGTGAAATATGGGTCAACTTTTAAGACACAGGAAACTTCAAGTTTGTGAATTTAACCCAAGTGTTAATTTTTATATTAAAAGTACTATTCATTCCTAACATTTCCCTTAAATTAGTTTGCCTGATGTCGTCGTCGCGGTCTGGCGCTAGGAAAAGTTGGGTACACTTTGTTCTTCAATGGGCTCCCATGATTCCGACAGCGTGCGGAAACTCGAAGTAAGTCAAAAAACGTTCTCTGCGGACTATTTTGAACGGATTTCATTAAACTTGCCTGAACATGACTCCTACCCTTATACTAGTTTCATGCAATTTCGCAAAAGTCTACGTTTTTCACTGTTTTTGGGACTTTTTGACTATTTTGATTTTGCGGAACCCTTAGATCACTCCGGATTGAGTTGAGTCCATAGAAACTTTTTATCAGGGACCCATTTAGATTCGTTTTAACGCTGGTGCCCCAAACTTTTCGACACTTTAATTTTTTGGACCATCCTAATCTACATCTATCTATGTTCTATTTATTAACAATTTTCGATCTCGAAAACTAGACAGCCGATCTTCCTGACATTTTCAGGGATTGTCAGTCTCGGCCCCAAATGAAAAATATGCCGCTTTTCCGGGAAAATTCTGGAAAAGCCGTGGCATGTGGAAAAGTGGTCAATTTTGAGGGTTTTTAGGTAATGCTCGGAGTTTTTGAATTTTAGCTCCGGAGTGACAATAGCTAAAGAGTTGGTTTCTTCGGGAAAGTTATAGAGTTTGGTCAGAGAATTTTTTGGGATCTTAAGAAAATGGCTGCCAGCAGTCAAACCGGCGCGGCGCCATCTTAAATTTTCCCAAGCAATAAATTAGGTTTTCTTTGGTTTTCGAATTTTAGCTTCGGAATGACAATACTTTGAGAGTTGGTGTCTTCGGGAAAGTTATAGAATTTGATCAGAAGAATTTTTTGGGATCATAAGAAAATGGCTGACAGCTGTCATAGCGGCGCCATCTTGGATTTTCGTTTATACTTTTTCAGTTTTCGAGTTTTAGCTCCGGAATGACACTACTTAGAGAGACGGTTTCCTCTAGAAAGTTATAGAGTTTCATCTGGAGATTTTTTGGTATCATTAGAAAATGGCTGCCAACTGTCAAAGTGACGCCATCTTGGATTATTTGCTAAATTCTGTTTAACAATACCTAGACAGTTGGTTTCTTCAGGAAAGTTATATGAATCAGTGGGAAGAATTGGTGACACGAAGTGTGCCGAAGGTGACATGAAGTGTTCCGAAGGTGACACGAAGTGTTTCGATGGTAGCCGAAGATGTTGGAGAACAATTTTTTTTCGGTGAAAATTTTTTTTGGAGAAAAATTTTTTTCGGAGAAAATTTTTTTCGGAGAAAATTTTTTTTGGAGAAAACTTTTATGAAGAAAATGTTTTTCGGAGAAAATTTTTTAAAAAACAATTTTTCGGAGAAAAAAATTTTTTTTTTTTAGGGAAAAATTTTTTCGAAGACAATTTTTTTCAGAGAAAATTTTTTTAGAAGACAATTTTCTTTTCTGAGAAAATTATCTTTTCTGAAAATTTTTTTTCAAAAAATAGAAATTTTTTCAACTTCCAAAACGACTGATATCACGACAAAAACCTCTTTCCGTAAGTCTACTTCCAAAATTAATGATATCGCTTGAGGTGACGCTATCGCTGATAATACGCAGAAGTTTGTTTGAATGGAATCTTGTGTTCGAAGTTTTGATTTCCTGAAAAAATTACAGCGACAGACAGTTCTAGTTTAATTTTTTTTATTACCTTTTCTCTCTTTAAGCTTATTACTTTTATCTTTCTTATTGTGTTAGCTTAATTAATATAAAAGAGAAAACAAACGAGCAATTTGAATTGTCGTTCTCAGCAATTCTGTGACATAAGAATCATCGAAATAGGACGAATTTGCAATTTTGATGAAAATACGTGTGTGCTTTGACAGGAGAATGGCAATTAATTGACGCGAATTAGAAAACTTTCTAATTTTCCGAAATCGGTGTTGACAGTTGTCGATTCTGAACATTGATCGAAATACAACGAAATTGCTCATCCCAGCAATTCATAATTTATCGTTTGTTTTCTGCTTTATCTAGAATTTAAAATTTATGTTTTTGAGAAAGGTTCAGCTAACCTAAAATTAAATACTTAAATAAATACTTAAAATAAAACCTAAAAATAAATACTAAATTTAGTTCCGAATCAATAATTCAAGACTGAAGAAAATTATAAATCATCATAAGCAAATCCTGTAAATTAATTCCAAGTTACTAACTTGAAATTGGGCATGCTGCCTCTTAGTTAGTCTAAATAAACACAAACACAATCAGCAGTTATAAGGAAGAAAAGTGGTCGACGACTGGATTTGAACCGGCGACGCTAGGGAACTTTGTTACATTTATTGACACACCATACAAGGGCCCTGTAAATTGAGTAGGGCCCTAGTTCACTACAGAGGCTCAAAGTCGAAAAATAGAAATTATTGTAGGTTAGGACAAATTGAGAACAAATTTTTTGTATCGTTGAATTGCGGAAAAGTAGAGGGTTTGGTGATTTTAGCATTTTTGAGCTTTTTGATCTTTTAGTACTAAAAATGATTTTGATATTTACAGACGATGTACCTTAAGAGTGAAAGAACTATTGGAAAGGACAAATTGAGGACAGTTTTTTTGTATAGTTGAATTGTAAAGAATCGGAGGGCTTGGTGGTTTACGCATTTTTGAGCTTTTGAGTTTTAGTACAAAATATAAATTTTATATTTACAAATTATAAATAGGACAAATTGAGGACATTTCTTTGTTATATTAGAATTTCAAAATAATTGTTTACAAAATGATTATTTTTTTGAGGCTTGTTATAACACAATAAAACAGTTCACTAGTACATGTACGTTAGATGCGAAATCTGAAAGTAGTCATGCCCGCAGCGGTAGCGGAGGGTGTGACGCAGT
The DNA here is from genome assembly GCA_029228625.1 of Pseudolycoriella hygida. NCBI lineage: Eukaryota > Metazoa > Arthropoda > Insecta > Diptera > Sciaridae > Pseudolycoriella > Pseudolycoriella hygida. The sequence goes on from CM055404.1 coordinate 121,859,064, forward strand.
CCCCACACCCCAAAAAAAACGTTCACAAACCCAAAAAACTCCATATAAAACCTTTGGGACAAGGAGCCATATATAGGCGAACTTTTGAGATTTTTCCCCTCACCCCCCCTCCCCCTCCAAATTATTTGTAAAAAAAACTACGTCGCAGCCCAACAAGCCCTCACTCATCAAAATCGGTTGAAAATTGGCTGAGATATCGAGGTTTGAAAATGACACTTTTGTATGGGATTCGATTTTTCTATTGTTCTCATCATTATGGAAACTTTTTCTGTCGGTTTCTATGTTCTATCTATCTATTAATAATTTTCGATCTCAAGAACTAGACAGCCGATCTTCCTGAAATTTTCAGGGAACGTCAGTCTCGGTCCCAAATGAAAAATTTCATATGCCGCTTTTCCGGGAAAATTCTGGAAAAGCTGTGGCATGTGGAAAAGTAGTCAATTTTGAGGGTTTTTTAGGTAATGCTCGGAGTTTTCGAATTTCAGCTCCGGAGTGACAATAGCTAGAGAGTTGGTTTCTTCGGAAAGTTATAGAGTTTGATCAGGAGAATTTTTTGGGATTTTCAGAAATCTGCCAAAGTGACGCCATCTTGGTTTTTTGTTAGATTTAAATTATGCTTCTTTGGGTTTTCGAATTTTAGCTCCGGAATGGTAACACTTAGAGAGATGATTTCTTCTAGAAAGTTATAGTTTCATCACGAGAATTTTTTGGAATCATTAGAAAATGGCTGCCAGCTGTCAAAGTGACGCCATCTTGAATTTTTTGTTATCTTCTGAATTAGAATAGCTAGACAGTTGGTTTCTTCGGCAAAGTTATAGAGATTGGTGAGGAGAATTTTTTTGATGAATAGAAAGTGGGTTTGCCGAGGCGCGGAAGTTGGTCAAAATCGAGGCGAAAGTTTTCGCCAAAAAATTTTTTACGTCGGAATCGACAGATATTGACTTGGGCATCATTTTGATGAATAGAAAGTGGGGTCGACGAGGCGCGGAAGTTGGTCAAAATTGAGGCGAAAGTTTTCGCCAAAAATTTTTTTTTCGCCGGAATCGATAGATATTCTGCCGTCATAAGGAAAAAAAGCGTAGTGCGAAAGAGAAAACACAAAAGAATTCTTTTGTTTCATTGTGTTTTCTCTTTCGCACGACGCATTTTTTCGTTATGACGGCAGTATTGACTTCGGCATCATTTTGATGAATAGGAAGTGGGGTGGCCGAGGTGCAGAAGATGGTCAAAATCGGAGGTGTTCAAATGAAATGGTCAAGAAACCAAAACAAAACAAAAAACTTCTAAAACTACTGATATCCCAACAAAAACCTCTTAAAAGGTGAAGTGTGACGCAGTCCCTAATGTCCACTTCCAAAATTAATGATATCAGTGGAGGTGACGCTTGCGCTGAAAATACGCAAGAAATGACGATGCAAAAAAAATTTTTTTAAAAATTCAAATGTTTGAAATTGCGTCACAAATGCCATAGCCATCAACGTAATATTTTTTCCACACTTTCAGTGTGGGCTTCTCTCATCGTCGGGTAGAGACATGGTTCCCCCCTTCACGGCCGATGAGTTTAATCATCATTTTGCGCGGGGTGTCTACTCGACTTTCCCACTGTCGATCTATATCTCCAGTTCTCCTCAGCTACGCACTGAGGTGAATCGTGATCCATCGATAAATGAATTTTCGTTTCGGGCTGTAACAGCATGTGAAGTCTATAGGGCGTTGAATAGCATAAAATCAAGCTCTGAAGGGCTTGACAATATTCCGATCTCTTTTATAAAGATATTACTGCCGGTCATTTTACCTGCGGTCACAAGGATATTTAATGCTATCCTCACTAGGTCGCGCTTCCCTGACGTATGGAAGCTGTCGAAAGTCATGCCACTTCACAAGAATACTCGCAATCGCGCTATCGGTGACTACAGACCGATTAGTATATTGTCAGCGACCTCTAAAGCACTTGAAAGATTGATGAAGGGGCAAATTAATGAATTCATTTCCGAATTCGGGTTACTGCATGATTTTCAGTCGGGTTTCCGTAGGAATCATAGCACAGCCACAGCTCTGATGAAAATAACAAACGACATTCGAGTTAACCTGGATAAGGGTCTGGCAACGGTGCTTCTGTTGCTTGACTTTTCTAAAGCATTTGATACGGTGGATCATAATCGGATTTTAGGTTCTCTTCGTCAGCATTGACTCTAGTCAGAAGCTACTTGACGGGCAGAAGGCAGAAGGTTGTTGTTAATGGGTTCAGCTCAGATCTGCTGAGTGTTACAGTTGGAGTTCCACAAGGGTCAGTTTTGGGACCGCTGTTATTCTCAATTTTTATAAATGACTTACCGATGGTAATCAAGCACTCGGGTGTACATTTATTTGCGGATAATGTGCAGCTCTACATGGAAATCCGGAAAAATACTGTGAACATGGACATCGCCAAATTATCAGCAGACCTCAGAGCCATCTCATTTTGGGCTGGGCCAAATGATCTGCTTCTTAATGCTGACAAGTCACAAGCGATTAAGATCTCCGGGGCGAATTGGGATGTTAGCATTCCACCACTAGTGCTAAATGGTGTATCGATTGACTACGAAGAATCAGTGAAAGACCTTGGTGTACGAATTGATAGCTTGATGAATTGGCGTTCTCATGCAAGCTCAGTGGCAGCAAAAATCTTTGCGGGTCTTCGTTGTGTGTGGCCACACGCATACTACCTTCCGCGGAATATTAGGCTCCTATTAGTGAGATCACTCCTTGTACCTCACTTTACGTATTGCTCACAGGTCTTAGGTAACCTACAAGAGTCAGCCAAGGATACGCTGCTGAAAGCATTTAAAGCATGCGTGCGGTTCATTTGTGGGCTGAGTCGCTATGAATCAACTTCGGATGATATTGGAGTTGTGCTTGGGTGTGACTTGTTTTCCTATTATGACTACTTGACATGCGTGCTAATGCATAAGACGGTGTTAATCAAAGAACCTGGGTACATGCATGACCTTCTCACCCCTACTTTGAATAAAAGAACCTTAAACTTGCGTATGCCGAAATCCAATAGTGACATTTTATCGCGTTCGTTCTTTGTTGGAGGTGTATCGACATATAATTCATTGCCCCATGGTTTGAAGGGGATATACCCGTTAACTGGCTTTAAGAAGGCTTGCAGGGACTATTTCAATGGATGAGATTCTTTCTTTCTTTCGTAATCCAATTCAACTCATTCAATTCAATTCATGTATTGCTATTAGTCAGGCGCTGGAAGAGCGGGGTGTGAATCAGATTGTGATTAGGTCGATCAGTAGCATGCTTAGCAGCAGAGAAGTGGAAGCTACGATATGCGGCCACCAAGTGAAATTCTGGGCAACAAAAGGGTGCCCGCAAGGTGGAATACTCTCACCACTGCTGTGGTGTGTGGTGGTAGACTCTCTCATTACAGAGCTAAACGGCAAAGGTATCTACGCTCAAGGGTATTCGGACGACCTAACGATCTTAATAAGAGGGAAGTTTGAAAGTACCCTTGGGGACAGCATCAGATATTCAATGAAAGTAGTAGAAGAGTGGTGCAGATTAAAAGGCCTTAAAGTCAACCCAGGTAAAACTGATATAGTTCTCTTCAGCAGAAGACGAAAGGGTCGTGAACTTATTGGGAAATTCAGGATGTTTGGAGAAACCATCACTCCTGGAAACAAGGTGAAGTACTTGGGAGTAACGCTCGACAGCAAACTATACTGGACCGAGCATGTGAGAGACAGAGCTAGTAAGGCTCTGACAGCGTTCTGGATATGTAGAAGTGCCTTTGGTAAAAATTGGGGCCTTCCATCCAAGGCCATACTGTGGATTTATGAGTAGATGAGTAGCAGTAGTGAGACCTATGATCACCCACGGCTGTGTCGTTTGGTGGCCTAGGCTCGAAGTAGAGATCGCGAGGAAGGAGTTGAGCGAAATTCAAAGACTGGTATGCATATGCATGACCGGAACTATGAAAACAACAGCAACGATAGCCATGGAAGCGCTGCTGAATATTGCACCCATCCAAACGATCATCAAGGCGAGAGCATTCACAACTGTGGACAGACTCTTACTTAATGATCTTTGGATGAAGAACTTTAACACGGGTCATGGAAAAATCAGGGTGGCAATAGCCAACCCTATTTTTAACATGCCCATTGACCGGATAAAACCGGAAATTGCCTTTGTGAAGCACTACGAGGCTGTCATACCGGATAGACTAGAATGGCTGAGAGGTTGGCCAGATAGTCTGTCCACGGATGGACTCATTTGCTTCACTGATGGATCAAAAAACTCTAATGGAGTGGGGGCTGGGGTATTAACCCTGGAACCTATGACAGAAGAGAGCTTCCACTTCGGAAATTTCGCCAGTATACTTCAGGCAGAAACGTTCGCAGCGATGGAAGGATTGCGAAGTGCACTGAGACCGGAAACGGTAGGCGAAAGAATCACAATCCTTTCCGATAACGAAGAAATGATCAGAGCGATAATGTCGCCTGTAACCACATCCAAATTAATGAAGGAGTTCAGAAGCACACTGAACCAGCTGGGCCAGAGTAATCGGGTGACGGTTGCTTGGGTGCCGGGGCACTCTGGAATAGATGGAAGTGAGAGAGCGGATGAACTGGCAAAGCTGGGGGCTACATCTGCTCAATGTGGACCCGAACCGTTCATTCCTATACCACAGTCGGAATGTGACAAGGCGGTAAAGGAATGGGTGCGTTCAGAGGGAATATGACGTGAATATGTTGGGGCAAGGCACACAAAGCAGTTCCTACCAATGCCCGACTGCAAGTGGACAAATGCACTGCTGAACATGGACCGGAGTCGCATAAGAAGAGTAGTGGGAGCGATTACCGGGCACTGTGGGCTAAGCAGTCATTTGTCAAAGATGGGAATCGTTAGAGGTCCCGAATGTACCTGTGGTCTCGGGAACGAAACCGGATATCACGTAATTTGTGAGTGTCCAAAGTTTTCTCAACTGAGACTCAGGACTCTGGGTGGTCATGTGATCGGGCCTCTGGATGTACTAAAACTAGAACCAATTGTCCTCGACAAGTTCCTTGCCTGTACTGGTAGGTTCGAAGGATTTACGTGATGGACGGGAAAGGAACAAAGGATCAGTAGATCTGTGTTTCATGACCCAGTAGTGGGTCGTCCCAACCTGATAAATCTAAAAAAAATTGCTATTAGTGGCCTGGTTTAAGTTAAGGGCAAGTGCAGAAAAGATTCTATCTACATGTCTCTCGCTGGTTGAGAGGAGCAATGAATGAATGTTGCTGTTCCTATTTTTGTTGTGAGAGTCATATGAGTAAATGATCAATTGTGAGAAACACATTTCACTTTTCATTTTTGATTTTTGTATTGTAAATATGTGTTTTAATTGTATTTCGGTTATATTATTTAACATTTAACTTTTATTTTGTAAATTTAACTGATACTCGATGCTAAAATGTTGTTAACGTGTTGTTTTGCTCGCGATCTA
>CM055404.1:121865045-121876956 GCA_029228625.1 Pseudolycoriella hygida
GTCACCAGTATTGGTGAAAATGTCGGGCAGTTGGACATTGAGTCAATTTTTATGGTTTTGGGAAGGTGTGAGAAACAGACGATAGGTTTCTTTTGCAAAGTCTCAGAGTTTTGTGAGTAGAAGTCACCAGTATTGGTGAAAATGCTGGGCAGCTCGGGGGAAGAAGCAGTAAGGGGGTAACCGGTTGTATGGGGAAATGGTAGTACGGGGAAAACAGTAATGAGGAGAAAATGGTAGTACGGGAGAAACGGTTGTACGGGAAACAGTAGTACGGTGGAAACGATTTTACGGGGAAAACGGTAGTGCGGGGGAAACGGTTGTGCGGGGAAATAGTAGCACGGTGATAACGTTTGTGCGGGGAAATGGTAGTAGGGGAATATGTTAGTACGGTGAAATGGAGTACGGGGAAAACAGAAGTGAGGAGAAAATTGTAGGACGGGAGAAACGGTTGTACGGGCAAATAGTAGAACGGTGATAACGTTTGTACGGGGAAATGGTAGTACGGGGGAAATGTTAGTACGGGGAAATGGTAGTACGGGGAAATGGTAGTACGGGGGAAATGGTAGTACGGGGAAAACAGTAGTGAGGAGGAAATTGTAGGACGGGAGAAACGGTTGTACGGGGAAGTAGTAGCACGATGATAACGTTTGTACGGGGAAACGGTAGTACGGAGAAAATTGTAGTACGGGGAAAGTGTTGTATGGTGGAAATGGTAGTAAGGGTGAAACGGTAGCACGGGGAAAACGGTAGTACAGACGTAATGATAGTATACAGCAAACGGTAGTTCGGCAAAACGGTTTTGCGGGAAAATGGTAGTACGGGGTAAAACCAGATTTGCGTAAGCTTATGGTAACTACTAAAATACTACTAAATCCATTTCTTATTCATCTAAATCTAACTTTGCACACCCTTGCATACATTTTAGTATTAATGTCGCAAATCTCCGACCTAGCGGACAAGAATGCTTAATGCCGCGTAGCCCCTAGGGGCGGGGGTATTTACTAGTTATTGTAGATTAGGACAAATTGAGAACAAATTTTTTGTATCGTTGAATTGCGAAAAGGTAGAGGGTTTGGTGTGTTAATTTTAGATTGATGATGAATTTAATTCGTTGGGCAATTGGCTCTCTTGAGCTGGTCTGGAGTGACCAATTGCCATTGTTGGGGTCTCCTGAGCTCAGAGACCCTGATGAAAGTGAAAGATCTGGTTGAGTTATTGTAACTAACTAACTTTATTCAGTCTTTTTTCCCTGCTTTTATACAATAATTATGCCCTACTGCTTTAAGTAATTATTCTAGAACATTCGTTATTGTTTTCGCAACATCATCTTCATTATTATGCCAAATAAAACATTTATTGCTACTATATGGGGTGAAAAGTCCGCGGCCTCATATAGAAACGGCGTCATTACTTCAAAATTTTTGTTAGCATTCAATAGTACCACCCTTTACTAGTCTCCAGCCAAAATTTCAGGACATTTGGTATCATAGTTTTCGAATTACTGTCAATAGAGTGACGCAGGTTTTTGTTGTTCGTAAAAACTGGAAAATAATGAATTCCGTGTGTTGATTAAACATTGCTTAATGGGAAAAAATACGGTGCAAAGCAAAGAATGACGAGGTAATACAAGCACCGATGATGCCCCTCGTTCAGGACGTCCAAGTGAAGCAGTTACTGAAGAAAACATCAAAAGAATACATCGTATTGTTTTGACTGATCGGAAAGTAAAAGTTTGTGAAAGAGCTGACATCTTCAAAATATCAACAGAACGGGTGCGACATATTTTACACGAGTATTTGGACATGAAAAAGCATTCTGCGCGATGGGTGCCGCGTTTTCTAACAATTGATCAAAAGCAGCACCGTCTTGACCATTCAGAGCGTAATTTAGCTTTGTTCGAGCGTAATATAACGGAGTTTTTGCGTAGATTTGTCACGTTTGATGAAACGTGGATTCATTACTATACACCAGAGTCCAATAGAAAGTCTGCAGAGTGGTTAGAATTTGGTCAAAGCCGACCGAAGCGCCCAAAGGCACAGCGATCTGCAGGCAAGGTTATGGCCACGATTTTATGGGATGCGCATGTCATAATATTTATCGACTATTTGGAGAAAGGAAAAACAATAACTGGCGAGTACTATGTCACATTATTGGAACAGCTCGACAACGAGATCAAGAGAAAACGACCGCATATGCAGAAGAAAAAGGTCCTGTTTCATCATGACAATGCACCAGCGCATTCATCCATAAAAGCAACTGTGAAACTGGACTCTTTGGGCTATGAATTACTCCACCACCCACCTTACTCGCCAGATCTGGCCCCCAGCGACTACTATTTGTTCCCAAACTTAAAAAGATGGCTACAGGGAAAAAGATTTTACTCTAATGATGAGGTGATATCCGAAACAGAGGCCTATTTTGCAGGGTTGGAGAAATCCTATTATACCAAAGGTATCCAAATGTTGCAGGACCGTTGGACTAAGTGCATTTCCCTTCAGGGAGACTACATTGAAGAATAAAATTAATTTCATATGTAAAAATTGGTTCCTTCATTGCTAGGCCGCGGACTTTTCACCCCATGTAGTATATTTGCAATTTCGTAAATAATGCTGAAATAATGTGATTTATTAAATCAGCATTATGCTTGTGTGACCCACTAATTTATTGTTCATTTTTCCACGTTTAAATCTGACACCATTTTCGTTTATAAATTGCTACTAATGCAAATTAGCAAAACTCGTGTCATATTTTGATATGAATATTGAGTCTGTTCAAAATGTTCAATCTTTACCAAAAATGTTTATAATCTGTACGAGGTTGGACATGGTGATTTTAGCATTTTTGAGCTTTTAGTACTAAAAATCATTTTGATATCTACAGACGATGTACCTTAAAAGTGAAAGAACTATTGGAAAGGAATTGTAAAGAATCGGAGGGCTTGGTGGTTAACGCATTTTTGTGCTTTTGCGTTTTAGTACAATCGATGTATCTCAAAAGTAAAAGTACCATCGGTTAGGACAAATTTTAGTTTTAGGAAATTAAAAATTGGCATCCAACATTTTTGTAGTAACACGAGTTTGTTCTAAAAAAGTGTCACTACACTAAAAAGAAGTAGTCAGGGTTTGAGGACAAATTGACGACAAATTTTTAGTAGCATTCGACCCCTATGATTTGTTCCAGCACCCTGTGGGTCAGGTGTGGGTCGACCCACTCCGATCCTTATAATTGTCGCATAAGAAGAAACCAGAAGCAGTAACTTTTTGTTTGGAAAATTCGGCCGAAGTTAGATTAGACAGAAATATTGAATTGCAAAGTCAAAAATCAGTCAAAGCAAAAAAAAACCTACGACATTGTAACAATTCTTAGTACTAAATTATTTGTACTAAAGCCCGACCCAAACTTGAATCAATTTGTCGGGTCGGGTTTTTTTAATTTATTTTTTTGCCGGATCGGGTCAGGTTTTCATCTAGGGGTAACCGAATTCAAAAAAGTCCCTAAAAAATCCCAAAAAATCTCAAAAAATCTCAAAAATCTCAAAAAATCCCAAAAATCTCAAAAAATCCCAAAAATCTCAAAAAATCACAAAAATCTCAGAATCACAACAAAACCGAACAAAGCCACACAAATAAAACAAAATACAAAAAATTTAAAAAAGTGGTCGATTCATTTGAGTACAAAAATTGTTCTTGTAATTTTACAAGCAATTTAAAAAGTTTGCGCAAAAATTGTATTTGTATTACGACGGCAATTAACGGATTTGACAATGGTTCTGCGTTGAAGCTTTCAAGCATTGTATATGTTATTTACAATTACGTGGCAAATAAACATACAATATTATGTTCTCAATGAGTAAACGTTTAATGACAAAGGAAGCAAAACTAATATTTTCGAAAAGGTCATTTAGTGGATTCAAGTGAGTGGATTTATTAAAAGTTGATAATATGAAATATCAGTTTCAGTTAAAATAATTATCACAACAAAAACTAGAGATGAGCGATTTGCCCGAAACTTCGAAAAACCCGACCCAAACCCGAACCCGAATTGTTTTTTTCGGGTTCATGGGTTTCGAGTTTCGAAAATTTTAATCGGGTCGGGTTCGGTCCGGGCCGGGTTCGGAAACAGTTCGGGTTTCGGGTTTTGAAAAATTTTATCGGGTCGGGCTCGGTCCGTGTCGGGTTGTTGTATCATTTTCTTCGGGTCCCGATCCTTTATTGACTTTTTGTATTTTACAAAACTCGTCTAAATTTTATCATCTTACATTACACGAATTTTGTTTTAGTCTAAGGTTCGTGAAGAATGCAGACGTCGGACCTTGAAATAATTTTTGTTTCGAAGTAATTTGGGTTGTGAGTTTCGAAAAACTTGAGTGTCTGGTTCGGTCCGGGTCGGGTTTTGAAACAGTTCGGGTTTCGGGTTTTGAAAATTTTAATCGGGTCGGGTTTTGAAACAGTTCGGGTTTCGGGTTTCGAAAAATTTTATCGGTTCGTGTTCGGTCCGGGTCGGGTTTCGAAAAACAAAAACCCTTTTTAAAAGGGAAACATGACGCAAATCTCTTTGTTTCTTCTTCCAAAACGACTGATATCAATTGGAGTGGCGCTTAAAGATTCGATGCGCAAAAAATCTTTTGAGAAACTTTTACATTTGATTGGAAAAAGCGTCACAAATGCTAGACCCACCAACGTAATAGTTTTTCTACGCTTTCAGATTTCATACTAAAAACTTTTGGGAGTTAGTCCAGCATTTGTGACGCTTTTTCCAATCAAATGTAAATGTTTTTTAAAAGATTTTTTGCGTATCGAATCTTTAAGCGTCACCCCAATTGACATCAGTCGTTCTGGAAGAAGAAACAAAGAGACTTGCGTCACGTTTCCCATTAAAAATGGTTTTTGTTGTGATATCAGTACTTTTGGAAGTAGAGTCACTTCCTCTACAACCCTCATTCCTAAAAATTTTTGGCGCCACGGCACCTCGCGCGGAATGTCTACCTAAATTAGGAAAGCTAAAATCAGGAATCAAAAAATCAGGAACAAAAAATCAGGAACAAAAAATCAGGAAAAGAAAATCAGAAAACTAAAATAAGGAAAAACAAAAACCAGGAAATACAAAAATCAGGAAATACGAAATTTAGGAAAAACCAAAATTAGTTTTTCATACAAATGACCCTGGAACGAACTAACAAACTAACTAACTAACTAACGTGATATTTTCATTTACTTTGGCTTCTGTGGAAGGAACATTTTGTACCGGAAATTGCAATTTTGAAAAGGTCATATATCCGGAACCACTGGATCGATTTTAATGAGTAAAATGTCGATTTCAATCAAAATTTTACGTAGAATCCGAAAAACTAGGTCTCAGGGATGTACGACACAAGGGAAAAGAGTCAAAACTTAGCTGTATATATGGTTTTGAAGCAGAACATTTTCGAGAAAATTTGACAAAATTTGTGAAAAAAATGAAGTTTTCTCAAATTTTCTCAAATTTACTCAAAATTTCTAAAAAATTTTCTGAAAATTGATACAAATTTTGAAGCATTATTGATGTCTTTACTGAAAAATTGTTCAAACGACCTATTTTAGGTGTTTTCGGGCATTCTAGAATTATTTACATAAGTAGTAAGTTCTGAATTTTCAGCCATCCGTTCATGCTTGGTTTCTTGTGGTTTTTTCATCTGCACTACCTGTAATATGGTTCAGAATACACTTTACGTCGATTTTTATTAATTCTACACTCATTTTAACATGTTTGAACGTATTTTTCATTAAAATAAAATTCGACAAATATCGAGAAAATTTAAGAAAATTCGAGAAAATTTAAAAAAAAAATTCTCAAAAAAAGGCCCTGTTCCGAAGTCTACGAAATTTTTTTTCTGAATTGTTTGTTCGTATCGGGACTTGCGTCACGGGCGCATCGCTACCGCGCGCTTATGTTGAATAAGGCCTATTTTGTTGTTCAGATCATTATGGGTGACGAATCTAAATTCTGGGAGTTTATAGAAACGAAAAGGTACTGCTGCGTCCCAAAATACCTTCAAAATTTGTTACGAATGCGTAGGTTCGGAAACGCTGTGAGCATTAAAAATTTAACCCCAGAAGATATCGCATTCGCATTCCACAAAAGGTACAACTCTCTTGCCAGAGCTATTGCCTATTGCAGATGGTTTAGGCGATGAAGCAGTGGCTGAAACATTTTTATCAAATGAAAAATTCAAATGAAACACATTTTTTGTTACATATACATATCCAAAATCACATTCCTTTCAATTCCCAATGAATCCAAAAAAATCTCAAAAAATCTTAAAAAATCCCAAAAAATCTAAAAAAATCACAAAAAATCCCAAAAATCTTTAAAAATCAAGAAAATCCCAAAAAATCTCAAAAAACCCAAAAAAATCTCAAAAAATCCCAAAAATCTCTTAGAAAAAAATAGTCGGTTACCCCTCGGTTTTCATTTTCGTTTTTTTCGTGTTGGGTCGGGTTTGAAGACTTCTACTAACAAAACCCGACCCGACCCGAAAAAATAAATTCACTCAAAATTGAGTCAAATGAAATATTTTTACGAGAGGGTTCGAGTCAGGGTTCTTGGTTTGGTTCGAGCCGGATTTGAATTTTTTATTTTGGATCGGGTTCGGTTCGGTCTCATTCGGAATAAAAGGCCGATCCGCACACCTCTAATATGAAGAGCGGAACACGAACACATAGTAAGTTTTCTGCCGTCATAAGGGACCATTCACAAATGACGTCCGGTTATTTTGACAAATTCCCCACCCCCTGGTCCGAATTCGTCCGGTTTTACAGTACCCCCAAAATAATGACGTCTGATCTCAATGAAAATGACCCAATGAAAAATTTGAGTTTGTAGAATGAATATACTTTTGCCATTTTTATGTATATTTTTCTTCTAACAAACTGTGAAAGAAACTACAGGAAAAGTCTGCGTTTCTCTCTCGACAAACAACCTCGGGCATGCTCCCAGTTTTAAGTTATAAATTCTTGACAGTTTGACAAAACCACAAATTCTCAACCGGACGTCACGTTTCTCATAACCCATCCCTCCCCCCACCGTCCGAATTCGCCCGGTTTCCCTTTACCCCCTCCCCCCCTAACGACCGGACGTCATTTATGAATGGCCCCTTAGGAAAAAAAAACTTATCGAAAATCAGCGAAGATTTTCAACGAAATTCACCGAAAAAATCAAATTAATGACAAAATTAAACAAAAGATTTTTTGCGATTTTTTTCGGCGGAAGTCGTTGAAATCTTCGCTGATCTTCTCTAAGTTTTCTTATGACGACAGTTTCCTTTTTCGACTCAGATTTGCTTGGGAAATATGCCTTAAGGACATTAGATATCCATTGATCTCACGCATATTTGTGGGAAGATGTTTATCTTTATGAGATCTTAAAAGCTTGATATCGTCCTTGGTCAGAATCCGCGGATGCGTTTTGGTACGTTTTATGGTTTCAGTTCTAACTAGAAAAGTAAAAATTTTTTGCATCCATGAACGTACAGTAATTGGAAGGAAATATTCCAGTTCCTTCAGATTTGAAAACTTAGAAATCAGTTCTCCAAGGAACGGGAAATCATCACCGCATAAACAACCGATTTGCAAGCGAGTCAAATTCGCGTTGTGCGTGATAGTATCATACGAATATTCGATATTCGGAGCTGCAAATGCACCAAGCCATACCTCCAAACTTTCGACAAAACAAAAATGTTTCAGAACCATGACGATCTGATACCACGTCAACTCAGTGACAGCTTTGAACACCTTAAGCTTCGGTGCAGACACGCTCAATGCATGGATTCGTTCGTTCATTATTTCTAAACAGCCAAATATTTGCAAGAATTCGAGGCGAGAATTATTTGCTTTTGTGAATTCATCAAAAATGGCATATTTCTCTTGAAAGTCCATCGTCAAATGCGTTAAGTCGTGGAGGTTACTAATTTTACGTATAAAATAGTTTCTGTAATCATCTGCGATTATCAAACGCAATCGTAGACACTTTACCTTCGTCTGTACAAGTAATCTGTCGAGGTTCTGCTTTTGCCTGTCTTCATAATTTGTTAGTGACAAATTGTCGTACGCGGAACAGTTTTCCATTACCAGAGTCTCTATATTCGGTTGCTCCCTCAGTAGCTTAGACAAAGAACACGAATGAATGCCATCCAAACAAATTGCTGTCAACATACCAGATGGCAGTCTATTAAGTAACGCAACTAACTCTTTGTTGCAACTTTTGAGATATAAAGTCTTCAGGTGTATGAGATTGAGCTGCTCCTCGCCTAATTTCTTCTGTGCTTCATTCGTGGTATCACCGGTGAGGTTGATCTCTTCACAATTCAGATTTACAAGGCGTGGCACTAGGGAAAGAATTTGAAGAAAGTAAGCTTTTGATATGCGTTTGTCGGTGACTGTGTGCTGGAGGCTTAAATCTGTTAGGTTGGTCGAAAATTTCCGAATGATCGAAAGCATCATTTCCAGTTCCGTTTCGTCGTGAAACGAAGATTTAATTTTCGCTTTGGTTATTTTTCGTTTCGATTCTAAGATGCTCGTCAATGTCCTTCGATCCTTCAGTTAAATCGTCTTGAGGTTAGTAAAGCTATTGTCTCAGAAAGACTTATGGACTTACCAGGAGAGAAGTATCCGCATTCAAAGTTATGTTTTTGTCTTTCAATTTACAGCCAGCCGCGTAAAACTTTCTACTGACGAGACAAACATTTCGACAATTCGGCAAATAGGTAAAGATTTCCATCAACATCTCGATCGGTAGGACTTCGATATTCATCTTGAGATTTCAAGTTCGGACGTTTTTAAAACACTAAGTAACACAGAAAATGTTTTGGAATGACAAGAAAAATGGCTACTTTTAGAGGGTGCAAAAATGAAAATAAATTGACAGAAATCTGCTGAAGGTCGTCTTTTGGCACACCGTTTAGGAGAAAGTGGTGAAAATAATTGCGCGTTGAATTTGAAAGTCATTCTTCTGAAATGAACGCAGATGACGTAGATAGACGAATTAAAAATTGACAAAATTTTATGAAATCGACTAATGATCGACGATCGATGAATCCGACGGTGAATGAAAAAACGACCGGTGATGTTACAAAATGCAGGTCGATGTCACCGACTTTTATTCCCTTGACTGAAAGTCTACGGTTTTACACCGTTCAATCATTCGAAAACGTCTGTAACAATAGTTATTTGGATCACAAGGGACGAAAAGGAACAAATCCAACCGTGTGCGAAGTTTGCAGCCCGCGTCGAAGGCAAGGGCAGCGAATCGCACAGGTTGAATTTTTTACGTCGTCCCTTGTGATTCACGTAATTTTTCATTACAACAACCACGAATATTGTAATTTTCGCTTCCAAAAAAAAAAATTACAAACGAAATTTAATGAAATTTAATGAACAAAATTTAATTTAACATGTAGACACCGCGGAAAATATATTTATTTTTGCTCATAGCGAACAAAATGCATTCTTTCCTATTGAATTTGTTAATTTAGTCAGGCAGGCTATGAAACGAATTTTCACTGTCATTGTTGAAGAAAGCTTCTTCTTCTCTTCTTTCTTAGCCTTTAATGTATCCACTGCTGGATGTAGGCCTCCCCCATAAATCGCCATTTCTCCCGGTCCATTGCCACTTGTTGCCAATTTGTGCCTGCCGTTCTTTTGATGTCGTTGGTCCATCTTTCCGGTGGACGTCCCCTTGGTCGCCATTGTATAATTGTTTCCGTCCATGGATTGTCCATCATTCTGGCAATATGCCCGGCCCAATTCCATTTTAGCGACGTTATTCGTGCCATGACATCGGTGACTTTCGTTTGCTGTGGGATCCACTCGCTTGTCATCTTGTCTCTGAGTGAGATTCCTAGCATTGCCCTTTCCATGGCCCTTTGTGCAACTCTCAACTTGTTCGCTGATGCTTTGGTTATTGTGAGAGTTTCGGCTCCGTATGTAAGGACTGGCAGCACACACATATCGAACACTTTCCTCTTCAGACTGTTGTTCATGCTGCTCTTGAAAATGTAACGCAATTTGCCGAACGCTGCCCAATCAAGACCGATCCTTCTTTTTAATTCAGCCGTTTGATTGTCGAGACCGAGTTTCATGACATGGCCGAGATACTTGTACGAATCCACGGTTTCAATTTCCTCGTTCGATTGGTGTAGCGCCAACGATGTTTGTCATAACTTTCGTTTTCGACATGTTCATCTTCAAACCAATTTTTTGGGGCTTCCTCGTTGAGCTGCAACAGGATCGCTTCAATCTGTTCCAAAGTCGTTGATGTCAGGGCAATGTCGTCGGCGAATCGAAGGTTGTTCAGAAACTTCCCATTTATGTTGATTCCCAATTCGCTCCAATCAAGCTTTTTGAAAATCGTTTCCAGAGCTGACGTGAACAATTTTGGTGAAATGGTATCTCCTTGACGGACTCCTCTTCCAATTCGAAATTTATCGGTGGTTTTATGCAGTTTGACGCACGACATTGCGTGCTCGTAGATATATTTTATCATCCGGGTATATCTTGAATCAATCCGACAATCGTCCAAGGAGTCTAAAATTGAACGCTTTTTCGAAGTCTATGAAACATATCGCGATGCTGATTTTGTATTCGTTGCATTTTTCTATTAGACCTCTCATCACTTGCAAGTGGTCATTCGTTCTGAATCCGGAACGAAACCCTGCTTGTTCGATCGGCTGATAGAAGTCTAGCTTCTTTGTCATTCGTTTATTTGTCACTTTCATAAACAGTTTGTAGAGGTGCGAGATCAAACTGATGGGCCTGTAATTTTCCAGTTTCGTGATGTCTCCTTTTTTGTGTAGCAAAGTGATGACTGCATTTTCCCATGATTTTGGTATTTTCTCTTGTTCGAGACACTTGTTGAACAGATCAGTTATCATTTCGAGCAGTGCAAGTCCGCCTTCTTTAATTCCTTCGATCGGAATGTTGTCGTCACCTGGAGCTTTCCCGTTCTTCATTTCGTCTAACGAAACCTGTACTTCGTCCATCGTTATATCCGGCAAATCTTCAGAACCAACGTTCATTATCACCGGTCTCGTTTGTGTTGCTTCTGCAGGTGGTTTGGCTCGAACCGACTCAAAAAGGTTCTCATAGAACTCTCGCGCGATGTGCAGTACCTTGTTCTGATCTGTTTGTATTGCTCCCGCCTTATCTCTCAATTTAAAAATTTGTCTGTAACTCGCTCGGAGGACTTTCATATTTCCATTTGCTTTGATCGCCTTCATGGCCAGTTTCACGTTGTGTTGTCGCAGATCAGTTTTCATTTTCTTGTTAATGTCTTTCGTTAGATTTCTGTATTCCACAGTATCTCGCTTACCACCTTTCACCAAGTCTAGTCTGTCCGCTATCAGGTCTAGCGTTTCCTTGCTGAGTTTCGACTCTTTAATGAGTGTAGTTCGGCATCTGCTTTCCAGGAAGCTTCTCACTGGGGTTACTATTCTATCTGTCAGCTCATCAATCGTTGAAGTTTGTGATTTCGTTCCGTTTAGTTCGTTGATCATAGATTCTTTTTTCGCTTTGTTCTTTCAGGCGTTCAATGTCAAGAATGACTTTTTTCCTGACCAACCTCTCTCTTTCTGTCCGTGTGTTCAAGACGACTTTGGCTCGCACCATTCGACGGTCGCTGCCTGTTGTGAAACGGTTAAGCACAGTCACATCCTTGACAATCGATTTGCGGTTCGATATGATGTAATCGATCTCGTTCTTCGTTCTGTCGTCTGCACTTGTCCAAGTCCACTTCCTCTGAACCTTACCGGGGAAAAATGAATTCATCGCGAAAACGCCTTGTTGTTGAAGAAAATTCAGCAAAGTATCTCCTCTTTCATTCCTCTGATCGTAACCGAAAGTTCCAATCGAAGTTTCTGCTACGTCTTCTCTTTTTCCCA
>CM055404.1:121877456-121933346 GCA_029228625.1 Pseudolycoriella hygida
ATAGAAATTACCCAAGGTAATGTCAAAGGCCCTACCGAAGTACGTCTCAGACCATTCAAATCTAGAAAAGCTTATATCCAAGAACTAAGTCGTTTTTCCCTAAAGCCCAGAAACACGTTTTATCTAAAATTTTATTGTCTACAACTTTGTCCTTGGAAGCAACTTTGTAACTCTCATAGTTCTGGAGATCTGGGTCATCCTGCCCAATTATGGTAGTGGCCATATACCAGGATTGGGTCATATTTCCCCAAAACCCTGAAACACGTGTTCGCTTAGATATAATTCTCTACAACTTTGCCTTTGGAACTAACTTTCTAACTCTCACAGTTCTAGAGATCCAGGTCATCCTGCCCAATTATGGAAGTGGCCGCTTCAGCTGAAAATAGTCAAGAAAAAGTGTCAAAACAAAAGTTGTTCCAGACCGGTGCAATTGCCTTAAACCAGGGAAGTCTTTGCATTGTCTTATAGTAGAGGTAGTATACTAGAACACGCCATACTCAGTTTTTCGGTTCATCGCTGCTTCAAGCAGTAAAGCGTCCCCGAAGTTTTTACCTAAAATGATTTATAACTCAGGAGTGGGGGAAGGCTCCAAGGAATCCAATGATGAAAACCTTTGTATTATTAGGGCTTACCATCCCATAAAAGTTCATTTGATTTCATTTCATTTTACACGAGTTATAGCCAAAAAACCATTTTTACCACCCCCTGACATGCACTTACGTAGCACACCATAACTCCCTTAAAGTATCAAATTTTCCAAAAATGAGAAATTACTTTTCTTACAATATAACAAGGAATCGAATGGCACATTCATCGGGAAAAAGTAGGACATGTTCCATGTTGTCCCAAAATCGTTCGAAGTTTTCGCAAAATCACTCTTAAGGCGCTAGGTCGTCCCTAAAATTTTTTTTACGTATGTTGTGGAGAGAACCGAATGGAAAATTGTCCGGGTGTAGTCCGGGCTGCTATGTCATCTCGCTCGCTAGAGAGTTTTAATGAATTTTGACTAATGGATATTATTAAGGGATCAAAGTTTCCTTACAAAATTCTTTTTTTTGGTATCATGAACCGGTTAAAACCGATTAAAATCGAATTATCTGCAAAACTTCAAGCTCAAATATCTCCTTCAAATTTGATATTTTTTTCATCTCGACGGTTTGTGAAAGGCTGATTCAATACCTAAAATTCATGGAACAACCCTTCTGTGAATGTTCAAAATAGCCCGGGCTATGAAGGATTCCCGGAAAAGTGTCGCGCAAAAACCGCTAATTTTGAGAGACATTTCCCTGTCCATTTATTAGTCAATTTAAACAATTATGGGTGTTTTGGGAAAGGTTATTTTATAGGCTATCAATGATAGCTGGCGGAGCTCTGGCATGCCAGAGGATCAGAAGCCTCAGCTCCAGGAATCATCAATACTTTCCTCATTCATTTTTTTAAGAAAAATAGATGATTTAATGACCGTTTCGAATAATTTCCAGCATTGTTACTCAACAAACCCCAAGACCATGATGCATTTGATGACCTGTAACTATATGAGCATTCCTGAGTTTTCCTATAAGCATTTTTATCATTTTTTTTACAATATCTTCTGGATATGAAGAAGAACTGAGGTGCCTAGTTGTCGGTTTCTAGATTTCCATCACTGCACAAGGTCGATCTTCTTCTCAGTCCTAGAACTCAAGTATGAGAAGTACTTTTATTAGTTTTTTTGAGCTATTTTCTGAATTTTGGTTGGTGCTTCATGGAACGACGTGACGGGCTTTTCAGTTTTCAGTTTTTCAGTTTCAATTTGCTGCTACTCTCTAATTAATTGGACAGGTCGTAAAAGAGCTGGGAAATAAACAAATTTAGTTCTGTATGTTAGGCGCCGGCCAAACACAATCCACCTTCTATTGGCGACTATTAACGAAACCTCACACGGAAAATGAAATGCGCGAGATGAAGAGAATTTTCTCAAAATTTCATATCATTTTATCAATTTGGTGGGGGGCTCGAGCTCCTTCTGGCAGTCGACCCTGTCTACGGGCCTGTCAAACGCATCATGGTCTTGGGATTTATTGAGTAACAATGCTTATTCGAAACAGTCATCATTAATTCTTACATTTTTCTAAGAAAAAAATGAATGAGGAAAGTATCGATGATTCCGAGAGCTGAGGCTGCTGCTCCCTGGCTTGCCAGAGCTCCGTCAGCTATAGATAGCCTATAAAATAACCTTTCCAAAACACCCATAATTGTTCAAATTGACTAAAAAATGGCCAGGCAAATGTCTCTCAAAATTAGCGGTTTTTTCGCGACACTTTTCCGGGAATCCTTCATAGCCCAGGCTATTTTGAACATTCACAGAAAAGTTGTTTCATGAATTTAAGAGCGTGTCAGATATTTTGACAGTTCTATGTTTTGCGATGTTTTTTCATTGCATATTTCTAAGACAGTGATCATTAATTTTAAATTCCGAAACATCTACTGTTTGCATAACACATCCATTTATAGATCCTCTGAATCAGAATATATAATTATTGAGTCTTAGTGTCAAAATTTTATCTGAAAAAACATCGCAAAGACTCGGCGAAATATGCAATGAAAAAACATCGCAAAACATAGAACTGTCAAAATATCTGACACGCTTTTAAGGTATTGAATCAGCCTTTCAGAAACCGCCGAGATGAAAAAAAAAATATTCAGATTCGAAGAAGATATTTAAGTTTGAAGTTTTGCACATAATTCGGTTTTAAACGGTTTTAACCGGTTCATGATACCCAAAAAAAGAATTTGGTTAGGAAACTAATAATATCCAGTAGTGAAAATTCATTAAAACTCCCAAGCGAGCGAGACGACTTTTTTTGACATAGCAGCCCAGACTAGTGTCCGAGGCCTGTGCTTTTAACACCCTAGGTCGGTCCTAAGGTCGGCCCTAGCCCAAAAAATTAATTTTTTTGGAAGTTTTTGGAAGTTTTCCCTTGCATATGTTTTTAATATCAATTTCAATAAAATTGTTACTTAATAACCGAAATTTTCGAAATTCGCGAAATTAGCGAAATTCGCGAAAATTATCTCGAAAATAGTCCCTGAACGTATGTTATATGATGTAGAGGTGTGCGCCGGCGCAAACGCCGCCGCCGAAGAAACAAAAAATTGCATTCGCCGCCGAATTATTCGAATTCGAATTCGAAAGCAAAAAAGCACAAGAATGTTTTTTCCGGTTATTCAAAAATATCCTTGACTTTCTATGTAAAACAGTTTGTTTGAATTCTTACTGCTAAAAACTAATGAGTTCACAAGATTTCTGTTTCTATGTTTCATCGGATACTAGTCGGTTTTTTTCATTGTTATTATGAAACAATTAATTGTTTATGGACCTTGAGCCCAGAGGAAATTGGCTATCATTTTGCAACTACTGAAAATTTCAAGCGTGGGAATGATAAAGTCCGTGGAATTGCCCCGAGGTATTAGCGATTTTAATCCGACGAGAGCACTGAAAAAAAGCGTACGAACTTTATGTATGCCCCCTTAATTACTTTGCTTTTCTACATTTTCGTTTATTTTTGGCTTAGCTAGGTTGAAATGGAATTCGGGTTGAAAGTTATGTACTGGTCTTGCAATTTGCATATATTCGCAAAATTAACTGAAAAATTTTTCGTTTTTCTTTTGCAAACTTTAACTAACTGATTTGATTTGAAACACTTTATTTACCAAATAGTTACAAAATAACTTGACTGATAAAAACACAATAAAATTAACAAATATGAAATGATTAGTAAGTATGATTAAGATTCTGAATACATTGCGATGTAAAACAAATTCATGACATAATACGCAATCAACTATAGAGTTAAAGTCATAAGTAATAAGTAACGCGAAGAGAGCTTTGACACGGGTGCGTTAGCCCACCTTCCCTCAGATGACACTGAGTGCTCGAACAGTTTCTCGAAAAGCTTTCCTCGTCACTCCGTCGACATACAGATGGCTGACTTTGTTAAACAGTCTTGAAGCCGCGTTGATCGGTTTAGACAATCCATAATTTGTTCTATGGAATGCGATGCGGAAAAACCTAACGGCCCGCAACACATATGAGTGCGTTTGAGGTTTCATCATCGAATTCAACATTTCAACCAGCTCTCCCTCTTGACGGTCCTTCTGAGAGCATAAATGACGAACTGCTTCTGAACTGACTCAATTTCGTCAGTATGGACGGCGTAGCTAGGATTCCAAAGAACCGAAGCATACTCAAGATGAGAACGGACGTGTGCGTTGAAGATGGAAGTCAAGGCCTTAACATTTCGAAAATTGAAACAAACTCTCTTCAGAAAACCGAGCATGGAGTAAGCTTTAGAGACGATTTTAGCGACATGTGAATTGAATGTGAGTTTTTCATCGAAAATAACTCCCAGCTCACGAATTTCAGTAACCCTGGAAATAGCGCTATTGTCTATCGCGTAATCATAAACAAGAGGTTTCAACTTCCTATGAAACGACATTATTTGACATTTTTCGATACTCAATTCCATTCCGTTCTTTTTACACCATTGAGAAAACAAGTTGATGTCTTCTTGTAGATGAAAAGCGTCGACCGCGCTACCGACTTTGACATATAACTTGAGGTCGTCGGCAAATACGCCGAGTTTAGCAAACTGAAATATTTTCGTTGCGTCGTTAATAAACAGAATAAAGAGTAAAGGCCCGAGATGACTCCCCTGAACTTTAACACTCTGAGATCGATCTAGCAAGTATGACTTAATCCAATCCAAAAGATTCGAACCCACCCCCAATTCACTCAACTTTTGCAGAAGATAGCGGTGATTTACGCGATGTCAGTGTAAACGGCATCAACCTGCCAACCCGATTCTATGAAGTTCAGAGCGTAGTTGGTGAATTCGAAAAGATTCGTCGTTGTCGAGCGTCCTTTACGAAATCCATGTTGCACATCCGTTAATGCCCGGCTAAGATCAGTAGTTAGACGAGCACAAATAATAGATTCAAAAAGCTTTCCAATAGTTGGCATCATAGCCACTCCTCGATAGTTGCTAACGTCGCTCCTAGAACCGCTCTTGTGAATTGGAGTTAGCTCAGAGATTTTCCAGCGATCAGGGAATTTACCCGCGGATAATGACAAGTTGTATATGTGCAGCAAAGGATCCGAAAGAACATTTGCACATTTTTTAAGAAGAAGAGGCGATATGTTGTCGGGTCCACAACCTATGGTGGTATCAATTCTTTTCAAGGCTCGAAGGACTTCCTCTCTCAACAGTTCATAGCTGTGAACGTCCGCGACTTTGTCTATGCCAATAGGCTGTACGGCAGATGAATCATCATCAACTACATAAACCCTCCGAAAGAAGTCACTGAACAGGTTGCAGATGTCTTCGGGATCCGAAACCTTTACGTCATTATATGACATCGTCGATGGATAACCTTTCGTTCTCCTCTTGGAATCGACGTACGACCAGAACCTTTTCGGATTCTTTATTAAATCATTTTGAACGCTGTCAAGTTAACGACTATAACTTGTCGCGGTCATTCTCTGGAACTCTTTATTGAGAATAACGAACTTAGCTCTATGTTTAGCTTTGGATTGTTCATCCGTTAACTTACTGAGTTTTTTATGGGCTCTGTTCCTCCTATTTTTAATGTTAATAATGGATTTTGTGTACCAAACGGGATAATTGTTCGATTTGACAAACAGAATCGGAACAAATTGCTCAAGTCCTGCTAACAAAAGCTCATAGAATTTGTCGACGGAGTCATTGACTGTTGCGCAATTTGAGAAAATATGTTCCCAGTCAATGCGCAACAAATAATCAGAAATAGCATCGAAGTCAGCATTATTGACTTTTCGTTGGATTTAACCGCCTTGTGGTCGGCAATAGTGAAACGAAGCTCCATTGATTCATGAAACGGAAAGTATACCCGGGAGAGCGCGTCCGTACTTTTCTTTACCGACACATTATCAGGGTCACTGCAAAAGGCCAGATCCAAAATTTTACCTTGCGGATTCAGAACATCGCTGACTTGCGACAGATTTGAGCTCAAGATTGAGTAAATCAAATTCGCATGCCCGCTAGAATTTATGACTCCTGGCAACAAAGCACTCGGCTTATCCGGGTCTGGAGACCACGTCACTTTCCGCATGTTAAAATCTCCTAAGATAAAAACTGCGTCGTTACTACCCAGGGTGACGAAACGGAAAAATTTCAGAATCGCCTCAGAGTAGGAATCATAAGTCGCAACCTCAGACCCGGATGGGATATATATGCAACACATATATACAAGTGAGAAGCGCCCACATTAATTTTAACGATTACCATTTCAACGTTTTCTGTGCCCGGAACTACAACTCTTTCACTTGACAAAAATGAACGTACCGCAATCAGTACACCGCCACCTGACGAATGCAAACTATTTTGAGTGAAGAACGGTCGCTCCTGTAAACCACATAATCACCCGTGTCAAATAACTCAGCGTCATTAATCGACGAGCAAAGATTAGTTTCGGTTATCGCTATTATGTCATGATTACATGATAGAGTTTTAACATAAAAATCATGAGTTTTAGTGCGCAATCCACGGACATTCTGATAATAAATATTCAAATGATTTTTCAATAAAATGTTAGTATATTTAGCCCAGTCAGACTGGTTGTCGATTGTTGTAGTTTTTTGATTTCAACAACTTACAGATCACACCTTTAGGCCATATATCCTTAGTCAAGGAATCTTTGAGATCTGATGATTTTAATCCAACTCGAAAAGATACTTTGTCGAAATCTGTGTATGTTCGACGACTGCTTTTTAAACTTCTGCATATAATATCATGGCCTTTAACAGCTAACGTAGCTGCGACCAAATCGATGATTTGGGCCGTCGTCGTCTGATGGTGAAATCCACTAAGCCACAGATACGTTCGACTTTCCGCGGTACGAACTGCACCGGTGGGAGGTGTAACAAACCCTGTGTTACATGATTCGATTGACGAGTCAATTAAATTGTGAATCGTAGGTGCATGCAGTATAGTCTCTGATTGGACGCCTGTACTGTTGACTGGTGTCGACGATTTGGCCTCCTTTTTACTTTTACTCTTAGGTCTGAAATGCTCTTTAAGCTTGAAGCTTTAGAAAGTAAAAATTTTAAGAAATTTTCTTCACAATTTTTCAACGCATAAAAATTATAACTCACACTTTTCACCTCCGAGAGTCTATTTTAATCGAATTATCTAAAGAAATTTAAATAAAATAGCCCCTGTCTGCCCCAGGAAAATGATTTTGTGCAAAACAGTAAATTAATTCCTCGATGACGTTGATCGCGCTTATAGTGTTGCTGTTTTATAGATATATCAGCTTGGGACGATCGTTTTACCAATCTTGAAACACAGATCTGACGATCCTTTGTTCCTTTCCCGTTCATCATTTAAATCATCTTCCCTACTCAAGTTAGTTAAACCTCCCGGTCGCCTCCAAGAACTTGCTCAAAGTAGCTGGTTCTAGGTTAGCAACTTCGGACGGTCTTACAACATACCCTCCCAGCAGCCTGCGCCTCAGTTGGAAGAAACTGGGACATTCACATAATACGTGAAATCCCGTTTCCTCCTCTAAGCCGCACGCACACATAGAGGTCGCCGAGAGCCTAAGCTTTTTCATTTGCCCATTCAGCCCGCAATGTCCAGTGATCGCACCCACCACTCTCCTGATGCGACTCCTGTCCATCCCTAGCAGAGACTTGGCCCATTTCACATTAGGTTTCGGGAAAAAACGCTTGGTGTGGATACCACCATAGTATCCTTCCCAGCGCTCCACATGCTTCCTCATCACCCAGCTCCCCAGCGCTTCTACACGTACAGGTCGAGTAATCGGCAAAAACGGCTCTGGGCCGTGACCGAGAGCTTCGGCACCCGCCTTGGCTAGCTCATCAGCTTTTTCATTCCCCTCCACGTCAGAGTGCCCAGGTACCCAAACTAAAGTGATCTGATTCCTCAGACCCATTTCGTTCAGGTAATCTCTGCACTCTTTTACTAGCTTGGAGGTCACTCTAGGCGACATCAGCGCCTTGATCATTTCCTTACTGTCCGAACAGATAAGCACCCTCTTGCCGTGTGTTCCAACAGGCAGAGTCTCACGAGCTGCTGACAGCACCGCGAAGATCTCCGCTTGGAGCACACTAGCAAGAGCCCCCAGATAGAAGCAATTTCCCTCTCCAGAGCCCATGCCGTATACACCAGCACCTACTACTTCACGAGATTTCGATCCATCTGTAAATCTCACCACGCAGTTCCCGGGAAGACTCGCTGGCCATCCCCTAAGCCATTCATGCCTACTGGGAACTTTCGCTTCAAAATTTCTGTCGAAACAGGTTACCACAGCCATGTCGTCTCTCGGCATTTCAAACACCGGGATCGATATTATCGTTGCAATCTTACCATGTCCAATGTGAAAATTTGGAGTCCACATGCCATTCTGCATCAGCCTATCAGCCGTCGCAAAAGCTTTCGCTTTAACCACAATATCGATAGGAGGCAGAGCCAGCAGCGTCTCCATCGCTAGGGTTGAGGTGGTTTTCATAGCGCCCGTGGTACAAATACACACTAGCCTTTGAATCTCACTTGACAGGTTCCTAGCGCATTCCACATCTAGCCTTGGCCACCACGCAACGCAACCGTGGCTAATCATCGGCCTTATCACAGCCTCATAAATCCACAGAATTGCTTTTGACGGTAGGCCCCAGTTTCTCCCGAAGGAGTTCCTGCAAAGCCAAAAAGCCGCTACCGCCTTCTGCGCCTTATCCTTGACATGAGCAATCCAATTTAGTTTGCTATCAAGCGTCACTCCTAAGTATTTCACCTGCGGAGCTAAATCCAGCACCTTATCGAAGAGCCTGATTTCACCGACCAAATTTGATCCTGAGCGCCTTCTGCTGAATAGCATAAGATCTGTTTTGGCCGGATTGATTTTCAGACCGTTCTCACGGCACCATCTCACGACCACTCTCAAAGCTGTTCTGACTCTGTCACCCAGCGTGCTCTCGAATTTTCCCCTAACTAAAATCGTCAGGTCATCCGAATAGCCCTGCGCATAGATTCCTTCGTCGTTCAGCTTTCTGATGAGAGAGTCTATCACTATACACCACAACAAAGGCGATAGAATCCCGCCCTGAGGGCAGCCTTTCGCTACTCAGATATTTTCTTTGTGACCACAAACCTCCGCCTCAACAGTCCTATCTCTGAGCATGCTACTTACCCACCTAACTATCACACCTCCCACTCCTCTCTCCTCGAGCGATCGGCGAATAACATCAAAATTCGTATTGTCGAAGGCACCTTCAATGTCCATAAAACATCCCAGTGGCACCTCTCCAATCGAGAATGATGTTTCCACCTTTGCTACCAGCCTGTGCAAAGCGGAATCCGTGGATTTGCCTGACTGGTAAGCATGCTGATTCGAGTGTAGCGGGAAGACCGCCAGAACTTCATCCCTGATGTAGAAATCTATCAGTCTCTCAAGCGTTTTCATGACGAAAGACGTGAGGCTGATCGGTCTGAAGTCCTTGGCAGTGAAATGCGATGGTTTTCCTGGCTTAGGGATAGACGTAACCTTCACCTTTTCCCACTTGGTTGGAACGTAACCTAGGGCTAGGGAGCTACGTAGTATCTCACACAGCGGCTTCAGCAGAATCTCTCCACTTTCTTTCAGCAGAGCTGGAAAGATACCATCACTGCCAGCTGATTTATACGGCTTAAATTTGCCTATAGCCCACCTTAACCTTTCTATGGTGATGATTCTCCTGGCTAGCGACCAACCCTCTTCCGTCGGGGGAACGATGTTTGGCAAGCTAGTTTCGGATTTATCTTCTCCACAGCCAGGAAAGTGAACTTCCAGCAAGTGCTTGGCCGTCTCACCGCCACTCCCTGTAAAGCTCCCATCTGGTTTTCTTAAAGAGCTCGGAAGTAGCCTAGAGGCTTTGGCAAGGATCTTGTGGATTCTGGCATAATCTGGAACATGTTCCATTTCCGCACAAAATCCCTTCCATGCTTCTCTGGCCCTCCTCCAAACTGCTTTCCTGAAAGCCTTTTGGGCAGCCTTGTAAGTGACCCAGTCGGCCTCAGCTGCCGTTCTCATGGCTTTGTTCCATGATCTCCTCGCAAAAAGTCTGAGCTTTTCGATTTCTCTACACCAGAGTTTACCGCCCTTCTTTCGAATAGCTTTCTGCTCCGGGCATGAGTTTTCATAGGCATTCGTCAGCAACTCTGTGATAACATTTACTGCATCATTGAGCTCTGCCTACTGCATCACTCTTTCCAGCTTTGTCTCCACATGTTGTTTCAGAAAGTTCCTATACTGTTCCCATGTTGCTGTTAAAATTACTTTTGCTGAATTGTCCAAAGTTTTGCTAATTTAATTTCACGGATATTTTTAAAACTAAAAATATACATTTTTGAATAAAAGGAGTAAAACATCTTTTCAAGCACATACAATGTAGGAGAAATCTGGTACAATAATTTCGAGCTTTGATGGCACAAAAAATGTGCATTTTATTCACATCAAAAATAGTGCACATTTTCTGTACATTAAGTTTGATGGTAATTGCGTACATTTTTCCAAGCACAAAAAATGCACAAGTAATGCACTTCTGATCTGGTGCAATAATAATGGCTCAGAAAATGTGCTTTTTATTTACACAGGAAAATGTACCAGTTCACAGGCACATTTTTTGTATGTCTTATGTACAAATTCTCGACAACAATGAATTTTACACATTTAATGTACATTCAGTGGACCACCACATGAAAAAGTGTGGTTTGTGTTATCTGGGGTAGTGCAATATGAATTGCTCAAAAGAGTTGAGAAGTTGGGTGATGACTTCTTTCAAGCGCTAACA
Organism: Pseudolycoriella hygida; assembly: GCA_029228625.1. Classification (NCBI taxonomy): domain Eukaryota; kingdom Metazoa; phylum Arthropoda; class Insecta; order Diptera; family Sciaridae; genus Pseudolycoriella; species Pseudolycoriella hygida. The sequence goes on from CM055404.1 coordinate 121,888,321, forward strand.
AACGATATTGGTATCGATGGTTGTGACGAGGAAAGTTTCTCACTGCCGAAAACTATCCTTTAAATGTCATATCCTTGGTCAACGAAGCAGATGATCCGCGCAGTAGTGTTGCTAAGAAGCGATACCAAACGTTGAAAGGTCATACACCCACCAGATGGCACAGCGTTCTAATAATGTTGGAAAGTCTTGGCCCACAACGACTGGCTGTATCACGAACGTTATATCGGTTGAGCTCAACGCACAGTATAAGTGAAAGTGAATGGGAGTTGATCCAAAATTTGATTCATTTTCTGAAAGTATTTCGCTCTGCTGTTGAGATTTTTTCTTTTGATAGAAAGCCAAAAATTTCGTGCACACTAGTCTTTAGGGCTGAAATTGAAAATGCGTTGATAGTTAACAGTAAAGATCAGGGGCGCCGACTTCCATATGGCGGGTGTGGCGGGTTTAGATTTATGTCAAATAAAGCCATTGTTGAATTTGATTTTTTGAATTTGAAATGCAATATCAGAGAAGTGTCTTAAATTACATTCGAGTATTTTCAAATCATTTTTTTTTTAATTACGCCGCCGCCAGCCGAAAAACACTAAAAAATATCCGCCGCCGCCGCTGAAAACAAATTTTCCGAGCGCCGATTTACGCCGCCGCCGAGAAATTTCGAAAAGTGCAATTTTTTCGACCGGCGCACACCTCTACCCCCAAAATAATGACGTCTGATCTCATTACCCTACCCAATGAAAAATTTGAGTTCACAAAAAAATATTTTTTTTATTGTAGAATGAATATACTTTTGCCATTTTTATGTAGATACAATTTTCTTCTAACAAACTGAAAGAAACAACAGGAAAAGCCTGCGTTTCTCTCTCGACAAACAACCTCGGGCATGCTCCCAGTTTTAAGTTATAAATTCTTGACAGTTTGACAAAACCACAAATTCTCAGCCGGACGTCACGTTTCTAATAACCCATCCCTTCCGCCACCGTCCGAATTCGCCCGGTTTCCCTTTACCCCCTCCCCCCCTAACGACCGGACGTCATTTATGAATGGTCCCTTAGGAAAAAAAAACTTATCGAAAATCAGCGAAGATTTTCAACGAAATTCACCGAAAAAATCAAATTAATGACAAAATTAAACAAAAGATTTTTGGCGTTTTTTTTCGGCAAAATTCGTTGCAATCTTCGCTGATTTTCTCTAAGTTTTCTTATGACGACAGTTTCCTTTTTTGACTCAGATTTGCTTGGGAAATACCCCTTAAGGACTTTAGGTATGTCATGATCCCACGCATATTTCTGGGAAGATGTTTATCTTTATGAGATCTTAAAAGCTTGATATCGTCCTTGGTCAGATTCAGCGCATGCGTGCTGAAAGTTTCTGTGATTTCAGTTGTAACTGAATCATCACGAAATTTGGGCATCAATAATACTTTAATAATTGGACGGAAATGATTCAGTTCCTTCAGATTCGGAAATTTGGAGATCATTTCTTCAAGGAACGGGACGGCATCACCCCAAAAACAAACGATTTGCAAGCGAGTCAAATTTGCGTTGTGCGTGATAGTACCATACGAATATTTGTTCGTATCTACAGATAAGCCAAGCCGTACCTCCAAGCTTTCGACAAAACAAAAATGTTTCAGAACCATGACGATCTGATCCCAACTCAATTCAGTGACAGCTTTGAATACTTTAAGCTTCGGTGCAGAAACGCTCAATGCATGGATTTGATCGTTGTTTAATTCTGAACAGCCGCATATTTGCAAGGATTCGAGGCGAGAATTATTTGTTTTTGTGAATTCATCGAAAATGTCATATGCGCCATAAAAGTTTATCGTCAAATGCTTTAAGTCGTGGAAGTTACTAATTTTGCGTAGAAAATCGTTTCCGTATTTCTCTGGGATTCTCATACGCAATTGCAGACACTTTAGCTTCGTCTGTGCAAGTAAACTGTCGTGGCTATGCTCGTACTGGAATTCATGAATCGTAAGTGATTCGAGTGATAACATGTCGTAATTGATAGAGCCATACCCGGAACATTCTTCTACCACCAGAGTCTTTATATTCGGTTGCTCCCTCAGTAGCTTAAACAAAGAACCCAAATGAGCGTAAACCAAATGAAGTGCTGTCAAGACACCAGGTGGCAGTCTATTAAATAACACAGCTAACTCTATATTGCATCTATTGAGATGTAAAGTCTTCAGGTGTATGACATTGAGCTGCTCCTCGCCTATTTTTTTAGGTTCTTCATACATGGTATCACCGGCGAGTTTCATCTCTTCACAATTCAGATTTACAAGGCGTGGCACTAGGGAAAGAATTTGAAGAAAGTAAGCTTTTGATATGCGTTTGTCGGTGACTGTCTGCTGGAGGCTTAAATCTGTTAGGCTGGTCGAAAATTTCCGAATGATCGAAAGCACCATTTCCAGTTCCGTTTCGTCGTGAAACGAAGATTTAATTTTCGCTTTGGTTATTTTTCGATTCGATTCTAAGATGCTCGTCAATGTCCTTCGATCCTTGAGTTAAATCGTCTTGAGATTAGTAAAGCTATTGTCTCAGAAAGGCTTATGGACTTACCAGGAAAGAAGTATCCGCATTCAAAGTTATGTTTTTGTCTTTCAATTTACAGCCAGCTGCGTAAAACTTTCTACTGACGAGACAAACATTTCGACAATTCGGCAAATAGCTAAAGATTTCCATCAACATCTCGATCGGTAGGACTTCGATATTCATCTTGAGATTTCAAGTTAGGACGTTTTTAAAACACTAAGTAACACAGAAAAATGTTTTGGAATAACAAGAAAAGCAAAAATGGCTACTTTTACACTGCGTTCAGATACGGAAATGCTCTGTTAAAGTCAAGTTGTCAGCTGTCAAGTTTAACTTTTCCCTGCGAACGTTTAGCAATCAATTACTTTTTTAATACCGAGTAATGACTTTTGAAGCTATTCGAAAGCACTTACTTCAGTGGGTTTTTCAAAAGTCATTACTGTCAGGTATTTCAAAGCCATTTTCAATCGATTCATTTTCCACTGGGTGAGTTTAGATTCTTCACGATGTTTCTAGGTCGTGAAGAAAATAAAGATGGCGATATAAATTTGAATTTCTAGCGGGTTCATCTGTGAACGCTTGTTGTTCCTACTATACATGATTAAAATTTGATTGATTGATGTAAGTATTGTAAGTTCATTTTAAATAGGATATTCCAGTATATACGCTGTAAATAATGAATCGAATACTTTTAAAATTATGCGTTTTCCTCAAATCGGTTATAAATATTCCTTTTCATGCCTCGTGGCCAAAATCGAAAGAAATTTTATAAATTTCTCTGGATTTTGGACCTGTGTATGAAAAATTTCTTGTGTGTCTGTTTTGGACGACTCATTTTAGGCACCTTCGCATGTACTCCTCGCTTTGCTCGGTCTACAACACGCGAAATTGCCTAAAATCAGTCGTCAAAAACAGACACACAAATAACTATTTCATTACACCAACTACGAATATTGTCATTTTCACTTCCCAAATGACAACCGAAAATGATAAAATTCAACTCTTGATTGGTAAGGGAACCGAAAATATTTTCGTTTCTCTAAATAGGAGCCGAAAATAACAAAGAACCGAAAATACTTTTTTTCGGTTCTCTAAATTCAATTTAATTTGAGCTAACTTTGGTCGAAGCGTATGCGTATGCGCAGAACAACTGCAGAAACATTTATAGCTTTTAATATCTAATTGAAAGGGCTTGTTCAAAGTAAACTTTCAATTGGATTTATTCCAAAATGATACAGGAAGAGAATCATAAGATTGTGCAACGCTTCGTTTTAACTTTTTCAACCGAAAAATCGGTTTTACTTGGGAAAAATACAAGCAAATACGTGAAAAGAGCGATAAAAGAGAAATGAAAAAGGTGCACAAGTTTAGGCTTAGGCTTAGGCACAAGCTTAGAGGCATATCGCAGAAATTTTTGTTTATAAGAACAACAATCACAACAAAAACCTCTTAAAAGGTAAAGTGTGACGCAGTCCGAAAGTCCGCTTCCAAAATTAATGATATCGCTTGAGGTGTCGCTGTCTTAGAAAAAAAAATTCTCCGAAAAAAATTTTTCTTTAAAAAAAATTTTTCTCCGAAAAAAATTTTCTCCAAAAAAATTTTCTCCGAAAAAAATTTTCTCCGAAAAAAATTTTTCTCCAAAAAAATTTTTCTCCAACAATTTGTTCTCCAACACCTTCGGCTACCATCGGAACACTTCGTTTCACCTTCGGAATACTTTGTGTCACCTTCGCCTTCCTTCGGAACACTCCCTGTCACCTTCGGCTACCTTCGGAATACTTCATGTCACCTTCGGCTACCTTCGGAACACTTCGTGTCACGAATTCTTCCCACTGATTCATATAACTTTTCTGAAGAAACCAACTGTCTAGGTATTCTTATACATAATTTAGCAAAAAATCCAAGATGGCGTCACTTTGACAGTTGGTAGCCATTTTCTAATGATACCAAAAAATTCTCCTGATGAAACTCTATAACTTTCTAGAAGAAACCATCTCTCTAAGTAGTGTCATTCCGGAGCTAAAATTCGAAAACCGTAGAAGCATAAACGAAAATCCAATATGGCGCCGCTATGACAGCTGGCAACCATTTTATTATGATACCAAAAAATTCTCCTGATGAAACTCTATAACTGTCTAGAAGAAACCAACTCTGCAAGTGTTATCATTCCGGACAAAAATCCAACAAAAATCCAAGATGGCGTTACTTTGGCAGATTTTCGAAAATACCAAAAAATTCAGCTGATCAAACTCTATAACTTTCTAGAAGAAACCAACTCTCTAAGTATTGTCATTAGAAAACCAAAAAAAACCTAATTTATTGCTTGGGAAAATTCAAGATGGCGCCAGTTTGACCGCTGGCAGCCATTTTCTTAAGGTGCCAAAAAAATCTCCTGACCAAACTCTATAACTTTCCCGAAGAAACCAACTCTCTAGCTATCGTCACTTCGGAGATAAAATTCGAAAACTCCGAGCATTACCTAAAAAACACTCAAAATTGACCACTTTTCCACATGCCATGGCTTTTCCAGAATTTTCCCGGAAAAGCGGCATATGAAATTTTTCATTTGGGGCAGAGACTGACGTTTGCTGAAAATTTCAGGAAGATCGGCTTTCTAGTTTTCGAGATCGAAAATTATTAATAGATAGAACATAGAAACCGACAGATCAGAAAAAATTTTTTCATAATGATGAGAATAATAGAGAAATCGAATCCCATACAAAAATGTCTTTTTCAAACCTCGATGTCTTAACCAAGTTTCAACCGACTTTGATGAGTCTGGGCTCGTTGGAAAGCTGCTGCGACGTAGTTTTTTTTAAAATAATTTGGAAGGGGAGGGGGGCGAGGGGGAAAAACTCAAAAGTTCGCCTATACATCGTGTCTTGTCCCAAGGGTTTTTGGGTTTGTGGACGTTTTTTTTGGGTGTGGGGACTGCGTCACCCTCTCCGATACCGCTCCGAGCATGATTCAGAAACGATATGATTTTTTAGAATGGGTAATAATAGGCTACCGAAAAGCATTTGGTAGACCAAGGAGAAGGTTCATAGATTCAATTAAATTAGATGTAGAAGTCAGGGGACTTTCGATGAGCGAACAAACAATCTTCTTTTCAATTCAGAGAATTTTTTGTTGAGTAAACCCAACTGTGGAAAGTCATTGGATACTTTGCAAATCTCTACGGATTAAAGCCGTAGGAATCAATCGTTTGATGCAATTCATTAAATATTACTTTTACTATGAACGTTATAAACTCTTATTTTGTCATAGACATGATGCTTAGACATTAACGCATCTAGAACGGTTGCGTTGTGGAGTTCATTAGAAGAGATCAACATTTTAGCAGCAGTAATCATTTCGGTGACAGTTCGCTAGTCCAAAATCACCTCTAACCGAGACAAATAGATACGTCAACAATTTGACCATCACGACCATCAGCATATAAAGTTGCATGACCTGACTGAATATTGGCACTAAATGCCGAAATGTTGATCTCTTCTAATTATCTCCATAACACAACTGTTCTAGACATGTTAATGTCTGAGTGTCGGTGACCCATCATTTCGCCGCGTATGTTTCGCCGTCGAGCATTTCGCCGCTGATCATTTCGCCGCCGATCATATTGCCGCCGGGAACGTTTAGCCGCGGACTCGTTTGGCCGTAGATTCATTAGGCCGCAGACATTTAGCGGTTAACAAAACTAGGAAATTTAGCCTTTTACAAAATGCCACGAAAACCTACACTGAGGAAAATATATACAAATATCTACGCTGCCAACGTATTTTACGCACCGTGCACGTATGGCATACTACACAATACTCAAGTAAGGTTGATAATACATTCAGCGCGTATATAATACGTCGGAGGCGTACACAATGCCTACGTCGCGTCGCTTGTAGATATTTTCCTCAGTGTATGTGGTTATATGTGATTAATGTAACCAAAGCGAGTGATTCATCCTTCTACAAAATGTCACGAAAGCGAGTGATTCATCCTTTTACAAAATGGTACAAAAGCGAGTGATTTATCCTTTTACAAAATGTAACAAAAGCGAGTGATTCATTCTCTTACAAAATGACGCGAAAGCAAGTGATTCATCCTTTTACAAAATGACATGAAAGCGAGTGATTCATCCTTTTACAAAATTTCACAAAAGAGAATAGTTCACCACTTCAAAAAATGACACGAAAGTGAGTGATTCGTCATTAATTGATTGTCCAACACTCCGCGGCGCTGGCGGAGATTTGTTTGGCGGCGAAAAGTTCCAGCGGCAAAATGTTGCACGGCGAAAAGATTGGGCGGTGAGATGGCCTAACGGCGAAATGATCGCGAGGCTAAATGATAACGCGGCGAAACGTGCGCGGTGAAATGTTCGGCGGCGAAACGATCCTCGGCGAATTGATAGGGAACCCTGAGCGTCATGTCAATGACAAAATAATTCAAATAACAGCTTAAACATTCATAGTAAAAGCAATATGTAATGAGTTGCATCGTACGATGGCGGGCGATGGATGGGCATGGGGCTCACCATTCTACAGAAAGACCTCACACCGAAAGGTACTAATGGTCTATAAATTTTGATGATTATGATGTTGACTAAGACCTCTATTAGAGCTGATATTTATAACGGTTGAAATGTTTTCACATTTAAATTTGCTTTTATTTTTCTAGTTTGGGAAGCGAAAATGACAATATTCGTAGTTGTTGTAATGAAAAATTACGTGAATCACAAGGGACGACGTAAAAATTTCAACCTCTCGCACACGGTTGAAATTTTTACTTTTCGTCCCTTGTCATCCAAATAACTATTGTGAACGCGAAACGTCAGAATGCTGTCATACCCTGCGAACGTTTAGCAATCAATTACTTTTTTAGTACCGAGTAATGACTTTTGAAGCTATTCGAAAGCACTTACTTCAGTGGGTTTTTCAAAAGTCATTACTGTCAGGTATTTCAAAGCCATTTGCAATCGATTCATTTTCCACTGGGTAAGTTCACTGGGCGACAAGTTTCACTGACGAATTTTAGTATTTGAACGCAATCTTAGAGTGGGCAAAAATGAAAACAAATTGACATAAGTCTGCTGAAGGTCGTCTTTTGGCACACGGTTATAGTGGAAATTGGTGAAAATAACTGCGCGTTGAATTTGAAAAGTCATTCTTCTGAAATGAACGCAGATTTTATTTATTCTAATGACTTTAAGAAATTAAACTTTTACAATAAGTTTGTCCACGAATAACAATTTCTGCAAACGTTTATCACGTCGATAGGTACTCTTTGGTTTGAATAGGATTTAGACTTGAATCTTCAGATTCCTTAGCCATGAGTAGGCGTCGTTGGTTAGTTCGTTCAGCTCGCTGATGTTGCCCGAGATACGATGAATTTTGCATTGGCTCAAAATGTGCTCCATTGTTTGGACCTCACCGTATGCACACTGCACACAGTGGTCAGTCGGCGAACTTCCATCGCTGCATGAAAAATGCGCAACAACCTTGGCCAGTACGGAAACGGTTCAGACTAGAGGTGTGCGCCGGGGTTCTTCGGCTGGGTGTTCATGACAGTCTCTAGCTTTAGGGCTATATTTTAGACTTTTCAAATGTTCAGCAAAAATGTAGAGGAGAGTTGTATCTAATGTCGAATGTCGACGTAAAGTCGGTGCAACTCAAATAATGACTTCCAGTGACATTTACAAGCAAAATTGTCTTTATGAGCTGATTAGATACAACTCTCCTCTACATTTTTGCTGAGCATTCGACTAGTCTAAAATGTAGCCCTAAGGCTAGAGACTGTCATGAACACCCAACTGACGAAACCCCGGCGCACACCTCTAGTTCAGACGTAGCCAAAATTTCCTTGGTAGTTCCAATCCTTTCACTTCGGATGTGGGATCGGTGATTAATTGTTTATTGATCACGTCTACGCCTTGCCATCATTCTTTCCATCAACGCAGATGACATAGATAGACGAAATAAAAATGTATTTGTCAATAACAAATCGACAATAAAAGTCGACGGTGAATGAAAAAACGACTGGTGATGTTACAAAATGCAGGTGGATGTCACCGACTTTTATTTTATATGTCTGATTTGAATGTCTTTTATGTCCGACTTGACAGAAAAAATTTTCCTAGCTAGCGGCTGAGATATAAGGGGCCGTGACGCGCGTGTGGAAAAAGAGAGGTATCCTGGTATCCTAGATACCGGGAAGTTTGGGAGCCGAAAAATTTGATACCGGGAAATTATACGAAAAAATAACATACGACGCATCGAAGAAATCGGGAAATAGCTAAAATCGGGAAATGACTAAAATCGGGAAATTACTAAAAATCGGGAAATGACTAAAAATCGGGAAATAAGTTAAAATCGGGAAATAAGCAAAAATCGGGAAATGACTAAAATCGGGAAATTACTAAAAATCGAGAAATAACTAAAAATCGGGAAATAACTAAAAATCGGGAAATAACTAAAAATCGGCAATAACTAAAAATCGGGAAATAAGTTAAAATCGGGAAATTACCAAAAATCAGGAAATAACTAAAACCGGGAAATTACTAAAAATCGGGAAATAAGTAAAAATAGGGAAATTACTAAAAATCGGGAAATGACTAAAAATCTGGAAATGACTAAAATCAAGAAATTACTAAAAATCGGGAAATGACTAAAAATCGGGAAATGACTAAAAATCGGGAAATGACTAAAAATCGGGAAATGACTAAAAATCGGAAAATAAGTTAAAATCGGGAAATAAGTAAAAATCGCCAAATAACTAAAATCGGGAAATAAGTAAAAATCGGGAAATGACTAAAAATGGGGTAATAAGTAAAAATCGGGAAATGACTAAAATCGGGAAATTACTAAAAATCAGGAAATAAGTAAAAATCGGGAAATAAGTAAAAATCTGGAAATTACTAAAATCGAGAAATTACTAAAAATCGGGAAATAACTAAAATCAGCAAATTACTAAAAATCGGTAAATAACTAAAAATCGGGAAATGACTAAAAATCGGGAAATAAGTAAAAATCGGGAAATTACTAAAAATCAGGAAATAACTAAAATCGGAAAATTACTAAAAATCGGGAAATAAGTAAAAATCGGGAAATGACTAAAAATCGGGAAATAAGTAAAAATCGGGAAATGACTAAAATCGGGAAATGACTAAAAATCGGGAAATAAGTAAAAATCGGGAAATAAGTAAAAATCTGGAAATTACTACAATCGAGAAATTACCAAAAATCGGGAAATAACTAAAATCAGCAAATTACTAAAAATCGGGAAATAACTGAAAATCGGGAAATGACTAAAAATCGGGAAATAAGTTAAAATCGGGAAATAAGTAAAAATCGGGAAATTACTAAAAATCAGGAAATAACTAAAATCGGGAAATTACAAAAAATCGGGAAATAAGTAAAAATAGGGAAATGACTAAAAATCGGAAAATTACTAAACATTGGGAAAAAGTTGAAAATAGGGAAATGGCTGAAAATCGGGATATGACTAAATCTACTAAAAAACGGGAAATAGCTAGAAGCTTGAAATAGTTCAATCAAAGAATAACTAAAACTTCGCTCTTGAATTTTTATTTACGTTACAAAATGTAATGAGTTTTGTTCGCTAATAAAATCTATTTGCCCCGAGACACGAACGAATATAGAGAGGAAAAGAGGACCATTTTTCCCTGCCCCAGTATCTTTTTTGGGTGCCGAGAGATTTTATGATCCCAGAAATGATAAAAAAAGAATTTTCAAAATTTTCGCCTGCGGTGCTACAAACATTCGGGTACTTCATTAACTATCTTACATGCAAAGAGCCACTTGGCTAGAAAATTTTGTCTGCGGCGATAATAACCTACCTCATCAAATTCAAAAAGCAGGCCCAGCCGAACTTTGCCGACAACACGACGATGTTGATTTGCGAATGAGACAGATAAATGTTTCAATTTAACTTTATTCCTCTGCGTTTGGTATTTTTCTATGGGCATAGGCATTAGGCATGCCCGTAAAAAATCAAATGTCACAGATTGATCTCTTCGACCGACATAAAAAATTCTAGGAGTCCATAATCCCCAAAAATATTTTTTTAAATTTTTTTGAGTAAAAATTGGCCGATATAAAATTCAAAAATGTGATTTTTCCGTCATTTAGGGGGGGGGGGAGCACCGATCATAGATCTTTTCTGATTTCCAATTTTTTTTTTTTTTGTTTGAAAGGCCTGGGCATAGTCGACAATTTATGGAAGAAATTTTTTTTAATTTGAGTCCTTGGACTTAGCTAGGGCACTAAAATCGAGTCTCTGCAAGGGCTCTATGTGTTTTTTGTCCATAACTCGAGCAAATCTTTTCCGATTTGCAAAAAAAAAATCCAGCTGTGGCGTTCCAATGAGTACTAGTCATTCTCATTTTAGATTGAGTTCTTTTTTTATACCTGTGGAGTTGTTTTTCTGGTAGATTATCGAGCCTAGATTAACGTTTAGGAAGATCATTTTTCGAAAAAATTGTGTCTAGGCTTACATTTGAACAATGACAAAAAAAATTCATTTACAGAACATAATCTTCAATGGACAATAAACAAATGCAGCCACAACCTGGAGGTTACACCCCTTATGGATATAATCCAGGAGCGAATGCATACACACCAAATTTTGCAGCCGCTGGAGGTTATCCGCCACCTAATGCTGGAGCTTATCCGCAGCCACAGCCAGGTGGTTATTCTCCATATGGAAATCCTGTAAGTACATAAAACTAATTTTTTATAATTTGTTTGTTCACGTACAAAGAAACAGTTAAATTGCCATTTGTCGAGAATGTCAAAATTTCCATACAAAAGTTTGACAGTGCCTATATCAAAATCAGTTGTATTGGTTGGGACTCACTCTCATAACTATACGATTAAACAGTCAATTGAAAAATAAAATGGAGCCTTTCTGACTGATACTGAAGGCAACAAGCGATGAAAAATATTCTCTAGGCGTCGTTTCTCATGCCGTTCGTAACTTGCTAAGAGGCGTATATGGGATTCGTTAAACAAATTCGTAAGTGCATGAGAAAGAATCGATGCCCTAAGCGGCAATACCTGTGTATATACCTCTCTTAGCAAGTTACACAAGTTACGAACGTCATGAGAATCGACCATAAGTTTCGTTTGCTTGTTTCAACACCACCTACTTCTTCTTCTTTGGTTGAATTAATGTTTCATATATCAAGCACAGATGGCACAGATCATAGACAAGAAGTGATGTTACGTAGATCTATTATTTGTATGTATTGCGCTTTTGTCTGCTCATTACTGATTTTGGAATAGAAAATTAGAGTATCGAGTTGTACGCCCCAGATTTTTGCGTCAGCTCTCATTTCTATCAATTTAAGGCAGACAACTGGAGCAACTGTCAACATTATTTGACCTCCCGCCATTTGTTGAAAAATTGCAGTTTTGACAGTGTTGCCAATTTACCCATACTGCAACACTTTTTTTTAAGTGTTACAGTAGGGGAATTGAAAGATTGTGCAACTTTTCATTTCAGGAGTAAATTTTACTAGTGAAATGATATCTTGCACAATCTTTTCATTCCGTTACTAAGCCTCTTTTTGTCAATATTGGTGTGCAATAAAATCAAGAGAATGTAGAGGGAATAGACAAAATCCGAGCGGTATTCACTTAAATATGACTTCACATTTTCTGCGGTTCAGTGTCGTTACATGGCTGACTTACCTTCCTTAGTCCGAATAAATGCTTAAATTAGATTTTGCGTGCGAATTTTAGTTTTTCATGTCATTTTCAATCACAGCGCCATCTTTATTTCAACAATTAAAGAGTATTGAATATTTTGACGTAGGTCCTCTTTACTTTGTTACATTCGTCTACACCAAATTCATTTTTTCTGGTCATGTGACCATGATCATACTGCGACACTGGTTGATTCGAAGAAATTCTTTCATTTTTACTAGTGTTGCCTGAGTAAAATCAACTTGGTGTGGCAATAGAGCAAATGTTTGATATGCAACGATATATTGATCGTAGCGCAATTACTGCCTAATAATGACCGTCACAGAAAATCAGGTGGCACCTTGATATTTTCATCTGAAAACTTTACAAGCTAAACTGTTTTTGAGGTAAAGGTTATGAAGGCCATAAATTAATGTTTTGCTGACATGTTGATCCTAATAAATTCAGCAGATGACGTCATCGTTTATAGGTTAATGTCGTTGGCAAACTTATCTTAAATAGTTCTAATATTAGATTACAGTGGGGAATGCGGAAATAAGTCATTACATGAGGGAATAATTTTGTGAAATGAGCCAAACTCAAGAGGGTGTTTTTAAGCAAATAGCTTTGAAAACTGTTTTTTGATGAGTGTAGAGTTTGTATCCAAGCCGAAGGCGAGGTATACAACTACAAGAGTCAAAAAACAGTTTTTAAAACGATTTGCTTAAAAATACACGAATGAGTTTGCGAATGTCACGAAATTATCCAGAATGGATGACTTATTAAGCATCCCCCACTGTATGCCGTTTTACTCGGTCTCCCAACCGAAAACGCGTCATTACATGCAGATATACGTGTAATGAGAAGTTTCCGGTGGGGGTTGTATGTAATGATTGGCATGTAATGAATAATTTCCTTGGGGTGCACATATACATGTAATGACAAGTTTTCGGTGGGACAACGAGTAAAATATTAATGCATTGAGAACTTTTAGAACAGCTTCGTTGCATCTATTTCCGGGTATGACACTTCCTGAATAAATCTTATTGAAACCACAAACTCATTTTTTACAAATTTCAAAACCCGTTTGACATTTGTTTGTCAAATTAATGTTTGCAGTGAAGTAAGTCACGTCTGTCAATCAAATTTTGAAAAGCGCAATCCTGTCAATTCTGTTTAAAACATGACAGACGTGAAGTTGGCACAGTTTGCATAAATCACAAGATAAAACTTTTAATTTTTTCAAACGCCAACCCGGCGGCTCTGGTCGCACAACCATTTTTTTTTAATATAGTGTCATGGCCCGCAGGGCAATCTCGGTTCGGAACTGTGCTCAGAAGTGCACAAACTTTAACGAAACACACAAGGAACGCACAAAGAGTACACAATTTATGCGTCTAAACCCGGCAAAATGTGCGCAAAATCTCGATTTGTTTGCACTTATACTTTTTGCGCACATTCTGTGCACAATTTTTATTATATTTGCACAAAATTTATTTTGTGCACTTTTTGTTCATCGATTGCCCTTAAGGTCTATTTGCATACGTGTCAGATGTGACAACTAATTGTTATTGACAAAGCATTGATAAAACAAGAGTTAAGTTTGTTAATCACGAAGAAATTCACACTATACAATATCGATCGCAGTGCGTGGATGGCACTGGGCACGAATATTCCACACATTACGGTGTCGATCGCAGCGCCGTGGAGGCCAACGCTGGTCACTTAAGGTGTCATTAGTTCGTTATTGGCAGCTATGAAAAATAAATCGATGCCTCAACCGACCATCGATCTGTTAAGATCGGGTGGGTGCGTTACCGAGACACCTCGTCAACTCGAGCAATAGATCGACAGTCTCGATAAGTGAACACTTAAATTAGAGGTGAGCGGGTTGCCCGAAATTCGAAAAAAAGCCCGCCCGAACCCAACCCGAACTACTTTTCACGGGTTTGGGTTTCGGGCTTTCGGGTCTAGAAAATCCCGGTCGGTCGGGTTTCGGGTTTTAAAATTTCCGGTCGGGCGGGTTTCGGGTGTACTTTTTATCGGGTTTACGATTTGGGTTCGATAATAATACTAGAAAAAGTTTTTTTGAAAATGATGCACCCTAGAATATTCAAATCACATCGACTACAAAACAATGATGTATTAGAGGTGAGCGGGTTGCCCGAAATTCGAAAAAAAAGCCGGCCCGAACCCGACCAGAACCCGAACTACTTTCCACGGGTTTGGGTTTCGGGCTTTCGGGTTTAGAAAATCCCGGGCGGTCGGACTTCGGGTTTTAATTTCGGATCGGATTCGGTCAGGGCCGGGCTTCCAAAAAAGGTCGGCCCGCACACCTTTAACCTAAATTATAATAAAATATTCGAAATTTCAAACGTACGGTAGTTCAAGTAGTAGTTCGCAATTTAATCCACATGAAAGGAAAAGAGATAGCATCAAGTCATGTATTGTCGTATTTCGAGCACTGTTAAGCGGAAAAAATATTTCGATTTTCACTCATTCACTCAACACTACTATATCCAGACGTAAGAAGAATTTCGCTTTGAATCACACAGACGTAAATCGAAAAATCGTCTTATTTTCTCATTCCCATCATAATTACTCACCACTTACAAAATTGCTTTATCTATAATTCTTGATAATGTAAAGCTGTTGACGATAATAAACCAAGAATTTTATTAACGAATTAATGCCGAGTTGAGCATTCGAATTAAGTGAATGGTTTTATCGGCGCAATTTTACCTGAAATTGATATCATTACACAAATCATTTATCTTATCGGATACCGTTTGGAAGTACATTATCTCTTCATTATACGGCTTAAATGTTATGCGATTTCCATTGTTTGTTATGAGTATTGACTTTCAACGTAGAAATCCGTCTTATGTCAGGGACGCCTCGTTGGAGTTAGTTTTCTATACTTTTTCATGCACAGAGATGGGAAATTACCGGTAATTTATTTTTCTCGGTAATATTACGTAATATTACGGTAATATTACGTAATATTGGGTAATATTACTAAAATTTTAAATTACCAATATTACCGTGCCCATGGTAATATTACGTAAATTACCGATGATTTTTTTATGTATATTTTGTAGATGTCTGTAGAGTTAAAATTTCGATTTATTCTGACTTAACTTGACATCATACGAGTTGGTGCCTGAAGAGCTTGGGCGTGAGTTCCAATGCTGAGCTTGTCATGACGAGATCATTATCAAGTCCACAATTATTAATTTATTGCCATTGTCTACTGATAGAATACAATCATTGTAGACAGAGCTGTATAGTGTGTTTCTTAAAAATAACAACAATCGGCGTTGCTTTTCATATTTTATTTCAAAATTTTGATTTATTCTGACTCAGATAAAAACATTTCCATCATCTTCAGAAACACTTATATCTGACAATGAACTTTTATCACTTAAGAAATCATTTTCCTTGTTAACGGAATCGTCAACAGAACTATTGGTGTCCGATTGAAGTTAAAACTGATGAAGGAAGTTTCACCAGTGAAACAAACCATAAGAAAATCATGAATTTACTGTTGCAGACTTGACATTTTCTCTCCCCTTACCTTGTGTTTAGCCTCCGTTTAACCTCCATTTTGTTGACGGATTAATGAGAATTAAGTGTGCGGGAGCCATAGTGCTAAGCACTCGAAGCTAAGTATCAACTTAGTGAAGATTCTAGGATGATCAAAACATGTGTCAGTGTTCATGGCGGCGCAGAGAAATTTATGTTCCAAACAGTGAAGAAATAATTGCGCGACGAATTTTCTAACATTTTATCTTTTATCCACAGACACTAGGTTGGGTCATCCGAGAATGCTCACTAAGTTGACAGAAAGGGCTTTGTGTTTTGTGAATGTAATAAACGTCAGTCTTACGCAATGATGGGTAGGAGTTGTGATTTAGTTAGGTTACAATACATCGTACTATAGTTTTAAGGCGCAAGTGCACTCGTCCGTTTAGAAAATAAAGTTCTCCATTTAGCTCTAACGGTAAACGCCTGTAGTCTGCAAAGGATTTCGCTTGTTTCGAAGAATGAATAATGGAATTCTGATAAATTTCTATCGAGGTTTCTCAGCTAATTGAAAAAGTCAAGTCTGAGTGTCTCCAAATTGTCTTAAAATAATGAAAAATGGCATGATTTATAAATTTTTCGGTAATATTGCGTAATTTAAGTAATATAAAAAAATCTTTTATTTACCAATAAGGTTTGGGTAATATTACGTAATTTTACGTAATATTACCGGGTAATATTACATGGTAATATCACCGACCCATCTCTGAATCATGCAGAAAACAATTTCAAACATTTTAGATACTTTTAAGTCACTGACTCGTCCATATTTTGAGTACATACCTCAGGGCCGTAGCTAGCGACCATTGACAGGGGGGGCTCAAGCCCCGAACTTAATAAAAATCATATGTTTACGTGAAAACGCCGCGAGCGGAGCGAGCGACATTTTTTTTTCGTTTGTTGCCTATTGTACTCGTGAAATGAAATGTTTCGAGGTTGTTGTATTACAGAAATGTTTACAACTTGACGCTACAGACTTCGTAAAACAGAAAATAAAACAATGAAGTTGGTAGTTCCTCTATCGTAATTTTGTACAGGGCCATTCGCAGCGAATCGGAGCCCAAGGAATAATATAAGGCGATTATTTACGAAAGTTATGCAGATTATTTATATCAAATAGTTCATTTCAGTTTTTTTAAATATGGGGTTGGAAGAAATTCTTATCACAGCGCCGCAGGCAAATTTTTAGGTAGTATAGAGATTTTACACTGAATTCAAGTGAAACAAAACAGTTTCTTCGCTTTTTCTTACATAATTCCTTGAAAAACTATTGTTTTGTAGCGCCGCAGGCGAAAATTTTGAGGTGAAAGACTGTTCGAATGCAAGATTTTTCATAGAATAAGAAAACAGCCGGTGTTGACATTGAAAAGTAAAAGACACAAATCTAAAATTAGTACAATTTGCTGAGTGTCAGGGGGGGCTCAGTAGTGGTCCAGGGGGGGCTCAGCCCCCCCCCTAGCCCCCCCGTAGCTACGACCCTGACATACCTCGAAGCCTTGCCGCCATGCAGCTCAATCTCGCAATTAAAAAATGTTTTTATCCGATCGGACATTGGCATATTACAGGACTGCTACAGCACTAGTCATTTTCATGCTTCGGGGCCAAAATCGAAGGAAATTTTATAAATTTTCTCTCGATTTTGAACCTCTGCATGAAAAATTGACGAAATCCAAAAAAAATTCAAAAATGCCCTCATTTTCGGCCCGTCGCATGTAAATAATATTTGTAAGCCTAAGAAGAGTAGAGAATAAAGAAGGCATGCCGTCGTAATCGCTCTACAGCAAGAGTCATCAGTGTGGACGTCTTGCAAATGCATAGCTTCGTAATTTTTGGCAGTACTGTAGGCCGTACCCAGCATATCCGTAACGTCGACAAAGAGCGGTCGTCTGATGAGGGAACACAATAGTGATTAAAGCGATGAATACAAAGGAGTCCAATCGATGGTTCTTTGAATTATTTTAAAATAGGTCCTCGGAAAAGTGAGGAAAATAGGCAACTCATTTCACAACATTTTTATCATCTATTTCTCACGAATTTATTTCTGTTAAATATCTGAGTGTCGTTTGTTTGCAGGGGGAGGCAGGAGGGGCTAAGCCCCCCTGGGAGCCTCTGGGCCCCCCCCTGAGACTCTGAAAACTATTGACACAACTTTTTTATTAACACACCTTCGTAAGCCAAACTTCTTTCAGAATTTCGCTTTCAAGTCAGTCTGGCTACGGGCCTGCTAGTAATTGAAAGGGTCAAGTAAAATGTGCTATACCAACCTATGCGACGAAATGGAAGCTTCTTTCAATTTTCGAATATTAGATGTGCTTTCGAACTGCGGCCTTTGCAGACGCCATACCCCGTTGTTTTTTTTCATGTATTTTTGCGTGCAAAGGGGGAGGGGGTCTAAAATCGGTCTTTTTTTTTGGACCTGTAAGAAGTAGAAAGGTCCTATACGTTTACTACAAACAATTTGATTTTAACATGGGGTAGATCGAGGTGGGAGGGGGGATGCATCTATTATCGTCTAGAGATGACGAATCAGCAATAAAAAAAATGTCCGTCTGTCTGTGTCTGTCCGTCTCCACTTTTTTTTTCCAAACGGCTCAACCGATCAGCCTAAACTTTCTTTCCCTGAAAGGTACGTGCTTCCCATGATTCAAGTTCGAAGATGAGCAAAATCATTCAAGTAGTTCCGGAGATATGGTCGAAGAAGTGGAGGCCGGACATACATTTTCAAGGGTCGATGAAACTTTTTGCCAAATATCTCAGCAAGTATAGCATAGAAATTCCTCATTTTGGTGTCAAATGAAAGCGTTTGATGTCACAAAACTGGAAAAAAAATTTTGTGAGAATCGGGTCAGGGGTCTGGGCAAAGGAACCAATGGAATGGACGAAATTGAGATTCTTGGCCATACACAAAAACAGTTTTTCGTCTATATTTCCTTAACTATGCAATATGGAGATTTACTGTCAAAGGTAAAGTTGTAGAGAATTAAATTTAAGCGAACACGTGTCTCAGGGTTTTGGGAAAATATGGCCCAATCGTGGTATATGGCCACTTCCATAATTGGGAGGGATGACCCGAATCTCCAGAACCATGAGAGGTAGAAAGTTGCTTCCAGAGGCAAAATGTAGAGAATCAAATTTAAGCGAACACTTGTTACAGGGTTTTGGGGAAATACGGCCCAATTCTGGTATGTGGCCACTTCCATATTGGGCAGGATGACCCGAATCTCCAAAACTATGAGATGTAGAAAGTTGCTTCCAAAGGCAAAGTTGTGGAGAATAAAATTTTAGAGAACCTTTGTTTTAGGGGAAAATGGCCCAGTCCTTGTATACAAGCTTTTCTAGATTTGAATGGTCTGAGACGTACTTCGGTAGGGCCTTTGACATTACCTTGGGTAATTTCTATGGATCTTTGAAATTCTTACAGTTATAAAAGAACAGAAAACGTAAGATTGTTTGCTTGCTTGTAAATTTAGATACGTTCGAGTGTCTTTGCCACATCTATTCTGATACGTATCTGATACGCCTTTGGTTATGTTTTATTTTTTGGACCACTGTGCGTTGCAAAAATGTGAGCTGTCAAATTTGCGATGTTTTTTTAGAACAGAATCCTGCGCAAACAAAAAAATATTTAAAATTATATCTCATGTACACTGAGAGGATGACTATTACACGAATAATAGATGAATGAGAATTCAAAAAATTTGAGTATGAAGGTCGAAAGTTGCTCTGAAAACACATCGCATTCCAAGTTTGTTTACGATGTTATTTCAGAGCAAATTTGTACCTTCATACTGAAGCTTTTTGAATTCTAATTCATCTATTATTTGCGTAATAGTCATTCACATTACATGAGCTATAATTTTAAATAATTTGTTATTTATGCAGAATTCCTAAAAAACATCGCAAATTTGACAGTTCATATTTTTGCGACGTGCTCTTAAGAGCAAGTAGCAAAATGCGAGCTGTCAAATTTGCGATGTTTTTTCAGAACAGAATCCTGTGTATATAACAAATTATTCAAAATTATAGCTCATGTGGAAGACTGTAACGAAAATAATGATGAATCAGAATTCAAAAAGTTTAAGTATGAAGGTACAAATTTGCTCTGATATAACATCGCAAACGAACTTCGAATGCGATGATTTTTCAGAGCAGCTTTCGACCTTCATAATCGAACTTTTTCTTATTCATCTGTTATTCGTGTAAGAGTCATCCTCTAACAGTCCATGAGCTATAACTTTGATTTTTTTTTTATTTACGCAGGATTCCGTTCTAAAAAAACATCGCAAATTTGACAGTTCACATTTTTGCAACGTGCTCTTAACTTTAACAGATATTTCGAACACTTTTTAGGTAAATTTAGGCAGTTTCACTCTGTGTTCATTGGGGATGCTGTTATCAACATTCGTCATTATCGTCGTTAAGAGTATTAGTTTGGCTTTTAGAACTTTGTCTTGTCTACACCAAATCACCAACATGAAAAAAAAAATACTCACCGAATAGCTATTTTCCGTACAAGCATCGAAATTGGTTCGTGCTTCGCACTAGATGCGAGCCGAGCACATTGTGCATGCGGAAAACTCACATTTCGACAAATTTATTGTTACAAGATTTTTTAAAAATTTATTTACAAAAATATGCGAAAGAAATTCGCATGCAAACAGAACTCGGTCGGTCGTAGCAGAATGATTAGCGCCACTGACTCACAAGCATTCGCTTTCGCAGTCGGTCGCTCATATTCTATTTGTCTTAATACTTTTATTGGTAAAAATGCGTAAAAATACCTCAATACGATACTAAATTGGCATTGAAAATAGGCAATTACTAAATTACAAAAAATAATTTTTTTCCTGTTACTTTTTCTTTATGCAAGATTGGAGTACCTCGCGAATTTGTTTCCACGTAGCTGGATCCTTCAATTCCTGTGATATTATCACAAACACTTTTATCCAGTCCAAAAACGGCATATTACAAATAGAGTGCTCAGGTTGAGTGTAACATTTTGAATGACTTGAAAATGCATAATTTCGTATTTCATTGCAAGTCAGTACCTTTTCCCCATTCACAACTGGAAGTAACGCATTTTGCAGACATTGAGCAGTGCTCCGAACCCATTCACGTCCCGGCAGTGAAAAGCGAGCGATATTTTTTTCAAATTTTTGACAATATTTTAGGCCGTATGCAATTGCGTATCCATTAGTTCCACAAGGAACGGCTGCTTCCAGACAATCACTGTAGAATGAGCAGTCGTCTGATGGAACACATTTCTCACCATTTATATGAACCACAAATACGATTGAAGCTATGAATGCAAAACGATTGAATTGAGAGGACATGATGCAATACGCAATTGATCTAGCTATTAGGTTTAGGGAAAAGTGAAGTGCCTCCTGAATGTTCTGAAGCGATAACTGAACTAAATGAACAACGGGAAAAGCAATCAACTGAAGTCAGTGATTATTACAACGCGAATGTACTAATTCATACCTGATATTATGCTGTGTCACCGTTTCACAAACTAAAATAATTTTCCAAATTGTTTTGCTTATAAGGCACAGATTTTCTAAATATTTTAATTTATTTCAAAAGAATTCCTTTTACATTTGCATAATTGCGGTGATTTGCTTACACGTTTCGAATGACGTTTTTTATTGTTTTATTTTTATTTGTTTTAGACCAGTTAACAGGCCTAGGCCCAATAACAAACCAGTGTTCATGAAAAAGTCTACACGTTTTTATGACAGTACAATTTGCAGACATTTAACTCAAATTCAAACTCAACACAATATTAGAAAATTACAATACTATAAATGTAAGATACTATTAAGATCACCTTTGATGAGAATATCAAAGAAATAAAAATGTTCCTGTCCAATTGATTCTCAAGATGTGAGACTAGATTAATCAGAGTGGGACGGATCATTTTCTGAATCCTAAAACATAGATCTGTTGATCTTTTGTTTTTTTCTCGTTCATCATGAAAAGAAAATCATTGAAAGCTTCCGGTCCTCAACAAGAAATTGTCGAGGACAATCGGTCCTAGGCCTGGGACTTCAGCGAGTCGAATCACACCACCACCTTACGTCATACGCCTTAAAACGTGGAACATATTATGTGGATGGTTTTTTCCTCCTCTAAGCCGCAGCTACATCTTGGATCGTCCAAAATGGTCATTTTGGTCAAGTGCTTGTTCAACCCACAATGACCCGTAATAGCTTCCACTACTCTCCTGATGCTATTGCGGTCCACTCTGAGAAGCTCCTTGGCCCATTTCTCCATTGGCGTAGGAAAGAAAAGCTTCGTGTTCTCTCCCCGTCGCGCCGTACGCGCGCAACTCTTTCCGACTCAGACCACAGCCACCCTTCCACAGCCTTTCCACACATTGAGTGTGGGATCGTAATGTGGGGCTCTGAACCCCTCGATCGCAGATACTGAACCTTACTCTGCCAGCTATCTGCGCTCTCATTACCGTCCCAGTAGCCCAGGCAATCATGATCTGATTTCTCAGTCCCAATCGGCTTAGGGTTCCGTTTAGCTCTCTAACCAGCTTTGACGTCGTTACCGGCGATGCAAACGCCTTAATTTCGTTATCTGTGCAGATGATCGCTGTGCCACCCGTCATCTCTTCTGGGACTAACATCGTCACTCTCCTCAACACGCAAACGTCTCCGCTTGGGGGACGTCGCTAACTTTCCCAAATGGAAACTGCCACAGTTCGGCGGATCCTGCGGATAGACCCCGGCTGGCGATTCTTCCTCAGTTTTCGACCCGTCAGTGAAGCTCACCAGTCCATCAGCCGGAAGGCAGGTCGGTCAGTTTCCAAGCCAATCAGCTCTACCCGGTATGACGATCTGGTATCGTCTTACAAAGTCGACATGTGGGACCACACGATCTCTGGGCATATGGAAGATCCCGTCGTTCAGGATCTTCCCATGTCCAGACTCGAAGTTACTCATCCAGAGACCATTTTGATTCTGCCGATCTGCCGAGGCAAAGGCTTTTGCTTTCACGATCATCTGGAAGGGCCATAGCGCAATAACCACTTCTATGGCCATTTTAATTTACAATGACCTGGATTTTAATAAGAACTTTCGAAACTTTGTATTTCTGCGCAGGTTTTTAACACTGTAACACCGCGAAAACCGGCGCAGAAGTACAAGATTTCAAAGTTCTTATTTAAATCTCGGTTATTGTAATTGAGACGTCTGGAGCTCCTAAAAATTTCAATAATCAGAGCTTTGAATGCTAGCGTCCGCCATGTCAACAAATCCACGCGTTTAGTGCGACGTCGGCTTATGTCGAAGTATATGAAATTTCATGATGATATGCTTAAGTCGACAAGCACACAGTTATTTGACATAAGCCGAAGCCGCACTAAATGTGTGTATTTCCAAAAAACATGTGTCAAAGGCTTCTGTCAAAGTATGGTTTATTTCATAATAAAATGAAAAACCGTCAAGTAGTTCAAACCTTATTCTACATATCGTATTTTATTATTAACTTTTTCAGCATGCGCATGATTTTATTATGGTGTCCAATCTTTTTTGGAATTTTCCGTTGTAAAACAAGAGACGAAGAAGATGAAAGTTAACAATAAAATGTGACACGTTATGAGAAAACGTTTTCCGTAAAATAGTCACTGGATTAAATCTACAGACAGTAAGCAACACTGCCAGAAACTTGATATGGCAGCTGGGTTCCCCAAATAGACTAAAAATGTGTGCAAATGTCATCATCATTCACGGGGTGACAGTCTTTTGTTTTGAACAGTACAAATGCTATTCAAAGTGAATTTAGCAATGTTTGTGGTCGTAGCTATCTTCGTTACAAGCAAATCAGCTGACATAATTCACGAATTTACCAAAATAAGCTGACTTCATTGACAAATTCAAAAAAGCAGCCGTTTTTTTCGCAATGAAGTTAGCTTCGGTCGCAACTGCAACTAAGTTCACTTTGAATAGCATTTGTACGGCTCACTCCCCACATTCACATTTCGTCACCGTATAAAATGTAAAGAAAAATTTCTACATATGACAATAATAATAGCGTATAATATTGTTCAGCCGGGAGGACACTTCTTAAGTGACAGTACTTTTACATCGTATTGTAATGACCTAGCACTAGGGACCACATGCTTAACGTGAATTCCGAACCACGCCTTCTAAGTATTTTTTTTTTTTACACTCTGAAGGATTTTTTGAATGTTGCGCCTTTGTACCTATAGCAGTGCTTAGCCCACTAAAGCGCAGTAGGAATAGAATACCGGCAGCTCCCAACAATGTATTGACCGGTAAGCCGTGTGACAGCTCTTCACACACAACTACACCAGATTTTGAACCGATTCAGCCAGCTGTGTATTTGTGTACACGTCTGACAATCGATTTTTTTTCCTGTTGCAGGTGAGTTTCGAACTATCACACTGGCAACTCAATCGAATATTGGAAAGCAAACGAGCTAACCATTACGCCATTGAGTAATGACAGTTTGTTTCATCAGATATGTGAGGAACCCAGCCGCCATATCATGTCTCTGACTACTGGTATGAAATTTGTAGAGCTCATAATGAAATTCGCTGTATCCCAATCGTCAAATATGTGCAGAGTTGTGAACATTTCTCTAATGCCTCACCAAGGTATGGATTTCGAATGCATTTAGAATCCATTCCCAGCATACATTTTTAGTGACACTGCAGGAATGTGACAGCCTTTTGCTTTTTGACCTTTGCAAGTAATATTCAACGTGAAGTTGGCTGCAGTTGGGACCGAGGCTACCTTTATTGCGAGAAAATCAGCTGGTTTTTGAACTTTTCAATGAATTCAGCTGAGTTTGGTAAATTCATGAATGAAATCAGCTGATTTTGTTTTCAATGGATTTAGCTTCGGTCGCAATTGTAGCTAACTTCACGTTGAATATTACTTGCAAAGATCAAAATAAAAGGGGCCGTTCATAAAGTATGTCACATTCCGAGGGGGGGGGGGGAGTTTCGCGTGACAGTGTTTCAAGAGGGAGGAGGGCCTAGACCCTTCTTACGTCACGAGAAATTTTTGAAAATATTTGACTGAAATGTACGTTGTTTTTCTTCAGTTTTTAGCATTTTTTTTGATGAACTGTACAGATTATAGATTAACGTTATACGTTGTTTGGTTACGTAAATGTTTGGATTTGTTTTTCGGTTGAATGCAGAACTTAGCGAGCTATGATTTTTAAAAGAACTTTTAAACTGGACTTTTAAAAAGATTACGTATTATAAAAGTCTTTCTGTCTGTTTGTCTGTGGCAGGCAATGCAAAAGTAGATTCCAATGTGAATCTACGTACAAAAAAGTAATGAAAACCTAACTTCGAATGGCAAGAGAAATCAACAAGGGAAACCTAGAGCCAGAGAACGAAGGACGTTTTTTTTGTTAAAGTACTGGGACCGCAATGAAGAAGTCCCTTCAAAAATAGTTCCCATGCTTCCTTAGAGAACCGAAAGTATTTTCAGTCATCTTACGAGGACCTCAAAGTACTTTCGGTTCTCTTAGCAAGCATGAAAAACCCAATACATCATACGAAAACGAGTAGACCTTGTGATGTGAATGACTATTGTTCTTATTATGAGAGCAATTTCCCATAAGAACGGTATCGTATCGGTACTGAATATCTTTCTAAATATTGTCGAAATGCTGACCATGTTCAGATAGCAGCTACCTTTAAATTGTACCCCATTTATATCTATCTACAAATTTACTGTCTCTGAAAAATTGCGGATTTCTAGTTCTGCATACGAGAATTGGCATCAACTTAACGCAAACTCAAGACTCTGAAATGAAAGAAAATTAGGTATTTTTTCATAATTTGTGATTTTCAGCAGTGTTTCGGTGAGGGGAGGCCGATTTTTGTGTGACATACTTTACGAACGGCCTCAAAGACTGTCACGCCCCACTTCGTGATGGATTCTGAAGGCATTTGATGTTCATTTTTTATTCACTCGAAAGTGGTCAATTTCTCTATAACTCTGTTGCTACATCAAGTTGATTTTAATCAGGCAACACTACGAAAAATGAAAGAATTCATTCGAACCAACCAATGTCGTAGTGTGATCATGGTCACATGACACAAGCATTGGAAAAAATCAATTTGGTGTAGATGAACGTTGCGAACCCATAAGTCTGTAAGAAACAAGTGATAACGTAGCTGCTGAAAGGAGTAAATAAGATAGGGACAAAAAATGCAGATGTTTGTGTCGCGCATAGGGATTAATAGTTTTTGTGTGTCATTTTGTGTGTCGCTCGGCGTGTCCTTTTATAATAATTTTGGAGGAACAGACGCGTGTCTGGCGTAATTTGCATAAGAAACTTATTGATCACTTTTTGAGAGAGAATTACATATATTTTCTCTCTCAAAAATATTCACTAAGTTTCTTATGCAAATTACGGTAGGTATGCCGATGTTGATTATTTCATATACTTACACGATGGAGAGCAAACTAAAAAAAATCTTTCGTTTATTTCGGAGGGGGTAGGTTTTATCTTCAGAAAACTCATATTGTCATATTTCGTTTGTATTTTGATCAATGTTCAGAGTCGACAACTGTCAACGCCGATTTCGGAAAATTAGAAAGTTTTCTAATTCGCGTCAAATAGTTGCGATTCTCCTGTCAAAGCACACACGTATTTTCATCAAAATTGCAAATTCGTCGTATTTCGATGATTCTTATGTCACAGAATTGATGAGATCGACAATTCAAATTGCTCATTTGGGGCTGTTCATAAATGACGTCACGCTTGCTATAAAATCCATAAAGTTCATAACTCCAAACTGGTCAGACATTTTGCTTATAGTACTCCGGCTACCCCCCCAAACAGGGCAGAGTCCTATAAACGAAATTTGATGTACTGAACGAGTTATGACCTTTTTATGGATACTCATGTTTTATAGCAAGCGTGACGTCATTTGTGAACGACCCCTTTGTGTTCTCCTTTATCATTTATTATGGATTTTTAATGGGAGGAAGCGAGGACGGGATTTGTGAACAGCCACTTTTCCTTGGAGCGTCAAATACTTTATAAACAGCCTCCAATGCAGCCTCGTGCAGTGGTCTACATACATTCAGACGTTATGACATGAAAACTCATTTGTTGTTACTACACATCGGGTAATACATTTATGCGGTTCGAAGATATGCGGTACGAAAACACCGCATAAAACGCGGGAGATCTGTACAAAGAGTGCGCGAAACTATGATGTTTCCGCTTATATAACATAATTCTAATACATAAAATAGATAAAAGAGGGCGCTCAGGCGCGGAAACTGCAATAATGTGAGTCCGTTGAGTTATACCAACGGTGGATCCCGAACAACTCGCAAATCTGCCGATCCTATCTTACTATATACTATTTTTTATGGTAAATTTTCTTAGATCACTCCATGAGAAAACAAAGTTTACACTCGAAAATTTTTGTGTAATTTTTTTTCACAATGTTAGACATATAAATTATCTTCTCCAGTATGGTTATATGAACTTATTCAATTATATAATGAGGAAGCACTATCCTTTGCAGTAGTAAAACACTGCTGCAATGACTTCGATTAGGGTCGTGATTCGCCAAGTGACGAGTATTGTAGAGGCTATTCAAAATCAGGCGTTGCTCCGGTAAACCAACAGAGCTGTGCGTGATATGACAGAAACTGGTTGCAAAGTGACATACTGTGACATTCAGTCAGCCTCAGGCATTGAAATGACTAGCATAAAAACAAATTTTGGTGGACATTTGGATATAAAATTAGCGATTTCATTTATGACAAACATTTTGTCCGACATAAACGTTAATTTGAGCACTGTGGAACTATTAAATAATTGTTTGTTGTTTGGTCAACCTTATTGGTTCCACATTTTTTCAAACGAAAGTAAAACGAAAAATAAAAAACATAAAACACTGACCTCTAACGTTTTCGAGATCCACGATCTCATCGACGGGAGATTTTACACCAAACTGATGTGTTGTTCCAAAAAATCTTTTTGTTTACATGTTGGTACGCGCCAATACCAGTGCTTATCATATAATCTCGATTGATTATATTCGTCCATAGCAAAATTCCAGTTCACTTGCAGAATTTGAAGAGACGGCTGTCCAGTGGCGGCTGCGGACATTCATCAAATGTTCTTCGTGTTTATTCATGTATAATGATTCCCACGCGTCTAAATATCTTTCATTCGGCACTATTTTTATCAGTTTACTACACTTATTTTCGTCGAATTTGTGCCTCTTGTTTTGATTATAGTGCAGCGCGATTGCATTTTCTAAATTTTTGTTTTTTATGTCACACACATGTTCTTTCCATTTAACATAAACAGCACGATGGCTCTGGCCTACATATATTTTCTCACACGACCTACATTTTATCCGATAGATGCCACTCTTCTTGGTCTTTTAAATCTTATCTTTATTGTTGCAAAGCCTGTCTCTAGTTTTATTTCCACTCGCGAATGCCGGTTCAATGTCCGCCTCTCTTAACACTTTCGTCAAATGATTCGTTATGGGCGGAAAATACGTAAAATTTTTGTGGGAATCGGGTCAGGGGTCTGCAGGCCCGGACTGGCCATACTGGGCGATCGGGCGATGCCCGAAGCGTCCCACGATCTTGGCGCCCCACACACGGTCAAGCGCCCTTATAAAAAAATGTGTTATAAATTCGCAACCAACGTCAATTCTTGAATTTTGACGAATATTCAAATATTGCAAGAGATGTTACTTGTGTCGTTGATAAACTAGATGAATTTCTTCCTTGCCGATACATTTCATTACAGCCCGCAAATGAAGAAAAAACCAATGTCTATGCTCTAATTTTAAAAATTTTCGCCTGCGGCGCTATAGTCATTCAATTATTGTATTAATAATCTTACATACAGAGATTTTCAGCTTAAAAATTTCGCTGAAATTAGACGTTAATATATGCGAAGTGAAATACGAAAATGGAATGTAAGGAGACCAAAAACTAAAAATTTATGAAGAACGTTCAAAAAAATTTCGCTCGCTCCGCTCGCGTCTTTGCAGAAATTGTATTCAGCCTAATAATCAAATCTATGGCGCTTAAAAAATGTAACTGTGTAATGTCTAACTAAAACGGAGTTATGATAAAAGACTGTCACAACGTCAAATTTAAAGAAAAATTTAAATGAAGTACTCGAATGATTTACATTCTTAAAATTATGAGAGCTCGACATGACTATTTTTTTGGGTGATCACATGCACCTTTTAATACGCACTTCGGGTGTGTGCCCGATACTTGCGCCTTTAATGTCAATTTCGGCGCCTTTTAGTCTCATCGCCCGATGCGCCTTTTGGTAGCCAGTCCGGCCCTGGGGGTCTGGGTACTGGGACCAATGGAATGGACGAAATTGAGTTTCTTGGCCATATGCGAAAACAGTTTTTCGTCTATATCTCCTATGCAATATGGAGATTTACTGTCAAAAACAAAGTTGTAGAGAATTAAATTTAAGCGAACACGTGTTTCAGGGTTTTGGGGAAATGTGGCACAATCGTGGTATATGGCCACTTCCATAATTGGGCAGAATGACCCGAATCTCCAGAACTATGAGAGGTAGAAAGTTGCTTCCAAAGGCAAAGTTGTAGAGTATAAATTCTTAGAGCACCTGCGTTTCAGGGTTTTGGGTAAAAATGCCATAATCCTGGGATATGACCACTTCTAGAATTAGGAGGGATGAGCCATATCTCTAGAACTATAGCAGGGAGAAAGTTGCTTCCAAAGGCAAAGTTGTAGAGAATATAATTTTAGAGAACACTGAAACACGTGTGTTTTAGGGGAAAATGGCCCAGTCCTTGGATATAAACTTTTCTAGATTGGTCTGAGACGTACTTCGGTAGGGCCCTTGACATTACCTTGGGTAATTTCTATGGATCTTTGAAATTCTTACAGTTATAAAAGAACAGAAAACGTTGGATTGTTTGCTTATTTGTATATTTAAATACGTTCGAGTCTCTTCGCCACATCTATTATGATACGTATGGGTCTTTAGTTATGTTTAATGATTAGTGATACTTAGGTCCTGAAATAGCTTTGCTTTAGTTTTTCTGACAAAATTCGATGAAATTCGCCATAAGTACTCAAAGTTAGAGGAAGTACGATTGGTCGAATTTCGGTCGCTTTTGTAGCACTAGTGGAAAAGTTATCTCATGCGACACCGAAATGACGAGTTTTTTGTCGGTGAATTGCAAAAAATGAATTTTTTGAACTAGTCCAGTGTGTAGTTTATATTCTCTATCATATTGCCCCAAAATTGGGCTCCCAATCAACGACATAGGTTGAAAGGTAACAGAGATATTAAACTGCAAACTCAAAAATCGGTCAAAGTTAGGTGGTTTTACGGTAGGTCAAAAGAATTACAACTAATGGTCTCAGCTTTGAAAATAATTATCGAAATTAAACCCTTGGCGGGAACGAAAAAACTAAAAGCATATCTCATTGAAATTGTAAGAAACTTTTTGTTGATCAAAACTTACAACCGAACCGAAGAGTCTACAATTAGATCGATAATGATTTCAGATGTCGTCGATAATTACATGGTAGGCAAAAATGTGAGATAACAAACAAAGTTTATTTTTGGTTACATATTAGTTTATGTCAATTCAATTTACTTTCTTAGACATAAACTGTATGGTACCGATGATTTTCATGGAAAAGAATAATTTCTCCTTTCACTGGCTTGCGCAATTTTGTAGTACCTGATACGCTTGCTGATACGTAGCTGGATTTAACAATTGATCTAATATTATCGTAAGTATTAGTGCCCAATCGGTAATCGGTAGATCACAAACGGAGTGACCAGGTTGAGTGTAACAGTCTGGATGACTATCATATGCATAATCTTGTATTTCACTGCAAGTCTTTACCACTTCTCCACTCGCAATAGGAACCAAAGCATTTTGTAGACATTTAGTGGTGCTTAGTATCCATTGGCGGCCTCGCGGTGAAAAGAGTAGGCTTCTCGCTTTAAACTTTTGGCAGAATTTTAGGCCGTATCCCAATGCGTATCCGTTAGGTCCACAAGGAACGGCTGCTTCTAAACAATCACTGTAGAATGAGCAGTCGGTCGACGATGGCACACACGCCTGACCGCTTACAGTAGCCACAAATATAACTAAAGTGATGACTACGAACCAGTTTATTTGATTGTGCATTGTAGAACTTTAAAATTAGGAAATAAAAAACAGTTTTCGTTTATATCTCAAATTGGAGAGGTAAATTAATGAACTTCTCACCAGAAAAGAATTCGATCTAATGAAACAACTTCAATTCCTGTGTACTTTTGAAGGCGAAAAGTTTAAAACAATTTATTTATTTTAAAAGAATTTGTTTCTTATTTACACAATCAGACAATATGGAAGTTGTTCGCATTTAATGTAATATTTATTTTTCATTACCCTCAGAGTGTCTTAGCGACAACTAAAGTATTTTAGTTTCTGTGCATCAAAGTATGGTTTCAATTAATAAATTCTGGTGACTAATGAAAAGGTGCAAAATGCGAATAACTTGAATTGACGCATTCACCAGTTCATTCGGGATCATACCAGTTCGAGTTTGTCACACTTGTAGAATTTTAAATGTGTGCCTCCCATGTCAATACTTCTGCCGTCTAGAATCCAAATATGCAGCATATTACCATGGTGAGGTTTCAGTGTACTCAAAAACCGTGGGGCCGTTATGCGAGTGTTCTCGACCTTCACCGCTAGTGTATGGCATGGCTGTTTGACAACATGCTGCCTTCTTTATTAAAAATACAAAGTACACAGCCTGCGGTCAAGTTGAAAAGTATTTTGCCATAAACTACTCGCTACCGGCTAATGGCTACATTCGTCCACACGGTTTACACCAAGCTCGAAGATCGCGTGACACAGGTGTGACAGGAAGAGTTTGTTTGTTTGTTGTTTGTTTATTTATAAATAACATGAATAAGCCACATTTAAAAGCCACTCACAATTCTTAATCCTACTTCCAATAGTTCAACAAAAATCGAAAAACTAACAGTGCCGATTTCGTCGTTTACGACTCATCAGTACACCTTGTCTTAAGACCATGTGTATATCAGCAACGATGGCCATAGAATGATACTCAGACTATGTCAACTCGCCTTTTATACAATCCAGATCCTACGATTGGATGCATGCCATTTCGTTTGAACAAATTGGAAGTAAAAGAATTGTGAGTTTGTTTCGGTTATTTTTTAATTTGGATTATTCTGATAAGCAGATTACCACAATTCAACTACTATCGAAGATAGTATTTACGTTGAATATTTCGGCTCCAAGGGGCTAACCATACCCTCTGTGCAAAGAAGTACACAAGTACACAAGTACCCTTGGAGCCGAAATATATCTAGTACACCTAAGCGCGCATCGAACAGATTCGAATCACAACCCTAAAGGTATGGAATTTGTCATCACTTTTTTTGACGTTTACACACACCTTAACTCAGCAGCTGGATAAGAGCCTGCTTCTTTCGTACACAGTGTATCGAATATGGGTGACGTCATACTTCGTTGTGTACAAATCGTTGCGTTATTGCTACACCAACTACCCATTTATGAAGCTTGGGTGAGCTGAGGGACGTTACTTACATGATAAGCGTTGAAGAAAAATCCTATACAGAATTTTTCCACACCGGGGTTTGAACCCGGATATTCTTGGTGGAAAGCCAGTACGTAACCACTGAGCTAATCCGTCCCTTGGACATAAAGTTAGCAACGAATCAGAGCATGTCCGAGTACATAAAAAAATGTATGAAGAAATGAATCGTCAGTGATTATTAGTTTAGTAGCTTCTACCACTGACAAATAATGAGCGTGAGGAAACATCCCTTTTCACCTTCGGGATCACAAAATTTAGCGTAGATGAGTACCTTTCCCATCACTTGCGAACAATATATGAAGTAAGGCACTAGAAGTGACTTTACTAGCAGCAGTCGTACCTGACGACTGAGGTAATTTGCATGTGGCCTGGCCACAAACATCGCAGTCCCCCGAATATCTTCGCAGCAGCAGCACGAGCATGAGCATGCCAGTTTAACTCAGAGTCAATAATCAAGCCAAGGTCCATAACAATTGCCGCATAGACTAAAGTGGCTCCATTGAATACTATGTTCAGAATGGTTGAGGCCCAGCTTTCGGTTGATATCCTTATAGCCCTAGTCTTTCATCCATTAAGTAATAGACCATTGACCCCAGCCCAGAAAGATATTGTTTGTAAATCGGCTGAAAGCTTTCTAATATCCTCATCAATAAAGTCTTTTCGGATTGATCGATACAACTGTACATCGTCCGCAAACATGGGTGTTTTCGAATGCGACACCACATCAGGTAGGTCATTGATATATGCTAAAAAGGAGAGGACACCAAGTATCGAACCTTGCGGAACACCTGCAGTAACCGATAATGGACTTGATAGATTCCTATTAATAAGCATACGTTGTTGCCTTCCGATCAAGTAGTCCTTTACTAGGGATAAGGCAGAAGACGAGAATTTAAATTTATTTGATAACTTCGCAAGCAATAGATTGTGATTAACGGAGTCGAAAGCCTTAGAGAAATCTAATAATAGCAGTACTGTGGCCATGTCTTTATCCATGGTCATCCTAAAGTCTTCCGTTACTACAATTAAAGCCCTAGCAGTACTGCGCTTCGCCCTTAACCGTGACTGGTGTTCATACAAAAGCTTTTTGTCCTCAAGGGAATCTGTAACCTGCCTCTCCGTAAGTCTTTCTAGCGCTTTAGACACCGATGACAGCAAGCTGATAGGACGGTAATCTCCAAGCAACCGAGAGCGTGTGCCCTTATATCGTGGAATAACCTTAGAGCACTTCCACTGCTGAGGAAAACTAGAAGAGGTCAGCACAAAGTTAAAAGCGTGCGTAATAATTGGTAACATGGCGGGCTTTCGAGAAAAAAATTTATTGCACTTCTTATGGAACTTAGGGTATTCTATATGTTAAAGGTCTTTAGATCGTAATTTTTCTAAATTTTGACATACGAATCAAGAATATCAGGACATAATTTTCTGTTATTTCTTTTGTCTTTCATTATTTTTTGTACAATTTGAAGACAAAACGTACGAGTGAAAGTTTTTGGACACAAAAACTCGTATTGTGTTCACGAACTTCGCATTTGTGTACACGAAAAGTATGACTCAATAAAAATATTTTAAGTGTTAAATCAATGTTTTATACTCCAATAACACCATTATGTACGTACACTGTACTGTGCAACTGTGCACGTAATACTGTACATAATAACTTGTCCTTGTAAACGTACGGTGGTATTATGCACATGATCCATTTTGTACTACTGTAATGATATTGTTGAAATTGTACATGTACATACTTTAAATGGTCTCGAATACCGCTCCACCCACCGCACTCATTCGACGATATCGCTGGTCCTAGGTTTTGCTTTATTGGCATTTACAAATCCCACAATATTCGTGTCTTCACAAGTAATAATCGTCGTAAAATAAAATACCATCTGGAAAATAACATTCTTCAGATCTAGTTAAGGTTAGACAGAATCTGCTGTTTGTATTCGTCCATCTGTTTTTTTTTTTTTAAAGTCAAATAGTTTATTTATTACTCCAATTGATTACTGGGTGGAGCACAATGTAAGACTCAAGTTAGGGCAGAATTGGTACAAATATTTCTACTAATTATGCTTCAATAAACTTAAATAAAAATGAGCAAATTCTCAATTCGCTAGTCCAATCTATAGGATAAACGTAAATAACAAAACGTAGAGGGAGAGAGAGAAACAAAAATCACTTGCTTTAATTGACACATAAAGATCAAATCAAAATCTCAAATTAAAAGAAAAACCTATGAAGGGACCCGTACGTATCAGAATAGATGCGGCAAACAAAGTTGATATTACGAAAAGACTCGAACGTATTTAAGTAAATATTGCCTTACGTCCACATTAAATTGTGTTGGAAATTGCCGATAGGGCAATATATAAAAACCCGTCCGAAGAAACGGTGTAAAAATATTTTCCGAACGCATAAAATTGACACTCAAAAATGTTCTCCTCAATTTTCTCTTCAACTTAGCAAAAAACCATTTTTTGGGTGAGGGCCGACCTTACTACTGACCTAGGGCCCCAAGTATGTGATCAAATTGAGAGAGTGCAGAAAAAATTTTCAAGGTTGTTCTACTATAAATTCAAAATTGCTGATCCTCGACCTCCATACCTTGAAAGGCTACATCAATTGAGGCTACATTCTTTAAAGGCCCGTGCTAGTGCAAGATGAAAAGATGCTGTACAAATTGATCCATGGTCAAATAAATTCCTCACTCAGCCAACGCATATTTTTTTACCATTTGAACCGATCAACGAGACAACGCCGGACTTTCTATCTTCCAAGGATGCTCACTAAGTATCAATGGAATGCGCCTATCTATAAGATTCAGCGGAACCACGACAAATACTTTAGTCATATTGACATAATAAACACCGGGAATTTCGTGTTTAACAGAATGCTCAAATCTTCTGTCACCTGGTTTTAGAACTGTCTCTCTTTGTACATTTCTGTTATATAAAATTGTGATATTTGTTTAGTATTAGGTTTTATATTTAGTAATTGTAAGGTATTTTGTAGTTGTATTAAGTTATTAATTTTGACTTGAACACTCATAGAACTGTTCATTTGACTAGCTTGTTATTGGGCTTCGGCCTGTTAGTCATTAAACAAATAAAATAAAAATAAAGTAGAGGCCTCGGACACATATTTCCGTAGACAAAAATTTTTCCCTCAACTTTGCTCTGCAACATAGCAAAAAAAATTAGGACCGACCGAGGGGTGACGCACTCCTGCGGTTTATGGAATAAATGGAATAAATTTTTTTGAACTTATTTGTCTAACTTGTGATGTGTTTAGTTTAGATATTTCGCAAAAACAAAAAAAAATTTCGGGAATAAATGGAATAAATGAAGTGCGTGACCCCACGGGACCGACATTAGGCCCACTTGAGCCCTAAGCACAGGCAAAGGTTGTTTTATAATTTGTCGGTCATGGCTAGATCTTTCAAACAAAAAAAAATTTTTGATAATCGGAAATATTTACTCCAGTTATTACAAAAAACATAGACTCGGTTTTAGTGCCCTAGCTAAGTCCAGGGACTCAAATTTGAAAAAGTTTCTTCCATAAATTGTCGGCCATTCCCAAATCTTTCAAACAAAAAAAAATTATGAAAATCGGAAAAGATTTACTCGAGGTATGTACAAAAGACCAAAAACCACTTAAACGGCCCTAGATCGGCCGCCCTTGGGCCGACAGAGCCCAGATTCAATCCCATAGAAGATTTTTCGATTACCTTTCAGGGATTTGAAAATCGGTTGAGTTTTACTCGAGTTATCGTGTTGACAGACGGAAGGACGGACATTTTTTTTAATGCTGATTCGTCATCTAAGGACCATGATCGGTGCTCCCCCCCTACTCCCGCGTCGAAATTCGACTGGTTACAAACGTCGTAGTAAACTTCGTTCTTCGTACGGGTCTAAAAAGTATCGCAGAGTCGATAAAGTTCATTTTAGCGTTCGAGCACGAATCACATTTCAATAAATTTAAAAGTTAAAATTAAGTTTAAAGTTAATTTTAAATAAATTTAAAAGTACGGTGATATTCACATTGAATATTACAGATCAGCGGGTCGCCGAAACTATGAAAAACCCGACCCGAGCCCGAATTGTTTTTATTGGGTTCACGTTCTTCGGGTTTCGAAAAATTTAATCGGGTCGGGTCGGGTTTGGGTCAGGTCGGGCTCAGGCTCGGATCCCGGTCTTTTATTTAAATTTCATATTTCATTTCAATGTTTATGATGATATATGAATAACCAGAATAGTCTAGAGGTTAGTCGGGCTTAGTATGCCTCTGCATTTGTATCCAAGTCAATGTTGATGCAGCCTAATTAATTTTAGTAGAGCACTCCGGTTGCTTGTTTCTATGTGTGACATATGCGCAGACTGATGATTCCTCATCTTTTGACGAAGTGTTGTTTGCCCTATGTTTTAAGTTCGATGAGTTACAAAGGGCAGCCGGACAAAACGACCCCTGGACAAAAAAACCCCGACCAAAAAAATCCCTGGACAAAAAAAAACCGGACAAAATAACCCCTGGACAAATATCCAGATGAACAATAATCCGGATTATAACAAGCAAGGCGTCGCGCCGAAGGCCTGAACTTTATGAAAGAAAAGCGGTTTCGAGAGGCGGCTGCCCCCGCGATGGGGTTCAAGGGGGTATAGCCCACTTGCAGGGTTAAGGGACGAAGACCCTAGCGGGGTTTAAGGCAGAGTCCCATGCTTGTTAGG
Organism: Pseudolycoriella hygida; assembly: GCA_029228625.1. Lineage (NCBI taxonomy): Eukaryota > Metazoa > Arthropoda > Insecta > Diptera > Sciaridae > Pseudolycoriella > Pseudolycoriella hygida. The sequence continues at coordinate 121,925,490 of CM055404.1, forward strand.
CCGCCTGCGGGGCCCCTACATCATAAAAATAACATTCTTTTTTAACATTTCATTCATTCTTGAAACCAGACAAAATAACCCCTGGGGCGATATTTCGTCCGGGGTTATTTTGTCCGGGTTATTTCTTCCGGGCTTTTTTGTCCGGGGGTTTTTTGACCTAGAGCCGTTACAAAGTATTTTATATATGAATAAATTGATAATGAGTGAAAACGAGAAGAACAAGGATGAATTTTCTAACGATTTTCAAGCTAATTGCCAATTGTAACCATTGTAACTGACAATTAACTTTAAATTGAAAGTGACAATTAATTTCCCCGTATTGGGAAACTCACAGCTAGCATTTTGTCCCACAGCTTTACAGCAATGACATTTCGAGCTCACTGAAATAGAATTTTTTCCCGATGTTTCTAAAAATGACTATCTAATTTTGACATTCATCTCACATTAATTAAATCTGGTCGGGTTCGGTCCGGGTCTTGTATCGAAACAGTTCTGGTTTCGGGTTTCGAAATATTTAATCGGGTCGGGTTCGGTCCGGGTCGGGTTTCGAAACAGTTCGGGTATCGGATTTCAGGTTTTGAAATAGATTTAATCAGGTCGGGTTCGGTCCGGGTCGGGTTTTAAAAAAAGGTCGACCCGCTCATCTCTATTGAATATCTTGTTGAAGGAGATTTTTAGTCCTCCTTCTGTCCTCTGAAAATTTAGCGCACTTTCCCATATATCTAGTCAAAGAAAATAATCCTTTATAGTCTTGTTTGAGGAAATGTTTTGAAAATTTTGAATGTAATTCTGAAAGGACAAATTGAGGGCAAATTTTTACTGTACTAAACTTTTTAGTACAAAACACTTTAAAATCTAGTAACACACTTTTACACCATCGAAGTGTCAGTCTTTTCGCAGTACACTAATTTTAAAGTGTCAAGAATTTAGGACAAATCGAGGACAAATTAATGGCATCACCAATTTTGCTCAAATTTTTATGGTTTTCAAAAGAGCGATTTTGAGCTTTTTGGCGTTTTAGTACACCTCTATATTTCAGACCCCAAGGTAGGATACATTTTTTTTTGTGTCGGACGCATCGGACAAATTGAGGACGAATTATTTGTGTAGATAAAATAAAAATCTGGGTCAACGACTACATATTTGTAGCAGCACCGACGAGTAAGCATTGAAGATGTGGAACCCTTAATCTCTTCTAGTTGATCTGCCGTGCACGCTCGCATTGGTGTAAAATCGGAAATTATGTTAAGTCCGAGAATTAATCAATTTGTAGATAATACAGACTCTTTCAATTCTGACTAGTTCAGTGACTGGCAAGAGACTCGTGCTGTATAAGTATATCGTCACATCAAAGCAATGAAAGGCGTAATTTGCTTTTTTACGTGATTCACATGACTATAGACGCTTTTAGCGCAGTTCAATTTTGAATTTTTCACTGCGTTACAATCGAATTTCGTACGATATATGCGTAATTACGTACGGTATATGCGTAAGATCGGAACACAAACATTTTTATAGTGCCAACTTGTGTAAATTATTCAAGTTTTAATTAAAATTCGGCTGGCCTAATGATCCCTGCAGCGGGCTGGATTATCATCTTTATTTTGCCCACATGCCTGATAACTAAAATGTATTTCGTGTTGGTTGGCTCTGCCTCTGCCACCTCACCTCCGCGTCAGCGGTGAGCTCAAATAACCCCTGCAGCCTGCCTTTCGTGCATGATTCTCTGAGCCTTCGACTCCGCAAGGGGGTATAGTGTATTTTCGTTTGTGTGAGCATCGAGAGGGAAATGACTCTGTAAAACAGTGACCTTGATTTTAAATATTTTGTATGGAGACTTGGTCAATGATTTTGATTTTTTGTGATTTTTGTTTCCCTTGAACCATGATTTATGGAAGTCGGGACTGATGGCGTAATAGTGTACGTGCTTGCCTTCCACGTAGTGTACTGAAGAGGCGTAAACGTCCAAATCAGCTTACTTTGTTCGTCGAAAGAGATAATTACTTACGTAATTTCTTACCCCTGTTGCATATGCAACAAATCTGGTCGTTTCCAAGCTATACAAACTTTTAGCAAAATTTAGTTAATACCGACCAAGCAATACAAAATATTCAGTAAAAATGATTTTTTTTAACTAGTCCAGTGTGTACTTTATATTCTCTATCATATCGCCCCAAAATTGAACTCCCAATCAACGACACAGGTTGAAAGGTAACAGAGATATTAAACTGCAAACTCAAAAATCGCTCAAAGTTAGGTGGTTTTACGGTAGGAATTACAACTAATGCCCTCAGTTTTGAAAATAATTAACGAAATCAAACCCTTTGCGGGAACGAAAAATCTAAAAGCATAACTTATTGAAATTGTAAGAAACTTAAATTTGTTGATCAAAACTTACAACCGAACCGAAGAGTCTACAATTAGATCGATAATGATTTCAGATGTCGTCGATAATTACATGGAAGGCAAAAATGTGAGATAACAAACAAAGTTTATTTTTGCGTTACGTATTAGTTTATGTCAATTCAATTTACTTGCTTAGACGTAAACTGTATGGTACCGATGATTTTCATGGAAAAGAATAATTTCTCCTTTCACTGGCTTGCGCAATTTTGTAGCACCTGGTACGCTTGCTGATACGCAGCTGGATCTAACAATTGATCGAATATTGTCGTAAGTATTAGTACCCAATCGGTAATTGGTAGATCACAAACGGAGTGACCAGGTTGAGTGTAACAGCCTGGATGACTATCATATGCATACTCTCGTATTTCACTGCAAGTCTTTATCAATTCTCCACTCGCAATTGGAACCAAAGCATTTTGTAGACACTCAGTTGTGCTCAGTATCCATTGGCGACCCTGCGGTGAAAAGAGTGGGCTTTTCGCTTTAAACCTTTGGCAGTATTTTAGGCCGTATCCCAATGCGTATCCGTTAGGTCCACAAGGAACGGCTGCTTCTAAACAATCACTGTAGAATGAGCAGTCGGTCGACGACGGAACACACGCCTGACCGCTTACAGTAGCCACAAATATAACTAAGGTGATGACTACGAACCAGTTCATTTGATTGTGCATTGTAGAACTTTAAAATCAGGAAATAAAAAACAGTTTTCGTTTATATCTCAAATTGGAGAGGTAAATTAATGAACAGCTCACCAGAAAAGAATTCGATCTAATGAAACAACTTCAAGTCCTGTGTGCTTTTGAAGGCGACAAGTGGAAAACAATTTATTTATTTTAAACGAATTTGTTTCTTATTTACACAATCAGAAAATATGGAAGTTGTTCGCATGTTTAATGTAATTTTTATTTCTCATTACCCTCAGAGTGTCTTAGCGACAACTAAAGTATTCTAGTTTCTATGCATCGAAGTATGGTTTCAATTAATTAATTCTGGTGACTAACGAAAAGATGCAAAATGCGAATAACTTGAATTGACGCATTTACCTTGCTATTTTCGGGATCATACCAGTTCGAGTTTGTTACACTTCACTTGTAGAATTTTGAATGTGTGCCTCTCATGTGTCAATAATCCATATCAACAGTTCTGCCGTCTAGAATACAAATATTCAGTATATCAACATTGTGAGGTTTCAGTGTACTCAAAAACCGTGGGGCCGTTGGGCGTGGGCGCCCGAACTTCCCCGCTAGTGTATGACTGTTTGACAACAGGCTGCCATCTTTATTAAAAATACAAAGTACACAGCCTGATGTCAAGTTGAAAAGTATTTTGCCATAAACTACTCGCTACCGGCTAATGGCTACATTCGTCCACGGCCAATTCCATCGTGCCCCATGTTACACTTATTTTGGTGTATACTCACGTAATTAGAAATGTATACTCAGTGTACACTTGAAAATGTAAATGTGCCCCACGTAACATTTTATATACCACTCTTTTTGTAGTATACATTGAAGTATACATAGATGTACATTCGGTTAAATGTACTATGGAATTAGCCCCACACGGTCTACACCAAGCTCGAAGCTCGCGTGACACAGGTGTGACAAGAAGAGATAGCCGTGAAATATCGCCAAAGTCAAATCGCCAAAAAAATATTTGGCGATACTTCACAAATTGGCGATACTTCACACTTTGGCGTTTTTTCTTGGCGATTTGACACGCCAGCAAAAAATAATGAAACGCCAAGAAAAATCGCCAAAGTGTGAAGTATCGCCAAGAAAAAACGCCAAAGTGTGAAGTATCGCCAAGAAACTAGAAAAAACACCAAAGAAAAATAATTACATTTTTTGGCGATATTTCACACTTTGGCGATTCTTTTTGGCGATACTGTACACTTTGGCGATTTTTCTAGACATATCATAGCTTTTTGCTGGCGTGTTAAATCACAAAAAAAAATCGCCAAAGTGTTAAATATCGCCAAGAAAATTCTAGAAGAAAGGACTGTGACATTTCTACCCAAAACCCTGAAAGACGTGTTCGCTAAAATTTTATTCTCTACAACTTTGCCTTTGGAAGCAAGTTTTACCTCTTACAGTTCTAGAGATATGGGTCATCCCTCCCAATTCTGGAAGTGGTAATATAACAGGATTGGGGCATTTTTACCCAAAACTCTGAAACACGTGTTCCCTAAAATTTCATTACCTACAACTACAACTTTGCCTCTGACAGTAAATCTACATATTGTATAGTTAGGGTGTTTTCGTGTATGGTGAAGAAACTTAATTTCGTCCATTCCATTGGTCACAGTGCCGAGACCCTTGATCCGATTACAATAAAAAAAATTCTGCAGTTTTATGACATCAAATGCTTTCGTATGGCACCTAAATGAACCATTTCCGTGCTATACTTTCTGAGATATTTGCGAAATCATGGGAGTCATGTACCTTTCAGGGGAAAAAAATTGAGGGTGATCGGTTGACCCGTTTCGAAAAAAAGAGGAAACGGACAGACTGATATTTTTTTTTCACATTTGTTAGGCGAAAATTGATATTTTCTCACCTTAAATGAGGTGCGAAAGTTGAATTTTGCGTGGGTGGTTTGTAGCAGGATGAAAAGCAAATTTTCGCACCTCATTTGAGGTGAGAAAATAAATACTTAACATAAAGTATTATGGCCGATCTGTTCATATAAATTTTTTATCACAGAGGCAGCGAAAGTTTGTTCTTTCGCCCCTCAAATCAGGGACGAAAGTAGAAAAATGCATCCCAAATGAACAACTTTCGTCCCTCTTTGCGTCAATGAACTACTAAAATTTGTTCACTTGATAGAAAGAAGGTTGCCATCACAGAAGTGGTTTTGATTTTGAGCGCTACATATTAACTAGCGGTTGTTTCTGGTTTAATAATATTAGAGCATTTATAATCACTTAATAACAAATTTTATCTGATTTACTTAACACGACGTCGTAAAGGGAATCAATGTTAACTATGAAATATGGCGTCAAAGTAAGTTTGTAGTTATCTTTTGCTGTGTTTTCATTGACGGATTCATATATTTTATTGGCTGTTAAGCAAATATTTTTTATATTATAATGGAAACAATGATGGGAATAATGTTGTGTTGTGTTGACTTAATTCAAATAATTTAAGTCCTTGCCAAGTGACAACAGTGTTATTCAGTGATGTTGTTCGTATTGCATTTTTGTGCAACCCCAATCATTTTCGTGAAAAATACTATATTCAGAATGCATCAGTGTTTTTTCGTGGCTAAAGTACAAACCTTCCGCTGTCTCTGTGATAAAAAATAGTATGGATAACTCGGGACGAAAGTAAGAAAATTCAAACCGTGTGATTGCCGACCTCACCTTCGGTTCGGGCTGCAAACTTCACACGGGTTTGAATTTTCTTACTTTCACCCTTGTCATGCAAATTACTATTTCATGCTTGCTTAGAGAAGCGAAAGTATTTTCAAGCATGAAAAACTCAATACATCACGCGAAAACGAGTAACATTGTGATGTAAATGACTATTTTCTTGCGATGAAGAAAGTAAACAAAAGATAATTAATTTTCCAAATGAGAGGTGAAAATATACTTTTCATCCCGCTTCGAACTACTCATGAAAAAATCAATTTTCGCCCCTCATTTGAGGTGAGAAAATATGAATTTTCGCCTAACAAATGTGAAAATGAACTTTCTCTATACTCTTCTTCTTTCCTTCGTTTTCGGTCATTACTTCGTTCTTTCTTTCGTTAAGAAACGAAGAATTTCATTGACTTGAAAATGATATCTCGTCGTTGGAGATATTTCATTCAAAAATTGGCGACATTTCACACTTTGGCGATACTTAGCACTTTGGCGTTTTTTTCTTGTAGATTTAGCATACCATCCAAAAATTATGAAACGCCAATAAAAACCGGCAAAGTTTGAAGTATCGTCAAAAAGAATCGCTAAAGTGTGAAATATCGCCAAAAAATGTAATTATTTTTTATGTTTATTCTAGTTTCTTGGCGATATTTCACACTTTGACGTTTTTTCTTGGCGATACTTCACACTTTGACGTTTTTTCTTGGTGATACTTCACACTTTGGCGATTCTTCTTGGCGATTTAACATGCCGGAAAAAAACGATGAAACGCGAAGAAAAATCGCCAAAGTGCTAAGTATCGCCAAGAAAAAGCGCCAAAGTGTGAAGTATCGCCAAGAAACTAGAAGAAACACCAAAGAAAAATAATTCAATTTTTTGGCGATATTTCACACTTTGGCGATTTTTTTTGGCGAATAATATTTTTTTGGCGATTTGACTTTGGCGATATTTCACGGCTATCAAGAAGAGTGGGACCAAAAATGTCGTTATTAACGTGACGAGAACTGCCACATATATTAAAGATGCCTATAATGGCTGTATGTTTTTGAGAAACTTTTTCAACATTTATTGCACTTCTTATGGAACTTAATGCATTCTATATGGAATCTCATGAATGCAAAATGCGTGTTGAAATGTGTGTAATGTGTTGAAATGTCATACATTTTTTTTACGAAACACTCTCCTTAAATGCGTAACTTAGTATTTTTCTAGAATAATAAACAGTTTCCACTGTTTACATTTAACTTTCATTGTTGAAATTCTGGATTTTCTGGACGCCATTACCCCACGCGAGGTCGCAGTTACCCGCAAGGTTCTTAAAATTCAGTTTGGTAGTCCTGAAGTTAAAATTAGTTTTAAAGCTGTATTTTCCGATAAATCTTGAATTAATCAGGACGAAGCGTTGAATTGCTATTGAGCAACTGGCTCTAAAGTTCTTGTAGAAGAGAAGAATTGTTGGACCCGTACATATATTATATAGGACATTTAATATAAACAATTTTATTGTAACATGCGGTAGTTCGAGTCTCGAGATGATGAATCAACAACATCCCTCCGTTCGTCTTCCCTTTTTTTAAACGGCTCAACCGATCAACCTAATTTTTTTTCAAGTTCAAATATGAGCAAAATCGGTCAAGTAGTTTCGGAGGTATGATCGAAGAAGTGACCAAAAACATGGTTTTTCGAGGGTCGGTGAAACTTTTTCGCGAATATCTCAGCAAGTATAGCACTGAAATAGTTTTTAGGATTTTAGTGCGGAGTGCTCTACAGGAGTGTCATGGATCGATTACGATTTTACTGCCAGTTGCAATGGACTATCGAGATCGAATCTAATCGCCAAGTGCTGCATTAATGCATCAATTATTTTAATCCTTACTGCAGTCGTGAAAACGCATCTTCTTTGCTTTCTTTTCTTCAATTGAACGCTTAATAGAGAATATATACTACCTTCTTTGACATGGAGCTAAAAAAATTGTTCTTCTCACGAACTCTCTCACTTTTACACTTTCTCAACCTTTGCATCAAACGATTTTTCATCTGTTCAACGTCCAAAATGCTGATTGACATTTTTTTTTTAATGACTTCAA
>CM055404.1:121933846-121958097 GCA_029228625.1 Pseudolycoriella hygida
TTCTTCTTCGTATCTAGCGCCTGTATCCACGCTGGTGCTCCGTAGCGCAATATCGATAGGGTGACACTTGCAAGGAGCCTCCTTTTGCTGCTGCGCGGTCCAAAGCCGTTTGGCATTATTCTGGCCAATGCTGCGGTGGCTTTCATTGCCTTTTCGCACGTGTAGTCCACATGGCTATTAAAATTTCTGCGGTCGTCCAGCACAACTCCAAGGTATTTTAATTGGCGAGTGGATGTGATTTCTTCCCCGTCAATGTTCAAAATGATTCGTTCGGTTTTTCTGCAGTTACTTACTAGCATGATCTCAGTTTTTTGGTGGGCCAGCCTCAGCCCCGCCGTTGTCATCCAGTTTTCGACAGTTTCTAGCGTCTCCATCGTAACCACCTCTACCTCCATCTTCGACGTTCCGGCTACCGTGAGGATCAAGTCGTCGGCAAAAGCAATCGTCTTAGCACATCTTGGCAGTTTCAGCCTCAGCGCTGTGTCATACATAACATTCCACAGCGTTGGTCCTAATATGGATCCCAGTGGTACTCCAGCTGTGATGTCGACTGTCTTTTTCCCTTCATTAGTATCGTACGTTAGTACTCGTCGCTCGAAATAGCTTTTCAGTATCCTACAGAGGTAATCGGGGACTCTCATGACATGTAGCGCCTTGGCTATCTCTATCCAGCTTGCGCTATTAAAGGCATTTCTAACGTCTATCGTCGTTATAGCACAGAAGCGGTTACCCCGTATTTTTTGCTTCCGCGCCTTGTCGGTGGTCTCTATGACTTTTTTAATGGCCTCAATCGCCGATCTCCCTTTTCGAAATCCGAATTGTTCGTCCGACAGTCCGTGCTCGCCCTCCGTGTGTTTTCTTAGTCTATTCAGGATCGCGGTTTCCAGCATTTTTCCCAACCCATCCAACAAGCATATAGGTCTATATGATGATGGCTTGTCTGGCGGTTTCCCTGGTTTTGGTATTAAGACCAGCTTCTGTTTCTTCCATATTTGAGGAAAATATCCGTCGTCGAGGCACTTCTGCATTGTCAATCTGAGCATGTTAGGCTTTGCGCATGCTGCTGTCTTCAGAGCTATATTGGGGATTCCATCTGGTCCTGGCGCTTTGTTATTTTTTGGCTTTTGTGCAGCCATCTGGATCTCTTCTACAGTGATCGACCGTTCAAGTCTGTCTTCCGCTTCATCGTCATAAGGAGTTTGCGGCCATGTGATCTGTTCGTGCTGTGGGAAGAGCTCTCTCACTATGACACCTAGCCTATCCGGGCACTTTTCTTTTGGCCCCAATGTACCTTTCATCATCGTCATTACTGTTCTGAACACTTTGCCCCACGGGTTCGTGTCTGCCTCTTGGCACAGTTTCTTCCAACAATCCCTCTTACTCGCCCGGATTGCTCGCTTCAGTGCTAGTTTTGCATTACGATGTTCTTCGGACCTCTCTATTCTAACATTCTCGTTTCTGGCCCTTTGCATCCTCCTTCTTGTCTTAAAACAAGTTGTTCGCAAAAGTCTTATTTCGTCGTTCCACCAAAATGCCGGTTTTCGCCCATTCCTCGGTTCCATCCTTCTTGGCATCGCCGCGTCACATGCATTCACCATTTCTTTCGTCAATTCTTCTGCAGATTTCTCTTCGTGATCGTCTTTTGATTGGAGATATTCCTTAAAAACTTCTTGATCGAAATTTCCGGTTCTCCATCTTCGCTCTCCTCTATGAGTCATCTGTCTTGTGTGTACAGAGGCACACTTTTTCACGGTGTACCTCAATGCCTGGTGATCGCTGTGTGTGTAACTTTCGTCGACTCTCCAGTTCAGACTTGGAACTAGTACTGGACTGCAGAATGTCACGTCAATAATCGACTCTCGCCCATTCTCGCGGAATGTAGTTGCATTTCCCACGTTTGCCAGAACCACATTTAATCTAGCTAGCGCTTCTTGCAGACTGAAGCCTCTATCATTTGTGAATCTACTACCCCACTCAACTGCCCATGCGTTAAAATCACCTCCAATATGAACTGGGTTGAGTCCCGTCAGTTCTCCTGTGAGTAAATCTAACATTCGTTCAAACTGCAGAATCGTCCATCTTGGTGGTGCATAGCAGCTGGCAATATACACTCCATCAATTTTCGCTATCACGAATCCTTCGTGAGCGTCTGATACAACTTCTTGTATGGGGTACTTGCCCGTTGTCAATATTGCGGCCATCTCGGCTCTGTCAGCAGCCCATTTACCGTTGTTTCTATATACACGGTACGGTTCTGAAATAATCGCTACGTCACATTTTTGTTCCGCTGAGGCTTGCCACAGAAGTTGTTGTGCCATGTCACAATGATTTAGATTTATTTGTATCACTTCCATTCTTGTCCTGTTTTAGATTTAAGCGCCTGTTTAAAGACTGGACATCTCGCTCCACCAGTCACGTGGTCATTTTCTGACGTACACAGCAGACATTTCGGCGGTTTCGTGCAATCTTTGGCTAGGTGGTTCTCTCCCCCACATCTCCTGCACAGGTTGGATCTATCCTCTCCCCTACAATTCCTTGCCTGGTGTCCAAAATTCATGCACTTGAAGCACCTTTCTAACTGCTGGGTTACCCTTATCGGGCATACGGTCCAGCCCACCTTTACCTTTCCGATTTTCAAAATCTTTATCGCTGCGTCCACCGGGAGTTTTATTTCCGCCGTTTGGAGTTCGTCTCTCGCTTTCCTCATACGGATCGTCATTGACTCTATCTCGTCATTTATATTACCTTGCTCTTTCAGAGCTTTTCGAAGGTCTTCGCTTGTCGTGATCTCGTCCATATATCTACATTCGATCGTGGTCATGTGGGACACCGCTCTCACTTTTGCTGACTCGCCCAGTGATCTCTTGACTAGATCTTTATAATCTGCACTTTTAATCTCTGGGCCTTCTTAAGTTCAAACAACATTTCACCCTTCTGCGTTCGTCTTATTCTCGAGACGTTTTCGCCCAGGTCCTTGAGAGTTTGGTCGTCCTTTATTTTTTTGAGGATTTCAGCGTACGTTGTTCCTTCTTCCGCCGCCACTATCAGAGCATCAGCCTTCGGTCTCAGTCTTTTAAGCTTCGGCTTCTCTTTTTTTTCTCCTTCTTTTTGTTTCTCACCTCTCTCCACTCATTAAGACTAGGCTTCGGTGTTTGTGTATCTGGTCTCCTTGTGGTCCTTTCGTTATTTTTCTTGTCTTTTTTGCTCCTTTTCGCCGCGTTTGTTGCTGTGGGCGTAACCTCCGGCGTTTGTTTTCTCTTTGAGGAGAGTGGGGTAGCTAGCACTTCGGCATCTCCGTCTGTTTTCTCCTTCTTGTCAGCTGTTTCCCGTTTCACATCATTTAAGCAGGCCCTAATATTGACCACCATCCTCTTTATGTCCTTATGCACGTTATTCTTATCTTGAATAAATTCATGCAACTCTTTCACCATTCTTTTGGCTTGCTCCAATTTTGTCATCTTCGATTCGCCGGTATCGCTGGTCTGAAGCGCATTTGTTCTTTCCTCGCTTGTTCTCACGGGCGACCTCGTTATCTTCGCGCTTCTTGCGAACACGTCGTATATCTTAACCTCCGATTGATTTATCCGCTGATCCTCTGATTTTGTCTGCTGATTTTTGCTGTCATTCTTATTCATTTCTTCCATTTTGTTGAGTCCCCCCTCCAAACCGCTATCTCCATCTCGTAGTGTAGTTACCTTCATGATCCCATGGTTACCTATGCAAGCAGTGAGGCCATGCTAGGGTTGATACGATCCTTCATGGGGCACCGTATTCAGAGCCAGATCGGTATTAGTCAGGAATGTTCATCTGAGCCTACACCTCCTATTTTCACAGGACGAGCTTTCGAACGTACTTGGAGGCCTGCCAAGGTTTTACCGGGACGGGGGCAACCATGGTATTAGCCCACTAGCCGTTTCGTGAAAGTGTCACCCTTCCTTAGTAAGGTAGTGGAATACAATAGTTGTCAGCCCTTGCCTACTCATCACAACCATTTAACCAAATTCATTGTCCGTGTTCGATGCTTTGCCAGTATGCCATAATTAAGACCTCACTGGCGTTGGCCTTAATGTGCCCGTAGCACTCCATCCGTGTTTGTTTGTTGGTTGATGGTAGTCCATCTGACTAGGACTGTGCATGCTGCCGTTGTCTCTTACCGTTGAGATCCTCCGCCACCATGCTAAGTCGCCATCCCATCTTAATAGCGCCTAGCTGTCTTCGACCCTCCCTAAACGTAGCGTCTAAGTACTACCCGAAGACAGCCCCCCTCATCCTTCAGCTAAGTGACCCACACTACTACACCAGGGTTGGTTACCTGATCGTTTATGGGGTTGCTCACTATAACAGGTGTCACCACGGGTAGGTAGGATGTAGGAGTAGGTGGACAGAGGCTAAGGTACATAAGGAGTACTATATTGCGCATAGCACACCATTTGACACCCACGGCCTGCAGCCTGCCTTTCGTATGTGAGGCTCTGCCCTCTGACAAGGGGATACCGTGTGTTTTCACTTGTGTGTGCATCGAGGGGGAAATGGCTTTCTAAAACAGTGACCTTGATTTTAAAGATTTTGTATAGAGGCTTGGTCAATGATTTTGATTTTTGGTGGTTTTTGTGCGCCTTGAGCAATGATTTATGGGAGTCGTTTCCCCCTCCTTGTGCTTCGTTTTTTTGTACATTTTGTGTACAAACTGACCAAGGTGCACCAAGATTAACCGCAGCAGAGTGGCGTTTCAAGATGCACCGTACTGTACAGTTTTGATGCAAAGTGCACTAAGGCGTACCAATGTGCACCAATATGTACCAGGTTGCAACAAGGAGTGTACCATGGTCGCACCAAAGTATACCAAGGTGCTGCGAGCTTCTATTTCATATTGCAGACGATTATGTTTCTTCGAATAAAAAGAGAGAAAAATTGTTTACGCGCTCCAATCAACTTTTTTTTGAATTTTGAACTAATCGAATGGCAAAGATAACCACTTTACTGATGCCATTTGATAAACAATTCGTAGAAAGACAGTTTTTCCGATAACACATTTCAACGGTGATATTTGTTCTTTACAACTAAGCAATAACGAACGCAAAATTTCTTCAATCCGATATGGAAAGTGTTTACCGAAGATTATTTTAGCTATAATTGCAAATTGTTAATCGATTGGTATTGTTAGGATCAAGGATATCAGCCACCACAACCACTGCCGTCGTATGTTCCACCAGGATATCCGCCCGTGCAACAGGGACCGATGGGTTACGGAGGTGGTGGCTTTGGACAACCTGGACAACCAATTGTCACTCAGCCTCAAATGAATGACGGTGAGTAAAATTCCGTAGGTTACGTAGCATAATAGAAGCAGAATAATAGAAGCATAATATTAGATCGAAATGTGTAGATGTCTGAGAGTTTTTAGCCCTGATATTAGGTATTTTGCGAAAATCTCTACCATTAACAGAAAAGATGAGTCAATGAGTAATGAGTCGAGTATGGAAAGCCAAGCTAAATTTAGCCTAATTTTAATAGTCAATATTGCAACATGTGTGTTTATAATTGGAAATAAGGCCTGAAGGTTGAAACAGGTCACCAGGGTAGTTCATGAGTTCAAATCAATGAGATTTGATACACTTCGCAAGACTGGACTGCCAACTGTAATCACATAGTAGCACAAAATCCTTAAAGTTTGGCTAAAGGTCTCAGTTACTAGAACCTTTTTATTTTCAATGTGAAGCTGACCTGTTCCGATCTTTACGGCGGCGACAAAAAATTTCTATCTCATGAAGATGAGTTATAATTTAATAATTTAGACCAGAAGACTAAATTTTTCAAGGAATGTCGATTGCAACGCTTTGTAGCTTCCGAAATAAAATAGATAGAAAAAAAAGTTCTTCAGCAAAGTTGTTCCCCATTTTGTGCTGAACAATTTTGTTGAAGATTAAAAATCATTCCTGAGCAGATACATAATTTAGAGCTAGCTAGAGTAACCAATATAGGTCATGGTTTAGTTCTCATGTTCATCGCTTTCGTCAGCAATTTTTTCATAGCTGAATATGGCGCTGCGATCTGTAGTACTATACTTCACAAGCTGTCCGTATATTCAGCTATGAAAATTCCAGATGGCGCTGCAGACGTTCGGGTATTTTTCGTCATATTTTTTTAGATTAATCACGGCCTATTGCCACCATGGAAAAATTCATTTTGAAGTGAAATTTAAAAATAAACTCAAATAAACTTCAAATCTTTCCATTTTTTTCGTAGAATTCTCCAAAATTGCTAACCAGTCTCAAGCTGGCTCGAGCCGTATTTTCAACTACTTATAGACTTGGCTAGACCAAAAAGGGCTTGCGACTGGCAGCTCCCTGGTCCGTGTCGAAATTGCCTGAACTTGATCTGTATCAGGGCCTATTTTTGAGAAAATTTGTGAAATTCTGAGAAAAATTGTAAAATTATCTCAAATTTTCTCAAATTTACTTAAAATTTCTAAAAAAAATTTCTGTAAATTTATAGCATTTTTGAAGTATAATTGATGTTTTTTATTCAAAAAATTGTTCAAACGACCTATTTTAGGAGTTTTAGGGCATCCTAAGGGCTGAATTTTCAGCCACACGTTCATGCTTGGTTTCTTGTTGTGTTTTTCATCTGCGCGACCTCTAGTATGGTTCAGAATTCTTATTAATTTTACACTCATTTTAACTTGTTTGAACGTATTTTTCCTCAAAATAAAATTCTGGAAAATTTGAGAAAATTTGAAAAATTTTTCTCAAAAATAGGCCATGATCTGAATGAGACCAATTTGTATTTTGTATTTTGTATTTTTGTATTTTAGAGACTCCACTAACAGCTTTTTACAGCCAATAACAAGTGTTGTCTGGACCACCGGCTTAACGTGACTTCCGAACCACGTCTCAGAGTAATGCGAATGTAGCGTCTTTGTTATTATGCAATTACTCCAAGAATTGTTAGGCGCTTTATTATTATCTCGCCTAAATGTAGGCTTAGATATTTCGTGCACAAATTCGTCGTATATGGGTTACGTCATACGATTTATTCAGTGTGTACGTTGTTATGGGCGCCAAACACACCACAACTACCCAACTTTTTGAAGCTTGAGTGAACTTTAGGACGTTATTAATGCGCTACACTTGCTAGAAAAATTCCATGTAGAATTTTTCCGACACGGGATTTGAACCCGGATTGTTTTGGTGGAAGGCCAGTACGCTAACCACTGTGCCAACCCTGTCCTCAATAAGGTGACCAGTTTTCCTTCAGGTCTATGATAAATCAAGATCTGACCTGTTCCCATGCTCAAAATAATTCAACGCCATTAAAGATTGGATTGATAAAATGACATTTTTCAATGAATTGGATTTTGATTCCCTCGAAGATTGCATGACTTGCATTTGGAATTTTGTAATGAGAGTTAATTTGAAACAATGAAACAAATTTAATTTGCATTCTAAATTGTATGTATTCATTCGACGAAATAAAAAAATTTAATTAAAGGTAATAAAACTAAGAATTCAGAAAATTGTTTCTTGATAATTCTGACAAAGGTTTGCACAAAATAGACGAGTCGAGTCACAATGACGTCAATTAGAACAATTTCCATATAAATTTAATTATTTGCATTTTCGGACCATAACTATATCCTGAAGGCTATTTACAAAATGAGTTGACCTCAATATAAATTGTGTGTTATAAGACTCTGCTCAAAAAATTCAACACCTTTACCAAAGACATTAAACTAATAAAGCATTGTCATAGGTATAGGAAAGTAGCGATATTGTGTAGTCAAAGAAGTTAAATTTGAACCCATATCATCGGTGAATCATCGGTGAATCACTGCTGATTCACCGGGGAATCACCGATGATTCACCGGGAAATAACTGCTGATTCACGGGGGAATCACTGCTGATTCACCGGGGAATCACTGCTGATTCACCGGGGAATCACTGCTGATTCACCGGGGAATCACTGCTGATTCACCGGGGAATCACTGCTGATTCACCGACAAATCACCGATGGTTCAACGGGGAATCACCGATGATTCACACAAAAATCATTGCTAATTCACCGTAAAATCACTGCTGCTTCACCGGGGAATCACTGCTGATTCACCGGGGAATCACTGCTGATTCAGCGCGGAATCACTGCTGATTCAGCGCGGAATCACTCTGATTCATCGGGGAATCACTGCTGATTCAGCGGGGAATCACTGATGATTCAGCGGGGAATCACTGCTGATTCACCGGGGAATCACTGCTGATTCACCGGGGAATCACTGCTGATTCACCGGGGAATCACTGCTGATTCACCGGGGAATCACTGCTGATTCACCGGGGAATCACTGCTGATTCACCGGGGAATCACTGCTGATTCACCGGGGAATCACTGCTGATTCACCGGGGAATCACTGCTGATTCACCGGGGAATCACTGCTGATTCACCGGGGAATCACTGCTGATTCACCGGGGAATCACTGCTGATTCAGCGAGGAATCACTGCTGATTGACCGGGGAACCACTGCTGATTCACCGTAGAATCACTGCTGATTAACCGTAGAATCATTGCTGATTAACCGGGAAATCACTGCTGATTCACCGGGGAATCACTGCTAATTTAGGTCCAAAATTAACTTCTTTGACTACACTATGTCGCTACTTTCCTATACCAATGACAATGGTTTATTCCCCGGTTCAACCATCGGTGATTCCCCTGTGAATCAGACAAGCCGACTTTGCCTTTTCCTGTTGGGGGCAAATGTCTATTTTATGACCGGATCAGTGGTCCGAAATGACATATGCTGCTTGAAGAAAAATGTGAATAACTTGAGAAGTAAATTCGTGTATTCGACAAAATCTTATCGATTTGTGACCACTACTAGTGCAAAAAGTTGGACAGGGAGGAGATGTTATAGGAGATGGGACATTGGTTTCGTCGGTAAAGTCTCATAGTTTGAGTTCTGTTGGAATTAATGTGTCGGTTTTGGAAAAAGTTTTTCCGACGTGGATGTCATGGCCTCTATAGAAAACACGGCTGACATAGCCTGCGACTCAGGAACTATTTTTTCCAATTTTCCCAAAACGTAAAGTGAGCTGAGAAACATTTGTTATTGCTTGAACATAAGCTACGTTGGGTTAAAACTATCGTAGAGCTCGTATTAACTGAGAGTAACCCCAAAAATATGTAATATTTCTAAATGGATTGGCGACCCTTATAGATAATGTGCTATTGGAATTTTCCCTAATAAATGTTACTCAAAATTTCTCTGCCATGCTCAGCTCATATTTTTCGATTCATTTTTGTGTAAACAGCAGAAAAAACCGTCGACATAAATTGTGACTTTTGGGAAAATTTGGGAACGGTCGACTTTCAACTAACGAACGAATGACCAATTTTTACTGATATTTGTTGTGCAAATTAATGAAACGAAAATCTGTTGGGGGCTGAAGTCCCCAACGAAAGTATCTTTTGTGGACTTAAGCACCGGTGAACAGTGGAAGCCGGCGTGCCTGCTGTGAATCATTGGTGATTCCCGGGTGAAGGGTGAAGGGACAGACGGACGGACAGGAAGTGTGAAAGTATAAGATCAAAAAAATGTATCAAAAACCCCAATTCCATAAAAAAATTCCAAAAATTCCAAGAAATTCCGAAAATTCCATCGAAAGTCCAAAAACTCCACAAAATATCCGAATTTCCGAAGTTCCGAAAATTCCAGAAATTCCACAATAATTCCAAAAATTCAAGAAATTCCAAAAATTCCACAGAATTTCCATCGACATTCCAAAAATTTCATTGAAATTCCGGAAATTCCCAAAAATTCCATCGAGAAATTCCAGAAATACCACTAAAATTCCAATAATTCCAAAAATTCCATTTTAATTTCAAAAATTCCATCATCCTGTACCAAATAAAATGAAGAAGATAGTCCCTCGATGAATTAGCTATAGCTACTTAATGAACCTCTTTCACTAGTGACAGTGACATTTTCGACTGAAAGAACCTTCGCTTTAATTACTTCAGAAAATCACTGTATTTTAGAATCATAAAATTCATAACTGTAGATGTGCTCTACATTTAAAAAAAGTTAACGACTTATCGCATCGGTCATGTACACGTTTCAGTAGCTTGTTGAGGTGAAATGTTTATCACTGTTGTATCTACATCTGCAATCTACATGCATAAAAATTGAGTAAACTGTAAATACAATTAAAAGATAGCATTTTGTAATATCTAAAAACTTCTCTTTGTGATGAATTGTTTGCTCTGTGAGTAGAGAGCAGATAAATTATGTCCCGCAGGCTGCATTTCGGGTATCGGAACATATTCTGCCTTTGACCCCTCGATACTGCGTTTTTGTTTTTTTTTACAGTTGCAGCTTTTACCTAGACAGATTTTTAATACAAATACTCTCCATAACTCCTAGTGATAGGCATCTATTTTTGCGGTCAGCAAAACTACTCTTTGGTCAGCAAAACAACTCCTTGATTAACAAAATTATTGCTTTCGTTCAGCAAAATTTTTGCTTACAGTCGGCGAAATTGTTGCTTTGAGCGGCAAATTCGTCAGCAAAATAATTCTCTGGTAAGCAAAATTGTAACTTTTGGTCAGCGAAATTATTGTTTTTTGTCAGCAAGATTATTGCCTTCTGTCAACATCATTGTTTTAAACAACCGATTCAGTTTTGAACCCCTTTAGGTCGCATGGCACTCACGTGCTACTCAAGAAGGATCGCAGTAACATTTCGTAAAACGTTTCGAAGCGACATTTCGTAATAGGAAAATATTCTTAGTTTTATTATTCACATAGTTTTGTCTGGCGTTCCATTATAACGAACGTTCGCTATTTCGTTAGCTTTCTAGTCTGCGTATGATTTCGTAAAGGAGTTTCCTAGTTTTATTATCCACTTAGTTTTTCAATGCGTTCCTTTAAAGCGCAAATTCCCTAGTTTCATAAAAGGAAAAGTCCTTAGTTTTATAATCCACCTAGCTTTTTGCCCTTTCATTAGAGCGCAAAATTCACTAGTTTCATTAGCCACATAATTTTTGTTACATTTCGTAAAACGAAAACTCCTATTTTTGTTAGCGACCTAAGTTTTAGCTAAAATTTTGCTGACCGAAATCATTAAATTTGCTGACCAAAGCCATGATTTCGCTGACTAAAGGCAATAACTTTGCTGAGCAAAAATAATAATTTCGATGAAGAAAATCTGCAATTTTGCTAAGCAAGGAATAATTCTGCTGATCATGAATATTATCATAAGTGATACAGCTGTGTATTCTCTCCTTAACATTTTGTCGGTTTTCCAATTAAGACTGATGGTAGGGGGTCCCACTCTTGCTGTCACTGTCTCATTGATTTGACTCTTAATTGCGTTCTTGGTAGTTTGACCCTCCCTTCTCTTCTTTCTATGACATTCGTTGCATTCCGTCAGCGTTATGAATATGGGCATCGTCCCGGCTGTGACACATACCGCTTCTAGGGATGTCGTTCGTTATGCGCTTGCTACTCTTATGCTTGTTAGCCTTCGGGCTCTATTAAGCCTCCTCCGATTCCTCTTCGTATCTAGCGCCTGTATCCACGCTGGTGCCTCGTGGGCAATATCGATAGGGTGACGCTTACTACGCGCCTCCTTTTACTGCTGCGCGGTCCAAGGCCGTTTGGCATTATTCTGGCCAGTGCTGCGGGGGCTTTCATTGCATTATCGCACGTGTGTGTAGTCCACATAACTAATAAAAATTCTGCGGTCGTCCAGCATAACTATTTTAATTGGCGAGTGGATGTAATTTCTTCTCCGTCAATGTTCAATACGATCCGCTCAGTTTTTTCGCAGTTACTTACTAGCATGATCTCGGTTTTCGGGTGGGCCAGCTTCAGTTTTGCCGTTGTCGTACACTTTTCGACAGTTTCTAGCGTCTCCATCGTAACTACCTCCACCTCCATCTTCGACGTTCCGGATACCGTGAGGATCAAGTCGTCCGCAAAAGCGCATCTTGTCAGTTTCAGCCAGAACGCTGTGTCATACATTACATTCCACAGCGTTGGTCATAATATGGATCCCTGTGATACTCCACCTGTGATGTCTACTGTCTTTCTCCCTTCATTAGTATCGTACGAAAGCACTCAGCGCTCGAAGTAGTTTTTCAGCATCCTGCAGAGGAAACTGGGACTTTCATTGCATGCAACGCCTTGGCTATCTCCATCCAGCTTGCGCTATTAAAGGCACTTCTGACATCTATCGTCGTTACAGCAGTATTCTTTGCTTCCGCGCCTTGTCCGCAATCTCTGTAACTTTTTTAATGGCCTCAATCGTCGATTTCTCTTTTCGAAATCCGAATTGTTCGTCTGACAGTCCGTGATCGCCCTCTGTGTATTTTCTTAGTCTATTCAGAATAGCGGCTTCCAGCATTTTTCTCAATCCATGCAACAAGCATATAGGTCTATGTGATGATGGCTTGTCTGGCGGTTTTCTTTGTTTTAGTATTAGGACCAGCTTCTGTTTCTTCCATCTTTCAGGAAGATATCCGTCGTCGAGGTAATTCTGCATTGTCAATCTGAGCATGTTAGGCCTCACCCATGCTGCTGTCTTCAGAGCTACATTGGGGATTCCATTTGGTCCTCGCGCCTTGTTATACTTTAACTTTTGTGCAGTAATCTGGATTTCTTCTGCAGTGACCGACCGTTCATGTCTGTCTTCCGCTTCATCATCATAAGGAGTTTGCGGCCATGTGATCTGTTCGTGTTGTGGGAAGAGCTCTCTCACTATGGCACCCAGCCTCTCCGGGCACTTTTCCTTTGGCGCCCGACGTACCTTTCATCATCGTCATTACTATTCTGAACACTTTGCCCCACGGATTCGCGTCTGCCTCCCTCTTCCTCGACTGGATTGCTCGCTTCAATGCTTCCTCGCATCTCACCGTTCTCACGCTCTCGTTTCTGATCCTTTGCATCCTCTTGTCTTAAAGCAAGTCGCTCACAAGAGTCATATTTCGTCATTCCACCAACCCAAACAAGTTTGACTCGATTTCTCAGCCCTATCTGGTTCAAGTAGCATTCTTCTACCAATTTAGAAGTCACAATGGGTGATATCAGCACTTTTATTGCTGATTCACTATCAATGCACACAATCACGTTCTCACCATTCAGCCCTTTCGGCAGAATTTCTCGAGCTCCCAAAAGGGCTGCTGAAGTTTCCGCCTGGAAGATGCTGGATAAACTTTCCAGGTGAATCCAGGTGCCGGTATCCGTTCTCGAGTCGTATGTCTCTGCTCCGGTCCCTTCACCTGTCTTCGACCTGTCTGTGAATCTGACCCATTCTCTGTTAGGTAGCGTAAGTGGCCACCCATTCGCCCACTCGTCCCTGTTTGGGAACATTATTTCACAATTTCTTTTGAAACCCAGGGATCATATTTTTGATCTTCCTATGCCAGGTCTTGAAGCGTGGAGACCACCAGCCATTTTGTGTCAGCCTGTCTGCTGTTGCGAAAGCTTTGCCTTCACTACTATATCGATAGGCGTCACTGCTTCTTTAGGAGTGAAACCTCAAGTAATGTCAATCTAACATAGATTTGGATATATCAGCAGATCTCAACCGTCTTCCCTTCAAAGTCGAAAGATATCCACTAACTTTCCTATGATCCGTCCCCTTAATCCCTTAATCATGGGACTCAAACACTCCAAATAGAACACTAGCCTAAGAAAAGTATAGAAACGAAGAAACGACTTTCTTCAGAGATACCACGTGTGTTAATTGTTGACATTGTTGCTTTTGGGTAACGATAGCGATATAAAACATTATTTGTTAATATTTGACTCTTGGACTGAGATAATTTCATTCATTATATGAGTACACAGGTCAAAATGCATTCAAATTTCCAATGGCACATCGAGAGTCAATCAGAACAATCGTTAGTTAAAAATTGAACTGTAAAGTTCGAATTTCTTTCACTTGGAAATAATACGAATTCGACATTTTTCAATTGCCATTCTATTATTAATTCAAACGTCCAAGTTAGTGTGAGCAGTTCGGTCTGTGTCGTGAGTGTTTTATGACCAAAAATTGAAATAAAAAAGTTGATAACGGCGTGAAAAATCGTGATACCCAGAGAGTGTAAACACACATTGATAGCGTTCAGTCCTCCTACAAGCTTTGTAAAAACTGTAATCAGACATTTCAAATCAAAACATTATTTAAAGACAGTCGCTATCACAAAAATAAGAGATAACACCAACAGCGACATATGATTATAATTCGAAAGTTTCTTTGTGTAAAGACTCGAGAAGAAAAGACACAGTCAGAGAAATATGAAAGACAAAACAAAAGAAAAGTCTACAAAATCGCCAAATGAATTCGAAGTCAATTTTCCGAAGAAAGAAAAAGACGGTAGAATCGAGTCCTTAATAAGTTTCGTTGAAAACAAAATCAATCGATTCAAGTGTAAGCGATTCAAATACGTGGATGTGAAACTATGTGCCAAATTAGTAAGACGAAAGTTAGGATTTAGTAAATCACCGGGGAGTAAAGGATACGGAAGACTCGTTACCGACGAAGAGAGAAGGTAAATGAGAGGAGCCTCAATCATTTCCAAAGATATATGTGAATCATTGTGTTTATCTTTAGCGAATTATAACAAATTCAAACATTTCATCGAATTCATTTTTAAAAATAGGATTTGTAACAGAAAATTCATTACTTTTACAGGTGGTTGGATGAATATACCGCAAGGACGCGCACCGAATTGCCCACCGGGCCTGGAATATCTTACTACTATTGGTATGTCTTCGTAAACTGGGCTGGAATTCTTAATGTCGGTTTTGAAGAAAATCCTCTCTTCATAAAGTGATCTTAGGTACTATAATTCGCACATTCAGTACATGTTCCAACGCAAGTTTGGAAGTGACATAGATAGAAAAAGTTGTGTGGCTGCAGGCATTTCTGTCTTCGGAGCCAGTTTTACTTCAAAACTCGAAGCTTTAAGAATTTTCGCCCGGCTAAAATGTTCAAGTTGGGTTGAGTTACTCTGAATTTCGCTTACAGATCAGTTGCTTGTCAAACAAAAAGTTGAGCTACTCGAGGCGTTTACCGGCTTCGAGACTAATAACAAATTCACGATAAAAAATAGTTTGGGACAGAAAGTATATTGGGCGGTTGAAGAAAATGATTGCTGCACCCGAAACTGTTGTGGTCCAGCCCGTCCATTCGAAATGAAAGTTATGGACACGTACAAAAATACCGTCATAAGTTTAAATAGGCCACTGGCATGCGACAAATGTTGTTTCCCGTGTTGTCTTCAATCAATGGAAGTTTCGGCACCACCGGGAAGTCACATCGGGACGATCGAACAAGAATGGTCCATTTGCAGTCCATCGTTTAGGATTAAAAATGCTGCCGGTGAAGTTGTTATGCGAATCGAAGGACCATTTTGCACCTTTTCATTGTGCGGTGATGTTGAATTCAAAGTACAACTTTTTGGATTTTTGATTCGCTGTCGTTTTGCTCACAATGAACAAATTTTGTAGATTGTCACGTTAAATGGTGATCAAGTGGGAAAAATATCAAAGCAATGGTCGGGACTGGCGAGAGAAGTGTTTACCGATGCCGATTTCTTTGGCATCACTTTTCCAATGGATTTGGATGTTAACATGAAAGCCACCATGTTGGGAGCTTGTTTCCTAATCGTAAGTTCGTTTGATTTTTTTGGCTTTGTTTTCTGCATGAAAATTCAGATAGAAAATACCTGAGGCACTTCATATTCCAGAGTCTCTAAATCTGTAGGCACATAAACCTCGACACTGCCTCATCAAGTAGCGATAGTTACATTATATTTTCACCCTTCCTCTCCGTCTGTGCACCGTCACAATAATGACGCCACAACAATGACGTCACAATAATGACGTCACAATAATGACGTCTCAATAAAGACGTCGCAATAATGACGTCACAATAATGACGTCGCAATAATGACGTCACAATAATGACGTCACAATAATGACGTCACAATAATGACGTCACAATAATGACGTCATAATGAAGGCGTCACAATAGTGACGTCACAATAAAAACGCCACAATAATGACGACACAATAATGACGTCACAATAATGACGTCACAATTAAGACGTCACAATTAAGACGTCACAATAATGGCGTCACAATAATGACGGCACAGTAATGACGTCACAATAAAGGCGTCACAAAAATGACGGCACAGCAATGACGTCGCAATAATGACGTCACAATAATGACGTCACAATAATGACGTCATAATGAAGACGTCACAATAATGATGTCACAATAATCACGTCACAATAAAGACGTTACAATAATGACGTCACAATAGTGACGTCACAATAAAGACGTCACAATAATGACGTCACAATAATGACGTCACAATAATGACGTCACAATTAAGACGTCACAATAATGGCGTCACAATAATGACGGCACAGTAATGACGTCACAATAAAGGCGTCACAAAAATGACGTCACAGCAATGACGGCACAGCAATGACGGCACAGTAATGACGTCACAATAATGACGTCACAATAGTGACGTCACAATAATGACGTCACATTAAAGACGTCACATTAAAGACGTCACAATAATGACGTCACAAAAATGACGTTACAGCAATGACGGCACAGTAATGACGTCACAATAATGACGTCACAATAATGATGTCAAAATAATAACGTCACAATAATGACGTCACAAGTATGACGTTACAAAAATGACGTCACAATAATGACGTCACAAGTATGACGTTACAAAAATGACGTTACAAATGCGATGTCACAAAAAATGACGTGACACAAATAACATCACACATATTACCTCATAAAAAATACGTCACAAAAATGACAACAGAAAAATGACGTTACAAATACGACGTTACAAATACGACGTCACAAATATAACCAAAATTTATGACGTCATAGATATTGTTTCGTTTAATTCTTCAACAATACACTATCGCTGCTTTTCTATATCCATGTCAATGACTAACTACTTTGTGTCAATAGGTTTTTGCGCCTTCGAATACAGAGATTTCAGATTATGGCCAGACAAAAATGTTTTAAAATATTACCTGCGTCAGGCAACTTTCGTTTCTAATCTTTTCATACGTCCGCCGGCACACTTTCGATGAAAATATCTCTTTGCGGAGGATAATACCGCCCTAGTGGAATAATGTCCCCCGGGGTAGGCGGTAATAGCATTCGTGATGAACGCACATTCCGCGGGAGTTTTTAATATCAACCGTAGACATATTTGTACTTCGAACGGGTGTAAAAATATTACCTTAGGGAGAAGTAGCTGTCGCAGATAACATTTTGAATTAGTTTTTGAAAGTGCCCCAGCCCAGCAACAAGCATTCTAAGCAACTAACCTGAAAATCTTGTTTTTAACTTTTTTGTTATTCTTTTAAGAGCGCATTTGCAAAAGCTAATAGTAAACACGTGTGTTGTAGTTGTTCAGGCATCTGTATCACTTCTTCTTATTGCATCATATTCTAAAAACTAATCGACAACTTTATTCTAATTGTAGCTGATACTACTGCAGGTTTCCAGTTTTAATTTTGTAACAATTTCGATGTTGTCGCTGAGTCTCCAAATGTAAAAATGTTTTGCTTCGTTTAGAATAGAATTCTCGTTTTCAACTGTACATAAATTGGTGCTTTGTAGCCAAAGAAAGCATCTTCGTTTGTTACGTTCTGTTTTATCAAACTTTTTCAAGGTCTCTCGATTTAATAGGCGATTCGTCTATGAAATAAGGCATCGAAATGACGTATTTTGTACCAAAGCTGACTCCTGATCAATTCTTAAAAATTCTTCATCGACGAAGCTCGACTTTGTTGTTGTTGGACATTGGGACAAGTTTGACTTTATTCTACGCGTGGCATTGGGACATGTATGACAATGACACATGTATTACTTAACAGCCTGTGTGACATTGGAAGATGTGTGACATTGCTAGATGTGTGATATTGGAAGATGTGTGACATTGGAAGATGTGTGACATTGCTAGATGTGTGACATTGCTAGATGTGTGATATTGGAATAGGTGTGACATTGGAAGACGTGTGACATTGCTAGATGTGTGATATTGGAAGATGTGTGACATTGGAAGATGTATGACATTGGAAGATGTGTGAAATTGCTAGATGTGTGATATTGGAAGATATGTGACATTGGAAGATGTGCGACATTGAAAGATGTGTGACATTGAAGATGTGTGACATTGTAAAATGTGTGACATTGGAAGAGGTTGCGACATTGGAAGATGTGTGACATTGGAAGAAGTGTGACATTCGAACATTTGTGACATTGGAAGATGTGTAACATTGGAAGATGTGTGACATTGGAAGATGTGTGACATTGGAAGATGTGTGACATTGGAAGATGTGTGACATAGGAAGATGTGTGATATTGAAAGAATTGTGATATTGGAAGATGTGTGACATTGGAAGTTGTGTGATATTGGAAGATGTGTGACATTGGAATAGGTGCGACATTGGAAGCTGTGTGACATTGGAAAATGTATGACATTGGAACATGTTGGACGTGGACAGTAAAGCATGTGTGGCAATGTAGCATGTGTGAAATTGGAACATATCTGACATTCGAACATGTGTGACACTGGAACATGTATGACAATGGAATATGTGTGACATTGGAACATGTGTGACATTGGAACATGTGTGACAGTGCAACATGTATGAAATTGGAACGCGTTTGGCTTTAGAATGTGTGATTGTACTACAAGATGTGTAACATTGGACGATGTGTAACATGAGAATGTGTGTGACATCAGAAAATGTATGACTTTGGAACATGTGTGACAATGTAACATGTGTGACACTGAAATATGTATGACATTGCAACATGTGAGATAGTTAGACATTTGTGACATTGTAACATGTGGGACATGTATGACTTTGGAATATATGAGACAGTGTGACAGTAAAACTTATATGACATTAGAACTTGTATGACATTAGAACTTGTATGACATTGGAACTTGTATGACATTGGAACTTGTGTGATATTGGAACATGCGTGACATTGGAACATGTGTGACATTGGAACATGCGTGACATTTGAACATGCGTGACATTGGAACCTCTGTGACATTGGAACATATATGACATTGGAACATGTGTGACAGTGCAACATGTATGAAATTGGAACGCCTTTCGCCTTAGAATGTGTGATTGTATTATTTTTCCCAACAGACGTTACACTAAATTACAGACAGTGTACAATAGTGTACTAAATCTTCTTGATTTTATTTATTCTGATTCGCCTTGTCAGTCAGCCTTCGTGAATTCCCTTAAAGTGTCAACATAAAACTTTTGCTAAACATTTTTTTACCTTTTCGTAGGATGCAATGTTTTTCGAGAAATCCGGAAATCAGGAGACCGACAGACCAGGAATGTTTTAAAATACAAAATCAAAAGAAAAAATCGAAAATTTTATTAAACAACGCCAAATATTCAATGTATTTACGAAAGAATAGTTGAGCTAATCGTGTAAAGATTTAAACTTTAGTGTTTGCATTAAGAAAAAGCTACAAATTACTTTTTTAAAAGAAAACTTGAAATCTTTAATGTCTTATGAGTATCTCCATGTCTGTCTACAAGAGTTCTGTGAAATATGAAATAATTGCAAGAATTTTTCATCAAAATTTTTATTTGCAAAACTAAAAGTCGAATCAAAAAACAAAAACTTTTGTTAAGGAATTGGCAGCATAAAATGTTCATAGTTTTAATGCATTGGCTTTATGATTATAAAAGAAGGTGAAAGTGTCTTAATGTCCAATTTTTAAAGGAAGTCATTATAATCTTGTATCTCATGTAGTGTGATTTTTGTTAAGCACTTTGTCTCCACTTTATTCTTTAAGATTTTGAATGTTGCTTTGTATTCGAATTTAAAAAAAAAGTTTTACTTGCTTGAGCAATGAAGTCAAAATATGTTTAAGTTTGTCATCTTATCTTCCATTTTTATTTAGAGATTGTATTTTTTTGAATTTTGTTACCTCTAAGGTTCTATATTTCTATTGCTATTTACAAATAAATGTTATACACCCATCGGATGCAATCTATGTGCATCGCATATCTAAGAATAACAAAACAAAAGCAAAGTCAAAACAGCTGGTGAAACAACGATGCACATAATGTTAGATTCCATGGCTGTAAAAAAAGAGTTTATTCAAATAAAAAACTATCATATTTACTACATCGCAGTGGTTTATGTTTAAAATTGAAATCTACGTATCGAAATGTTTATGCAAAAATGTCTACTCGACGAAAAGAAATTACGTAACGTAACATAACGTAAACGATTGAACTCTTTTCTTGAACTTAATGAATTCTTCTACATAAAGCAATTCGGATTTAGAAGGAAATCTGAAACCCATAGAGCAACGTTTGAATCTATAATATAAAACACAACATCGATGCACCTCACTGCACTACATGTCACCACGCCTCACTACATCTCCTCTATAATATAAAACCCAAAATACACTGCACCTCACCGCACCTTGGTGCACCTCACTACACCTTGGTGCACCTTACTGCACCTTGGTGCACCTTACTGCACCTTACTGCACCTTGGTGTACCTCACTACACCTTGGTGCACCTTACTGCACCTTGGTGCACCTCACTACACCTTGGTGCACCTTACTGCACCTCATTGCACCTTGGTGCACCTTACTGCACCTCATTGCACCTTACTGCACCTCACTGCACCTTGGTGCACCTCACTGCACCTTGGTGCACCTCACTGCACCTTGGTGCACCTCACTACACCTTGGTCCACCTTGGAACGCCTCTCTGTACAATAAGTCACTCAGCTCAAGCGAGGCCCAAGGTCGGTGGAACGGTTGGTTGATGGCGAGGCCGATGGCCAAATAATTAATTTTTGAAGTGTTGTAGAGGACGTAGGGCGAAACACTTTTGCCCATTGAAGTGTGATTCCCAGGCCTCCAGGTCGACGCTATCGTCAGCCGAGGACCAAAAAATTAATTTTCGAATTGTTGTACAGGAAGTCGAGGGGAGCATTTTACCAATGTAACAATGTGTTCCGGTTCACTCGGGCATCCAGATTGATCCTAGAGTCATTCAAGTATAAGAAAAATAATTTTGAAATCATTGTAGAGGATGTCGAGGAAACATTTTTGTCTATTCAAATGTCCCAGACGTCATCGTCATCTAAGGACCAACAAATTATTTTTGAAGTTTTGTAGAGGACTACGAGTGAAATATTTTTGTCAATCGTCCAGGTCTAACCCAGGGTCACCCGATGGCTGAAAAATCAATTATTGAAGTGTTTAAGAGGATGTCAAATGGAACATTTTTACCCATACGAGTCTTGGTTCCAGGACTCATCACAGTAAATCTTCATATAAAAAGCTAATTCCTTTAAATACAGGTAAACAAAGTTTAGACAATCCGGCGAACACGGGCTCACGGGCATCACGAAAAGGCTGGTTGGTTGAGGTCCAAAATTTAATTTTTGATTTGCTGCAGTAGACGTCAGGGGGAACTCAATTTCTCATGAAACTATTGGTCCCAGAAACCAACTAAGATACTACGGTCGTCCGAGGACCTAAAAATGATTTTTGAAAGATGGTAGAGGATTCTTTTGCGCAGATTTTGGGAAATTTCATGACATTTTGAGTATCGCCATTTCATTTTATTTATAACTGTAGGAGAATTTTGCCTTCAAATGTCTGAATAATTTATCCTTGCACAAAAATAACTTCACTTAAGGAAAGAAAGAAAATGGCTGTACCTTGAAAAATTATTTTTTTCACTTCAATCGAAAAGTCACGTTTGTTTTATGCGATTTGACTTTCAAAGACGAGCAAAATCTGGCGATCGGACGGGTGGAGATATGAGAAAGGTGTTTCTTTGAGGGTAAAAAGTACACCACGCAAATTGTGAGGAAGATCTCAGTTTTCGGAAATCTGTTGAGTGTTTTCGGTAGGAGGGTCTATGTAGTTGACGTGGGCCTAACGATACGCATGTACGCATGATACGAAGAAAATTTTCAACTTTTTGCCGGGTCAGAGCTCAAAGTAGGATACTAAAGTATTTTATGTAATTTGAGGTTTCCTAGAAACTTTCAGCAAAGAACTGATTGTAGACGTAAAGGTTTGAAATCAAAAACATGTTTGCTGGTAACCAATTTTCATAAATTACTGACACAATATCCCGGGCGAAGCCCGGCTAACCAAGCTAGTCTATAATATAAAACACAACATCACTGCACCTCACTACACTACATGTCACCACGCCTCACTACATCTCACTACATCTCACTACACCTTATTACACCTCACTACACACTACACCTTATTACATCTCACTACATTTCACTACACCACACCCTACTACATCTTACTACACTACACTACATCTTATTACACTACACTACATCTCACTACACTACACTGCATCTCACTATACTACACTACATCTCACTACACCTTAGTACATCTCACTACAGGATCAGGATCAGTTACAGTACTATAAACTTATAACTTGTATCGTAAACTTGTAACTTGTAACTTATAAATTATAACTCATAGCTCGTAACGTAAACTTGTAAAGGTAAAAATTGAGAATATTCTCGCTTTGGTACAATTACACCCATAGAAGTAATATTTTACTATGGCTGCTGTACCTTCGGGAGATTAAAGCACACCCGCTTGAATCAACATTTAAAAGCCACTCACAATTCTTCATCCTACTTCCAATTGTTAAACAAAAATCGAAAAACTAAAAGTGCTGATTTCGTCGTTTACGACCGTTATGACACTTCCATATCAGACTTATTGAAACCATAACCTCAAATTTCGCAACCCGTTTGAGATTCATTTGTTTGCAGTGAAGTTAGTGACGTTTGTCAATCAAATTTTGAACAGCGCCATTCTGTCAATTTTGTTTGAAACGTGACAGACGTGAAGTTGGCACAGTTTGCATAAATCGCAATATAATACAGGGAGTTGTACTTTTAATTTTTTCAAACGTCAACCCGGCGGCGCTGATCGCACTACAATTTTTTTGTATGGAGTGTCATAGGGGTATTTACGACTCATCAGTACACCTTGTGCCCGGATAGGCCCGGATAGGCTAGGTGTCATAGTGAGAGAGCTCTTCCCACAGCACGAACAGATCACATGGCCGCAAACTCCTTATGACGATGAAGCGGAAGACAGACTTGAACGGTCGATCACTGTAGAAGAGATCCAGATGGCTGCACAAAAGCCGAAAAATAACATAGCGCCAGGACCAGATGGAATCCCCAATATAGCTCTGAAGACAGCAGCATGCGCAAAGCCTAACATGCTCAGATTGACAATGCAGAAGTGCCTCGACGACGGATATTTTCCTCAAATATGGAAGAAACAGAAGCTGGTCTTAATACCAAAACCAGGGAAACCGGCAGACAAGCCATCATCATATAGACCTATATGCTTGTTGGACGGGTTGGGAAAAATGCTGGAAACCGCGATCCTGAATAGACTAAGAAAACACACGGAGGGCGAGCACGGACTGTCGGACGAACAATTCGGATTTCGAAAAGGGAGATCGGCGATTGAGGCCGTTAAAAAAGTCATAGAGACCACCGACAAGGCGCGGAAGCAAAAAATACGGGGTAACCGCTTCTGTGCTATAACGACGATAGACGTTAGAAATGCCTTTAATAGCGCAAGCTGGATAGAGATAGCCAAGGCGCTACATGTCATGAGAGTCTCTGATTACCTCTGTACTGAAAAGCTATTTCGAGCGACGAGTACTAACGTACGATACTAATGAAGGGAAAAAGACAGTCGACATCACAGCTGGAGTACCACAGGGGTCCATATTAGGACCAACGCTGTGGAATGTTATGTATGACACAGCGCTGAGGCTGAAACTGCCAAGATGTGCTAAGACGATTGCTTTTGCCGACGACTTGATCCTCACGGTATCCGGAACGTCGAAGATGGAGGTGGAGGTGGTTACGATGGGGACGCTAGAAACTGTCGAAGACTGGATGACAACGGCGGGGCTGAGGTTGGCCCACCAAAAAACTGAGATCATGCTAGTAAGTAACTGCAGAAAAACCGAACGAATCATTTTGAACATTGACGGGGAAGAAATCACATCCACTCGCCAATTAAAATACCTTGGAGTTGTGCTGGACGACCGCAGAAATTTTAATAGCCATGTGGACTACACGTGCGAAACGGCAATGAAAGCCACCGCAGCAT
>CM055404.1:121958597-122006110 GCA_029228625.1 Pseudolycoriella hygida
TGGAAGTAAAAGAATTGTTCACTCACATTTTGGAAGTAAAAGAATTGTGAGTGAAGAATTCTTTTACCTCCAAATTGTACAAACGAAATGACATGCATTCAATCGTAGAATCTGGATTGTATAAAAGGCGAGTTGACATAGTCTGAGTATCATTCTATGGCCATAGTTGCTGACATACACATGGTCTTAAGACAAGGTGTACTGATGAGTGGTAAACGACGTAATCAGCATTTTTAGTTTTTCGATTTTGTTAAACAATTGGAAGATGGATTAAGAATTGTGAGTGGCTTTTAAATGTTGATTCAAGCGGGGGGATTTTAATTTGCCGAAGGTACAGCAGCCATAGTAAAATATTACTTCTATGGGTGTAATTGTACCAAAACGAGAATTTTCTCAATTTTTACCTTAAAAGATTTATCCTCCAGAATACGCCACCATCTTCCCAGTTCCAGAACTTTCATGTCATACTCGTACATTTGATGGAAGTAATATTTTTTTGAGTTCCGACTTAGCTAACCCCAAAAAAAGACGTCGAGTACGGTCCTATATGTTTTTCATGTATAATGCAGCAAAATTACATTCGATTTTCATGGTTTCTTTTTTTTTTGAGAGGTAAGCGAGTGACTAACCGTACTCAAGAAAAAATTTGGATCCAAGGCCTCTACTTGGAGCCACAGGACGGTCCTGAGGTCGGCCCTGGGCCGATTTCTTTTTGTATTTTGTAGAGAAGATTGAGTAGAATGGTTAATTAACGAGAAAATAATGATTGATAAATTATGAGGTTTTTCATGAAAGGCTTCTATAACGAACTTTCTCTATAACGAACAATTGAATTCCTTCAGAGTTAGTTGCAGTAAAATTTTATTGAATTACATTACTATAATTCATAATTGAATACTACAACTCTTGAGTTGTTATACATCCCGGGAAAAGCCCGGTTAACCACGCTAGTTATTAAATAAAATGATTCTAAATATTGATAGAGGAAACGTTATTAGTGCAGTCTTTTTAGACCTCAAGAAAGCTTTTGACTATGTTGATCATGGAATACTCTTGCAGAAATTAGAATATACAGGCGTCCACGGTATGGCTCTAAGTTTGTTTAATAGTTATCTCAGTCGGCGCAAGCAGTGTGTCATCAGTCAGAGCTCGCTAGCTGACATGAGCGTAAGTGTACCTCAAGGCAGTGTTTTTGGCCCGCTCCAATTTCTTATCTATATAAATGATGTTTACCGACTGCCTTTAAAGGGTGAAACTCTCTTGTTTGCGGATGACACGGGTAATTTCTGTTCTAATATGACTTATAACCAGAATGTTACAGACATTAATCATGACCTAGCTTTGCTTTACGAATTCTTCCAGATAAACAAACTATCCCTTAATGTGACCAAAACAAAAGTAATGCACTTGCGAAGAAAAACAAAATATCAGCCTAAAACGCAGGCGGTCATGCTTAACGGGCAAGAGCTGGAAGTTGTTTCAGTTTACAAGTACTTGGGCCTCATGATAGATGAAAACCTAAAATGAGGTCCACATATTTCGAAGATATGCAAAAAGCTAGCTTCGGTTAGTGGAGTACTTAATAAGCTGAAACGAGTCCTGCCAAAATCAATTTTATTGAAAATCTATTTCGCCCTAGCACATTCGCATCTGCATACCTCAATGGCATATGGGGAGGAGCTAGCAAAAGTTGCATTGACCAGTTACAAATACTACAGAAAAGATGCCTAAAAACTTCATGTAATATAAGACAGCGCCACTCTATTATTGACTTGTTTAGAGTTCAGTGTCCCGGCGTCCTCAACATCAGCAGTCTTTATAAACTGAGCGTCTGTAGTTTCATGCACAGCGCAATTCTTGGACGGTCGCGTAGTAACATCTCGTTTAAAAAACCTACCACAATTATGAAACTAGAAACCGTAAGTTGCTGTATTGCAATACAACGCGTACGAAGTTAGGAGAAGGCGCTCTATCTATCGTCGACAGTGTCTTATATAACTCTCTCCCTGCAGTTATTATGGTTTCCAGTGAATGTCGGTTCAAGAAAAAACTTAAGGAATGGCTATCGGAACAGCAGTACCCAGGCTAACCGCCCTATTTTTCCGTTGCTCGCAAAATTGACTCATTACGCTGATCCATGGTGAAGGTATGTAGTGTAAGGGATGAAGTGTGGGTGAGGGATCCGCCCGAAAACGTCTTCGGCTCGGCGGGTGGGTGTGGAAAATTCGCACTCATCAGCCGATTGGGAATGTCCTTGGACGGAGGCTCTTAGGGGTCATTCATAAAGGAGTTCACGTTTGCTATAAAAAATGAGTATCCATAAAAAGGTAATAACTCAGTCAGGACAGCAAATTCTTTTTATAGAACTTTGGCTATGGGGGGGGGGGGTGTTTGGGGGGTAGCCGGAGAACTATAAACAAAATGGAGTTTATAGGAAGCGTGACATCCTTTATGAATGACCACTTACCAACATTTAGTCTCTTGACTTATAGGTCGAACGAGATTATGGAGGTGCAATCATGCTCCCGCGTTGGTATGCCTACTACTGGCATCCTCCCTTTTGTCCAAATCCTATCTCCAGTTTTGAAAAGTCTTGATGATTTAGATTTTGCTACATTTTTTTTTTTTGTTTTCCCTTTTCCCCTTTATTGAAAATATAATGAAGTCTTCGTAAAGGTCTGAGCTTTCCTGATCCATTTTATGTAATGATTCACAGAATATATTATTGAAGTTTTTACATTGAAAAATATTATAAAAATTTCTTTTCTTTTTACTCCATAGAGACGAGTCTCAAAGTATATGAATTTTCAAAATTTAAAGTAAAATAAAAAAAAATAGTAACATATAGTAACATAACAGTAATTCATAGTTTTAAACGGCTCCTACTACTAAACCTGATGTGAGCGCCACCTGCTAACTTCATATTATTGTTGGGGGGGGGGTCGACCCCTACCATCTTCACCCTTCATCCACCCCTTCCGCACGAAACTCATAAAGTACAATTTTACCATTACGTCATTTTTACCGTTGTCAAATTCAGTATTAGAAAAAATTTCACTCGGTTTCCCTTGCGTGCTTTTTTTAACAAAAATGACAGCTCGAATTAAAATTTGCATAATTGTCAGACACCAGAGCCGTCAATTTTTAGACGCCGAAAAACGGCGGCTGATGGCTAAACGTGCCGCCGCTGCCGCCGTCGAGGATAAAGGTAAAAGCACAAAATTGGCAGTGGCGTTAGCCGTCACTAAAGATTTTCAAGGTTTTTTAATAAAGTTTAATCGTCTTAAACTAGACGCCGCCGACAATTTTTTTTCGGCTCTCATGACTGATACTTGCCGATTTAAATATCACTTATATCACTTATCCGTTAATTAGGACATTATGGAGTCAAACAATCGTTGAATTTGGTTTCATAATTCATTTTCGTGTAATATGAAAATAGCGCTGCTTCACTTAAACCTTTGTTTATATTGGGTGCGATCGACTTTCGATTCAACTTTATAAAAACAAAAAAGGTTCGTCAAGTTCCATTTACATACAAACCTTACGCGATACGATTCGCACCGCAGCCAATGTAATGATCGCTTAAGGAATAGTTGTAAAAGAGCAAATAGCAAAAATGTGAACTGTCAAATTTGCGATGTTTTTGCAAATCATCTTTCAACCTTCATACTAAAACTTTTTGAATTTTGATTCATCTATTATTCATCCTCTCACAGTAACTACATGAGCTACAATTTTGAACGATTTGTTATTTACGTAGGATTCGATTCTAAATTTTTTTTGTCTACTTTATGTTCACATTCTGTTACACTGTTAAGCGAAACAAAAAGCATATGAAGGGACCCGTGCGTATAAGAATAGAACATAGTTGATGTTACGAAAAGATTCGATCGTATTTAAATAAATATTGCCTTACGTCCACATTAAATTGTATTGGAAATTGCCGATAGGGCAATATTGAAAAAACCGTCCGAAGCAACGGAGTAAAAAGTTTTTCCGAAAGCACAAAATTGACCTCCAAATAGAGAAAAATGTTCTCCTCAATTTTCTCTACAACATAGCAAAAAACTGTTTTTTGGGCCAGGGCCGACCTTAGTACTGGCCTGGGGCCCTAAGTAGAGGCCTAGGACACATACTTCCATAGACAAAAATGTTTCCCTTAATTTGCTCTGCAAAATAGCAAAAAAAAAGTTTTTTTGGTTGGGGCCGACATGAGGCACACTTGAGCCCTAAGCACAGGCAAAAGTTTCTTTTATAAGTTGTCGATCATGCCTAGATCTTTCAAACAAAAAACATTTTTGAAAATCGGAAAAGATTTACTCGAGTTATGTACAAAAGACCAAAAATCACTTAAACTTCCCTAGCTCGGCGGCTCTTGGGTCAACAGTGCCCAGATTCAATACCATTCAATACCCAAAAAGATTTTTCCATTACCTTTCAGGGAAAAAAGGTTTTTGAAAATTGGTTGAGTTTTACTCTCGTTATTGTGTTGAAGGACGGACGTGCATTTTTTTATTGCTGATTCGCCATCTAAGGATCATGATCAGCGCTGTATCTAGGAGGGGGGGGGGAGCGAGATTTTCTCCGCCCCCCTGAGATTTTCTTCGCCCCCCTGAGGCTTGTTCCTTGCTTTCTGATATATGTTAATGTTCTAAAGTAAATCTGCCCCTAAGGAGAGGACGCTTCTATACTTTTTTCTTGAATACTCTTGAG
Source organism: Pseudolycoriella hygida (assembly GCA_029228625.1). Taxonomy (NCBI): domain Eukaryota; kingdom Metazoa; phylum Arthropoda; class Insecta; order Diptera; family Sciaridae; genus Pseudolycoriella; species Pseudolycoriella hygida. Next base: position 121,963,314 of record CM055404.1, read on the forward strand.
CGTTCGACTACCTCTGAATTACAGCAAAATTTCTTTATATTTAATGAAATTCACGAGAATGGCGCGCTCTATGGACCCTACTATCTGAACCAGTGAATCAATTTTCATCAACTTTCTTTAGTTAGTTTTTTCCAAAGTTTCATTCCAAAACTTGAAAAGCAATTCCCTTTCGTCGGAGATATAAGCAAAAACGTTTATGCGACCTTCAATAAACAAGGTTTTGACAACTTATTCGATCGTAACTTCGAAAGTTCTTGACCGATTTTGCCCATCTTTAATCTCAACATTCCTTTTGAAACTACCTTTCAGGCAGATCTGATTAAAGTAGAGGAACGGGAGTAAATCCTCCGGGCCCGTGCCTGAAAAGGTGGCCCGGGCGGCCATTTTAGAGGCCCATCGTATGGCTGAAGAAAAGAAAAACGGATCCAAATTTTCAAAATTTCAAACACCTTGATTTAGTAAAAAAGACTAGTTAAGAGCCTAAAAATTTTCGAAGCTGAATGAGTCACCCTTTTCTGATTTCAGAACTTTTGTAAGGAGACAAAAAGACTTGCGTCACACCTCCACTGTAAGAGGGTTTTTTGGCGGATATCAGTACTTTTCAGCCAGTTAGTCTCTCGCCAAAAATCAATCAAAATTTCAGTCAATTTTAATACCTCACTCATGTCGAGAATAATCCAAAAATAAAGAAAAACCTGATGGAAGTTGAAAAGTGCTAGAGAAATATCCAGAAGAATCCCATAAACCTAGGAAGCTCCATTGCAAGACTTCACTCATGTTGAAAATAACCGAAAAATATAGAAAAACCTGATGGAAGTTGAAAAGTGCTGGAGAAACCCTTCCAATTCTAGAAGTGGCCATATCCCGAGAATTGGACCATATTTCCCCGAGACCCTGAAACACGTGTTCGCTCAAATTTAATTCTCTACAACTTAGCCTTTGGAACCAACTTTTTAACTTTCATAGTTCTGGAGATCTGGGTCATCCTGCCCAATTATGGAAGTGGCCATATACCAGGATTGGGCCATATTTCCCCAAAACGCTGAAACACGTTTTCGCTTAAATTTAATTCTCTACAACTTCGCCTTTGGAACCAACTTTCCAACTCTCATAGTTCTAGAGATTCGGGTCATACTGTCCAATTATGGAAGAGGCCATATACCAGTATTGGGACATATTTTCCCAAAACCCTGAAACACGTGTTCGCTTAAATTTAATTCTCTACAACTTCGCCTTTGAAACTAACTTTCTAACTCTCACAGTTCTGGAGATCCGGGTCATCCCGCCCAAGTATGGAAGTGGCCATATACCAGGATTGGGCCATATTTCCCCAAAACCCTGAAACACGTGTTCGCTTAAATTTAATTCTCTACAACTTTGCCTTTGAAACTAACTTTCTAACTCTCACAGTTCTGGAGATCCGGGTCATCCCGCCCAAGTATGGAAGTGGCCATATACCAGGATTGGGCCATATTTCCCCAAAACCCTGAAACACGTGTTCGCTTAAATTTAATTCTCTACAACTTTGCCTTATACAGTAAATCTCCATATTGCATAGTTAAGGAAATATAGACGAGAAGCTGTTTTCGTATATGGCCAAGAATCTCAATTTCGTCCATTCCACTGGTCCCAGTGCCCAGACCCCTGTACCGATTCCCACAAAATTTTTTCCCAGTTTTGTGACATCAAGTGCTTCCATTTGACACGAAAATGAGCAATTTCCGTGCTATACTTGCTGAGATATTTGCGAAAAAGCTTCACCGACCTTCGAAAAACCATGTTTTAGGTCACTTCGTCGACCCTATCTCCGGAACCACTTAGGCGACTTTGCTCATCTTCGAAATTGAATCATGGGAGGCATGTACCTTTCAGGGAAAAAAAAGTTTAGGCTGATCGGTTGAGCCGTTTGGAAAAAAAAGTGTAGACGGACAGATTCGTCATATTTAGACGATAATAGATGCATCCCCCCCCCTCCCACCTACATCTACCCCATGTTACAATAAAATTGTTTGTAGTAAACGTATAGGACCTTTGTACTTCGTACGGGTCCAAAAAAGCATTTCGTTCCTCCTAAAATTTTGCGTAGAATTCGGGAAAAATATTTTCCGGGGGGTACGTTGAACGGGGGGGGGGGCGTCACGGCCCCTTACTACCGTTAGGCCATTATGAATGGAGATTGTAAGAAGTTAGAAGAATATGTTGCCGTTAATAAGCTTTCTGTTAATGTCAAGAAAATTAAAGCTATAAATTTGAAGTCATATGACGCTGCGTTGGCTGATTCGGTCGAAGTGGTGAGTGGTGTTTTATGCAAGCTGAAATGGATTCTCCTAAAATCAGTGATTTTTAAAATTTTCTTTGCTCTGGCTCACTCTAAGCTCTCGTACGTACCAGGAGCATAGGGAACGGCAAACAAAAAATCCATTGAGCAGGTGCAATACGGTAAGAGATCTCATGGATACGATACGCGCAATAAGGACCTGCTCAAGCATGAATAGGGCTATTGTGTATAGAAAATTTCTATTTGAGCCGACGGACGGCCATTTATTGCAGCAGCATCCTACTTCTATTCCTTAAAATGTCTACACAGAAAAGTGATTCTTAAACTTGATTTGAAAACGACACTGACATGCATTTGAATTCCACATACAAAAATTTTTCCATTCAAATATCTTCATGTAACACCAACCACACACATACACATCGCACCGTTCATGGTCTTCCAATCATGCTCGGAGCGGTAGCGGAGAGCGTGACGCAGTCCCCACACCCCAAAAAAACGTCCACAAACCCAAAAACCTCCATACAAAAACCTTTGGGACAAGACACGATGTATAGGCGAAGTTTTGAGTTTTTTCCCCTCGCCCCCTTCCCCTCCAAACTACGTCGCAGCAGCTTTCCAACAAGCCCTCACTCATCAAAATCGGTTGAAAATTGGCTGAGATGTAGAGGTTTGAAGATGGTACTTTTCCATACATCTTACCAAAATCCATTGTTCTCATTATTATGAAAACTTTTTTCCTGATCTGTCGATTTCTATCTATCTATCTATGTTCTATTAATAATTTTCGATCTCGAGAACTAGACAGCCGATTTTCCTGAAATTTTCAGGGAACGTCAGTCTCGGCCTAAAATGAAAAATTTCATCGGCCGCTTTTCCGGGAAAACTCTGGAAAAGTCGGAAAGTGTGGAAAAGTGGTCAATTTTCATAATTTTTCACATAGTGCTCGGAGTTTTCGAATTTTAGCTCCGGAGTGACAATACCTAGAGAGTTGGTTTGTTCCGAGCGATTATAGAGTTTGATCAGGAGAATTTTTTGGGATTATAAGAAAATGGCATAAGAAAATGGCTGCCGGGTGTCAAAAAGGCGCCATCTTGAATTTTTTGCTATCTTCTGAATTAGAATAGCCAGACAGTCGGTTTCTTCGGGAAAGTTATAGAGATTGGTGAGGAGAATTTTTTCGTTATCCTAAGAAAATGGCTGCCAACTGTCAAAGTGACGCCATCTTGGAATTTTTGCCATCTTCTGAATTAGAATAGCTAGAGAGTTGGTTCCTTCGGGAAAGTTCGATAGATGACTTGGGCATCATTTTGATGAATAGAAAGCGGGGTCGCCGAGGCGCGGAAGTTGGCCAAAATTGAGGCGAAAGTTTTCGCCAAAAAATTTTTTCGTCGGAATCGATAGATATTGACTTGCGCAACATTTTGATGAATAGAAAGTAGGGTCGCCGAGGCGCGGAAGTTGGCCAAAATTGAGGCGAAAGTTTTCGCCAAAAATTTTTTTCGTCGGAATCAATAGATATTGACTTGCGCATCATTTTGATGAATAGAAAGTGGGGTCGCCGAGGCGCCGAAGTTGGCCAAAATTGAGGCGAAAGTTTTCGCCAAAAAATTTTTTCGTCGGAATCGATAGATATTGACTTGCGCATCATTTTGATGAATAGAAAGTGGGGTCGCCGAGGCGCAGAAGTGGGTCAAAAAACAAAAAACTTCCAAAACTACTGATATCCCAACAAAACCTTTTAAAAGGTAAAATGTGACGCAGCCCCTAATGTGCTTTTGTGACGCGATTTTTTGAACACAGGGTAACGTTGTCGTCAAGGAAATGTATGCGTATTTTCAGCGCAAGCGTCACCTCCACTGATATCATTAATTTTGGAAGTAGACATTAGGGACTGCGTCACACTTTACCTTTTAAAAGGTTTTTGTTGGTTGAAACTTCGGGGAGCTTTCGCTCCGGAACAACTCATCAGATCTCCCTTATTTTTTCACACCGGTCTTAGATTGACGACTAGAAGCACTCCTACAAATTAAAAAAGTTATAATTATTCGTTTGGCAGTTGGTGACCGATGGAGCCGAGTAACTAATTAACTAACACGAACCATTTTCAATACCTTTTCCTTCCTACGGGAACTGCGTAGTACGACACATGGGAGAAGTTAAAAATTGCCGTCATACATTGATTCGATTGGCGTCCGTCAGCTGAACCCCCAACAACCCCCCAACCCCCCAACCCCCAACAACGTAAAAAGGCATGACAAACGACAGAGTATCCAGGACGGACGACAGTCGAGGACTTTCTGAAAAACTGAGACTAAAATGTGAAATGGTAACGTAGGTGACATGATGTTATTGAAAAATTAAAAAAATTACGCTTTGCTCACATGAAAAGACTCTGGCAACTTTTTTGGACTTAGAAGCAGCTTTTAACAAAGTTACTTTTAGGGCCATTAACGCGGTTATGAGAAGGTTTGGTGTGGAGAGGACACTGATAAGGTGGACTATGGCCATATTAGGTAACCGAATATTGTCGATAGACTTGTTCGGTGCCAACAGGAGGGGTTTAGTTGACAGAGGATGCCCGCAAGGCGGCGCGTGTTACCGCCGATTCTCTGGAATATGACAGTAGACATCTTGCTAACGAAGCTGAACGAATCAGGATATTTAGCGGTTGGCTTTGCCGACGATATCGCAATTTTGATCTCGGGAACTTACGAGGAAGTTTTATGTTCGCTGATGGACGAAGCATTTCGGATTGTAGAAGAGTGGTGTATATCAGGGCTGTCTGTAAATCCAGACAAAACCGGGCTTATCCTTTCTACGAAGAAGCGGAAATTAGTTCCACTGCGAATGCCAGTACTTTTCGGGACTGTCCTTAAGCTGACAGACAAGGTGAAATACCTTGGAGTCGTTTTGGATAGGAAGTTAGACTGGAAAGAGCATGTGGTCCTCTCAGACAAGCTCTGAGGATTTTATGGACGTGTCGCACTACGTTTGGCAAAAAGTGGTGTCTTAGGCCATCCGTTCTGTATTGGATGTAAAGAGCCATAGTAAAGGCCTTACGGACTTACGGATGTATGGTATGGGCAACACGGGCAGAACTAGGCGCTACGCGAAAGAAAGTCGATAGTATCCAGCGACTAGCGTGTCTGAGCATAACTGGAGTGATGACATCGACGCCGACAGCGGCGATGGAAATACTACTCTCATTGCCACCGCTAGACCTGCTTTTAAAACAGGAAGCTGAAATGATAGTGTACAGGCTGTACAAAGGAGGAAATTAGATTGCGGAGGATCAAAATTTCGGTCACGAGAGTGTTCTCGCACAACTCAGAGAAGAGTTTAGCGAGGTAGATATGCCAGAAGACTCTATGCGAGCACGGAGTTTGGGAACTCGGGACGCCTCCAATAGAAGCAGATGTCGTGATCTACACGGACGGATCGGAGACAGATGAAGGAACTGGTGCAGGCGTGCACTCAGCAGACTTGGATTACGATGTATCCATAGCTCTGGGTACATACACCACCGTCTTTCAGACGGAGATAATTGCTATCTGTGAAAGTTCGGAATTTTGATTTGTTCTGACAGTGAATCGCTTATCGAGGCACTGTCATCAGTCAAGATGAAGTTCATCAGTGCTTCGAAGCGCTGGAAACTCTGTCAAGAGACAACGAAGTCATATTGACATGGGTACCAAGTCACTCAGGGGTACAAAGAAACGATAGAGCTGACCAGGTGGCCAGAGAGGGCAGTAGTTCTGCGTTCACCGGACCAGAACCTGCTGTCAGTAGATACGCAGGTCTAATCAAGTCACTAGTGAAAACTAGGACAGGTCGGTGCCACCAGGATAGATGGGACACACTCTCAACAGCAGACAATCGAGAGAGTTTCTAACTGGATGTAATGCCGGGAATACGAAGTTTCTGTTGAACCTCAGCAGGAGAGAATTGAGGAAACCAGTTGGAATCTTAACAGGTCACAACAGTTTGTACTACCATCTCGGCAAGATATGAATGACTTAGACCCGACTTGCAGAAGCTGTGGCTTAGAACCAGAAACGGCAAGGCATTTCATATGCATTTGTCCGGCTTTAAAGGATCTTAGAACGAAGCTCTTAGGACACTTCTATCTGACTCCCGAGGAACAGCTCAAGCTGAAGATAGCTGACGTGCTTTCTTTTATCACGAAAAGCAAGCGGCTAGCAGAGCCCGAAGGAGGTATTTAGAGCTTTGAAAGAATGAAAATGCAGCGTAATAGGCCCAACGAGGATGGCCTCCGTGCTTTAATTCAGAACGTGATTGACGTAGATAGACGCTTAACTTTTCTCACTGGTATTCAAGCATTATTATCGTTAATGAACAAACTGAATTATGTTTGCAAATAAAACCAACCAACCACATGTTAAGTGAAATTTCAGCGGCGTGCTACCAACCGGTGTGGTCTTCTTTTCGGCGTAAATATTTTACCACAGTGTAATTCAACGTCGAAAATATAATCTCTGATACCCCGAACGGTTTTAGAATTGCTACCACAAATAATGTAACAATTATGTAATTTTGATGTAGCTTCGATGTTATGATGGTTAAGTTATTTATGTCTAAATTATTTCTTTAACATCGATTCACATTGTTTCTACATCATACATACATCAAGCTCCACCAACTCACGCGAATCTGACATCATTTCTACATCATTTATAGTATTTTATGTATTATGCATCGCTCCAAGTCACAAAATGATGCAAAAATGGTTTAGTAATGATGTAATGATATAAGAATTGTGTGAATTCATGTAATTTTAATGTAACTTCGATGTATAATGTGTCAAAATGTTACTCCCCAATTTATGTGGTATTCTATGAACATCCCCTGACTTAGTAATGAATGCACGGAATGCTAAACATTAAAGTGATTAGTAATTATCGCTTTAGTTGAGTACTTATAGGTATTTGTCAACAAAGCGTCTGCAAGAGATATAGAAAAATGCAACATATCGTTTGTATCTTATTGATTGACCTGAAAAGCATCGAGTAATAAGTTCTTTTCACTAGATAATTACAACAAGCAGGATAGCATATTGCGTATAAAAATCGTCTTCTTAATTTCGTTGTTACGAACTGAATCATTGAACAACAGAGAGCTGCTCTTATTTGATTCGCGTCTACCTTAAACCTCATTGTAAATTTAGTTTAGGAAATAGGTCTACTTAAAGTCAATTAACGTTGTGAGATCAGTTCGTTTTGTGATAGTCCATAACGATGTTGTGCGTTTGGAGATATGAGTTTGTTGAACGTTGACATTGTTTTTTCTCATCGTCGCTTCATTATATGTATGACGAATAAATTGTTATTTGTTGATGTTTTTGGATTTTTCAACGAAGATTATTCCCTAGACAAATTGAAAATACGAAGCGAAATACGCGAACCGGATAACAACAATTGGCTACAAATCGAACTCTAACTCATTCAAAGAACAAATCGGGTCGTGAGTGTTCTACGAAGTGCTTTCAACACAATTTGAAAGAAAAACAACGACATAAAAATAATCGTGATACACGGAGGTGTTGTTGAAACTGCACTCTGTAATGTTCTATAAGGGAGCATTTGAACATTGTTGACACTTAACCCATTAGAAGCGATAGTAAATTAAATGGGCAAGTGAGTAAATAGTTCTCAGAGCCGCCTATCAGAGAGGTTAACCGTTTGAAAAACTACTTAAAAAACAATTAAGAGCGTTACATTGCTAGTAATTTACGTATGGATTAGTCTAATTCACGTCGAAAAGAAGTGTGCGAATTATTTATAAGTTGGCTGCACGAACAGGGCCTATTTTTGTGAATTTAATTCCTAAAAATTCCATAAAATTGAAGATTTTAAGAAATTTTAATAATTTTTAGGAATTTTTCAAGAATTTTATGGAATTTTTAGGAATTAAATTCTCAAAAATAGGCCCCATTCACGAGTGTGATTCGTTAGCTGAGAGAAATCTCTCCTTTTCTTTGTGTTACCAGATGTAAGCCGGGCTAGTGTGTCCATTATCATTTTCGACGTGAATGAGGCGAATTTCTGCAGTTCGGTGAAAATTTCCGTTGGAACTTTAAAAGTGTGTGTGTCGATTGAAAAGATTTATTGGAGGCTTCAGTCGATGTAAACTGAAATTTATTTTCAAATTAAATTCAGGAAGGAAGGCTTCAACTCTTCTCTTTTGGTAAACTTTTCTCTAACAATTGTCAACAAATTCTATTCTCTGCCATTTAAATAAAAATGGGAAAAATTTTCAACGCTTTGTGAAGCGACTTTGACTTTTATTTTAGTCAGCTATCGTTTTTGTAGTACCATAGACAAAGCCAACAAATTCTGAAATTAGAAGAAACAAAGTAAAATGAAAGAGAAGTCAATAGAAAAGTCCACCGAATCACCGAATGAATTCGAAGTAAATTTTCCGAAGAAAGAAAAAGAGGGCAGAATCGAATCCTTTATGAATTTCGTTGAAAACAAAATCAATCGACTAAAAAGCAAACGAATTAAATACAACGATGTAAAGCTGTGTGCTAAATTAGTGAGACGAAAGTTAGGATTTGGAAAATCACCGAAGAGAAAGGGATACGAAAAATTGGTAACTGATGAGGAGAAAAGGTAAGCGAAGGGATTCAACCTCTGATGTAACAAAAGTGTTAATCTGAGTTTCAATCTCATGTTCATATTTAGTTAATTATTTGATAATAAAAATTGACTTCAAGAGAATTATATGGCATTGAAATGTGTATAGGATAGTAGCGCTAAAGTGTACTTAAATTCGAATCGCCGACGAAAAATCACCTAAAACCTAATCGTGGGTGATTCCCCGGTGAATCATCGGTGACTTTCCTGTGAATCATCGGTGACTTTTCTGTGAATCATCGATGATTCCGCTGTGAATCATCGGTGATTTAACTGTCAATCATCGGTGATTCACTGGTGAAGCATCGGTGATTAAACTGTGAATCATCGGTGATTTAACTGTCAATACTCGGTGATTCCAATGTGGATCATCGATGATTCTCCGGTCGATCATCGGTGAGTTACATGTGAATCATCGGTGATTCCTTGGTGAATCATCGATGAGTCACCAAGGAATCACCGATGCGTCACCTGTGAATCATCGATGAGTCACAGGTGAATCGTCGATGAGTCACAGGTGAATCATCGATCAGTCACAGGTGAATTATCGGTGACTCACAGGTGAATCATCGGTGAGACACCTGTGAATCATCGGTGAATCACCGGTGATTCCTTGATTAATCATCGGTGATTCCTTGGTGAATCATCGGTGTCTCCTTGGTGAATCATCTGTGCGTCCCCGGTGGATAGTACACAGACGGACAGACTTACATACAGGAGGGGCGAAAACATAAAATTGCTAACTCTACAATAAAGAGATTTACATTAACTGAGAGGCAAGTTTACACGCACTTTCTTTGAATCTATGCCATTTATTGAAACGGCTTCCCCAAGAACGTAATAGTTAATAATTATAAGTTTTAAGGACGCAAAAGTAGAAATTGAAAAAAAAAATTATTACAAGAGCCCAAAACTGCCAACAGTTGTTAGAAAAAAGCACAATCTTATCAACTCTTTCTCTGTGATAGAAATGTAATTTTTGAATATTTCAATCAATTATTTTATTGGAACGCAAAATTTCACTTTAGGTAACAAACCTAGATGGCGGACGCGTGCGCTCAATATCCGAGTCCAAGGCAGCCTGGTGCTAAAATTCTGACAGCGCCTATCTTTAAGAAGGAGCGAGGTTATTAGTTAGTAGCACGATCGAAGTCGGCACTAGGCTGCGTACTTGGGACCCTAAAGCTGGGAATAAGAAAGGCAGTCTGGTGTTGGAAATCTGTTTTCGCCAGATTGGAGGTAATAGTGAGTTGTATACGTCACATAAGTTTCTATCGGCACCAGGCTGCTGCTGCCCTCTGCACTAGAAATTCTTGACTCGAGAGTTGAAACTTATATGACGTATAGATATCACTCATGTGTACACTTTGGTGAAGACAGATGCTTAGCACCAGGCTGCCTTCTATATTCCCAGGTAATGGACCAAGTACGCAGCCAGGTGTCGAATTATAAGCTTATACAACGCAATGTACTCGATACTTCACGAATTTCGGCATTTTCAAATTTTCGGCACTTTCAAATTTTCGGCACCAAGTGCCCTGGCTGAAAGTGCAGACCTATCTTCTATAGAAGAGTTTGTTGAAAAAACTAAGCAATGCTAAAAAGTAGTAGTAGATGAAAAAACAATGACTTTATTTGGCTATTGATGTACTTTTTAGCATAGTCGCCGGTATTTTTTATAAAGGAAAGTTTTCGCCGGCATCTTGTATAAGGAACATCAGGAGGAGTTGGGAAACGCCTCTTTTTCCACCCATTACACCCACACAAATTGTATTCTTCACTGTAAATAATTTTTTTGAAGTAGGCAGTTTCGAAATAAAGGTTTTGCCAAATGCCAAATACAAGTTACGTATGAAGGTAGTTTAACGCACTAGATTTGAGATTGCCGACACGAGCATTTTAGTTTTCAAGCTCTTCAACAGGGGGCATTAAGAGCTATATGATAAACTGCAGATTTTGTTCGGAGAAATTATCAACAATGCCAATAACTCAATGCACCTTCTTCAACAAAATACAAAACTAATTTATTTTGGAATAAAAATAAACGTTTTAAGTATTTTGTGTAAAAAAAATGTATAGTAATAGTATTTAGACCACACATTTGTGGAAAATAAACACTGTCGGTAAATTCTCCATATTAAATCTGTATTTTATCATATAGTAATCTGCAATTTAGCAGGCAAAGAAGTGAGTTTTGAGCTTTTGAACGAAAAACGAACTTTTGCCCACGCGTTTCCACTTGCAAAAATTTTTCGTTTCAATTATTTTTTTCGCACTAGTGCGTACTTTTTAGATATGCTCGATATGTTAGAGTTTTAAATGTCACATTACATAAGATGTATGCACAAGAAAAAGACGTGATTTGAAGTAAATGACATTTAAAACTCTAACAAACCTAAAACTGTTGAAATCGAAATGTACCTCTCTGTACCATAAAATTTTTTCACAACTGCTCTGAGAAAATGCGTACTTTCTCTCCTCAAAATGGGGGAGAAAATTGATTATTGCAAAAAGAACATGTTAAATGACAAATGCGGGAGTGAAATACTTTTCACTCCCGCAAAATGACAGAAGAGTGAGTGAAAAGAAATTGTTTAATTTGCGCTTTTACTATTGAACATTTATTTCAACACATTTTTCGATATTTATGAAACAAATAATGGACAATTATTTTATAAAAATCGTCGTACACAATAATTTTCACTCTGTAACACTGGCACTACACTTTTTTCCGATTAAAACACACTTTTTCGGTTACACATTTTTGAAAATTACGTTGACAATGTTATGCTGCTGATTAAGGAACTTAGATTAGAGATATAAGCGCAGTTTACACTTCATCATAGTATTTTTGAAATTATAAATTGTGGAGACCGAATCCCAACTTTTTTTCGGAAACAAAATATTTATTTTCTTGATTAATTGTAGAAACAGTTTTTTTTCGGAGATAAAGTACAATTTTCTCAGAGCAGTTGTGAAAAATATAATTCATAACTGGGGAAGGATAGAAAATTCCTTAACTTGAGTAAAGCTTGTGACCCTCGCCGAATAAATTGTAACTTGGGTGAATTGCGGTCCCTCGCTACACTCGGGGCGCAAATTCTCCCTCGTTACAGTTTATTCATCTCTAGTCGCAAACTTTACTCTTGTTAAGGAATTTTCTATTTCCTTCCCTAGTTATGAAATCTACTATATCACATTAGTGTGTAAAAGCGAAATATCGTACGAGTGCGAAAAGTGACCTCATGCGACACTGAAACGACGGACTAAAAAGTGAGTTTTTTGTCGGCGAATTGCAACAAATATTTTTTTTTAAATTTTTATAAAGAAAAATGTCGTTGGAAAAAGTGAAAAACTTCATTTTTATCAATTTTCGTACTTTAATGGTAGTCAGCGCAAACCTATTTTGCACGATGCTTCCAAATTTATTTTTTTTGTAAAGGCTAAACTTACTGAACAGTTACCTTTCGTACAATTTTTTGTGTGCAAGCATGCCATGTGAATTTTTCGCGCAGACGGACAAAAAACGCCATATTTCCTCACCAAATTTGCATCCGAAAAGGCGCGTTTTAGGCTTACATTTGAACATCACTTTTTAGACCAGGACTAAAAACGACAAGTCGGAAGAAAAGTCTTTTCTTCCCACCTTTCACAGTCGACAGAAAAATGAAAACATTATACTCAAGGTAATATTTATCACTGCTGACCACTGAAAAACTGAACTATTGAACAATTGTTTTTCTTACTTCACAAACACTGTTTATGTAAATACACACATACATCGCTTTTGAATCGTGAACCTTTCTTTACTACTTATTTTTGTTTATGTTTACAGGAACAAAAATTAAATGATTAATGTGAAAAAATCAATCGTACACTTGCTATGATCATGATATAAAATTTTCATGCAAAATTTGTCCAGTGTTTTTGTTCGGAATCTGGCGTTTTGTCCGTCTGCGCGAAAAATAGTATACATCACTTGGAGCTAAAACGGAGCTGATTTAGACCACAGTGGTAAAAAGGTTCTCCTCGGGATCCGCTGCGCTCCACCATCGGATTTGACCTTTTTACCACCTGTGTCTAAATGCATCATTTTAGCTCCTTGTGATGTAATGTACTATTATTCAGAATTTTTGATTTCGAATTTTCTCAAAAGAAAATTCATGCTTACTTCATCCATGAGGAAAGTCAATCGAAAGAAGCTTATTTTTCCATCGAAATCGTCGTGTGGGGTGTCGCGACATGTCGTTGGAAAGGTAGTACTTCAACCTTTACGAAAAAAAAAAATCTGAAAGCATTGGGCAAAATAGGTGGCTCTGTCGACTTTTAAGTACAAAAAATGGAAAAAAAAGAAGTAAAATAACATTTTTTGTGGGGTTACGGAATCGACTTGAGAAAACTTTTTTTCGAAACTGCCTACCTTTGAGCCTTAGTGATAGCTTTCCACGGCCTATTTTTTTTTTAATTTCATAAGATGACCTCCAACTATCAATGTATACAACATAAACAAAACAATTTACTATGAAAATATTACTTTCCGAAAAAAAATGTTGAGGAGACAGGGTTCACCGGGTTTTGTCTACCGCGCCCAAATTTTTGTTGCTTTGTCATTTAGGGATCTCCCCCTACTTGCCTAAATACTAAAAAATTGAATCCATGTTTGTTACCTAAAGTGAAATTCAGCCAATTGAAATGCTACTTCTTTTCGACAACATTTCTATTTCACTTACAGGTGGTTGGAAGAGTACTCCGCAAGACAGAGCCAATTACCGCCGACTGCAATTTTTTGCTATTATTGGTAAGATTTATTAAAATATTTAAAGAAGATGGCGATGGAGTCGATTGCTAGGCTCAAAATTTTCTTATCTTGAATTCCTATTTTTGAATGATGGCGTTACTTTTACTGCAAATTCTTTTCAGATCAATTGCATGCTAAGGACAAACTCAGACTACGCAAAGTATTTTCTAGTCTTGGGAACAATAACCAACGAAAAAGCTTTCTACATTGGCCTAGTACTAAGAGACTGTTGTGGTGTTGTGGTCTGGACTCACGTTCTTTTGCATAATTTATTCGAATGAATTGTGGATTGACAGCTGGTTTGTAAATCCCGTTGTATGGACATTCATGAAACATTTTATGCAATTAAATTTGATCAAGTCTAAACTTAAGAGACGTGTTTCCTTCACTTAACTGCTAAATCAGCCGTGGTATTTTTGCTGAACCTGAAAAATCGAATGAGTCGTGCGCACAAGAAGTTCAAATCCGCATCCGCATCTATGGGGGACAACTACATGCGTTGACGCTCAATGCGGAATAATTTCGAAGCTGTCCAGAAACGGTCTAATGGCTCGTATTTGAATGAGAACCCCAATCATGGATCCTCTGGATTTACGTTAACACAATGAAGCTTGGCAATGAGGAGACGACGGATTAGCAGATGAAATCTGAACTTTTCGCTGAGTATTTCAAAGATGTGTTTAATGACGATTGCGTAGAAATCTATACATTTGACTTGATTAAATCGCTTGACGTAGGATATTACAAACACCGAACAAGATTGACATTTCAAAGGGCGATGGGCCTGATAACATCATCTCCTTTGTTTTTGAGAGAATGTTCGGTCGCATCAATTACGCCTCTGTTACACATAGGACAGTACGAATTTGATCGACTTCGTCAACGAAGCGATAAGCCTCATCGACAAGGGTCATCAGCTCGACGTCTTTTACGCTGAGGCCTTTGTTTTGAAAAAAGCGCTGTAATTTTTTCAGAAAATAAAACTTTGAACACAAGATTCCATTCAAACAAATTTTTGCGTATTATCAGCGATAGCGTCATCTCAAGCGATATCATTAATTTTGGAAGCTGACTTATGGACTGCGTCACACTTAAGCTTTCAAGAGGTTTTTTGTTGTGATATCAGTCGTTTTGAAAATTTTTCAAGTCTGCCGTGTTAAGCGTAAATGCCGTATCGCAAACCTGAGCGGCAAAACTTAAGTTTTCTGGTCAAGTTGGTGATTGGGGTGGGGGGTAGTGCTAATGAAAGGAAACCGCTTTTTCCTTTTTTTATCTTTTTTATGTGCTAGGAAGGGCTGGATGAGTGGTTAAAAGGTTGTGGAAAAGTGACGGAAGAGCGGAGATTGCCATGAAAATATATTGTGCGCCTTAAAGAACCCACGTTAAGCAAAGTAGGCGCTTTAAAAACCCCACGTTAAGTAAATTGAGCGCTTTAAGTAGAAATTTTATCGATAATGTAAGCATTCGCTTAGTCAACATCAATTTTGTATGCACTCACCCAGGATAAGCCGCTTACTTGTAACCCATTGGCCCTGAAAAGGGCCTATTCTTAGTACTGATATGGGGACCCCTCGCCTCGTCACTATCGAAGTATTTGTGGATATAATAACGCCCAGCTATATAATTCGGTACACGGTCACTATTGAGCTTCAAGAATAAATTGGAAGTTATTTAAATTCAGAAGCTTAGGACATTTCAATGTACACATCTCGTTTTGTATTGATTTTATTCATCCCTTCTACTCAAATTTTTAAATTTCAAAATCGTAGTGCTCAATGACTTTCATAAAGTTTTCATGTAATTTTTTGATTTCTTATTGACAACTTTTGTAAAAATAAAAGAGCAGAGAAAAAAATTCTATTAGCGCCCGGAATGCGGGCGTTAATAACACCTCGGGCGTTATTAGCGCCGGAGTGCGGGCGTTAATTGCACCCGGGCGTTATTAGCGCCGGGAGTGCGGGCGTTAATAACGTCCCGGGTGTTATTAACGCCCCGGACGTTATTTGCGGCGGAGAAATGACCTGCCACCTTTCTGAGTATTCACAAAATCCAAAAATCCAACATGGCGCCGCTTTGACAGCTGGCAGACATTTTCTTAAGATCCCAGGAAACTCTCCTAATCAGACTCTATAACTTTGTATAAAACACCAACTTCCTACGTTTTATCATTCCGAAGCCATATGGTAACGCCTGACGCTTTGTCTTGGTTGAACAATCTGACTGTGGATATTTGATTTTAAATGCTTGTAGTCTATGAATTCATGATAAATCTTTTTGTGCAATATTTTGATAATTAATTTGTAATTTTTCCAGTCATTTTCAAATAAATAAATAAATTCCGAAGCTAAAATTCGAAAACAAAAAAAATCTAATTTTTTGCTTAGGAAAATTCAAGATGGCGCCGCTTTGACTGCTGGCAGACATTTTCTTAAGATCCCAAAATTTTCTCCTGACCAAACTCTAAAATTTTTTCGAAGAAACCAACTCTAGTAGAGATGAGCGGGTTGCCCGAAACTTCGAAAAACCCGACCCGAACCCGAACCCGAATTGTTTTCTTCGGGTTCATGGGTTTCGGGTTTCGAAAATTTTAATCGGGTCGGGTTCGGTCCGGGCCGGGCTTGGAAACAGTTCGGGTTTCGGGTTTAGGGTTTCGGGTTTCGAGAAATTTTATCCGGTCCGGGTCGGGTTGTTGTATCATTTTATTCGGTTCCCGATCGTTTATTGACTTTTTATATTTTACAAAACCCGTCTAAATTTTATCATCTTACATTACACGAATTTTGTTTTAGTCTAAGGTCCGTGTGAAGAATGTAGACGCCGGGCCTTGAAATAATTTTTGTTTCGAAGTAATTTAGGTTGTGAGTTTCGAAAAACTTGAGTGTCTGGCTCGGTCCGGGTCGGGTTTTGAAACAGTTCGGGTTTCGGGTTTAGAAAAGTTTTATCGGGTGGGGTTTGGTCCGGGTCGGGTTTTGAAACAGTTCGGATTTCGGGTTTTGGGTTTCGAAAATTTTAATCGGGTCGGGTTCGGTCCGGGTCGAGTTTTGAAACAATTTGGGTTTCGGGTTTTGAAAAATTTTATCGGATTGGGTTCGGTCCGGGTCGGGTTTCGAAAAATGGTCGACCCGCTCATCTCTACTCTCTGGGTATTGTCACTCCGGAGTTAAAATTCGAAAACTCCAAGCATTACCTGAAAAACTCACAAAATTGACCTTTTTTTCCAAATGCCACGACTTTTCCAGATTTTTCCCGGAAAAGCGGCATATAAAATTTTTCATTTGGGGAGACTGACGTTCCCTGAAATTATCAGGAAGATCGGCTCTCTAGTTCTCGAGATCGAAACTTATAACAGATAGATGCATACATACGTATACGTATAGAAACCGACAGATGAGAAAAAAAGTTTCATAATAATGAGAGAAATTGAAAAATCGACTCTCCATACAAAAATGTAATTTTCAAACCTCTATATCTCAGCAAATTTCCAACCGATTTTGATGAGTTGGAAAGTTGCTGCGACGTAGTTTTTTTAATAATTTGGAGAGGGAGAGGGGTAGTGGAAAAAACTCAAAATTTCTCACATGGCTCCCGAAGGTTTTTTATGGCGTCTTTTGAGTTTGTGAACTTCTTTTTTGGGGTGTGGGGACTGCGTCACGCCCTCCGCTACCGCTGTGCGCATGATAGTAATTTCACATACTTGGGGGTTAACTCAATATTATGAGTGAGAATAGCTTATCTATTTTCTTGATCGTGGAATTACAAATTGAAGCAAATGGATTTTTACTTGATTTTTCGATCAGAGAGAAGTAACTGGCAATCATAGCTTGAGAATTTTAATGGAATTATTTTGTCATTACAACCTCAACCTGAGCGTCATTACAATGACAAAATAATTCCATTAAAATTCCCAAGCTATGATTGCCAGTTACTTCTCTCTGATCGAAAAATCAAGTAAACATCCATTTGCTTAACTCAATATTTTTTACATATGTTTTTTTTGTGCCACATAAAAATAACGGACAGGACGGGACGGGCAGCGTTAAGCCTCGTATGGTATTATGACACACTTCGCACAACAGTACCGGCTAACCAGCATAGCTGTACCAACTGTGGCATCTTACTTTTTCCATGAAAAGCCAATTTTTCCAGTGTTTTGCAGAGAGCGTTACTAAAGCCACTAGCTGAGAAAACAGCTTTAAGGCATTAAGGATTTTATATATTTCAAAAATCAAAAAAAAAAAAAAAATAAAAAAATTTTTTAATTTATTTCATTGTAGCACGATTAACCAAGTGTCGCTAATATCGCCATGGTCTCCACATAATTTCGTTTTGAACTATTTCTACCTTTTGCGTAGTACAGCTCACGCGACGTTTGTCCAGTATTTTCTTTCGGATTTTATCCAAAATTTCCCGTTTTTTTAACTTATTATTCAAACTGTGAGAAGGGTTTGCATTGCTATTGTAGTCACATTCACCTGCTAGTCGATTTCTTTTTAAACTCAGATCAAGTAGCACACCGTTATTGTTGGCAGAGTCTTTGATGTGATTGACGTCTATGGAATTGAAGACTCTGCCATCAGTTTCGCCATTATTATTGACCTCAATGTGCTCTTCTCTGGCTATATAGTTGATTCGCTGTTCGATCAATCGAATCAGTGCACCTAATTTCCTTCTATCGAAAACACTTTGCTCTAAAAATGTTTTCGTTTCCTCTGCGCAAAATCCTATTCCTCTTTGATACTCTGCGGTTTGTTTTAAATATTCAATGGTATATTCCAACAGTTTCACATCATCTGCAAAGTGTTGACTTTTGGGTATCTAAAAATGGAAGAAATTCGACTTTAGACGAAACCATTCTCTGCGTTCATCTCGTTAAGGAGATTCTTTTCTCACGGTCTATTTTTAGATAAATGTTTATTCAAATTTATTTGCTGGCTTCTATCGCATGCTCTGCTGAGTCACAAAATTTGTTTTTTTTTTATGGAAGAAAATAAATCATGTGAGGGTTGATGGTGTTTGAAATTGAATTAATTTTGGTAAACATGGCAGTTGCAAATGTATTTTTAATGCGTAAAGGTAATTATCGTATTTGGATGTGGGAATTGAAAAGTAAAAACAATCAAATAAACGGAAAATTTCTCATATGCTTGAGTATGCTGTATTGTCAGAATTCGATCCACTAAAAGAGACCGGTTTTTGATTCAATTTTCACATCAGTGAGGTTGATTTTTCTATTCAGCGCAGGGAAAGGGAAAAAATTGGATTAAACGCCGTAAATTCGGCGAAAAAGATGCCGTTTCAAAGTTTTTAATTGTATATCTGTGGATTAGGGGGTGGTCCAAATAAGACAAAGTTATAAGAAATTTGGACAAATTAGTCTATGAAACCGCGAAATGGTCAAATAGTTGAGA
Organism: Pseudolycoriella hygida; assembly: GCA_029228625.1. Lineage (NCBI taxonomy): Eukaryota > Metazoa > Arthropoda > Insecta > Diptera > Sciaridae > Pseudolycoriella > Pseudolycoriella hygida. The sequence goes on from CM055404.1 coordinate 121,982,457, forward strand.
AAAGAAATGCTGCAGCTCTTCACTTCTCACAAGACACACCTGACATATTTGAGAGGAAAATTGTCTATTTAGCATAGAGGTGTGATGGTCGACCTTTTTTTCCAAATGGTACCCGAAACAAGCACGAACCAAAATAATAAGTCAAACACGATCCGAACCGAACCCGAATCAAAATAGAAAATCAAACCCGAACCAAACCCGAAACCCTGATCCGAACTCGAAACCCTAACCCGAACCCGATTTTTTTTTAAAGAGATCATTTCGAGGGGTTATCCACTGGTCAAAAATTTGTACCAAAAATTCCAAAAATTCCACAAAATTTCCGAAATTCAGAAGTTCCGAAAATTCCAGAAATTTCAAAAATTCAAGAAATTTCAAAAATTTCATCGAAATTCCAAAAATTCCATCGAAATTCCGGAGTTCAGAAATTTCGGAAATTCCAAAGACTCCAAAAATTCCACAAAATTCCTTTAATTCCCGAAATTCCATTTTATTTCAAAAATTCCATCAGCCTGTGCCAAAAAAAATGAGGTGGATAACTCCTCGGTTCATTTGAATAGTTGAGTGAATTTACTTTTTGGGTCGGGTCGAGTTTTGTTAGTTGAATTCTTCAAATCCCGAAAAAAAAAATAAATTCAACAACCCGACCCGACCCGACAAATTGATTCGAGTACAAGTCGGGTTTTTCGTCCCGCTCACCTCTAATTTAGCAAAAAATTGAGATAAGCGACGCCTTTAGTACGGAGATGTCACTCCTAACGGTGGGACGGGTGGTTCAGTGGTGAACGCGCTGAACTTCCATCGAGAAGGCCCGGGTTCGATCCCCGGAACGGGGAATTTCTCCCTATGAAATTATAGAATGTATAACGTCCCTAAGTTCACCCAAGGTTCATAAATTCGTTAGTTTCGGTATTCGATGCCCGAAACGAAACCTCAACTACACAAAAATGTGTGACGTCACTCGCATATGGAGGGAGGTGATATTTGTATTCTTTCACAAAAATGGCACAGTGGTGCCATCAGATGGACGAAAAGAGTCATCGAATGGTTCCTCATAGGTGGCGCTATACTGGAAATATACACGATACATTTGAAATATGAGAAACAAAGAACAATGTGTGTGAACGATGTGTGTGAACGATGTGAACAAAATATCTGTAGGCTCGCACGAATCAAAGAAGCAACATCATCACAAAAGCAAATACCGAGCCTGTTAGCTAGGCTATCCTCCCGGCATTGTCAGATATTACTCAGAAACCTAGACAGATTGAAAAGTCGGATTGGTACTTTTTAAATGAAGTCCGCCGTGTCCACATCTGGGAAGATGGTTGTAGTAGGTCTGGTTGAGTTGCTTCCTTCCAACCAGAAAGAGGTAAGAAACACAACATTGAGAAATTATTTGCCAGCACTTTAGCAGTCTAGAGAAAAAGAGAAGAGATCTTTGGCATTCAGGGCTTTGTGAAAAATATGATGCGCACGCTTTCAATATCAGATAAAATGCCAATGTTTAATCAGAAGGTGCATGTCGTCAGCCCAACTTTCTTGTGCTGTGTCGAACTTTGCAGCACAAATCGGGCCTGAATTAGTGCTGTCGAATACAATTTGTGCTGCTCTGATAACCCAGCACTAAGTATTTGAAAAATTTTTGTTTTATAATGCAGAGGTTTGCAGCACTAATTAATTCTATAGATTGGCATTAACCCCAGCATTTTATCTTGTCCTGAAACCAAGCACTAATGAAAAAACTGGGCAAAATTTTAATTTTTCGTCATTTTTACAAGAAAGCCCTCTTAAATGTTCGTTTTATTGAACAGAACAATGCAGCACTAACTGGTGCTAAAATGGTGCTGGAGTTTGGAACTAACCCAGCATTTTAGTATGTCCCAGTCGCTAGCTCTAACAGAAAATTTAGTCGATAATTTGTTTTTTCGCCCCCCGCGTTACCGGATCAAGGCCGGTGGTCGACGATTTTTTTTGTTGACTATTCAAATAGGACAAATTGAGGACAAAGTTTGGGCATAATCTCACTTATAAACGGATTATGCCCAAACTATGTCCTCAATTTGTCCTATTTGAATAATCAACAAAAAAAATGTCCGCCACCGGTCTGTGATCCACTAATTAGTTCTGCAAAGTCCTGTTCAATAAAACGAACATTGCAAAAATGACGAAAAATAAATATTTTGTCAATTTTTTAGACCCCTACGAAGAACGAAGTCTTATGCGTTTACCATGACGTTCGTAACCACCCCAATTTCGACCAAGGGGAGCATCGATCATGGTCCTTAGATGACGAATCAGCAATAAAAAAAAAACTCCGTCAGTCCGTCACTCACCGCGATAACTTGAGTAAAACTCAACCGATTTTCAAAAACTAAGGTAATCGAAATATCTTTTATGAGATTGAATCTGGGCACTGTCGGCCCAACGGCCACCGAGCTAGGGCCGTTTAAGTGATTTTTGGTCTTTTGTACATACACTCGAGTAAATCTTTTCCGATTCTCAAAAAAAAATTTTTGTTTGAAACACCTGGGCATGGCCGACAATTTATGGAAGAGACTTTTTTTAATTTGAGTCCTTGGACTTAGCTAGGACACTAAAAACGAGTCTCTGCTAGGGCTCTATGTGTTTTTTGTATATAACTCGAGTAAATCTTTTCCGATTTTCAAATTTTTTTTTTGTTTGGAAGATCTGGGCATAAGACAATGTATGGAATAAATTTTTGTGAATTTGAGTCCTTAGACTTAGCTAGGGCACAAAGAACGAGTCTATGCTAGGGCTATACGTGTTTTTTGTACATAACTCGAGTACATCTTTTCCGAATTTCATAATTGTTTTTTTAGTCGACCGACAGGTCTACGAAAGTCCAACAATTTGTGGAATAACTTTTTTTTAGATTAGGCCCTACGATGTAGCTAGGGCACTAAAAACGAGTTTCTGCTAGCGCTCTACACGTCTTTCGTACATAACTCGAGTAAATCTCTTCCGATTTCCAAATTTTTTTTATCGAAAGGTCTAGGACTGTCTTCCGTTTTATGGAAGAAAATTTTTGATTAGAAACACTTGGACTCGGTCAGGACCCTAAAACTGAGTTTCTACTAGGGCCCAACGTGTTTGTTTACATAAGTTGGATAAATTCTAACTGATTTTGTTAATTCTTTTTCTATTTGAGAGGTAATTGAGTACCGAATTATATTCAAAACAAATTTGAACCATGTGCCTGTGCTTAGGGCTTAAGTTTAGCCTCAGGTCAGTCCGAAGGTCGGCCCTAACCAAAATAATCTTTTTTTGCTATGCTGCAGAGCAAATTGAGGAAAACATTTTTGTCTATGGGAGTACGTGTCCGATGTATTTCCTTATGGCCCTAGGTCGGTCCTAAGGTCTGCCTTAGACAAAAAAAAACGGTTTTTCACTATGTTATAGAGAAAATGGAGGGAAATATTTTTATCTATGTAAGTATTTGTCCGAGGCCCCTCCTGAGGAGTTGTAGAAAAAATTAAGATGAACATTTTTGCCTATTTGGGGGTAAATTTTGAACTTCCGGAAGGCCTTTTTTACGCCGTTTCTTCGTACTGGTTCTTCAATATCTCTCTCTCGGCAATTTCCAATACAATTTAATGTGGACGTAAGCCAATACTTACTTCAATACGTTCGAGTCTTTTCGTAACATTAACTCTGTTTGCCACAATATACGTACAGGTCACTTGCATATGTTTTCATTAGTGCTTGAGCCCGGAACATGATAAAATGCTGGGGCTGTTGTTAATCTCTAGCACTATTTGAGCACTAATTAGTGCTGCAAAGCTCTGTATAATATAAACGAAAATTGAGAGGAGTTTCTTTGGGGGCCATCCCTAAGTTACGTAACGCTCGAGGGGGGAGGGGGGGGGGAGTATGCTGCTAGCGTTACGGAACTTTATGGGGAGGAGGGAGGGGGTCTAGCCTTACTGTTACGTATCAGTGTTTAAATTTATTTTGCACCGCAGATATTGTGAGAAATGAAACTTATAATTTCGTTAACATTTTGTAAATGTAAGTCATGAAATTACCTAACTTCAGTTTTTCCCTAGCCGTAAGTTTGAATTTCTGCGAAAATAAATTTTAATTTTCAATGTTTAAAAAAGTTTTCCTAGCGTTACGTAACGGAATTTAGGGACGGCCCCTTGCAAAAATGACGAAAAATGAAAAATTCATTTTTCAAATACTTAGTGCTGGGTCATCAGAGCAGCACAAATTGTATGAGTGGCTCCATTCGACAGCACTAATTCAGACACGATTTGTGTTGCATAGTTTGACAGAGGACAAGAAAGTGGGGTGGCTGATGACAATCACCTTCAATCAGAGGCCAACTATCTTGTGCCTGAATACAAGATCCGGAAAATAAAGTTTCGGATCCAGTGATAAGAATTATAGATGGAGGCATTTGAGATGAAGAGTTATGATGGAAAATATGATAATAAACGAAAACAGGCTGACATAGCTGTTAGCGAAATGAAGTGACGAATGAACACTTATGAAACGCACAGAAAAATAAGAAGATTTCTGCTGCACTTGAATCTATTTGCAAATGCTGTAGCATCGAAACAAATTTCGAAAAAACAACAATATTTCATTCAGTTCAACCTCTAACAGACGAAAAGTGATCACCTGTTGGGTACACAACAAACACACTTTGTGATAATACACCAACAAAAGTACTTACCAGGTGGTTTATTACTTTACTCATTCTGCACAAACTGTCATTGACACTAAGTCGTTTCGATGGAAATCGATCCTTTATCGTGTTGTCAGTCGATACGTTATTGGAACTGGAAACCACTTTTACTTTCATCATAAAAGACTAAACTTGTCTACTGCCAACAAACAACCACAGTACTCAATATTCAAAACTAAACTGAATTCTCGACTTAACACTCACTTTACACGCACCGTATTACATAGCAAGATCCTCCAAAAAACAATCATTTTTTTATTCTTCTCGGTTTTCACATTTGTGTTCCTACTCTTTGAACTGAAATGTATCTTTCTAAAAATAGATATCACGAAAACATGTGTGAAATTATAGGGTCGACCGGGTATATTGCATTGTAGCATTATGGGAAAATTTTTTCGATCTTCGGGGTCCTACTAATTGACGTTTAAGTAAAATTTAAATTTCATAAATTAAGAGAAGTGTAGAGGTTTCATCATTTGATTTCATTGGAAACAGAAACACACCATAAAATCTCAAGTACTTGAATGGTTTATGTTTGAATATACTACAGCATGAAGCGTGGATGTGACGCAACTCATTGTGTTTTATTTCAAAACTACTGACGTTATTAGTAAGGGTGGAATTTAAGAACAGTGTGCTCGGCCTAAGAAGTACTCGTAACGATCGCTTCATGTCATTCAAAATTACGATTTGCTTTTGTTGCCTCCTATAAATTAGTCTGATAAAAATATCCCCGAGAAGTATCGCCGGAAAAAACGACGAATTTTTATGCATATTCTAGTTGCCATGAAGATGTTTTCATGCTTGCTGATCACCAGGTTGTATGAAACAGGTTGACCCATTCCGATCCTTTGATGCGGGTGACATAATTGGAGCACAAAGCTGCAAGGCGATGCAGATTCTCAGGGAATTATTATCCATAAACGTGCCAACATGTTTCGAAGGGTAGGCGTTAATCCACCCATTTGACTCTTTACGTTGATGTACCTTTAGCCTAGCAGTGTCATACATACTTGTAGGTTTTAATTCACCAATGATAATTCGTCGAACGTTGATGGAATCCTAAATCTTCTGATTATTACGTACGATGAGGATGGTGTTGTTTGACAATGACCAGGCATCGAGAGATTCAGGCAAATGACAAATGACTGATGCGTAGCTCGTTTGGATAATGGTTTATATGGTAGACGATCGATGAAACGCCATATGCCGAACTTAAAAAAGCCGGGAGAGCAATGTCTTTTACAGTACCCTTCATAATTCCTTTATGACAAACGAAGCGTGTTCATAAGATTTAACAAACTCAAGTGCTGATTTCGTCGTTTACGACTCATCAGTACACCTTGTCTACTAGACCATGTGTATATCAGCACACTCGGTCACAGAATGATGAATTCTATGAACAGCGCACTTTCTTATATACCACCTGAATCGAAACGAACGACAAGGTGAAGTAGTGTTTTGAACACTTTGAAGTACAGGAATTATAAATTCGTTTGGTTATTTTGCATTTGGAATTATTTCTGCGTCTAGTCGTTAAAATGTCTAATTTTTGTATAATTTTATAGGCCATTGCCTATACACTACAGATGCGAAACGTCCGCAAAAAATAAAAAAATCGAGGAAATTAATATCCAAATAATTTTTCCCACGGTCGAGTAAATACCCCTAAGTTATTGCTGAACTTGCTGAACAAACTTTCACCTCATACTTACGGAGCATTCACGAATATTTCAAGCGCTGGAAACTGAATCTTTGCGAAAAGATAAGCCAAATGCTAAACGTCGTCGCTCAAATGCTATGAAGATGAATATCACAATAAACGGAGAAAATATAAAAAATGTCAGCGATATGCGGTATTTGGGCCAATGGTTTTCGAGAAACGCATCATCTAAACATCACATCGATAAAACCATCCAAAAGGCCAACATAGCAAACATCAAACTACGGCATCTCCTACGAAGCTCTCGAGTCTCTTCCTACAATAAAACCATATTTTATAAAAATATCATCCGACCAATCATGTGCTACGCAGCTCCGATTGAGGCCAAGCAACCCTTCTTTCAATTCTTCTGCACAAATGGAAAGATTAAGGCTTGCTGAGAGGAAAATTTTACGTTCCACCACAAACACCAAACGCGAACGAGGCTGCTATCGCTATGCAAACAACTCTGTGCTGTATTCTAAGGCTAAAACCAAAAGAGTAGACCGTTTTATCACTGACCAAGCCTTAGGCACACACACAACAGCAAGCTGACTAGAAATACCTTCCGGTATCCTTTTGGTCAAAATGGCGAGACAATAGAACGCTTTTCAGCAGCAACGACGAACTTCACATCATCAAGAGCCGTCGCGATCCGTATACAGCAAAAATCAGTGATTCTTTTCTCGCCATATAGGGATTCTGTGTTTCCCTAACGTTCCCTGTAGAGCTTTTTTCTTCCGCTCCACGATCTCTCTTTTTGGTTTTACGAGCGGTGTTTCAGTTTTTGTCTAATTAACAGCGTAGGGTAATTTTATCGTTCATATGCTATGCTTTGTAATGGGTCTCTCGACTCAATAAAGTAGTAGGTCCTCTTGACGTCCTTTTAAATAATTTGTCTCGATTTATGTATTTGTTCGGTTAAACAAATAAAGAAAATAAAAAAAAATTGCCAACTACGAAGTCAAACAAACTTTATATAAAAAAAAATTCATGGAAATTAAGATACATGTCGCTGGCTCCCTCGCTATTTTGAACCGTATCGAATTAAAGCTATTTCAATTAAGCCAGTTTTGGGCTGGCTAATGCGCATAGCCATAAGTTTTGGGCTGCCATAGAACTCCTGCCCAAAATGATTTTAGTGGCCGAATATGTAGTTTTGATGTTTTCAAATGAAGTCAATGGTTACTTTGCTCGGCATATAGCTCAAAATTTTGGGCTGACTATTGAAACCAGCCTCGAGTTTTGGGCTGATGTCGAACCAAAGTTATTCAACTTTTAAGCAAAAAACCATCTAGCATGCTAGCAATGCAATATGTTTCACCGTCATCTCTAAAGTTTACCAAGGATTGAACTGTTTCATAGAACATCGTTTTCCGAAATTTGTAAAACTCACCGCGGAATAGAGCAATCAAATCGCGTTGATTACTATAAGTGTTTCTTGAAGTGCTTTCTTGTGATATGTCCTACGCATGAACAAAAGTTCTCTTTGGACTATCCTGATCGGATTTAATTAAATTTCACTGAACATGACACCTTTTCCTCGCCTTCATGTAAATTCTTCATTTACTGATTTTGCGATTTTTTCACTATTTTGTTCTTGAGCATCACCTTAATCAAACAACTCGATAGCGTAGTGGTTAACACGTCTGCTTGCTACTACGAGATTGAGTTGCCAGTGCGTTGGTTCGAAACTCAACCGCAGACGGATTTGTACCGATTGTTAGATTTGTAAACAAAACAAAGCTGATTGAATCGTTCAAGTCAAGTGAAGTTGAGTGTAGTGTCATCGTACGGCTTACCGGAAAAGGCATTGTTGGGAGAACCGGTATTCTACTCCTACTAGTTTCGCTCCTCGTTACATCTCATAGATGGCACTGGGTTTGTCGCACAGCTTACCACTGGCACAGTAAAAACTTTCCGGTAATGAAAGGATCTCAAAAAATAGAACCACAAACAGCGAAACTAGTAAATAATGATAATGATCTAGCCTCTAACCCTTCATGGGTTGTAAGGCAGATTATTATTATTATTATCACCTTAATCAATGCAAATTGAGTTGTCTCTTGAGCAGGGACTATTTTAGGGAAAATTGTGGGAAATTTTCGGAAAATTTAGGAAAATTTGGGAAAATGTCGGAAAAAATTGGAAAGCCTAAGAGGGTAACAATTTATATATTTATTGAACGAAGCTCAAAAACATGGTGTTCTTCAAAATTCGAAGGCGTCAAAATATGGAATAAAAATTCAGAGGCGCCAAAATCAGGTGGAGTCAAAATTCAGAGGCTTCAAAATCCGGCCGAAATATGAACGAAGTTGTATTTTCTTATCAGCGGCACATTTTTATCTACACTGCTGCGCCGCAGACCGTTCAGATAATGTAAAAATAAAAAAGCGGGGTCGAGGGGCAGCAGCCCCCGCAAAGGGGTTAAGGGGAAATATCGCCCTTGCGGGGTTTAAGGAACAGAGTCCCTAGCGGGGTTCGTACGAATGCCTGGCTTGGGGCGTTTTCAAGCTCGTCGCAAACGCGGGGTGAGGGGGTAGAGTCCCCTAATATTAAATTAATAAAGTTAATACCGCTGCCACAGCATTACAACCCTTTGTGTATTATGACATATTTCAGTTAACTGTCTAAAAAATTCGAAATACTGTATCCTAAAAGAAGTCAAAGACAAATGCCGAACAAGAATTATCATGACAATTATCACCACAGAAGTGAAGTTCAATAGAATTTCGAAACAATGTCAATATATTACGTGGCCACATGTGAAAATATGTGCGGCGTATGTATCACTACACTTCTACAGTTCGTATCACTAAAAATACGGAGGATACAAAATCCGGGCGCTACAAATTCCGGACGCTCCTCTGAAATTGGATGCTTCTGGATTTTGACCCCTCCGGTTTTTGACGCCTCCTGATTTTGACCCTTCCGATTTCAAAGGTGAGCCCAAAAACATAAACTCCGAGTTACGTGCTTTTTTCATTTCGAGGGATCCGCAGCCAATTTTTTTTTGTTTTTTCCTAGTGTTGGCTTCCGTCCCTCCCTCGCCCCTTACTACTGTGGTGCCATGGTTAGTTTGTAGCCAGTGTTGAATCATATTCGGACAACGTACACTAAGATAGATGTTCGTGAAGAGGATGCTTTTCGAAGACATACACGTTACGCTTCTGATTTTCGTCACTCTGTGTTTTAATAGTATATTATATCATAAGGATGAAAAACGAAGGATATCGTCCGAGGTGGTTGAAATTTTGTAGGGATCCGTCCGACTATGTACTACATATTTTATATTCAGGTAGGCAAAAAGCCAGTTTTCGAACAATAATTTTCAATAAATAAAAATCAGTAAAACTTAAGGAGGAAATAATAGGTGGGACATAATAAGCCTTAAAAGTACGGGAAGGCAGCTCATTTATTTGTTTTTTATTCTTAGGAAATAATAGGTGGGAAAATAAAGTTTGGGTCTCTTTTCGATGAGAAAAAGTGGCTTTTTGACAAGAGGTGAAAATGCTAAATTCCAACCAGAGAAAATTTTGTGGCAAGAGCAAATAAAATTGCAACGAGAGTGGAGTTTGAAAAGGTGGGAATTATTTGCGAATGGCACAAATTTTGCTTGAGTTAGAATTTTCGATGTGTCCGATGCGTGGTAATATTTTCTCATCGCCTTTAGCGGTTAGGAACATTCCAATTTCTCGCTCTTGAAAAGGGAGAAAATCTTCACTTTCTTCAAGCAAGCATGCAAATTGCATGATTTATCGATGCGACAGATCTTCCCTAAATAGCGAAAAATCATCGTGGGGTGGAGTTTTTCTCGCAATTAGATCTACCTTCACCAGTGAAAGGATTTTAGTTCCAGGAACTGATAACGTCGAATCAGTTTTTGTCAAATTAAGCCTCGCTGACCGCAGTATCTATCTGGCCTCTATATACTTACCGTCCGGCTCTGATGTTGAAACATACCTTGAATACGCAGATGCCCTTCGTAAATTTGTTGATTTTATCGGATGTGGCGTGAATGATTCGATCTTCGTCTTCGAAAATTTTAATATGACTGACGTTCAGTGGTCACCTGATCCAGACCGTGAGAGTACCTTTCTTCCGGGTGAGTTACATTCTAGTGGTGATGCTGGATTGATTTGCTCGCTTCTTGAAGCTGATCTTCCCCAAGTTAACCACGTCACAAATAGGCAAGGTAAATTTTTAGATCTGGTTTTTGCGTCCGACCCTGATAACGTCCTGATTCGAAAATCAACCTTTCCATTGAGCAAAATAGATCGGAATTTTCACGAACCGATTGAAATCAGCTACGATATAACTGATCATGTCGATATTTTACCGGCCACTGACGCACAATTTTTTGATTTTAAGAATGCCGACTACGTAGGCCTAAATTCTTACTTCTCAAAAGTTCAATGGGATGTCATCCTGGAAGATTGTGCGTCAGTCGACGAGGCAGTTGACTTATTATACGAAAAACTTTCGGACGGACTAGAGCGGTTCGTTCCAGTTCTTAACAAGAAGCGTACTTCGCATCCCCCATGGTATACGCGGACCATTATTAACCTAAAGAACAAGAAGAACAGGGCTCATAAAAAGTATAAGAGCTCATACATTTTATCAGACAAGATCAAATACTGTGTGTTTCGATGCAAGCTAGACTTAGCTTACAAATCTTATCTTAGTGACGTTCAGAATGAATTAACTGCCAATCCTCGAAAATTTTGGAAATATGTCAATTCGAAGAAAAAAAACAGAGACTATCCAGCTTCGATGCATCTGAAGGACGAGAAGGCTTCTGAGCCGGAGATGATATGTAAGCTTTTTAGCGGGTTTTTCCAATCGCGGAATCGTTGGTACGTAAACGAATGTGTAAAGCTTTAAGGGGAAAGCTCTCTCGGAAACAGCATGGCTTCCTGAGGGGTCGTTCAACCTCAACGAATTTAATGGAATTCGTCAGTCACACATTGAACGTGGTCGAATCTAGATCACAAATTGACTCTGTCTATACAGATATTCGTAAAAAGCGTTTGACCAAGTTCGTCACGGATGTCTTCTGCAGAAACTGAGTGAGCTGGGATTTAAACCATGTCTTTTAGGTTGGATCCGGTCTTATTTACAGGATAGACAGCAATATGTTAAGATTCTTGACTATGGATCATTGCGTTTTTACGTTACTTCCGGTCTTCTATTGTTTATCCTATACTTTAACGACGCCGTTAGTGTTATGAATAAATCGAAATGTAGCTTGTTTGCTGACGATTTGAAGATATTTCATAACATCAACAACCTCTCGGACGCGCTTGCTCTTCAGCATGATGTTGACGCGTTTTCGGCGTGGTGCACAAATAACTTTATGTCGATCAACGTTAGCAAATGTAAGATTATGTCTTTCTATCGTAAGAAGAACAGGGGTACTCTTCTCATATTCGATCGACGGTGCTGTCCTATCGAAAGTTACAGAGATTATGGACCTTGGAGTTGTCATGGACCCCTCTCTTAACTACAAAACTCACATAGACAGGAAGATAGCCAAAGCTTACTCTTTGTTAGGTTTTTTAGAAAGGATTTGCGTAGATTTTGTGGATCTGAAATGCTTGACAAGAATTTATAACGCCCACGTCAGATCCCACCTCGAATACGCATCGGTTGTTTGGAGTCCCTCATCCACTTCGCTTAGCGATAGTATAGAATCTATTCAGAAGAAATTTGTTATGTACGCGTTAAGACGATCAGTTAAGAGGAATGCCGCATATGAATTACGTCCATATGATGATCGGCGAAAAGTACTTGGTCTTGAACGTCTGTCAGACAGACGTAAATGCAGTCGCGTATGTTTCATGTATGATGTGTAGATAGACAACGTATAGATGCGCCTGACTTATAGCAATGTTTCTAGGCCATCACAATACCGAGACCCACTCGTACGATTTACGCGTTGTTAACAGATTCTATCTGCCTCATCATAGAACAAAATACGGTTAGGATAAGCCTGTGACCGTCATTTGCAGGGACTTTGAACCCTTCATTAACGTTAAGATAAACTGAAATGAGGCAACTCAAGGTAATAGTTCACATCATCTGCAAGATGTCATGTTGTGGTGTTTCGACGATTCAAAGAATCTGATTTTATTCTTGACGAAAAAGCAAGGGGTTGTCGCAATTCCGACGGGTCGACTGGGTCGCTACAACTTCCGCGATGCTTATGACCAATTTATCACTATTGAATTATTTTTCCCCCTTTCTCCTGTCAGCATAGTTTCCAAATTTCGATTTTCGATTTCAAAAATTCGATTTCAGAAATCGATTGACAAATAAAATGTACAAATAATAATAATAATAAAATTATGTTTATGTACTTTATGTACCTACACTATCTTTAACTGCGAGACTATTTTTTGATTTAAGAATATTAAAATTGGGTAAATTTGGGAAAATCAGGAAAATTGGGAAATTTTGGGAAAATAGGGAAAACATTTTTCCAAAATAGTCCCTGCTCTTGAGACACTTCTCATCAGGGGCCCATTTCGGTTCGTTTAAACGCGAGGATATTTTTCCATAAAGCACTGGTGTCCAAAGGTGCCAAAGACATGCAAACACCCCATTACGAGTAACAAAAAACGGTTTTGTGTTGGTGCAGCAAATTTTCAATTTATTTATCGTATATATGTTTCATTTTTACATACAATATATACTATTAGCCCAACACATACACAATCATGTTATATTTAAATAATTGTAATTAAAATGTTTTTTTTATTTATTTTTCATTTTATTAATTTAGTTAATATATTATTTCGCAAAATTATTTTTTGTTGTTGTCTAGACTTTATTTATTTTCCCAATACATTATACTATACACATTTACTTACGTGTAGAATAATAATTTCAAAATTAATAAATAATTTAAAGTTTGTTTTGTTTTAATTTATAATTTATTTATATTTTTTTAATAATCTATGAATATTGTTTGTTAAGAACTTTACAATTGTTTTCCTTTCTATATTTTGTCCTCATAATTACTTTTCATTAAATTTAAAAAATATTTATTGTTTTATGGTTGACATTGGTTTTAATTTTTTTTTCAATTTTTTTTTAAATTTAAATTTTTCTGCAACCAATTTCAACTTTTCGTATGATGTTTCGTAATTTAAAAATTAACTTGATATCGAAATGAAATCGATATACAATAACAAAGTGACCTTCTTTTCATTCAGCTTGCTGGAAAACATCTTGTCAATTTTGTTCTTTGACAGCAAGAATAAAAAGCGATTCAAATAAAGAGTAAATCAACGTAAAGTGTTCTAATGATTCATCCTTTATTAACATTCCTATAGTGAAAACAAAGTAACAATTTTATTGGTTTTGCTTTCATTTTTTATAATTTCTTTACATATTTAATAGTTTGAATAATGAAAAGCCTTACGGTTTATAAGATCAATTTATTTTTTAAATTTTCATTATTGTTTTTTTAATCATTTCGTCCGTAATTATCCCTTTCCTTTCAGAGAGATGATAACAGATGGCACTACTTCCGCCTCGGTGGAAGTCACGCCATCTGTTTTCATCTCTCTGTTTCCTTCATATCCAACGAATCATTTTATGTTCAGAATTTCATTTCATGTTTCACTATGTCGTTGATTATATTGAGTATTGTTTATTGAACGTAAAGTAACTGTCTTCGAATCAAACAATCGAAATATGGTCATCGAATGGTCAATTCTTCGAGTGTTAAAATTGTTGATTTAATTTACATTTAATAAGACAAAATTTTCATTTCACAAATGATAAATCTCAAATTCTAACTATTTTTTTTATCGTAACCACATAAACTTATAACCAATAAACAGTTGGTTCTGACTTGCGGGAATGCAACGAAGTTTTGGTACTGTTACGATGTCTACAAATTAAAATTCCAGTTTTTAATAACTTTTAATATTTCCTTTTTGTTTCTAAATAAATCATCAATTGGTGCGTTTAGTGCGATGAAGTAGCGTCGGCTTGTGTCAATATGAAATGTTTGACAGTTGATCATTTCGTCATGAATTTCGGTATGCTTTGACAGAAGCCGATGCTACACTAAGCGCGTCAATTTATATTGACAACCTTACAAATGTCACAATTCATAGATTTTCTGATTTACTAAGGTGTGCTATGACACTTGACAGTTCAGATATAAAAAATAAAAAAAAATTACAAAAAATCTGAAATTTTAATTAGCAAAAATTGTAGAATAAATCAAGGGCGAAATTTAAAGACGGATGCTATCTAAAAATCGTTTACTTAGGCAAATTATTTATAAATTTTCTTTCTTTTTTATTAAATTTTCCAGAGCTGCAAACAATAATTTATTGTATGGGTTGACATAAATGTGTTCCGCAATCGAAATTCAAAATTTTTTTTTGTAAAATATGGAGATGGTTGGTGTTATTCATTTTAATAATATTTTATGTGAGACACCGAGATAGATAGAGGGAGCCTTTTCCGTAACACAAAGCAATTTTTCCTAACTAGTGCTGAAATATCTTTATTGTGCAACAAGTAAGAAAAAACATTTTTCTTAACTTGTGTGAAAGTACTTTACTTGCTTATGATTTTTCAGAGCTCGCCTTCGGCTCGCATCGGAAACCTCGTGCAAAAAAGTCTTTTCACTTGCGTCAGGAAAACTACCATTTCACAACGTCTGGAATCGTTACTAGAAGTTGGGGATCTAACTTTCTCACACTTGTCGCAGCGTCGATGACAATGGTAAAAATCGCTTTGTTACGAAAAACTTGGCTCAAGCACTTATCGAAATATTTGTTTCGATTTCGCTTTGACAATTTGCATGCATTTCGACTCGTGCATCGAGAATAGAATATTTTTTCTTAATTTTCGGTCTAAGAACTTAACTGTATAGGACTCGAAGGAATGTTATTTTATGTGAAAATCACTTCATTCCTTCGTTTCGGAACGATGAAAACAACCAATTTCTTCGATTTATTTCATAAATGTGTATGGATTACCCATTTCGGAAACCAAACGTGACAGAAGTCACATGTGAATGATTAAGAAATAATTACAATAAAGATAATGATCCTTCAATTTATTTATGTGTCCATTGTGTCGTAGATGCGTATAATTACTTCGTTAATATTTAACAGAGAACTTAATATGTTAGCACCGCTGCGCTGAGACTTTTGTCCCTTTTGTTTGACATCTATCTCACAGCAGTGGTGCCATCGCATCATTTCCATGATCTTAAAATTATATTTTCTCTTTTCTTTTCAAATATTTAGTTTAGAATTTATGATTTGAAGATGAGTCCTGTACAAGGGGAGAAGGTCCGGCTCCTCCAGATCCTGCTCCACTTGCAGGTGCTCCAGGTGCTGCTCCATTTGCAGGTTGTCCAGGTGCAACAGCGGGCGTTTGTGGTGGATAATAAACGGGTGCTTGTGGTTGCGCTTTTTCGTCCGGCATGAATTTTACTTTAATTGTTCGTGAAAATAAAATGAAAAAGTAATTTTTATTGACAATTTGATGATCAAAGTTGTGATACCGACAAACGCTAGTTACTAGTCGATCAAACGCACGTACATACGTACGTACACACACACACACACACACACACTTACAGACACACGCACACAAGTTAAATTAAGTGTACATACTCAACACATACTTCTAAAGCACATCAACAGTTTTGTTATTCTAAAAGAGAAGGTGGTAAAAACAGAAATTTTCGTTTGAAGGATAAAATCATTGGATATGGTGAAATGTTTAGCATACTCTTCGCACAAAATACATCGTAGTTTTTCTAAACAATAAAAATAAAATGTACACACGGTGCTTTTAATGTAAATAGTTTTTGTTTTGTTCTACCCAACAAATTACACCTACTAATATAAAAGATAGTTTTTGGTTAAAATAGAAAACCTTTGCGATTTTTGTTGAATTAGAAGGTATCCATTGATAGCGTAGATGTGTTGGTTCTCGTTGGTTGATATTATATTTTTTATTGGTATTTTGCTGAATTGGAAGAATAATATGAAAATAGAATATAATTAAAAATAAAAATAATTTTTTGGCTTTAAAATTATATGGAATAAGACACTTCACGTCAAAATGGTTGTTGTGTCCGTTTATTTATTACCTTTACAACAGACAACGAAAAACTAGTTATTTACTAAACCAAAATAGGAAAAAAGTTCCTGAGGTTGCAGATAGAACTGATTTTTATCGTCTTTTACTACACGCGTGAATATTATACTCTGTATTATCATATTATACATCTTCCCAGAATATTTGTACTACTTTTACAGTTATTGGCTTTGGCATAAATCGTCTGAGATGACTATAAGTATATTTGTCTTGCCATGGTCATATTATGTTTGTGATACAAATATTCTTAGAGTTAATATTATTCAAGTGCTACTACCTCGATCCACAGCCACTAAAATGGGTTATTGATACCTTCAAGCCCTACAAGTCGCCAGGGAGCGATGGGATCTACCCAGTAGTTCCTCAAAAAACAGCTCAGTAATAACGCCTCTGAAAAGGATTATGCAGGCCATCCTGGCCTTGGGATACATTCCGAGGTGATGGAGGAAACTGCTGGTTCTCTTTATACCTATACCGGTCGTATAACCTATGACCAAGCTAATTCGTACAGACCGATCAGTTTAACGCTCGGCTTAACGTCTTTTGTCTTGAAGACTTTGGAGGTGGTGTGCGACAGATACATAAGAGACATCATTCAGAAGATAAAGCCTTTGCACAGGAATCAGCACGCCTACCTTTCAGGTAAATCCGTGGACACTGTTCTCCCTGAAGTAGTGCATGAGCTAGAGAAGAACATGAAGCACAATCAACTCACGCTAGCGGGATTTATCAACCTAGAAGGAGCCTTCAGCAACTCCCGCTGGCAGCATTTATCGGTGACGGGTATTATCCACCAGGAAATTATCCCCCAGACTGAAGAAAATAGGAATTATCGGCCAGGGAATTATCCCCCAGGGAATTATCCCCCAGACAAATGGGAATTGTCACCCAGAGAATTATCTCCCAGGAATTATCACCCAGACAAATGGGAATTATCACCCGGGAGGGCATTTTCCTTATACAAATCTTGTGTTTTAGATACAATCCAAGAGGTATTTTCCTGGTACACCCGCTTCCCATTTGTTCCCATTTCTGAGGATAATTCCCTGGGTGAAAATTCCCATTTTTCTGGGCGATAATTCCTGGGCGATAATTCCCTGGGTGATAATTCCCATTTGTCTGGGGGATAATTCCTGGGCGATAATTCCCATTTTTTTAGTCTGGGGGATAATTCATAACAAGACCACTTTTAGCGCGATAAATGCTGCCTCGAGGAGGTGTGGCTTGGACAGGACCCTAATCTGTTGCATGTTGGCGATGCTTGGCAAAAGGCTACTGACGGTAGGACTGGGTTGCCGGACATAGCCTGTCTCCAATGACGAGTGTTACTACCGATCCTTTGGAATATGACAGTCGATGACCTGCTAATTAAGTTAGGAACGTCGCGATACCTAGCAATATGCTATGCCGATGACATTGCGATATTCGTGCCGGGACCCTTCGAAGAAGTGCCAGGCCAACTATTGCAAAGGGCCGTCAACCTAGTGGAAGAGTGTTGTAACAGGTCAGGAATATCGGTAAACCCCGACAAAACCGACAAAACTGGTACTATTTACTAACAGGAATAAGGTCCGAGCTATCAGGAAGCCAAAGCTGTTCGGATAGCAGCTAGAGATGACGAAAAGGTCAAATACCTTGGCGTCATTCTAGATGAGAAGCTGACGTGGGACGACCACATTACAGAAAGGATGTACAAAACGACAAGAATCTTCTGGCAGTGCCGAAATGCGATCGGTAGGAACTGGGGTCTAAGACCTTCACCTCTGCACTGGTTGTACAAGGCGTCAGTGAGGCCAATACTGAGCTATGGCTACATGTTGTGGTCTCACAGAGCGAAGGTAATGAGTGTGTTAAAGAAGCTGACCCATGCCTTAGCATAACGGGAGCGATGGCCTCGACTCAAACGGTAGCTATAGAAATCTTGCTCTCACTGAGCCCCATTGATTCATCCCTGAAACAGGAGGCTGAATTGATTGTAGCGATGTTGTACAGTGATGACCATAGACGGCGCTGGACAGAGGTATGGGGCACGCAGGCATCCTAAAATCTCTGAAGGATGACTTCAGAGAAATAGAAATGCCTAGCGACCGTACCTGCACTGTATTTAAATTTGAGAAAAACTTCGAAACATTCCTCCCGAATAGGGAGGAGTGACTCAGCGTGCTCAGTGGAGAGTGACGTTGTATTTTACGCAGATGGCTCGAAGACGGATGAAGAAACAGGGATGGGCATTTATTGTGAGGAGCTAGGATTGAGTTCATCGGTCTCCCTCGGAAAATATGCCACAGTAGATCAATCTGAAATCCTTGTCATCACACAGAGCTGCGAAATGCCTAAAGAGAGGTCAAGGGCATTGCTATGTGCTCTGATAGTAGGTCAGAGTTAGACGCGCTGTCGGGTTGCAAGCTGTCAGCAAAATCGGTTCTGGAGGCACGAGAAAGCCTAGAGACCATATCCCAAAACAACGAGGTAGTTCTGATGTGGGTACCAGGCTACTCCGACGTTCCAGGAAACGAAAAAGCGGACGAACTGGCAGGGGAAGGTACTAAGAAAAGAACCCAAGGGCCCGAACCGTTAATCGGTTGTCATGAGGCACTTGTAGCGGCGCCTTTACCAAATGTCCTTTGTTTTATCTCAAGAACCAAATGGCTAAGGTTGCCAAACGGAGCCTGACAATGAGAGATCATTATTATCGTCACCAAACCAACCATCATCAAGCAGAACAATAAGCAGGAATACCATCTCCATCACCCTCCACCTCACTACACCTAATACGAAACCAACTGGGGAGCACCACAATGGTCCCAAAGAAGATGGCCTAAGTGCTCACATCCGTGGACACCGCACATTGATATATTCATTGTATTTTTAAAATGGGTTACACCTAACTTATAAATCAATCAATCATGCAGCCTCGGTAACTTTCATCATTTATTTGGGTGCACAGCTATGAGGTACTAGTACTAGGTACTAGTGTAACAAGCAAAAGGCGCTGGAAACACTAAAAAATGTTTCCTCCCTAAATGCCTATTGAATTTTACCTGGTAAGTCACGTGACTCATTTTCGTTAACTACTTTAAAGTTAGCAAAGAATTTGACGTGAAGAGGCTTAACGTTGTTTTTACATCCAATTGTTAAAATAATCTTCCTATTTGTCGATACAATAGAGTACCAACCAACATTTTCCTTTACATTGCTTTTAAAGATAGAAGTGCACTCTTCAAATTTTCGTTTTAATTTTTCGTTGTGCCCACAGGACATTCAAAATATAAAAAATATTATATATGTACACAGCCAAACATTTATTTCGTTCACACATTCACCGAGGGGTTCGTGATTTAAATTTGAGCCGTCGATTAGACCGCTCCCAGATGTGAGCTTAAAATCTTGTCGACATTTGCCAGGTCTCAAGAAATTTCAAAAAAGTATGTGTGGACAGACAAAGTGATTTTAACTCCATATAGTGAGTCGCCGCTTAGACCACCGTGCTGTAGATGACCTTGCGGAAAGTTGTATAACGCAGTCATTTGATGTTCAAAATATCACTCGAAGGAAGCCGCGTGAGTATGACAAGACATGTGTTTTACCTAATAACCGCCACACATTTAGAACATTGATATTTGAAACCATATCTTAAGCAATCAACGGCGGCACATATGATAAAAGAAAATAAAATAGGTGAGTCCACACGTCTAAACCACTTTTTGTCTTCCTTCATTTCCATGAAATGATTTGGTATTAAGAGGTTGCTGCTCCTCATTGAGAAAGTTTAAACGAACCATGAGAGTAAAGAAAATCTCAAAAGTATGAAACAAAATGGCATATTACACTTGTCTTTCTTGTTCGCATAGAAAGTAGTGACATCTTTCGAAAATTTAAGTCGCCAATGATTATATTCGCCGTATTAAAGAACGTGGAAGATTCAGAGTACACACTGCTTACAAAACAGCCATCTGTCGGAATTTTTTCAACTAATGAAAATTTGTATGGAAAAAGTCGTAATTTTCTGTAACGTTTTTCTCCTAAAGCCTAAAGCTTATGTCGTCATTACATACTTAACCTATTCCCAAACAAAATTGCGGAAACACTTTTGGAGAAAACATTTACATTTGCTAGAAATGTGAATTCTAATATTTCACTGCAAAAGTCAGTCTTTCAGCTTTTTCACTTAAAAAACACTTCAAAACGCCGTGAAAAATTGGAATTCATATTTCTAGCCAATGTAAATGTTTTCTCCAAAAGCGTTTCCGCAATTTTATTTGGGAATAGGTTAAGTATGTAATGACGACATAAGCATTCGTTTTCATTTAAGACTTTAAGAGGAAAACGCTACAGAAAATTGCGACTTTTTCCATACAAATTTTCATTATTTGAAAATATTCCGACAGATGGCTCTTTAGTAAGCAGTGTGCACTCTTAAATATGAAATTTTAGAGAATATGATTGAGTGGTACAATTTAGGACTAAAGGAATTTTTAAGAAGAAATTTTAAGATTCTCTTGTTATCATTTAGATAATTTTCTATGCAAATTTAAGTTCTTCATCAAGTGCTTCTTTTGATTTTCATAGTAAAATTTAATGAATTACTGGGATACAAGAGAAGCTTGTAAGTTCCTATCAGAGCTGCTGATCGTATGACAAAATGATGTTCAGTGTTTGGTTTCAAAGCGGCAAAGAAGACTAAATCCACAAAATTACTTGCACCGATTAAGGCCAATTTTAACTTTACATAACCTCAAATGCATCATCCTTATTTCTAAGTTATTTTTGTTTGTTGGGTTCAATGAGATATGAAACATTTGATATGGCGGCTGTGTTATCCACACCACACAAAACAAAATGTCACATGGAAAAATTTGTCTTTGCATTTTTTACGGTGACGTAAGAACGCGTTCATAAATGACGTTTGCGTTAGGAGGGAGGGGGGATCTGAGAAAACAGACACTTCATACAAAAAAACCTTAATTTGTATGGAACATTGTAGACAAGGGGAGGGGGGTCTTAAAACCCGGAAAAGATGTGGACGTCATGAACGATATCTAATGTCAAGTGATGATTTGAAGTTTATATATGGAGATTCCAGCCGCCATATCAAGTGTCTGAAAAAAAAACGTTATCAAATCAAAACTGACAAGAAAATGCCTAAATATAGTTAAGATCTCTCGGACACAAAACACTTTTGTTGAAAAGAGTCTGTTTTTACATTGGGAGGAATGTTTGTTGCAACGAAAAAAAAGTAAAATAAAAATGTAATAAATGTGTCATGGCGTGTGATTTTTCAACATTCAGCAATTTCCATTCGACAAAAATGCTGTGACATGCTCATCTAGTACAACATTTTGTGTTTCCGCTTGCAAACTACTACTACACGATCGCAACATTCTACATACATTTGGAAAATCAGTGTCGTAAAAGAAACTATTAACAGTTACTCCGAAACACAAATCGTAGGTGCTGGTGAGGTGCTCTTAATTCTACTTCATGCGTAAATAATAAAGAAATTAACAAAAATACTAAGCAAAAGGATAGTAGAGTCTTTGAGACAAGACGATCTGAGCTTATTGAAGAGATAGAAAACAGAGTTTTATTCGAGTGATAAGTGTCATTAGTCCGGACGCTTGTGTCATCCCATAACAAGTATAGAACTAAATTTTTTTCTTGAGTACCGATAACTGGCATTATCGGTAATATTACCGTTTTATTCAAAAAGTAAAAGCCGCCATAACTCAGCCAAAACGCAACATTTCTCAACAAACTTTTTTTTGCTGGAAAGGCACACTTATTAGTCACATGTCATGTCGTAAACACCGCAAACTTTGAATTGAAAGGTTTTCGCAAATATCTCAGCAAGTAAAAAGGGATGACCCATATCTCTAGAACTATGAGAGGTAGAAAGTTGCTTCCGAAGGCGAAGTTGTAAGTAATAAAATTTTAGACAAGACGTGTGTCAGGGTTTTAGGGAAAAATGGTCCAATTCTGGGATATGACCCTTCTAGTATTGGAAGGGATGACCCATATATCTAGAACTATGAGAGTGAGAAAGTTGCTTCCTAATCAAGTCATAAGCTAGTATTCTAATCTTTTAACCCACTGCTAATTGTCTTCTTATATTTTATGTGATCCTCTTGGGCTCTACATAATGCATTAATTTCCTTTTGCCCCGCGTAAAATAATGAAAAAAACGACATTTTTTGTTGTTGTTCCCGTCTGGACCCTTCAGTGACGTTTAGGGTCATATATTGGGCGTTTCTCAAGATGCTTTTGGGGGGCATCGACAATTCGTTGCTTATAACCGTACCTTTCGAACGCAACCACTCATTGAATATTAGCTATCAAAATGGCCGCTGGTGAGGGCTTCAAAGTTAGCGGTTTCAGCGGTTAGTGTTTCCGGGAAATTAATGGCTTTCCACCATTTTAGGATTTAAGAAAAATGTGTCTGATAGATATGCCTTTCCAACAAAAAAAATTGCTTAAAAATGTTACGTTTTGGCTGAGTTATGGCTGTTTTTAGTTTAGTTTTGATTAAAACTGTAATATTACCGATAATACCGATTACCGATACTCAAGAAAAAAATTTGGTTCTATACTTCTTCATTCTCTATCAGAGAAAACCAAAAGAAAATCGTTATAATGCAAATCCCATGGAGTCACTTTTTCTGACACAAGCGACCGGACTAATTGTGTGCATAAGATAACCTAATTGCTTGAATAATCCCTTAACTGAT
Organism: Pseudolycoriella hygida; assembly: GCA_029228625.1. NCBI lineage: Eukaryota > Metazoa > Arthropoda > Insecta > Diptera > Sciaridae > Pseudolycoriella > Pseudolycoriella hygida. Next base: position 122,005,738 of record CM055404.1, read on the forward strand.
ATTTCAAAATTACTTTTTCATTCCAAGGACGGAAAACTGCTTTTTTCGGTCCTATTTTAAAAGAGAAACGCAGTTTTCTGAAGCCTCGGTATGAAAAATATTGTACGAAAGTCGAAAAAATATATGTTTTTGACTAGTGTGATTGCAGCCCTTGGAGTCGCCGCGGGCTGTAAACCTCACACTCATCAAAAACATTATATTTTTCCTAGTTCCTAGTTATTTCAGAGAATTTTAGTTGCAAAACTCTCCGCTACTTTCTGACTAAATTTTTGTCGTTCTCCAAACACTGGTAACTCAATTCTCAACATGAAGCACTATATTAAGAGTGAACTGTAAGGGGTCATGCGTACGCAGTTTGTTTGATGTTTTTGAC
>CM055404.1:122006245-122028832 GCA_029228625.1 Pseudolycoriella hygida
CTTGGAATGTTATACGTCATCTATATTCAACCAGTCGGCTTCCTCTACGTCGTCTCGAGCTATGATTGTCAACAGTTTGTAACAACTAATCAAAATTAATTTTTTTTTTCTGTGTACGTACAATCGTGCTCGACACCCCCCCCCCCAACGTACGCTTCCGTACGAATTTTAAACCCACCCCCCCCCCCCCCCAAGGGCTTAACGTAATTTGTGTATGACCCCTAAGCACTGGTTTGCACTTAAAAGAAGATCACTCCGTTCTGAAACTGAGAGAAGAAAATTTGTTTTAGTGCAAATCCAGCCTAAAATCCTATGATTTTCGGTTAGTCACAGTGTGAAAGTAAGATCAATTATGCAGAAGAACAATTTTACGCTCTTTACACTTTACAAAAATGTTGGTGTCGCAACAAGAACACTAACAGGTGGTTAATGTGAAACTAAAAACAGATATAGAGATCTCAAGTTTTGTCTGAACGTGTCGCTTTTAAAAAGTTCTTTCATCTTTTGTCAACAAAATAATTACAGAGCCTAACATTTGAATCACAAATTAAAAAACTATTTACCAAACAGAACGACGGTTTTCCATCTGTTGTGTTAATTTTTCTGATTAGTAAACTGTACAGTTTGTACGGTTCACAGATTGGAGACTACAAGATAAGAATCTTCTTCTTCAAGTTATCACCTTATCATCGAAAGTATAGCAGTAAAAAAGTGAGAAATTTAGACGAGAAGATTTTCTAAAAGTTTATTTTAGCCAAAGGCGATTGTGAGATAGGCGATGAGCTATTGCAGTCCTTAGACAATGCAAGAGAAAGATGGCTTAAAACGCTGGAAAATATGGATTTCACACGTTCGGGCCGAAAAGCGTGGGCAACGATCCGTCGGCTAGGTGCATCAAATACGAGGGTGAGTAAAGAATGCTCAATAACGGCAGACCAAGTAGCGTCCAGATTGGTCCAACTCACGAAGGTAAGCTGGACAAGAAATGGATGTCAAAAGTTAGGAACAAACCGAGACGTAAGAGAAGGCTGTTGTCGCATAATCTTGTATTTTCTCATTAATTTACCACTGACGAAATCGCTGAGGCCATCTCGGCAATTAAAACTGGGAAGGCTGCGGGATTAGATCACATCCATACCGAATTTGTAAAGAACAGTCGGCCCAGGGCTATCGAATGGTTGCGATGTTTTTTCAACGCCGTCCTACGTACGAAAAACGTTCCACCGGGATTCAAAAAAACGGAAGTCATCGCAATCTTAAAGCCAAGGAAGAAGTCTGATTCAGCGGAAAACTTCCGCCCTATATCATTACTTAGCACCCTGTACAAGCTGTTTGAGAGGTTACTGTACAAGCGAATCAGCCCAAAAATTTTCCAAAGAATACCGGTAGAGCAAGCTGCTTTCCGACCGGACAGAAGGACGACCAAACAAGTTCTTTCGACACAGTGCGGAGGCATGGCGTGTTACTCAAATCCGTAAAGACAATTGAATGTGAAACCCTGTACACACTCTTGAACAACATGCTCAGCAATCGGTTGATTTATGTGCATTTGGGCAGCGACGTCAGTCGACGTAGAATACTTAACGAAGGCCTTCCTCAGGGCGCATCCTGTCGTCATGTATACTATTTCTGCTCTACATAGGAGACCTTCGCAGATGACTTCGCCTGAACTGTTCAAACTAAAACGTTTCTGCAACTGGAAGTATCTCTGGGACTTGACCTTTATGTCATGGGAAAATATTTTGCAAAATTCCGCCTCCAAACAAGACCACCGTCTCAGCATTCCATCTCTATAACAAACAAGCATGGCGTAAACTGCGAGTACGTTTCCAGGGCGTGGATCTAAAACATGATTTTTATCCAAAATATTTGGGAGTCACACTGGATAGGTCATTAACGTACAATACGAACAGTCAACGAATTGTAGCCAGATCGAGCCTAGGATTAATCTCCTACTTAAATTAGCAGGAACAACGTGTGGGGCTGACGCCATCGTGTTAGGAACAACCGCTATCGCACTTGTTTTTCCAGCCGCTGAGTATGGAGCCCCAGTTTGGATTGCAAGTGCACATACTCATCGCATTGACGTAACATTGAACAAAGCACTGCGAATAATCACCGTTACAGTCTCCTCAACACCAACGGAATGGCTGAGCGTATTGGCTAACATGGAACTACCGGAAGTTCGTAGAATGAAGGCTTTCCTATGGCAGTGGAACAAGTTAATGAGCTTGGACGAATTACCAATCTAGAATGACCTGAGAAATGTGCCACGGCTGCGACTTTCTTCCCGTAAACCGCCCCGGCTGATTCACGAGCAAATCGACTACCCGTACTGTCCAGCTGATCATTGGAAAGCGATCTGGGAACAGGGTAACGTCCGCTATCACGACCTCGTTGACGACCCCACGGTTTTGAAATCCCGAGAAAAGCCTGGGTGAACTTAAACCGACTACGCACAGGACATGGCAATTGCTCTCACTTCTTGCATCTTTGGGATCTGGTGAACTCGACAACTTGTGACTGTGGTGCGACAGATCAAACACCACAGATCAAACAATGCGACATATCACTAACGACTGCCCTAACAAGATGTTTTGGGGTGGAATAAATAGACTTAACGAAGGGGCCGTGGCTTTGCAACCTCGATTTGGACCTATGAATTTGATTTGCTTTCCGACTATGATTTGATATGAGAAATTTAAGTCTTCGTAAATTTTTGCTACTAGTAGATTGTTAACGCCATACGATAAATAATAAATAAAAGCAGATGGCATTGTGAGCAAAAACTTGTTAAAAACATTGTGGTTTGCAGTCTCAAAGTTTTGAAGAACAACAGAATATTCTGCACTACTGAGCCACAACATTTGGTTGCAAGTCTGCAGCACATTGCAGCAAACAATACCGACCAAAATTCGTTCATTTCATCGAATTGTATGAACTTTCGACGTGATTTTGCATGCAAAGTTTATGTAAATGTGAAAAAATCGCCCTAGTGACGTAAATAACAGTTATATGCGATTAACAGAAATGAAATTACTTTACGTCACTAGGAGAAACACAATTTCATGAGAATGATTTTGCATTCCGAGGCAAGACGGCAACGTGTCGGCTAAATTTCATATGCATCATGCGGCACATTTCTTAGTTTATATTTGACTGATGAGAAGCTATTGTGGCGCTACCCACGTTACACTCTAGCTAACCACAATATTATAGAAAATAAACAAAAGAGTTCTCTTGTATTTTTCTGAGACATTTGCATAAATTTTCTAAGAAAAAAGTCAAATGTAATGTGGGTAATGGTAGAAAGGCCCTGATCCGTCATAGAATAGTGACTAAAAACGAATGCAACTTTGGCTTGGGAGAAGAAACATACTAGCACATTATCACATTCACGTTCACCAGATATTTGACCCGCTGCCTAAAAATAGGTCATCTCAGTCTGATAAATCGACTTACTCGAAGCATAAGAAAACGCATTTTTCTACTTTTTCAGCTTGATTTTTATTAGGCCTGATGAGAGAGGGAAATAGTCGATTCAATATTTGGGAGAGAGACAGTTGTCTTATGCATGATTAATTTGGAAATATCCCAATCTGCTTAATTTCTCTCTCTCACTCTCATTTTTATAGACTATTTCATTTAAGAGAGAATTCATCGATGGTGACGACGCTAGTTTTTTGTATGAATTCGACAATATCTCCATGCAATAAACTCACCTAGACGAATTCTCTCTCAAATGAAATAGGCTATTCGCATCTTCATACAAAATGAGAGAGATAGAAATTGAGGAGTATAGATATTTCCAAACGAGTTGATGGGGAAGGAAGTTTTTGTGTAAAATAAACCCGTGACAATAGTATATTGTTAACCAAGGGACATAATGGCGCGGATATAGTCGAGGTGAAGTGAATGTCCGAGGGGCTATGCCCCAAGGAATATTCACGTACCAAGACTATAATCAAGCTATTTATCCCTTGGTTAACAAGTTTATGTCATTTATATAATATAATAATACAATTAATATAATTCCTCATTTGACTCGTGGCTTCTTGTTGATTTCCTTTGAGATTTGACGTCATGATATTATAGTCGGACTATAAAGAAAATTATAGTCGGATTATAATGAAAATTATAGTCGAGTCGACCATAATATGCCTATTATATACCTCCCAGTGTGTATGAAACTCGACTATAATATGGTCGTTATACCCCTACTTTCAGGTATATAAAAGGCTAATTATATGCCCGAATGATATGAAAGACATTTTTCTCTCTCTCACTACCCGAGGAGTTTATTAATGTAAAATAGTTAAAAGCGAAGGGAGAAAGAGCCTATTCTTCAATAGCACGCTCTCCCCGAATAAGAATTTTTTTGTGGCAAAGCGTTTGGAGTTTTGTGCTTAACAAACTTAGCATAACATTGGTAAGGAAATTCTTCTAGGCTAATTGATAGAGAAGAAATAAAAAAGAACACTAACGGGAAAGGAAACTGTTTGAAGCCAATTAAACAGTTAATTGTCCAATTATACAGTGAAAACATTTTCAAAACAAAAGTTTTAACAAAAAGTAAACAAAATATTTAAATAAATTTATAGAACAAAATTACGACACTTATTAGTTACTCTAATTTTGTTTTTCATATAAATTCTATTTACGTGAAGCGTCGAACCTTTTGTTTTACTTTTTTTATTTTTGGTTTAATAATTTTTTTATTGAGAATTAATTTTTAGGCGATAACTGGCGAATTTTATGTTAGTTGTCTACATGAAGTTTGCTAAAATGGGAATAAAAATAAATAAATTAAAATAAATTACTCGAAATTGGTGAAACATTTTTTTTGGTCTCAAAACTGAAGAAAAATGTGTCTTTCTGTTAAGTTACGTGCTTTTCTACGGAAATCTTTCTGTAGAACTGAAAGGATATTGTGATGGAATATTTTCTCATGGATTGATCTATGGTTTGTGTTGCAATATATATATATTTTAGTAAAAGTTGAAGTTAAGTATTTATGCGTTTCTCATAAAAAGTCTTATAGAAAAGTAGTTTTGTTAAACAAAATTGTATAAAGAGATAAATCATTTTCTGTCAAATTGAAATAAAAATCCGAGTTTCATTTGTTGTTCACAAAATAGCAAATCATTTACTTACATACAAGTATCCCGATTATTACAAGACCAATGACGCCCATAATTATCATCATCTGAAAATAAATCAGTTTTGTTTAATAAAGATGTCGGTGTGCATTAATTGAAGTTTGCATGCTCCAATTGTAATTCTATTAGACATAAACTTTGCATAAAATAAATTGCTTCATAATTATACCAGGGCCTATTTTACAGAAAGTTATTTCTACAATTTCTTAACTTTCTTCAAGTTTCCTGATTTTCTGAAAATGGGGGAAACGCAGTGTTGACGAGTCAATGCAGTGTACGAGTCAATGCAGTGTTGACGAGTCAATGCAGTGTTGACGAGTCAATGCAGTGTTGACGAGTCAATGCAGTGTTGACGAGTCAACGCAACGTCGAATCGTCAACACAACGTTGACTCATCAACACAACGTTGACTCGTCAACACAACGTTGACTCGTCAACACAACGTTGACTCGTCAACACAACGTTGACTCGTCAACACAACGTTGACTCGTCAACACAACGTTGACTCGTCAACACAACGTTGACTCGTCAACACAACGTTGACTCGTCAACACAACGTTGACTCGTCCACACAACGTTGACTCGTCCACACAACGTTGACTCGTCCACACAACGTTGACTCGTCCACACAACGTTGACTCGTCAACACAATGTTGACTCGTCAACACAATGTTGACTCGTCAACACAATGTTGACTCGTCAACACAATGTTGACTCGTCAACACAATGTTGACTCGTCAACACAATGTTGACTCGTCAACACAATGTTGACTCGTCAACACAATGTTGACTCGTCAACACAACGTTGACTCGTCAACACAACGTGTGACCGTCCACACAACGTTGACTCGTCCACACAACGTTGACTCGTCCACACAACGTTGACTCGTCCACACAACGTTGACTCGTCAACACAATGTTGACTCGTCAACACAATGTTGACTCGTCAACACAATGTTGACTCGTCAACACAATGTTGACTCGTCAACACAATGTTGACTCGTCAACACAATGTTGACTCGTCAACACAATGTTGACTCGTCAACACAATGTTGACTCGTCAACACAATGTTGACTCGTCAACACAACGTTGACTCGTCAACACAACGTGTGACGCGATTATATGCCACAAACATATGTAAATTATAATATTCACAGCATCTTTTTCTTTTACAAAAAACGAAGCATTGGCAGTCACAATTTTCATTATTAACAAAGGAATTTGAGAGCATCGTTTTCTCATCACTTCTTCTCTTCGTACCAATACACTTAGGAAAATATCTACAAGCGACGTGGGAATTGTGTTTATAATGTACGCCGCCGATGTATTATATACGCGGTGAATGTATTATAAACGTTATTTAAGTATTGTGTAGTATGCCATACGTAACTAACGTGTTATAAGCTCACATAATACGTGCACGACGTTCGTAATACGTGCACGGTGGATAAAATGCGTCGGCGGCGTTTTTAATAAACACAATTCCTACGTCGTCGGACAGGTTATGCCCGCCTACATAGTCAACTATGTATTTGACGACGTATACGGGCATAACCTGGCCCGTAGATATTTACCTCAGTGTAAGAGCATTCTTTTGAAGGCAAAACATTGAACCCAAAGACTACGAGTGTAGCCGTTTTTCATTTCTTTCTTTCAAACCGACATTACTAAGATGTGCGCAACTAAATTATCCGTTTTTGTCCGCTAGTTTGAAAGAAAAAGTTCGAGGCATAAAGTGGAACAAACTTTTTTGCGGCCACTGTCAGAGCAGAGACGTCAAGGAGACCTGCTGGTTTTTCAGACTGTATGTTTTTTACGATTTCAGGATCCCTCAAGTGTAATCGAAAGAGGGCATAGAATCACATGGTCCAAACAAATCGATACCAACAAATCAGCTGTATGGCGTCATAGTGTCGTTCGTGAGTAGTCACACCTGAGAGCAATTTCACTCAGTTAGCTAAGTGATCATAAAAACTCATTTATTTTACACCAAACCCGAACAGTGGGGCCTCGCTCGAGAAAATGTTTTCCCGATTTTCTTGACATGTAAAAAAACACGAAAACGAGAAAATGTCACATTATCGAGAAGATGTTCTCGTAAATAGACAAATGAAAAGTGGGTATAATTGCAGTGCTTTTAGTATCGCATAATTTGCGATGGCTTTCCTGTTGTTTGCTCACGAAAAGCTGTTATTGGAGTGGAATGAAAAGATGTAATGGGAAAACAATGTTCTCCCGCAGAAGAATCGGTAGAAGCAAGAATGCGAAATGACCTAAAGAAAAAGTAAGTAATCCAAAAACTTTGTGAAATAGATCTTTTGCTGACACTATCTTTCTTCAAATTCTTACAGCAGGCCCTGAATTATACCCGCTGATCTTGGACTTAGGGGGTTTTGAGAATGATACACGCTTATGTCACTATTTTCGTCCATTTATAGTGGGTGACGGATGACGGGCGGTTCTAAAAAGAGTACAAGTTTTACATTCAAATTCACCACCATCGTGCTTAAACTCCGTAGGTACGCCTGTCCGTCCTCTGCCCGCAGGTTCTATGGTTTTCATCAAAATCTCCTTCCATTGTTACAATTGTCTTCAATTATGACGACCCCTCCCCCTGGAAGTAACAGACGTTTATTACTACACTTGTGACGTGTCTGTACTACACCAGAGTGGTAATCAGAGTAAAACCCTGAGAGTAGATTGTGGAGAGTTTTGGGGCTATTCATAAATGACGTCACGCTTGCTATAAAATCCACAAAGTCCATAACTCCAAAGTGGTGATAGATTTGGTTGATAGTACTCCGGCCTACCGCCAAACACACTTCCTATTTGGGCGGGTAGCCAGAATTCTACAAACGGAATTTGCTGTCCTGAATGAGTTAGTCGATAGGGCAGATAGAGCTGGGAGGTGGTATACAAGGTGGATCCGTTTATTATCGTCGAGTGATAACGAATCAGCAATAAAAAAATGTCCGTCTGTCCGTCTCCACTTTTTTTTCCAAACGGCTCGACCGATCACCGTAAACTTTCTTTTTCCTGAAAGGTACATGCCTCCCATGATTCAAGTTCGAAGATTAGCGAAATCGATCAAGTGGTTCCGGAGGTCGAGGAAGTGACCAAAAACATGGTTTTTCGAGGGTCGGTGAAGCTTTTTCGCAAATATCTCAGCAAGTATAGCACGGAAATTGCTCATGTTGGTGTCAAATGAAAGGATTTGATGTCAGAAAATTGGGAAAAAAAATTTGTGGGAATCGGGTCAAGATTTATTTTCTATGTTTTCGTCAGAAACCGGTCGAAATGAGTTGTAAACGTTAAATTAATTGATAATAAGTGGAAACCAGCCTAATAGTTAATGAATTTTCTGGAGATTTTGATTCTCACTGTCTCTGAGTCTCAGAGCGCTGAACGACTGATTTGAGAGTCAGCTTCAAAATCACCAGAAAATTCATGACCTTTTCGTCGGACTAGTCTCGCTTCCACTTATTATCAATTAATTTAACGTTTACAACTCATTTCGACCGGTTTCTGACGAAAACATAGAAAATACATCTTTTGAGGTTATGTATGAGGGGGAAATCAAACCTGTCACTTTGGCTAACAATTTTACCACTCTGAATTTTCGACCTCCATGTAAAAATAGTTTTCCCGAAATTTTTGAACATTTCTAAATCACGTTCATCGATTTTTACAAGGAATTTATGAATATGTCACGAGATTTATGAACACAACAATGACGATTTTACGCACGTCGGGGCACCGCGACTAATGGAATCGGCGAAATTGAGTTTATTGGCCATATACGAAAACAGTTTTTCGTGTTTATTTCCTTAACTATGCAATATGGAGATTCACTTTCAAAGGCAAAGTTGTAGAGAATGAAATTTTAGGGTAAACGTGTTTCAGGATTGTGGGTAAAAATGACACAATGCTACTATGACTACTCCTAGAATTGGGATGGATGACCCATATCTCTAGAACTATAATAGGTAGAAAGTTGCTTCCACAGGCAAAGTTGTACAGAATAAAATTTTAACGAACGCGTGTCTCAGGTTTTTGGGAGCAATCAGCTTGGAGAGAGTGTCAAAAAATCGCCTTAAATACCAACTTACCGATCCATAAAGACATAATGGCCGCACCAAACCGAAAAAGACTAAAATCACGTTCTCCTTTCTGGATCGTCTTTAGAGAAATGGACGTGACGAATGACTGGAAAGAGAAGTGGAAAAGCAGATGGACCAGTGCTAATGTCCATAACAAAGCCCTGATCGATGACCCAACCGCCGAAGTAGCTGGAGTTAATTTGCCCAGGCACGTGTGGCTCAGACTAAATCGAATACGCACAGGGCAAGGGTGCTGTGCATTTTTATTGCACCGATGGAACTTTCTCGACTCACCTCTGTGTCAGTGCGGCGAAATTCAAACGATGGATCATATAGTTAAAGACTGTGTTTTACACCGTTTCCATGGGAACGTTCAAGACATTCATTCGCTATCGATCGATGCGCTTAGTTGGCTAAACGACCTAAGTGTGAGCATTTAACCGGTTTTGTGTTATTGTATAATTGAAGATGCTATGTGATATTTTTTCTGTTTCTTTTATCTTTACTTTCCTTTGAGATCGAAATCTTTTGTGATATTTTGTATTTCAGTCATTTTTAAATAAATAAAATTGGGAAAGAATGCTTCAATCCTGGGATATGACCCCTTCTAGAATTGGGAGGAATGATCCATATCTCTAGAACTATAAGAGGTAGAAAGTTGCTTCCAAAAGCAAAGTTGTAGAGAATAAAGTTTTAGAGAACATGTGTCTCAGGGTTTTGGGTAAAAATGCCCCAATCCTGGGATATGACCACTTCTAGAATGTAAGTTACTGCTCAGCATTGGTACAAAAATGTATTTGGTCATAAAATTTACAAGAAAAATAAAATAAAATGAAGTAAGATGAAAATAAGAAAAGAAAAAGAAATCACAGCACGTAAAAAACTTCATTTAACCTATCCAAGTCTCTGAAAGTACCCATTACCGCCGCAGCGTTTCCTCTTTGGATGACCAGACTCAATCTCCGCTTAAGAAAGGACTTCGATCATGGTTCATTAGTTTTAATCCTAATCCTCTTGCTCAAGTCTTCAAAAAAGACGATGGCATCGCGTCCCCATGCGCTTATGGTTTCTACAGCAAAGGGTACGAAATAGTAGTTTTGAGCTATCAACGGCGCGTATTTTCTGACCTTCCGTTTAGCCTTTTCTTCCGCTGCTGCACCCGGTGTTCTTATGCTTAATCTTAGGATACTTGGTGCGAGGGTGTCCGTACATGTAGCGTCCCATATTAAAGTACGCCCCTTCGACCATGGTATCAACGACATGCCGTCTACGCGTTTGCCATCTTCTCTAACCAAGCCCACTGGCTCCAACTGTGCTGGTACGTCAGCCAACACCAAGGCTCGCTTAATGATTGTATTCAACTCAGCATGGCATGCATGGCGTTCTGCGCTGTTTTTACATTTTAAACCATGGTGGCCGGTTGTGTCAACTTGCGATCCGCAGAAGCACATATGATTCGAGCAAATGTTGATACCAAGTCTTAAACCCATTATTATACGGAAAGAATTATTTTCCAACAGGGTCCCAAGTGAACTCGATGGGAGGGCAAGAAGCCAAGCTCCAGATTCTGGGCTTTGGATTGACAACAATCGTGCCTTATCTTTTTTGCGGACGAAATTGAGACTATCCAGCAACCGTTTGACCGTGATGGCATTCCACTGGCTCTGTGCCGTTGGGATGACAGGTTGCATTGCGTTCGGGTGTAAGCGATGCCACTCATTTAGACCGAATTCGTACTCAGCTATTTCTTCAATGTTCAGCATAGGGAGATTTAACATAGTACTGACCAGTGGAGAAACTGCGTTGACCGTACCACCAGCGTTGACAGGTAAGGAGGCTAATGACCGTGTGGCATCATCAAAACGTTAATTCGTCGGCAATTGTAATGTAGACTTTATTTCGTTATCAATTTCATCAATGGTGTCCATATGGTTCCACGTTGGCGTTGTCCGGAGCAAACGTACCAACTTTGGGATGGCAAAACAATTTTTGAGCACATAGAAGGCTATATGAAAGTTGTCCAGTTCACGGAGCCGCTCAAATAAAATTTTCAATTCACGCAACTTTTCGTTTAAAATTTTTTTAAAAGCATTCTCGGTGATTGCCGTGCCAAGTAGTGTGAATTAATTGATGACACCACTTCTGAGGAAAAATATAACTCGCATTTCTCGGGGTTTATTTGCAGACCAATTTTCGCGCACTCGTCCTTGACTGTTTTGAAAACACGAAGAACGGTTTCATATTCACCCGCAATGGTTGGGTAGCGTGTACAGCAGCTTCACAACCTCCTTTTATGCCGAACCCCACCTGACGCGGCGCGAATTTCGAAGACCTTTCCGAACGAGCTGAAGCACTTGCTAACTTGGACGTAATCCGGCGGAAGGTGTTACCAACTGCTATGGGTCTCACACCACTGCATTTCTTGTCAAGAGCGTACAGCGAAGCTCCATACATAATTTTGATGAAGTCGGATTGAACCTTACCCGACAACATATAGTTCGTAAGTGTTGTTATTGATTTCAGTAAGTTCAGACCAGCCTCACCAGTTGAAGGTAGTGTGAGGTCTTTCAGGTGTTGTGGTAGCAGACCGTCTATGACTGAGAATTGAGAACTCTAGAACTATAAGAGTTAGAAAGTTGCTTCCGAAGGCAAAGTTGTAGAAAATAAAATTTTAGAGAACACGTGTCTCAGTAGACCTGTTCAAAAAAAAAAAAAAAAAACGGTGTCAAATGGTCCACCGAAAAAAAGTTTCTATAGATCGGATGAAATCCGGAGCGATTTAATAGGTGCTCAATGGCGTTAAAGGAGAAAAATGACCGAAACGCGAGCATCAATATCTTCGTCGGCAAATGTCCGAATATTCTTGTTAATGAGCTTGTCTTCTAGGATTTTTCTTCCTCTAAAAATTGGACCATTCGACACCGTTTTCCGGGCGGAAGTTGTACAGAACAAAATTTTAGAGAACACGTGTTTCAGGGTTTTAAGATAAAACGGCCCAATGCTGGAATATGGCTACTTCTACAATTGGAGGAATGACGCATATCTCTTGAACTATGGCAGTAAGAAATTTGCTTCTTAAGGCAAACATCTATTCTGTTTGGCAAACAGTCTTTGCCACATCTATTCTATTCTGATACGTACAGGTCTTTGGTTATATCAACTCTTTTATAGATACTCATTATTAGCAATCGTGACGTAATTTATGAGAGGATGCAATTTGCAGGACTTCTTGAAGGAAACACTTTAAGGGTGTAAAATTACCGTCTTTTTCCGGGTTAATCTTTACACCACCACCCAATGGACTATTTGTCATTATTGAAATATCGGCACGAAATCTCATACCGGCTGGTTTTTATTGATTGACTAAAAATGACCTTGAGACGGATCGAATGTTTCAGTCAGAATGAAGAAATGTAAAAAAAAAAAAAAATTCGCAGATGGGCGCCTATGTCTGTGAGACACTTGCGAATAATAGTTTTCAAACAAGTTTTTATAAATGGAACATTTGTAGTCTGCGGAACGTCAGTGACAGGTGTGGCATAGTTCGAATGCCTGACAACCGAATTTATCTCAACGTGACGACTTCTGACAGATTGCACATTGATGTTCGTATGGATGTATTTTGTCATTGACTTCTTTAAAGAAATTCATGTTTTTCTCATCCCCTCCACCGGTTAAATGTGTAAAGTCTGCAAAAAATGTATGCCTCGATACTCCATTTCTTCTTCCTTAATTTCAGCATTTCCATTGAGTGGTAGAAAACATAAAACTCTGGAAATGTTGAAGTCAATTCTCAAATAAAATGTGTGTCCGTCCGTCGTTCGTAGAAAATTGTATTAAAAATTTGGCGGAAAGTATGCATAGCGAAACATTTAACAAAAAAAAATGGCTTATGGCTGCCATCCTTGAAATTAAATAAAAATTCTTTTGTGCTTCATTTAAAGGATGATAATTAAAGGATTTTATAAATAAAATTCAAGTGTCTCGTTAACATCCCACTTCAGTTTTTCATTCATCAAAACATATCGCATAACCCTCCGGGTCTACTAACAGTCACCTGGTTTAACCTTTCCACAATTTATGTGAAAATTAAAGCAAAAAATGTTTATTTTCTTAGAATGTGTGGGTGGATTCGCAATAATTTCTTTGCGGTAAATAAACATGCCTCCACCGTTAAACTTTTCGATGGCAATGTTATTCGAAACGACGACCTTTGATCTTTTACTCCAACGCAATGAATGCATCCAACGGTAAATAAATTCAATTGAATTTTCATTAACTCACATTACAAAACGTTTTCATTTCTCTTACCTTTAGATTTTGTAACCAGAATTTTCGTTTTAGTTTTCCTGCTTGTTGTTCGAACTGCGATGCACCTTGCTGTAATGCATCAGCTCTATCATCCAATTCGGACAACTTTTGATCTCTTTCTAGTACTTTTTCTACATTTGTTTTCATAATGTCCACCACCTGAATGCAACGCAAAGAATTTGTTAATTTTTTGCTCATTTGGAATTTTATTCGTCTGTCTTTTACCTCATCAACTTGGGCTTGTGTTTGCTGCAACCGTTTCTGTGCAGCAATTTGCTGAGGGGTTCGTGGACCACCAACGATTCCATCTTCATTGCCATCACCTCCTGCAGAATTGGGAGCGAGTCCATCAGCCCTACAAATTTATCATCGTTATCAGAAGCAAATCAATAATTTCACTTTCACTAAAAAATAGTAGATTACAGTGGTTGGTGCGGAAATAAGTCATTGTATGAAGAATCAATTTCGTTAAATGAGCCAAACCCAGCGGGAGTGTTTTTAAGCAAAAAGCTTTATAAACTGTTTTTCGACGAGTGTAGAGTTTGTATCCCGAGAAGAATGCGAAGTATACAACTACACGAGTAAAAAAAACAGTGTTTAAAGCAAGCTGCTTAAAAATACACGAATGAGTTTGCGAGTGTCACGAAATGATCCAGAATGTATGACTTACTAAACAACTCCCACTGTATCTTCTCTCACTCAGTGTCCCATCCGAAAACGCGTCATTACATGTAGATATACACGTAATGAGAAGTTTCCGGTGGTGGCACTAATGTAATGAATATGAATAACTTCCAGTGGGTGCACATATGCATGTAATGACAAGTTTTCTGTGGGACAAAGAGTAAAACGATATGATTGAAGTTATTTAAATGCTAACACTCATAGTAGTCACCATATGATTTTCACTATTGAGAACGAAATTTTGATTAACAGTAAGTAAGATGTAGATATGCTCCTGATTACCATTTCTTGATTGCTTGTAGCAAAAATTTTCTTCTCATTTTTATGTTGTACATTACATTAGGCTCTGTGAAAGTAATTCATTACATTAGGACACAATTTTGTGATGCGAGCCAAACTCACGAGTGTTTTTTTTTTAGCAACAAGCCTTCACAACGTTATATTGACGAGTGTAATGCATATCCAAAAAACTTATCAACTTATTAACTTGTCCAAAATGTCATATGCATAAGAGCAAGGGTCAGAATTCGTAACAATCTCTCCGAAATTTTTGATTCTCTGGAAGGACTGAGAAAGGGCGACGGACTAGCAGCTCTATTCTTCAACATTATTCTTGAGAATGTGATACGAGAGAGCAACGTGGAAACCAGAAAGTTCAGTCAGTTGTTGGGATATGCTGACGACCTAGACTTAATTGGACCAAAAGTTGATATTGTTAAAGAAAATTTCACGAAGATTGAGGAGAAGGGTGCTGAGTTCGGTCTAAGAGTCAGTGAGAAAAAGACCAAGTACATGACGACTTCATTGTCTGGTGACGGATCAACGAACATATGCTAGAAGTGAACGGAAAACACTTCGAGACTGTCGACAGCTTTATTTACCTTGGGTCGCTAATAACATCGGAGAAGAAATACGTAGAAGGGTGACACTTGGTAACAGGAGTCATTACAGTCTTCAAAAACATTTCCGGTCAAAAAAACCAACCGCAACCTTAAGTGTGAACTGTACAGATCGCTGGTACAACCAGTTGTAGCATATGGGTCGGAAGCTTGGTACACAACGAGACGAGCAAACACTCTTGGTATTTGAAAGAAGGATTCGTCGGTCAATTTTTGGAGGATTGAGCGTGGAAGGCGTTGAACTTGTCAAGAACGAAGATCATGCCAAACATTGACGACGACAGAGACACCAAAATTGGAGACACAGTGATCGAAAGGGTCGACAATTACATCTATCTTGGCCACAAACTGAAATTGGGTTCGCACAATCAAACTGCCGAAATCAGACGAAGAATAGGTCTCGGATGGGCAGCGTTCGGAAAGCTAAATTTTATTTTTAAAAGCAAAATGAACAACAGCCTGTGTCTGCGCTGATATACACATTGTCCTGCAAGACATAGGTGTACTGATGAAATCACATACTTTGTTTGGTATGTGAGGGCGTGATACGCCGAAATCAGCATGTTTTGTTTTGTTTCGTTAGATTGTCTTTCCTTAAACGAACAACAGCCTCATACGTAAAGTATTCGATTCATGTGTTCTTCCGGTACTGACGACGTATGTAGCTGAAACTCTCACGTTAACAAAAGCATCGGAAAATAAACTGAGAGCCGCTCAAAGAGCCATGGAAAGAAGTATACTCGGAATATCGCTCAGAGTCAAAAAGTCAAATCATTCGATCCGACAATAAACAAAAGTCATGGAGCGAATAGCAAAGCTGAAATGGAACTGGGCAGCTAGTCCCTAGGTCCCTACAGTATTAAACGAGTGGCAGGAACAATTCGGCAGCAAATGGCGATGAATCGTACAAAGTGGAAGAAGCTAGGGGAGGCCTACGTCCAACAGTGGATATACATGGGCTAAGAAAGAAGAAGAAGATAGCGTGTTGTTCGAAGTAACACGAACGAGTTTGCGAGTGCTCAAAATTGTGTCCGAAGTAATGAATTATGTAGCAAGATTCAATGTATAATGTTTTATTTGCTATCCCATCCGAAAGTTGACCGTTACATGTATGTTTACCCCCTATGAAAACCATGTATTACATGTAGGATCTTTTTTACCTCTCTAGTGAAAACAAAAGTTTTACTTCACTTATGAAAACAAAAGTTTTACCTCACTAGAGAAGTTAAACTTTTGTTTTCAGTAGTTTTTCCTCACTAGTGAAGTAAAACGTTTGTTTTCCCTAGAGAGGTAAAACTATTGTTTACACTCGCTAGGTAAAAAAGACCCTACATGCAATGCATGGTTTTCGAAGGCGGTAACCATAAATGTAATGCTCAATTTTCGGATGGATACACAATAAACATTATACAGTGGACCCTGCTACATAATTCAGAACACAATTCAGGACACAATTATAAGAACTTGCAAACTAACTCGTGTTACTTTGAGCAACACGCTTTGAAAACTGATATTTTGACTCATGAAGTTGCATACCTCGATTTCGGCTCGGATATGCATGCTCTACACTCGTCAAAATAACGTTTTCAAAGCTTGTTGCTCAAAAAAACACTCGTGAGTTTGGCTCTTATCACAAAATTTTGTCCTCACATAATGAATTACTATCGCAGGGTCCACTGTAATATACTATTGTTGCCCATACATCCGAAAGTTGAGCGTTACAAAATTTTTACCTCACTAGTGAAAACAAAAGTTTTACTTCAGTAGTGAAAACAAAAGTTTTTGCTCCACTAGTGACGACAACAAATTTACTTCACTAGCGAAGACAAGAGTTTTGCTTCATAAAAAATACCCCAAAAAGACTCCACATGTTCTTCCGAGGGGTAACTCAGAGGGTTAGCTCAGTAGTAACGTACTGCCACCAAGAATATCCGGGTTCAATCCTGGTGGGAACAAATTCTGTATATTATTTTCTTCAATGTATAGCTAAAAAGTAAACGTTCCTAGACACACCTAGGTTTCATAATTTGGATAGTTGTGGATGACAAATATGACGTCATCCATATTCGATGAATTCTGAGTCTGACTTTGGACGGAGACATAATTAGCACCAGAAGAAATCCTAATGGTAAAATGCAAGCTACCGTTAGGAGTGGTTCGGAATTCACGTTAAGCATGTGGTCCAAGGAATCGCTCGAGGAATCGCTTACAAGATATTTGCAAGTATTCTTTACCAGCGCCTTCATCCATAAATGGAAAACTCTGTAGGCAAACACCAAGGTGATTTTCGTGTAGGTCGTTCAACATCGGACCAGCTGTTTAATATCAGACAGATCTTGGAGAAGTGCGCTTATGATAGCGTTAGAAGAAGTAAGCTATTGAGAGTAATGGAAGAATTTGGAATCCCCAACAAACTGATTTCACTAAACAAGTTAACACTAAACGGAGCTAATAGCCGAGTAAGGATCCGTAACCAACTGTCAGAGATTTTCGACATAGAGGAAGGCCTACGTCAGGGAGATCCTCTCGCGGCGCTGCATTTTAACCTGACCCTTGAAGCAGCTGTGCGCACCATGGACATAGACTCCAGCGGCACCATTTTCACCAAGTCCAGTAAGTTGCTAGGTTTCGCAGATAACCTGGACATACTTGGACGAAATATGGAAGTTGATAAAGACGAGTTTATGGTCTTGGAGAGGAAAGGTACCGACCTTGGGGTGAAAGTTAATGACGTAAAAACGAAATATATGATCGACATCAGGAGCAAAGTGTTACGATAGACACGCTCACATTAATGATGGTCGACAAATTCGTATACCTTGGATCGGAGATGAACACTAATAACGACATCGCGGACGAAATTAAGAGACGAGTAATTCTGGGCAACCGGAGACCGGAGTTATTACGGCATTCTGAAAATCTTGAAGTCCAAGTCAGTAAGCTGAAATTCAAAATGCGCAATATACAAATCTGTGATCATACCGGTGGTTACGTATGGTTCGGAGTCGTGGTGCTCGACACAAAGAGACGAACAATATTTGGACCAGTATTCGATCGAAGACAGAACCGATGGCGCTGACGATTCAATCATGAGCTTAATCAGCTTTATGAAGAGCCGTACATAGTCAGAACTACAAAAATAAACCGACTACGTTTGCTCGGTCATGTACAACGAATGGAAGATCATCGTATTCCGAAAAAAATCCCTAAAACCAGACCGGAGG
Source organism: Pseudolycoriella hygida (assembly GCA_029228625.1). Taxonomy (NCBI): domain Eukaryota; kingdom Metazoa; phylum Arthropoda; class Insecta; order Diptera; family Sciaridae; genus Pseudolycoriella; species Pseudolycoriella hygida. The sequence continues at coordinate 122,024,624 of CM055404.1, forward strand.
GCAAGAGAGATGCAGGGCGTCCAAAATCCAGATGGTATGATGCTGCTCTTGCCGACTTAAAAACTGTGGGAGTATCCAGCTGGGGCAATAGCTAATCCTATTTTTAACATGCCCAGGGACCGGATAAAACCGGAAATTACCTTTGTGAAGCACTACGAGGCTGTCATACCGGATAGACTAGAATGGCTGAGAGGTTGGCCAGATAGTCTGTCCACGGGTGGACTCATTTGCTTCACAGATGAATCTAAAAACTCTAATGGAGTGGGGCTGGGGTATTAAACCTGGAACCTATGACAGAAGAGAGCTTCCACTTAGGAAATTTCGCCAGTATACTTCAGGCAGAAACGTTCGCAGCGATGGAAGGATTGCGAAGTGCACTGAGACCGGAAATGGTAGGCGAAAGAGTCACAATCCTTTCCGATAGCGAAGAAATGATCAGAGCGATAATGTCGCCTGTAACAACATCCAAATTAATGAAGGAGTTCAAAAGCCCACTGAACCAGCTGGGCCAGAGTAATCGGGTGGTGGTTGCTTGAGTGCCGGGGCACTCTGGAATAGATGGAAGTGAGAGAGAGGATTAACTGGCAAAGCTGGGTGCTACATCTGCTCAATGTGGACCCGAACCGTTCATTCCTATACCACAGTCAGAATGTGACAAGGCTATAAAGGAATGGGTGCGTTCAGAGGAAATAAAGCGTTGGCGTAAAAATGGTGGGGCAAGGCACACACTGCCCGACTGCAAGTGGACAAATGCACTGCTGAACATGGACCGGAGTCGCATAAGAAGAGTAGTGGGAGCGATTACCGGACACTGTGGGCTAAGCAGTCATTTGTCAAAGATGGGAATCGTTAGAGGTCCCGAATGTACCTGTGGTATCGGGAACGAAACCGGATATCACGTAATTTGTGAGTGTCCAAAGTTTTCTCAACTGAAACTCAGGACTCTGGGTGGTCATGTGATGAGGCCTCTGGATGTACTAAAACTAGGACCAATTGTCCTCGACAAGTTCCTCGCTGGTAGGTTCGAAGGATTTACGTGATGAACCGGAAAGGAACAAAGGATCAGCAGATCTGTGTTTCATGACCCAGTAGTGGGTCGTTCCAACCTGATAAATCTAAAAAAAAATCCAGCTGTCAGACGGACTTTCGCTGCGGATAGACCCGGTTGGACAAGCTTGTTGAAAAATGCCAAGACCCTTAATGGGTTGTAGTGCCGGTTAAGTAGTAAGTAAATTGTGGTCCAAAAAATGCCTACCGGTAAAACACATTGATGGGGCGAACCGGCGTTCTAAGCCCTTCTAGTTTCCGCACCTAGTACCTCATAGATGGCACCAGGTTTGTGTCTAATTTACCACTAACACAGTAAAAACGTCGGTAAAGAAAGGATCTCTAAGAAGAATCCATGTGAGCAAAAGCTCACAAAAATTGCGGAACTAGTAACTAGTAACTGCGGATTATTTATTATATAGACATACATTCAATGTTCAACTTTCGTATGGGGTAGGCAATAAAATCATATGAAAACTACAATCATAATGTGGGTGTATGATTCGCCAAATTCAAACAGCTGACTCAATAAATGACAAATTGTACGGAAATTAGAGTTGAATTCTCTGTAGATTTATTTGTATAGTTTTCTACAAAACTAGTGATTGGAACTGAAACGCTGAGTGCGAAATAAATAAATTTTTTAACGTTACGAAGACGTCAGTCCAGTAACCGTTCCCGAGGATTTAGGATTTAGGGAATTGGCTTCTTTAGGAGTGCCATAACTTACAGTTTTCAGGTAATCGTTCTTCATAGGATCACATACAGAAGATAATTTAGGAAATCAAGAAACATCTAGAATTTAAAGGGAATTGTTGACTTCACTTCTGCGCCAGGTTTTCGCCGTCAGTGGAAGTTATTGTTGTGATGAACTTAATTTTCCCAACGATTCATTTCTTCGAAATTTAACTTTTCCAGGAAAATTATTATTCTTAGAGAATTCCAAATTACCGCTCTCGACGATAAAGTTTTTCTGACGATTCATTTTTCGAGATTGTACTTCTCGTGGAGAATTATTGGCGCTGGAAAATTACAGTTCCTTATGAATAACAATCCCTCTGGAAACACAGTTCAGTAGGAAATACAGTTGTGTGAGCATTATGGAAGAAGAAAGATCTTTATTAACAAAAACGTTACAAAGTGAGCTGCACACTTAGAGTAGGTTGCGAATAACACACAGCATATCGATCAATCGGAAACACAGACAAAAGTTACGTTACTTCATTAGGATTTCATTAATTTAAAACGATTATTAGCCATAGATATGACTGTTTAGGATTTGTTTAGACTTGATTACCACTTCCTCACAAATGTGCTGTACTGGGAGGCCTAGTGATTCCAATTGTAAGGAATTACAATTTCTGGGGAATTTGTTCTAATAGAAACAAAACCCAGTTCCTTTGATCAAATTTCTACCATCAAGCAAATTCATTTATTCGATGTTTCCAGTTAAAAATAAAAGTATTTGTCACAAATCGATAGCTACTTTGTTTATTCTAATTCGTTTATTTTCATTCGAAACATCTGACTAAATAGAAACTGTACATACGATTCACTGTGTGCCATTACAATTCGCTGTTGCGTTGATCACACAATTAATTAATGTAAGACTTTTTGTGGACCGAACATCCAAAGACAATTTCCGTATTTACCGATAGAAAAGTTTATGAGAATAATTTGGTACGGAAATTGTAGACGGTAGCGCCACATTTTCATGCAGAATGATGAAAAATTGCAATGTGTGAAAATCGATAATAAAGCAGAAGTTCATTTTCATTGAATTTCCATTGAATCCTTCCATGACCCTCACTGTTATGGAAAATTGTGTAAAAATAATTGACTTCCATTTACGTCCATTGGCTTGTGTCTACTGTTACACTGTGTACAGTCAATGTATTTGAGCGAAAAGAAATGTGAAAAATCGATCTAAAAAAATGTGAATAATTTGCTCTTCCTATAACTATAACTAAGTTGTTTTTAGGACAGCAAATCGATATTTGACACAAAGGAAAATTGAATCAAATGCGTCTTTTTCAAATGGCAAATGATTTCGTCACATTTGTTAATCATTTATTATCCAGTCTACACTTACATTTCGAATGTTTCAACCGCCCCGTGTAAAACTAATGTGATAAATTGGAACTTTTTGTTTCTTCTCTTTTCTCAAAAAATACGGCTGTTCCAACACTGAACCACCAAACAAAATCACTTTACACTTATCGCTTTAACAATGAGTCGAAACGTTAATTTGATTGCAACCGAATTTTCTCGGTAGATCGGTTAAATTGAATGAATTGTTCTACCCAAAGAAGTGGCTCGAACGCGATTTTTTCTTGGGGAGAAAATGTCGTATAACTGAACTATACGGCCCACAACCACCGAGAAAATGAAGTTTTGGAAAATGTGAAAAATCTATAGAAGACATGCGCTATGTTCATTGATTAAAATTTAGCTTGGTGTGAAACCAACATTATGTGGGTAATAATTCAGGGTAAAGCTTTTTGTGTAGAAATATTGCAAATACAGCGTAGGTAGTCGGTATGGAAGTATTACGAAAATATAAAATGCGAATTAGTAAAACGGACAACGTCGAGCTAGCTTACTGATGTGGTCGAGTTGTGAATGTTTAGACCCATACGAAGAACGAAGTTACGCATTGAAAAACCCGTCCGAAGAAAAGCCTTCCGAAAGTACAAAATCACAACAAAAACCTCTTAAAAGGTAGAGTGTGACGCAGTCCGTAAGTCCGCTTCAAAAATTAATGATATCGCTGATAATACGCAGAAGTTTGTTTGAATGGAACCTTGTGTTAAAAGTTTTAATTTCCTGTATTTCCTGTAATTTCCGGTATTTGTGACGCAATTTTTTTTATTAACACAACGTAATTTTGTTTTAAAAAAAGCGCTGTAATTTTTACAGGAAATTAAAACTTTGAACACAAGGTTCCATTCAAACAAACTTCTGCGTATTATCAGCGATAGCGTCACCTCAAGCGATATCATTAATTTTGGAGGCGGACTTACGGACTGCGTCACACTCTACCTTTTAAGAGGTTTTTGATGTGATGTCAGTCGTTTTGGAAGTTTTCAGTTGTTGAAAAAATTTCTATTTTTTGAAAAAAATTTTCTCAGAAAAAAAATAGTCTTCGAAAAAAATTTTCTC
>CM055404.1:122028964-122099997 GCA_029228625.1 Pseudolycoriella hygida
AATTTCTACAAAAAAATTTCTCTACGAAAAAAAAATTTTCTCCAAAAACATTTTCTCCGAAAAAAATTTTTCTTCACAAAAATTTTCTTTCCGAAAAAAATTGTTCTCCAACACCTTCGGCTACCATTGGAACACTTCGTGTCACCTTCGGCTACCTTCGGAATACTTTGTGGCACCTTCGCCTGCCTTCGGAACATTTCGTGTCACCTTCGGCTACCTTGGGAGCACTTCGTGTCACCTTGGGAACACTTCGTGTCACCTTGAGAACACTTCGTGTCACCTTCGGAACACTTCGTGTCACCTTCGGCTGCCTTCGGAACACTTCGTGTAACTTTCGAGTACCTTTGGAACATTTCGTGTCACCTTCGGCTACTTTCGGAACACTGCGTGTCACCTTCGGCTACCTTCGGAACACTTCATGCAACCTTCGACTACCTTTGGAACACTCTATAAACCAAAATCCAAGATGGCGCCTCTGTGTCAGCTGGAAGCCATTTTCTTATGATCCCAAAAAATTCTCCTAATGAAACTCTATAACTTTCTAGAAGAAACCGTCTCTCTAAGTAGTGTCATTCCAGAGCTAAAATTCGAAGACCGAAAAAGCATAAACGAAAATCCAAGATGGCGCCGCTATGACCGATCGCAGCCATTTTCATATGATCCCAAAAAATTCTCCTGATGAAACTCTATAACTTTCTAGAAGAAACCATCTCTCTAAGTAGTGTCATTCCGGAGCTGAAATTCAAAAACCGAAAAAGCATAAACGAAAATCCAAGATGGCGCCGCTATGACAGCTGGCAGCAATTTTCTTGATATACAAAAAAATTCTCCTGATCAAACTCTATGACTTTCCTGAAGAAGTATTGTCATTCCGAAGCTAAAATTCGAAAACAAAAAAAAGTTATATATTGCTTGGAAAATTCAAGATGGCGCCGGTTTGACTGCTGGCAGCCATTTTCTAAAGATTCCAAAAAATTCTCCTGACCAAACTCTATAACTTTCCCGAAAAGACCAACTCTCTAGCTATTGTCACTCTGGAGCTAAAATTCGAAAACTCCCAGCATCACCTAAAAAACCCTCAAAATTGACCACTTTTCCTCATGCCACGGCTTTTCCAGAATTTTCCCGGAAAAGCGGCATATGAAATTTTTCATTTGGGACCGAGACTGACGTCCCCTGAAAATTTCAGGAAGATCGGCTGTCTAGTTCTCGAGATCGAAAATTATCAATAGATAGAACATAGATAGATAGATGGATAGATAGATAGAACATAGAATGGTATTGAATCTGGGCACTGTCGGCCTAAGGGCCGCCGAGCTAGGGCCGTTTAAGTGATTTTTGTTCTTTTGTTCACGACTCGAGTGAATAATTTCCGATTTTCATAAAATTTTTTTTTGTTTGAAACATCTGGGCATGGCCAACAATTTATGGAAGAAACTTTTTTGGATTTGAGTCCTTGGACTTAGTTAGGGCACTAAAAACGATTCTATGCTAGGGCCATACGTATTTTTGTACATAACTCGAGTGTATAATTTCCGATTTTCATAAACTTTTGTTTGTTTGAAAGATCTGGGCATGGTCGACAATTTGTAGAAGAAACTTTTTTGGTTTTGAGCCCTTCGACTTAGCTAGGGCACCAAAAACGATTCTCTGCTAGGGCCGTACATTTTTTTACATAACTCGAGTATAAATCTCTTAATATTTTCAAAAAAAAAAAAATTATGCGAAAGGTCTAGAAATGTCTCACATTTTATGGAAGACAGTTTTTTGATAAGATGCCCTTGGGCTCAGCCAGAACACTGAACTAGGCCCAACGTGTTTTTGTTTACATAAATCGGGCAAATCCTAACCGATTTTGTTGATTCTTTTTCTATTTGAGAGGTAATCGAGTACCGAATTATATTCATAAACAAATTTGGGTCTGTGCTTGGGGCTCAAGTGGGCCTCTAATCGGTCCTAAGGTCGGCCCTAACCAAAAAAACATTTTTTTGTCATATTGCAGAGCAGATTGAGTGAAACATTTTTGTCTAAGGAAGTATGTGTCAGAGGCCCTAGGTCGGTCCTAAGGTCGGCCCTAGACAAAAAAATTGATATGAACATTTTTGTCTATTTGGGAGGGTTCTTTTACACCGTTTCTTCGGACGGGTTTTTCAATATTCCCCTATCGGCAATTTCCAATATAATTTAATGTGGACGTAATTTCATACACTTAAGAGTTAAGGCAATATTTACTTAAATACGTTCGAGTCTTCTCGTAACATCAACTCTGTTTGCCACATCTATTCTGATACGTAAGGGTTACGACTGGTTACGAACGTCGTGGTAAACGCAATAGACCCCTTTTCGAAGCACTGCGTTCTTCGTACGGGTCTTAAAACGGAGTGACTAATCGCACGCGCGTGCGAATAGCCAGTCCTTGTAGAAGTAGACTATTCGCACGCGCGTGCGAATAGCTAGTCCTTGTAGGAGTAGACTATTCGCACGCGAACTGTAATTAAAAAAGATCGATATTCTAAATTCGCACAATGAATATTCGAAAGTACCTAAAGGAAATTGGAATTACCAAAAACCTATTACACTTTACCGAAATTATTTGCTTTTTACTATAGATAAACGAATATTTTACGAAATGTGACGAGAAACCAGGTTGATAAAAAGCTAGGGAATTTTCCCTTTTACGAAAGGCCGATGCTATTCGACACCGAATTCGATTAGCCTCACAACACGCTACATGCTACTCGACACCGGTGTCGAATAACCACACAACACGCTGCATACTATTTGACACCAGTGTCGAATAGCCACACAACACAGTGATTGCTACTCGACACTGGTGTCGATTAGCCACACAACACAGCTGATGCTATTCGACACCCAAGTTTGGGAACCAGAAATAAATTTGGCGCGCCAAGGCCGCACAGTGGCAGAGAAAGTGTTCAGCTGTTTCGATCTCTCCGCATTTACTACAGTAAGGACTGTTCACCAGCTTCAACGTGAACAAATGTTTGTTCAGTGAGCAATGGCCTGTTAGTATATCGGTTAGCCTCTTAATATTTCTTCTGGTTTCAGACAAGAAGTATTTCGTATGCTTCTCGTTTATCGAAAAGTAGTTTTTGGCTTGTCGAGCCGAATTCAACCGTCGCCAGTGATTCGCAAACAATTCGTTTTTCTACATATCAATGATGGTCTGCAGAGTCGAGAGTGACACTGGTAAAGCAGGCTCTGGACCGCAGAACGGCGTTGCAGATGCTCTCTTGGCCAATAAGTCGGCTTTTTCATTACCATTATGGCCATTGTGGCTTGGGATCCATACCAGCGAGATTTGCCGTTTATTAGCGATTGACTGAAGTTTGTCATGACAATGGAGCATGAGAGATGAGATGAAGACGCAGCTTCTAAGCGATTTCAAAACTGCTTAGCTATCCATTAGGATGTACGTTGGCAGCTGTGAGTCTACATCCTTTTCTAACTCGCGACAGCAGCCGATGATGCCAACGATTTCTGGTTGATAGATGATTGAGAATTTGCCTAGTGGCACCAGCACTTCTGAACCGTCTTGAATACAGTGGAGGCATGCACCGGCGGACCCGTTGTTGAGCGAGCCGTCCGTGTACCATTTGACGGAGTTATTCGTATGCAGTGGAGTCGATAATTGCCACTCTTCGCAGCTGGGGATGGATATATTAAAGGATTTGTTGAATCTGTAAGTTGACATTATTGAATCGCACGGCATCTTCAATAACGATGAGCGCTTCGTCATCAGATGCCAGAGTCGAGCGTGACCGACGTTGGCATTGATGAGATGGTTGGTGTGATACCATCGAAGCATGGTTGATCGCGCTTTTGCTTCAATAAAAATATGGAGAGGTCCAGAACTTCTAGTGCTGCAGTGGGAGCAGTAGACATTGCTCCTGTGATCGAAGATAGTGCTAGGCGTTGCACTGCTGACAATTAAGTCTGAACAGTTGAAAGTCTACACCTGAGCCACCAGATTGCCGCTGCATAGCTCAACTTTGGTCTCACTATGACAGTGTAAATCCAGTAAAGAACCTTTGGACTAAGCCTGCAATTGATACCTATCGCCCTTTGGCTTGCCACAGGATCGCGGTGGTCTTCTGGATCTCTAGTATTACATGAGTGCTCCAGTTTAATTTAGGATTTAGCCATAAACCAAGGTACTCGATAGCACAATTGACTCATTGAAGAAATTTGGTAATTTAAAGCCTAGAATAAGTTTCCGCTTCGTGAACAGCATCAGCCTAATTTTAGATGGATTAGCAGTTTTTTTTGGCTTTTGCACCATTTCTCAATCAATGTCATAGCTGACTGCATGAGTTCGTTTACCGTGATCAACTGTGTTATGTGGCTATTCTCAGTTTTTCGTTGATTTCAATTTAGACGAAAAATATTTCTTATCTCCAGAGGAGTACCTACAAGCTCCAAACATGAAACGAAGTTTCATATTCAGGTTCAAAAAGGTTAACCATTTTTTACAAAATAAAACGCTGGCTATGTCGAAGATGCTAAATTGAGGAAATATGCAATGAAATTGTTAATTTCAGTATTGACGAGAGACATTTCGCACAAAAATATAACAATTTGACGAAATACCAACGAAATTAGTTAATATTTGTACATAATAAAGTATAGTGTATATTATGCCTATTTAAGATCAGAGCTTTGCCGGATGAAGTGCTAAAAAAAACTTTCTTAGGCAAAAGAGTTTGTCTCACTATACTCTGAAACTCTTTCTAATTCACCACAGTTCCATCTCTTAAATTGCACACAGTGTAAGAGCTGTTTGGTGGTACAGCCCTTAATTCTTTTATCTACCTGGGGCAAATGCTCAGCTGGATTAGGTAGTAGCAGAAAAGTTTCTTCGTCGAAATAGTTCGTCTCACTAATCTCTCCCATCTTTTGAGTCACCAAATCTCCATCCCTTAAACTGTACCGGATAAGAGATATTTTATGGTAGAGCTTCTAATTTTTGACTTATTTAGGACAATAGCTCAGCCGAATAAGGTGGTAGCGGATAAGTTTCTTCGGTGAAGTCATTCATCTCACTAAACTCTGAAGTTCCTAACTTATTAAAGCTCCATCTCTTAAAGTATACAGTGTAAGAGCTATAATATAGTATGGACCTTAATTTTTTCTACTATTTAGGGCCAAAACTAGGCCGGATGACGTGCTATCGAAAACATTTCTTTATAGAAATTGTTAGTCTCACCAAACTCTGAGACTCTTCCTAAGTTTGATGACTACGTATCTTAAAGAGTACCATGTAATAGCGATTCCGTTGTACGGCCCTTACGTTCTAGACCTATTTAGGGTCGCAGATTAGGGTAGAAGTCCTAACGAAAAAGTTTGTTCAGGGAAGTTGTTCGCTACAGAAAACACTGAGACGTTTTCTGTTCGACCAAAGCCCCAAAGTCTCAAACTGTAGTGTCAAAAGACGATGTAGTGGTAAGGTCCGTGTTAGGACCTTATCCAGTGCCGAACCACATCTCAGACCAAGTTTTCTCCAAGTTTTAAGCCATTCAGTTAGACCAAATTTCAATTTTGACCAAGAACTATTTTGGCAAAAAAATTTTGAGATGCTTCGTGATTTTTTCGCAAATTTCGCAAATTTTTTCGAAAAATTCGCGATATTTTTCGCGAAAATAGTCCCTGATTTTGACAGTAAAAATCTTATTTTATAATTAGTATTCAAATTTTCATGGTGCCCAAGCATAACCTTTCAAAATTTCTTCGGACCCTGAAAGGCATCACAAAAGAACCCTTTTTTCTGGCTAATATTTCTCAGAAAGGACCGAACAAACCATCATGTTTCCAAATATGGAAACTCTTGTAATTCACCTCCATAAGGTGGTCGAAGTATTTACGAATTCACTCTCAAATTCATAAGCACAAAGGAATTTTAGTGAACAGACATGTCAGACTTTTAATCCAAATAAATTTTTTCTTGATTTCACATATTTATGCTTTTTATATCGAAAAATATAGGGCTCGGAGCTTGTTCTTGTTGTGTCACTCATCAGCATGAATCACCGGTGTCGAATAGCATGTATAGTGTTGTGTGGCTATTCGACACCGTTGTCGAATAACATGTATCGTGTTGTGTGGCTATTCGTTACCGGTGTCGATTAGCATGTAGCGTGTTGTGTGACTATTCGACACCCGTGTCGATTAATCACTTCGTTTTTTTTTATTGCTGATTCGTCATCTAAGGACCATGATCGAAATTGGGGTGGTTACAAACGTCGTGGTAAACGCATAAGACCCCTTTTCAAAGAACTTCGTTCTTCGTACGGGTCTAAATATAGGTGGATAACAAAACTAATAAATTTGCCCTTTTAAGAAATGTCACCAAAACCTATCTGGGCAACAAAACCCGGGAATTTTCCATTTTACAAAATGTCACGAAAACCTTGGAAAAAAATAGTTCTATGAATCACATCCTGCTTGTTACTTACGAGTGTTCTCGCACACACTCGATTATAACCATAAAAAAGTGAGTAAGAAGTCCCTCAAGAGGGCTAACGCGATGTACAAGTATTTTTATAAGAAACTTTGTGACCAAAATGCACTAAAAAAATAAAACCACTAACATTTCGATCGAAATGCAAAATCCACGCTAAACCTAAATTACAACGAAATGAACTTTAACCATTAAAAAACTCGCGACACCAACGAAAAAGAATTGTTATCTTCATTCATATCATTTAAAGAATAGTTCACAATAATCATTTTAAAAAATATTGAATGTAAAAAGCTAACATCTGTACCAACGCAACGGTACCAACTTTCATAATCAATAAAGTAAATAAGCGTAGTATCTCCTTGCAAGGACTGGCTAATCGCACGCGCGTGCGAATAGTCTACTCCTATAAGAACTGGCTATTCGCACGCGCGTCCGAATAGCATCAGCCTAAAAAAATGTGCGTCCGTCCGTCACCGCTATAACTTGAGGAAAACTCAACCAAGGGCCGCCGAAGTAGGGCCGCTTAAGTGTGAATTTGCCAAAACTTCGCACGGTCATGATCCAACGTGTCGCGGAATTTCGATCTCTATGGCTTATTCGATTCTTCATTCCAATAGAAGACTTTCGTATAAGAACAGTTTTTTTTTCAAAAAATTATTTTGTAGTTTTGAACTCTCTGAAAAATGGTCAATGATTAATGGTCAAAAGAGGTCAAAAAAATAGTTTTTGATGCATATCTAGGACAAGACCAAAGGACGATATTTACGGAAAGAACTGGAGGCCTTATAATTATATGACGCTGAACAGATGGTTTCCAAATGAATTGCAACAAATAAGGTCTTTACCAGAAAGACTACGCGTCTGGAAGTGAAACTAGCATAATTATTGAAAATTCTGGGCGAGTTTGTTACACTTAGAACCAAAAAAGGTACCTCGAATGTTAGTTTTTCGTGAACAATTTGGAATTTTCTCTTCCAAACATTTTTCCTTTTTTATAATTTTTGTTTTTCACACAATATAGGGACTCCCTTCTCATTTAGTTTAAGTTTTTTTCCATTTTTGGAGGTACGTAAAGTTAAAGATACAAAAAGTTACGGATTTTCAATTTTTTCAAAATTTTTACTTAAATCAACTCCATTTTTTTTCTACGCGTCACAAAGTTCTACTTAGACATTCATTCGAAAGCTAAGAGCAATGGCTGCAGGATCCCGCTTTGGGTTTAGGAAAAAGTTGTATGCCGTCCCTTCCACGACTCTTTGAAAAAGACCATTTTTTCGACGTTTTTGACTTCTGTAGCCAGCTACTTGCACTTGTCAGGAGTGCTGCCACAGCCAAACGCTTTGTATCATTGGATTACTTAATCGTACATAATTTGCCTGGAATCGATCTGGTCTTGTCTTAGATATTCATCAAAAACTATTTTTTGACCTCTGTGCAGACCATTTTTCGGAGAGTTCAAAGCTACAAAATAATTTTTTGAAAAAAAAACTGTTCTTCTACGAAAATCTTCTATTGGAATAAAGAATTGAATAAGCCATAGAGATCGAAATTCCGCGACACATTGGATTCGTGTTTCATACAAGCCGTGCGAAGTTCTGGCAAATTCACTCTTAAGTGGTTTTTGGTCTTTTGTACATATCTCGAGTAAATCTTTTCCAATTTTCATAATTTTTTTTGTTTGAAAGATCTGGGCATGGCCGACAATTTATCGAAGAAATTTTTTAAATTTGAGTCCTTGGACTTAGCTAGGGCACTAAAAACAAGTCCCTGCTAGGGCTATACGTGTTTTTTGTACATAACTGGAGTAAATCTTTTCCAATTTTCATAATTGTTTTTTTAAGCGGACAAGTCTATGAAAACCCAACAATTTGTAGAAGAAACTTTTTTGAGATTGGGCCCTAGGATATAGCTAGGGCACTAAAAATGAGTTTCTGCTAGCGCTCTACATGTTTTTTGTAAATAGCTCGTGTAAATCTCTTCCGATTTTCAATTTTTTTTTTTGATCTCTCGTTTTTGAGTATAAACCCTTGGATTCAGTCAGGACCCTGAAGCTGAGGACTCAACGTGTTTGTTTACAAAACGTGGATAAATCCTCTGATTTTGTTGATTCTTTTTCTATTTGAGAGGTAATCCGAATTATATACCGAATTATATTCAAAAACAAATTTGGACCTGGTTCCTGCGCTTAGGGCTGAAGTGGGCCTCAGGTCTGTCCTAAAGCCGGCCCTAACCAAAAAAATTAGTATTGCTATTTTTTTCCTTATGGTCCAAGGTCAGTCCTAAGGTCTGCGCTTGAAAGAAAATTTTTTTCGCTATGTTGTAGAGAAAATGGAGGGAAATATTTTTGTCTATGTAAGTATTCGTCCAAGGCCTTTCCTGAGGACCCTAGGTCGGCCTAGACCAAAAAATGGTTTTTGCTATGTTGTAGAAAAAATTGAGATGAACATTTTTGTCTATTTGGATGTCAATTTTGTACTTTCGGAAGGCCTTTTTCACACCGTTTCTTCGAACGGGTTTTTCAATATTGCCCTCTCGGCAATTTCCAATACAATTAACGTAAGGCAGTATTTACTTAAATACGTTCGAGTCTTTTCGTAACATCAACTCTGCTAGCCACATCTATTCTAATACGTACGGGTCCCTTGCATATGTTTTTCTTCACATTTTGTCGATTTTTTACTTTATGTAATCGATTGCATCTTAAGTGTTTCATACACCTTTTAGAGACTCATTTCCCGGGCTGTAGTGACAAAAAAAGTAACGTCGGAGAACCAGTGTCATACTCGCCATCAGCTGATAACTAGACTCTGGCTAACCGGATCGTCACTGCGGACAGGATGAGATGGGCCATCGGAAGGTTTAGGCCATTCAAGTCAGCGCGAAAAGACGAAATTCTCCCTGCACATTTAAAAGAGAGCGGAGAAATTCTGATGGAACCGCTTTGTGGAGCCCTGAGAAGCTCGTTGGCCCTTGGTCACAAACCATTGGCGTGGGAAACCGTTAAGGTATCATTTATGCCGAAGTCGGGTAAGCCCTCCCATTGTGAGGCTAAGGGCTTCAGGCCTATCAGTCTTACATCCTTCGTACAGAAGACGCTAGAAAGACTGATAGATTTCTACATCAGGGATGAGATTCTTCCGAGATATCCGCTGCATGCGAACCAGCATGCATACCAGGTAGGTAGGTCTACTGACTCTGCTCTGTATAGCCCGGTGGCCAAGGTAGAGAGATCATTTGAGGGAGGGGAAATTGCACTTGGATGTTTCATGGACATTCAAGGCGCTTCTGATAACACCAACTTCGAGATCACTCGACAGGCCCTAGAAAGCAGAGGAGTAGTATCAACGGTGACGAGATGGATCACTTGCATGCTCAGGAACAGGGCATTTGAGGCAACAGTGTGTGGCCATAAAGCCAGTTTCTGGGCATCTAGGGGCTGCCACCAGGGTGGAATAATCTCCCTCATCAGGAGGCTGAACGACAGGTGACAGGATGAGATACTCGCTGAAACTAGTGGAGGAATGGTGCCCAAATAACGGCCTTAGGGTAAACCCGGGGACAAGACGAACATAGTTCTCTTTAGTAGAAGAACGTCAGGTCATGATCTTGTAGGGAGACCTAGGCTGTTTAATACAGACATTGTTCCCGGAGCGAGGGTGAAATATCTGGGGTGTCATGCAAAAGTTAATCTCACTACTTGCGAGTTAAATAGGCAAAAAGTGGGCGAGCACCACAGGCCCAACAGAGGCTTAGGTGCTGGAGTTAACAGTCCGCCCACTCCAAACAAACAAAAGTTGGCTAAATATGCATTCTAAATTTTCACAATTTCCCATAACAACATATGCACAGGCAGTAAATTATAGCAAAAGTAACCCAACGCCAAAACTCAACCGCGTTTCGTCCGAAAATTTAGCAATTTTAGCAATACAACAATTTTGATAAATAAAAAGTCGGTCTATTCCAACTGTCAAGATGATGTTTGAAACGTCAAATATATAAAGCAAACGCACAGTTGTTTGTTTGCCTTAATGTTAACATATTTTATCAAAAAAGAATTAAAAAAACTTTCTGCCAATACACATGATTTATACTAAAAATCAATTTCTCTTAAGAGAAACGTAAACAAAATTCTTTGTTCAACTGCATTCGTTATCATTATCGTCAGAACTTTATAGACCATTTTAGTACCTTTCGGTGTGAGGTCTGCCACAACACCAGAATGGTGAACTATCGCCCGCCAAAGAGATGATTTATTCGTCCAGAGAAAGTCCCCCAACTTCTAAATCTGTTTTAATTGAATCTATAGTCTTGACCATACCCTGAAGATGAGAGCGTGACTCTCGAAACCGGTCGGAAACTTTTAAATAAATGGCATAATTTAAAACTGGCCTGTCAAGTCTCGTTTTTTTTTACTAATTTAATTAGCAAAATTGTGCCGTGTTCTGCGAAATCAATTCTAAGATTAATTATTGAATCTATAAACCTTCTCCTTGGTCTACCCCTTGGCCTAGCACCCGGTATCTGTGCATCCAAAATCCTTTTCGGTAGCCTGTTATTACCTACGTGCCCGAACCAGTCCGAGTAAAAAAAACCATGCGATTTGAGACTGAAATTGAGACCGTTTTTGTGTATGGCATTGAGTAGTGTATTTTCGAACGCTTTACACTGTTTTGAGACCGTCATCATCATCATTAAGGACGATGAGTATGCTCATTTTTCCCTCAATTAATATACATATTTCTGGTGTTTGAGACTGTTGAGACTGATGATTATGCTAAATTTGAGATTGTTTGAGGCTGTTGAGCATCCTAAAATTGAGACTGTTGAGATTGTTGAGTATACTCATTTTGAGACTATTTGAGACCGCAGCACTGGCCAGAATAATGCCAAACGGCTTTGGACCGCGCAGCAGCAAAACTACCAAAACAGTAAGAACGCAATTAAGAGCCGAATCAATGAGACAGTGGCAGCGAGAGTGAGACTCCTATGACAAGGGAAGGTGGACCCATAGACTCATACCAAACATAACGACATGGGTACAGAGGAAACATGGAGAGGTTAACTTCTAATTGACACAGTTTTTGTCGCGCCACGGATGCTTCAGGAAATACCTGCACAGGTTTGGATTCACATTGTCACCTTTCTGCACGACATGCGAGGGAGAGGAAGAGACTGCGGTGTCTGTCCCCGTTTTGAACAAGAGCGAGGTGAGCTGATGACTGTGAGTAGATCAGATGGAAATGCCGGAGATGTGCCGCGATGAGGAGGTGTGGAGATTAGCGGATAATGTAGCTGCGAAAATAATGGGGAAGCTGCAAACTGCATGGAGCGACGATCAAAGAAGACTGCCAGTCGATCTGAGAGAGTAGGTGCGAAAGCACAGCCCATTCCCGAAGTAATGCTGTGAGGGGGGTCCAGAGATAAGAGAGTGTGAAGACTAAGAAAAGGGGTTATAGTTGGTAGGTCATTGAAGAATGGAATCCAACACTACCTTGGACCGGTGGGGAGACTATTTGAGACTGTTGAGTATGAGTATACTTTTTTGAGACTATTGTTGAGAGTCCTGAACTTTTTCTTTCCTCAAAGATAATCAGAAAATTGATTACAAGAATGAATTTGGGCGGAATCGGTCGAAAACTTTCGAAGTTATGGTCGAAAAAGTGGTAAAAATCGTGGTTTTCTGAAGATTGGTGGAACTTTTTCAATTATATCTCTGCGAAATTAGAACGGAAATCACTCTTGAAGATTTAAAATAAAACATATGGACATCAGGAAATCACGAAAATTAAATTAGTCAAAATCTGTTGAGTGGTTCGGACTGTAGACTGTAGAGTCCCGTAGAGTCCTCAGTGTGGGCCCAACTCACGCTACGCGATCCCACACGATATTTGGTGGTTTTTCGTGAATATTTCAGAGAAAGAAGAGGCGAGCTTTTCTGTTCATGGAAGTATGGATCAGAGACCTCTCCTAAGTGGTCTAGGTCGGTGCAATTTTTTTTTCAAATTTTTTCCATTTTTTTTAATACATGGGGTGAAAAGTCCGCGGCCTAGCAATGAAGGAACCAATTTTTACATATGAAATTAATTTTATTCTTCAATGTAGTCTCCCTGAAGGGAAATGCACTTAGTCCAACGGTCCTGCAACATTTGGATACTTTTGGTGTAATAGTATTTCTCCAACCCTGCAAAATAGGCCTCTGTTTCGGATATCACCTCATCATTAGTGTAAAATCTTTTTCCCTGTAGCCATCTTTTTAAGTTTGGGAACAAATAGTAGTCGCTGGGGGCCAGATCTGGAGAGTAAGGTGGGTGGTGGAGTAATTCATAGCCCAAAGAGTCCAGTTTCACAGTTGCTTTTATGGATGAATGCGCTGGTGCATTGTCATGATGAAACTGGATCTTTTCTTCTGCATATGCGGTCGTTTTCTCTTGATCTCGTTGTCGAGCTGTTCCAATAATGTGACATAGTACTCGCCAGTTATTGTTTTTCCTTTCTCCAAATAGTCGATAAATATTATGACATGCGCATCCCATAAAATCGTAGCCATAACCTTGCCTGCAGATCACTGTGCCTTTGGGCGCTTCGGTCGGCTTTGACCAAATTCTAACCACTCTGCAGACTTTCTATTGGACTCTGGCGTATAGTAATGAATCCACGTTTCATCAAACGTGACAAATCTACTCAAAAACTCCGTTATATTACGCTCGAACAAAGCTAAATTACGCTCTGAATGGTCAACACGGTGCTGCTTTTGATCAATTGTTAGAAAACGCGGCACCCATCGCGCAGAATGCTTTTTCATGTCCAAATACTCGTGTAAAATATGTCGCACCCGTTCTGTTGATATTTTGAGGATGTCAGCTATTTCACAAACTTTTACTTTCCGATCAGTCAAAACAATACGATGGATTCTTTTGATGTTTTCTTCAGTAACTGCTTCACTTGGACGTCCTGAACGAGGGGCATCATCGGTACTTGTATTACCTCGTCATTCTTTGATTTGCACCGTATTTTTTCCCATTAAGCAATGTTTAATCAACACACGGAATTCATTATTTTCCAGTTTTTACGAACAACAAAAACCTGCGTCACTCTATTGACAGTAATTCGAAAACTATGATACCAAATGTCCTGAAATTTTGGCTGGAGACTAGTAAAGGGTGGTACTATTGAATGCTAACAAAAATTTTGAAGTAATGACGCCGTTTCTATATGAGGCCGCGGACTTTTCACCCCATATAGTAATTTTGGGCTTTTTTAAGGATTTGAGATGTTTTTTGCGCCGTTTCTTGGGACGGGTTTTTCATTATTGCCCTTTGGGCAATATCCAATCCAATTTGATGTCGACGCAATTTCATACACTTACGAGTTAAGACGACATTTACTTAAGATAACGTTTGAATCTTTTTGCAACATCTACTCTGTTTGGCTCATCTATTCTCATGCGTACGGGTTCCCTGTATATGTTTTTATTGCTGATTCGTCATCTAAAGACCGTGATCGATGATCGCCCCTTACTCCCGGATCGAATTTGGCCTGATTACAAACGTCGTGGTAAACGCACCCTTAAATCACTCATCAAATGAATAATTTGATTCGAACTCAAGTACACCGCATTGATAAGTGTACTCTAGACTGAATGTCAAAATGCTTTGTTTGGAAATAATTTTCCATATCTTTTGGGAAAGACTCCTGTACGACAGGAAATTACTTTGGAAGAAAGTTGCTTTCTTGACCTAACATTTAGCTTCTAGATCGATAGGATACTACAATTTTCTCAAAAAAATAATGTTCTACGAATGTTGGCCATTTTTTCAGTTTTCTCAGTAAACAATTTCGTATTCTATCTACACACCGAAGAAAATTTTTGTTATGGGACTTTAAGCGACATAATTTTTCAATTCATTTTTGGACTCCCGTTCTGTTAGCATGTTAGGGGCTGTTCATAAAGTAAGTCAGCACGCTGGGCGAGAGGATGAGATACTCGCTGAAAGTAGTTGAGGAATGGTGTCGAAACAACGGCCTTAGAGTCCGGACAAGACGGACATAGTTCTCTTTAGCAAGAGAACGTCGGGTCAAGAACTTGTAGGTGAATTGAAGCTGTTCGATAAAGACATCGTCCCTGGAAAAAAGGTGAAGTATCTATGAGTTATTCTCGATCACAAGTTAAATTGGATCGAGCATGTCAAGGACAAGGTACAGAAGGCTATAGCAGCTTTCTGGATTTGCAGGAACTCCTTTGGGAGGAACTGGAGTCCACCGTCCAAGGCTATACTGTGGATTTACGAAGCAGTCATAAGGCCTATGATGAGTCACGGCTGCGTTGCGTGGTGGCCGAGACTCGACATAGGGAGTGCGAGGAAAAAGCAGAACGAGATTCAAAGGCTGGTGTGCATTTGTGTTACTGGTGCTATGAGGTCGACAGCTACGGCTGCCATTAAGACATTGATTATCCTGCCACCGGTACACGTGGAATTAAAGGTGAAAGCTTTTGCTACGGCAGATAGGTTATCACAGAATGATCTTTGGACTCCGAATTTCACTTCGGGCCATGGGAAAATCATGAAGGTCATCACTAATGAGGTCTTTGGGATGCCTAGGGACCGAATGAGGCCGGAGACAGACTTTGTGAGGCGGTTTGAGACTCTCGTGCCCAGCAGCACATCTCGGGTGAAGAAGTTGTGAGCTTCACTGACGGCTCTAAAACTTCGGAAGGCGCGGGAGCCGGGGTATTTTCTCCAGGGCAGGTTGTTGAAAGGTGGTATCAGCTAGGAAGGTTAGCCGACGTTACTCAGGCTGAGACGTTCGCGGCACTGATGGGAGTGCAGGAGGCAATCCCAACAGAGGCATGTGGAAGAAAAGTCACAGTCTGTTCCGACAGTGAGGCTTTGATTGAGGCGCTCATGTCGCCTGTCGTGACATCCAAGATGGTAAAACAGTTAAAGGAGACCCTGAACCGGGTTGGACTGAGAAATCAGATAAAGCTGGTCTGGGTTCCCGGACACTCTGGCGTGGAGGAGAGCGGATGAGCTGGCGAGGAAAGGTTCGGCAACTTTAAGTTGAGGGCCAGAACCTTTCATACCCATACCACACTCGGAATGTGTAAAAGCAATAGAGTGTTGGGTCAAGTCGGAGTTCGTCAACCATTGGAGCACCTATGAGGGAGGAGTGCACACAAAGCGCTTCTTCCGGGTGCCCGATGGGAAATGGACTAGAGAATTGATAAACATGGACAGGTGTCGCATCAAGCGATCACCGGGCACTGTAAACTAACCAAGCATCTGGCTAAAATGAGACTCACCAATGATCCCAATTGCATCTGTGGCTTCGGCGAGGAGACGGGCGTTCACGTGATATGTGAATGTCCGAAGTTTTCCTCACTGACTCTAGGTAGTTATGTGGTCCAACCCGCCGCTCTATATAGGTTCTTGGTTGGGACTGGGAGGTTTTACGAGATTTACATGATGAACGGGTGACGAAACAAAGGATCACTAGATCTGTGTTTCATGGACCAGAAATGGACCGTTCCAACCTGATAAATCTATGAAAGTCATGCTACAATATGAGTTTTCGAGCCCCCCAGTTTTATTAGTCCCAAGTACCGAAGGCTTAGGTGTATGAACAATTATTTCTTTCACGCGGGCCCGCACCCCTCTGGGATCGCCCATAAATTACGTAACGCTTTTTCAGTGTTGCCACAAATTTTGAATCAACGATATCTCGGGATAGAAGCATTCCAGAGGGGTCAAGTGTATGGTCGACCCCTCCTACCATACATTTGATTATTCTGGAATGCTTCTATCGCGAGATATCGTTGATTTAAAATTTATAGCAACACTGAAAAAGCGCTACGTAATTTATGGATGGTCCCTCTCCCTAAGCATGACATACTTTATGAACGACGACATTTACCATTTGTTATAGATGAGAAGGTCCATAACACCGACAATGACAGTTAATACCTAGAAATTGCTAAAAAATCTTACGAACAAATTCTTTGCCCCCCACGGAAAAAGTAAAGTCGGCGTGTCTGCTACTTGTAAAATTGAATTGGACAGTGAAACTCCGCATCTCTTACCACGAACTTGAAAAAGCATTCGGTTGCCTCCATCAATTACTCGTTTTAATAATTTTGTAATGCGATTCTTTTAACTTGCAATTGAGAGGTCAATTCTATTGTAAGTTCAGCAACAAAAATGAAAGTGGAACGAATCCATTTGCCGCGAGTAATTTGTATTTTCAATTTATTTCATTTTTGTGACTTTTTCATTGATTTAGCAAAGTACAAATGTTTAATTTTAAGCAAGTTCTGTGAACTTATTCGAATGTCATTAAATTGATTGGTAATTGCTTTTTGGTATTGCCTAGTTGAGTCTTGTCTCGTTCCAACGATTCTAACCAATGGGCTGTCGTGTTCGCAGATCCAGTACGGAATTTGTAGACAGTACCCAATGACGTGTTGATCAGCTGAAACGTGTTCATTTGCGGTGAGTTATCCATCAATTGAGCCGACCATCCATCTAGAGAGCATACTTTACACGGTTCGCGTTTAAAATCAGATCGATCGGTGCCTTTGAATGATTTCGGCGCAAAATAAACCAATGAATTTGCCCAGATCTGTAACCAATATCGTTGCCACGATGCCACCGCCGGCTTACGGCCATCCTTAAGCATCGTCTTTCGACGCACACATCCCTGAAATCCGACCACAGCTGGCGGGGAAAATTCATCGCTACCATGATGCAATGTAAATCCTTCTGCAGGTCCAGCAGCAACTGCTCCACATTTATCTTCGATCACAGAATCGTCTAACAGATGGCGTGACTGGTGAAGAGGATTATCGTAGCTTTCAATAGCACCAACTTGAGAGTGATTTTTACCGAAAATGCTGCACTTACATCTGGTTAGTGGCATTGACGATCCGGTGGCCGGAGCGCAATGACATTTTTTATGAAAATTTCTCGGTAGACTAATGCTGCGAAAGTTCGATCCGAGTGAGCGACTTTTCCGATGACACGGAATAAACTTTGCGGCACTAGTTGCGGACAGTCTCACCGATCCGGATAATTTCACTGGTGACAAATTCAATGAAGCTAAGGAGGATGGATCTAAGTAACTGTTGTGTTGTGGCGCGACAACCGATTCTTTGGAACTGCATGAGGATGAGGACGGAACCGTTTGTGGTTCCAATTTCAAGGACTTCTTGTACTGGTCGTCTTCGAAAATATTTTGAAGCTCCTCGATGTACCGAACAGACTGAAGGTATTTTTGGGTGGCTGGTATGGTGGGAATATGACTGTAATCCGATCCTTGGTAGCTGGAAATGACTCGCAAAATATTATTCATTTGAGTGCGACGTTGTTCCGATTCGAGGCCACAACCAGACGTGTACGGATGGGCTAAGTCAATGTACACCAAATCTGTTAAGAACAAACCCAGATATGGTATGCAGGGAACTTTCAAAGATTCCAAGTATTTTCGCAGATTCGCCCAATTATCCTTTTCGTTGAAGATATCTGCCAATCGATCGAAGGTTTGTTTCTCTTTTTTCGACAAACACGACCACGTTTTACTGAGACGAAAAATGCTGGCAGTTTGCATTGCGGAAACAATCGCAAAGAGTGAGTGGAGATTGTTGAATTCGAACAACTTTTTGGCAACTTTAATGAAATGGGCTATAATTTCGGCTCTATGCTTTGGTGTACTTCCGCTGAGTATTTCCTGTACTGTCCAGAAGCTACAATAGAAAGATAGAAAAACAACAAATTAATATTGAAGCTATTAAATAATTTAAAATAAAATGCATCAGGCGTGTTCCAGATTACGTCAGAATTCATAAAATCCTTGCTAAGAACTCGCGGCTCATACCAGGCTCACTACTAAAGCCGGGTGGGGAATTTACGAACTGCGGTAAGGAAACAGCCATACACCTTTTAGAGACTCATTTCCCGGGCTGTAGTGACAAAAATAGTAACGTCGGAGAACCAGTGTCATACTCACATCAGAGGATGACTGGGCTCTGGCTAACCGGATCGTCACTGTGGACAGGATGAGATGGGCCATCGGAAGGTATAGGCCATTCAAGTCAGCGCGAAAAGACGAAATTCTCCCTGCGCTTTTAAAAGAGAGTGGAGAAATTCTGATGGAGTCCTGAGAAGCTCGTTGACCCTTGGTCACATACCATTGGCGTGGGGTATCATTTATACCGAAGCCGGGTAAATCCTTCCGGCTAAGGACTTCAGGCCTCTCAGTCTTACATCCTTCGTACAGAAAACGCTAGAAAGACTGATAGATTTCTATATCAGGGATGAGATTCTTCCGAGATATCCGCTGCATGCGAACCAGCATGCATACCAGGTAGGTAAGTCTACTGACTCTGCTCTACATAGCCTGGTGGCCAAGGTATTTGAGGGAGGGGAAATTGCACTTGGATGTTTCATGGACAATTAAGGCGCTTTTGATAACACCAACTTCGAGATCACTCGAAAGGCCTTAGAAAGCAGAGGAGTAGTATTTTCTGGACATCTAGGGGTTGCACCCAGGACCCAGGTGGAATACTCTCCCCACTACTGTGGTGTATGGTAGTGGACTCCCTCATCAGGAGGCTGAACGACGAGGGAATTTTCGGCCAAGGGTATTAGGACGACCTGACGATTTTGATTTGATTTTGAGGGAGAGTACGATAGGTGAAAGGATGAGATTCCTCCACTGAAGCTAGTGGAGGAATGGTGTCCAAATAACGGCCTTAGGGAAAACCCGGACAAGACGGACATAGTTCCCTATAGTAGAAGAACGTCAGGTCATGAACTTGTAGGGAGACTAAGGCTGTTTAATAAAGACATTGTTCCCGGAGCGAGGGTGACACATCTGGGAGTCATTCTCGACTCCAAGTTGTAATGGATCGAGCACATCACGGACAAGGTACGGAAGGCTCTAGGAGCTTTCTGAATTTGCAGGAACTCGTTTGGACAAAATTAGGGCCTGCCGTCCAATGGCATTTTATGGATGTATGAAGCGGTCATGAGCCATGGCTGCTGGGTGGCCGAGGCTCGAAATAGAGAAGGCGGCCAAAGAGCTGAACGAGATTCTAAGGCTAGTATGCATATGTATAACTGGAGCAATGAATTCGACAGCTGCGGCGGCTATTGAGACGCTGATTAATTTACCACCGATCCACGTGGCATTGAAGGCGAAGCTTTTGCCACGGCGGATAGGTTGTCGCAGAACGATCTCTGGACTCCGCACTTCATTTCGGGACATGGGAAAATCAAGAAGGTTATAACTGACGAGGTCTTTGAGATGCCTAGGGACCGAATGAAACCGGAGACAGACTTCGTGAGACGCTTTGAAGACCTTTTAACCAGCATGTTAGAAAGGCTGGAAGGCTGGCCAAGTTGCCTATCAGATGAAGCAACCGTGAGCTTCACTGACGGTTCTAAAACTGCAGAAGGTGCGGGAGCCGGAATATTCTCTAGGGAACTGTTTATGGACAGATGGTATCACCTAGGGAGATTTGCCGATGTTTTTCAGGCTGAGACTTTTGCCGTACGTAGGGGAGGCAGTCTAGGAAGAGACAAGTGGGGAGAATGTTATAGTCTGCACTGATAGTGAGGCGATGATTAAGGCGCTCATGTCGCCAGTCCTGACATCCAAGCTAATAAAAGAGTTGAAGGAAACCCTGAACCGGACGGCACTGAGAAATCTTGTAACGCTGGTCTGGGCGCCCGGACACTCTGGCGTGGAGGGTAAAGAGAGAGCATATGAACTTGCGAGGAAAGGCTCGGCAACAACAAGTTGCGGGTCAGAGTCTCTTCTACCCATACCACACTCGGCGTGTGTGAAAGCGGTTAAGAGTTGGGTGAGGTCGGAATTCACTAACTATTGGAGTGCCTATGATGGAGGAACGCACACGAAGCGTCTCTTACCGGCGCCGCATGGGAAATGGGCTAGAGAATTGCTAAACATGGACAGGGGACGCATCAAGAGGGTAGTGGGTTCGATCACTGGGCACTGTGGATTGAGCAAGTATCTGGCTAAAATGGGACACTCTAATGATGCCAACTGTACCTGCGTTCTCGGTGAGGAGACAGGCGTTCATGTTATATGTGAACGCCCAAAGTTTTCCTCATTTAGGCTCAGGACTCTAGGAGGTCATGTGGTTCAACCCGCAACAGTGACCAACGTGGGATCTGCCGCGCTGAATAGGTTCCTAACTGGGACTAGGAGGTTTCCGAGATTTACATGATGATCGGGTAACGAAACAAAGGATCGCTAGATCTGTCTTTTATGGACTGATCAAGGTCCGACCCAAACTGATAAATCTAAATCGGGCGTATGATTAGCCTGCAGGAAATGTGAAGAAGAAGAGGAAATGCCCGAACACCTATTTACGAGCTGTCCATCTTTGTCGTGGCATAGACTCGAGAGATTTGGAGCTGCGTTTTCGAACAAGGAGCAAATTACGAAAACAAAATTAGAATTGCGATGAAAGTTTTTCGCAAATATCTCGGCAAGTAAACTTGCATGAGAATATTTATAAACTTTTTCGAATTTCGAAAGTAAGTTGACTCCACACGTTTCACAAAGGTGAACATGTATAGTATTTATTCAGAGTTATTACTTCTGCGCGCACGTGTTAAAGTGAGACAACCAGATAAAAACACATTACGAGCACGAGGACGTCGCAAAATATGAACTCTCAAATTTGCGATGTTTTTTAGAACCATATTCTGCGTAAATAGGAAATTATTCCGAATTATAGCTGATGTACTGCGAGAGGATGAGTCTCACATGAATAATAGATGAATTACAAATCAAAAAGTTTGAGTATAAAGTTTGCTCTGAAAAATCATCGCATTCCAAGTTCATTTGCGATGTTATTTCAAATTTTAAATTTGTACCTTCATACTTAAACTTTTTGAATACCGGTTCATCTATTATTTGCATAAAAGTCATCCTTTCACAATACATGAGCTATAATTTAGAATAAATTGTTATTTACGCATGAGTTTGTTCTAAAAAAAACATCGCAAATTTGACACTTCACATTTTTGCGACATGCTTTTAATACAAAGCTACTCTTAACGAGTGGGACAAAATTTTGTTGAATATGTTGAAATGTTCGCAATAATTTTGATGCGATAGCGCACGGAAATTGTTCATTTTGGTGTCAAATTAAAGCATCTCAGAATAGAAAAACTGGAAAAAAAGTTTTGTGGAAATTGGGTCAGTGGTGTGTTTACAGGGACCAATGGAATGGACGAAATTGAGTTTCTTGGCTATATACGAAAGCAGATTGTTTTTGGTCTTTATTTGCTTAAAAAACCCTTCCGTGCTTAGTGGTACTTACTCATTAGGGTGTAGCGTTTTTGAAAAATTATTTTATTTTGAAACGCCTGCCCCCAGACTCGAGCCGGGGGGTCCAATAAGACATATTTATCACTTTAAAACATTTTTAAAAGTCGATCGTCTATTGCCGCAGGAGCAATTTTTGAAAATTTTTTAGCAGCCCCGCTTTTCAGTACATATCAACCCATTTCCCCCAGACGATTGGACTTAAGAAGTCGGGTCAAAATCTCTAAATGGTCTAGAGATATGATACATTAATTTAAAAATTCATTTGATGTTGGTATGATGTTTGCAGTGGTCATGGTAATACACGAAAGTTCGCCGAGGTTGATTTTCTGAATTTTCTTTTCAAATAAAAATTTTATGAATTGACAGAAAACATTGTTTTAAAAAACTTAATTCATCTCAGATAGTAAAAAAAGGAACCACACCCATGCTTTGGAGGTCCTAATTCCAATTTTTTGGGCTGAATATTGGAATTTCGCTATACTTCGCTATATTTCGCATCATACCAACATCACATGAATTTTTAAATTAATGTCTCATATCTCTAGACCATTTAGAGATGTTGACCCGACTTCTTCAGTCCAATCGCCTGGGGGAAATGGGTTGATATGTACTGAAAAGCGAGGCTGCTCAAAAATTGCTCCTGCGG
Source organism: Pseudolycoriella hygida (assembly GCA_029228625.1). Lineage (NCBI taxonomy): Eukaryota > Metazoa > Arthropoda > Insecta > Diptera > Sciaridae > Pseudolycoriella > Pseudolycoriella hygida. The sequence goes on from CM055404.1 coordinate 122,051,449, forward strand.
CAATAGACGATCGACTTTTAAAAATGTTTTAAAGTGATAAATATGTCTTATTGGACCCCCCGGATCGAGTCTGGGGGCAGGCGTTTCAAAATAAAATAATTTTTCAAAAACGCTACACCCTATTACTCATACGTACCAGTGCACAGTGTGACATTTCTTTAAAAATGGAGGCTTTTGTCGAAATCGTGCACTACGCCAAATTTACCAAATAAGGCAATATCGGTACAAATTAAAAAAAAATGTACTGTAGCGTTGCTTGTAGGTCATAATAGACTCAACATCCTTATCCGCGTGTGTCTTATTTGTTAAATTTGGCGTAGTGCACGATTTTGACACACGCCGCCATTTTGAAAGAAATGTCACACTGTGTAGTGACTTGAAACCTCAATAATTTTTCATTATATAATTGATTGCAGAATTTGTTGAGAACGTAACAATAGGACGTGATATACCTGAGTATGTTCAACTGCTGGTGTATTTTTTTCAAGAATTTAGACCCGAGTATTATTCACTTTGACAGCTGTCACATTTGACAGCCGTCACATTTGATAGTCGCCACTTTGACAGCTGTCACATTTGACAGTTGTCACTGTGACAGATATTTGACAGCTGTCACTTTGATAGCTCTCAAAAACCGTGCACAGACAGACAGCTAGAGCATTCCTATAAAGTCGCTACCGCTACTTAATATTCCGCCGTTACAATCCGTCCGGGTCGGAGGCTAGATCATTTTATTTTACTAGTTCCGCAATATTTGTGAGCTTTCGCTCATATGGATTCTTCTTAGAGATCAAAGATCATGCCTAGCGTGACAGTTTGTGACAGGAGGAAGGGAAGGGGGGGGGGGGTCTGAACATGTGTTATGTAACTCAAAATTTTCGAAAAAGCTTACAAATACTCGAAAGCTGTTGGGTCCATTGGAAGCTTCACCGAGCTCGTCGCAGCGTTTTCTTTTGCAAATGGGAGTAGTAGTATTATGACGCGAAGCTAGTTTTCAATCTTATCAAGCGATAGTGTTCTTCAAAGTGATAAGAACAGGCTTGCGTAACACTAGTGAGAAAGGGGGGAGAGGGGGGGGGGGTCCAAAAATGCCAATTTTTGCGTTAGTTAATTTATGAACGGCCCCTTTGATTTTATATTCAAGCAATCGAATCTTGAATCCAAGTGTCTGCAAATAAGATCCAGGCATATGAATTTGCATGATTCAATGACTCAGACGCGACGCGACGGTTGGATCTCAAGATGTTTGAATATTTGATAATCTGCTACTGTGAAAAATTTACTCTCTAAAGAGTTACGCCATTCGTAAAAAAAAACTGAAAGATGATTCAGTAATTCTAGTGTGGAGTACATTTTCGTCTTGCCAACTTTAATTGCGGTTGCTTTGTGAATGTCGAGTTCAAAATTCAATATATTCATCTGTTCATTATATGCGCATAAATTTTGATAACAAAACATAAGAAGGAAGTCGCTCAAAAAAATGTAAATTTTTCAATAATTCACCGATAAGAAGTGAGCTCACATAACGTGAGAAATAGCAAATTAGAAACGCACACATCAGACCTTGGACTTTGTAAGAAAAAAGAAAGAAAAAGCTAGACAAAGGATATTTGCTTCACTACATCATCAAGTTTTATCATTCAACGTAAGGGGCCGTTCATAAAGTATGACACGCAAGTATCGACGTTTTTGAACCCCTTCCACCCCAAACCACAAATTCCTCAAAACGTCAAATTTCCTTATTTGTGAGAATCGTGAATTAGCACTAAGTGCAAGTTCGAAACGCAGCCTGGTACCAAAAAGTGATTTAAGTGAAAGTTGTAGGTAGAAGCGAGTAATTTATGGCAAAATACTTTCCCACTTGACATCAGGCTGCGTCCTTTGTCTCTTTGAGCAATAAAAAGGAGGCTGCGTGAGGTCACAACTTTTAGCATATCACTGTAACGGCAATGCAGTCAATACACCGTATTCCTTGCAATAGGTGAATTGAAAATTTGACAATAAAATCAAGTTGGATTGAGCTACGATTTCTGTCTTATGTGCCTGGCAAAATAAACGGTTACACACGAACGGTGAAGGTCGGGCACCAAACGGTCCAGCCGCTTTCAAGTATTAATTTGTAAGAATTATTTAGAGGTTAGAGTTATTTAAAAAACGACGAAAATTAAAGAAAAATCTAAAGTTTAGGCAAAAGTTTTCAAAAATTTTGCGTGACGTAAAAGGATGTCTAGGAAGACACATCCTTTCTAATGAAGTCTGCCGATACTTTTCAAATTATATTGGGAACTGCGAGCTCGAGCACAGCGAGCTACAGCTATGTAACTCAGGTAAGTTTAGTAGGAAAATTTGTGTTCGTTGAACTCCTATCTCTGACCACACATTGTCCTTTTTATTTAGAATTTTTTACAATAGTTTTTTAATGGAAGATTACAAGGACTTATTAGAATCTGGACGGGATTAACCTTCTGGACCATTTCTGGGTTTGATCCCGTGAAAGGCAATTTTTCATTGAATGTTTCTAGCGAGTAACCTAAACGTTCACTCAAGGTAGCTGTGGTGTGTTTAGTAACTATGAACACGATAAATGATTCGTGACATAACACAAATACGATGAATTTGTGTACAGGACATCAGTATCTAGCCTACATTTAGGCGAGCTGTTAGTTACGCACCTAACTTTCACAGAGAGTATTTGCATACTTCGAGGCGTGGTTCGGAAGTCAGATTAAGCCGGTGGTGTAGACTAAACTTGTTCTCTAAGGTTGCTAGTAAGGTCTAAAAATACAAAGTATCAAAGAGAAATTAATGGTCGCCAAAAACTGATCTAATAAGAAGACAGACAAGAGATAGCTACTTCCCAACTCTCCTACCCTTTTAATATGGGAGAAAATGACTTTCTCTCGAATGGAAAAAATATGTCACAGTTTTTGCTTTCGGATAGTATAACATACTCACAGGAAGTATGAATATACACATAGGACGAAAGAATCTTATTGGAATTGGTTTTTAAATTTTTCCAACGTGTAAATGACTTACCTCGTATGATTGAATCTTTTGGTGAAAGCGACAATGTTTGGAGCAACCACATGTTTGTTCTTCTTCGTCCAAGCACAACTTGTCAACTGTTTTTGATTTAAATTTCATTAGCAGTCCAATCCATAGTATTCCATGTCAATTACCTCATCCGGTTGAATGGCAGCAAATTCTGGAAAGTCCAACAATGTGATTTGTCCGGCTAGCTCCTCTGCCGATACCCTGAGAGCACTTAAAATAATCGAATCGAGGCCATTTATCGTTGCATTGATGGGTAAGCTTTGGGTTTTGTTCGGCGGAGTTGAATCACTCATAGAATCGTTGTAATAGCCACCGTTGACCGAATGCACGGTGGCGACAAATTGCGCTCCATCGGAGTTCTTTCGCTTACTTTTGATGTCATGGGATTTCACATAGTTTTGCTGTTTGCTGTCATTGATCAATGGTAGGCCTGGTCCACATGATGATGTTTCACTAGTTGGCGACGGTGAATCGTCGAGAAGATTGTGACAAATTTGATCTTCGCCGATTTCCACAAATCGCAAGCTGTCGGATGAGAAATCACGTGGAATTTCAGAGTACCGCATCATAGCAACGAATGCATTGTTGAGTTCATCTCCCATACAAAATTACAATTTGCCAGGTGCAAACGCCACAACAAGAAGCCAGGTGCAAGTTGTTGTTGTTGCTTTTCCGTATTCTATTTTCAGTAACAACACTTCCCGTCTTTTTCACTTCGTGGCAATTAAACTAAACAACCAAATCAATTGATAAACGAACGCCGTGGGTTACACACTTTCCTTTGTTCTGCTCACACGATCTTATCAGAGATTGTGCATTTTGTAATCAATTTAAATTCTTCGAAAGTAAAATCTACAATCTTATTTTGTGTGGGTGGAATTTGGGTGGCTAACTTTTACGTTTCAATAAATTTCAATGTTACGTCGAGCAACTGCACAAGCTCAAACGTCTGATAAACTCGAGTGCCAATAATTCACTGCACGTTAATTAGACCATAAATAGCTAAATCTAATTAATTTCATTATGTAAATACTTGATCGAACAAACTGATGTGTGTAGATTCTTGAATGAAATGGAGTAGAGATAAAAAACGCACTGACAGCTGATTGACAATTCTACCAACTTTTCAAATTTTTTTGTAAATGTCATGTAGCTCTAAGGTGTGGGTTAAGTGTTGCCAGCTTTTTTAAAGTCCATATCAATCTCTTCGGGACCGTTCACAAATGACGTCGAACTGCTTCCCAAGTATATTTGAGTGTTTAGAGGCGTTTCATTATCATCACACTTTGGTTGTTTGCTGCAGTATCTCTGCGTTCATTCTAAGATTATTCATGATGCCAATACCTTCATAGGTAATTGCTTGCTAGCGTTGGCAAGTGGAAACTATTTTACTGCCCTGTGAGCACATATTAGTAATAATAATAATCTGCCTTAACAACCCATGAAGGGTTAGGGGCTAGATCATTATTTACTAGTTTCGCTACTTTTTTTTGGTTCTACTATTTGAGATCTTTTGAGCACATATTAACCCAAGTGAAATTCGAGCATTTGAAGGGTTTGGATATTTCTCATATTTTGTATGGAAAATATCGAAAGACTTCAAATGTTCGAATTTCATTTGCGTTAATGTGCTCATAGGGCAGTTAAGAGTATACATAATGTGACGAAAGCTGACGCAAGATATTTAAAAACCACAACCAATTATGAATCATTGCGAAAAAAAATTACAGAAAAATTGCTAGATATTGACGAACTTTCCTACAATGATCCGAACCGTTTACTGGATGATTTGGCGTTGATGTACAAAAATTGTTATGATGAATGCACAATGTCAGTGTGGAAAAACAGAGCGGATAAAATTGATCTTTGTCCGTATATGAATGACCATTTGAAAAGTATGATTCGCAAAAAGGACAATCTGTTCAGGAAATCCAAACATCATAAATATGAAGGAAATCAAGTTATTAAAGCTAAATTACGGTTGATAGAAAAAGAGATAGCCAATTTACGTTGGTATTATAGAAAACAGTATTATGAGGAGGTTTTCAAGGATACGAAGAACATTAAGAAGACTTGGGCTAATATTAACAAAGTGCTGGGTCGGATGGCAATATTGTTCATGATGAGCGAGGAATAGCGGACGCGATGAACTGCTTCTTTGTGCAAGTGGGCAAAAAGATAACTAACCAGATAAATGGTGTCCAAAACACTAGCTTCAACACCAGCAATAATAATATTAATAAATATTCCACGCTGCGGTCGAGTAGAGCGTCCATTTTTATGGAACCTACGCATGATTTCGAAATATTCGAGGTCCTCAACAGCTTAAATACTGACAAAAGTAATGGACATGATGGCATTCAGGCTAGGCCTGAAAAATTGTGCTGACTTAATTGCACCGATTATCTGCTGCATGGTGAACCTGACCATTTTCTCAAGGATTTACCCTGATAACCTGAAAATTGCAAGAGTTACGCCAATACATAAGTCTGGGGCAAAGGATGACCCAAGTTATCATCGACCCATATCCATTCTCTCTGTTCTTAACAAAGTTTTTGAAATAATCCTGCGCTCGAAACTAGTGAAATCTTTAGACTCTCAAAATTTCTTTTACAATAAATAATATGGATTCAGAAAGAAATCAGGAACTCACACAGCAACGTATGAGCTTCTAAATAAACTGTTACTAGACATAGACCAAGGTAAAGTCGTGAGTGCTTTGTTTTTGGATCTCACGAAGGCTTTTGATTGCGTTGACCACGGTATTCTATTGCAAAAGCTATACTGGGCAGGAATTAGGGGTGTTTCTTTGGAGTTGCTCAAGAGTTATCTAAGTAACCGCAAACAGTGTGTTAAAGTTGGTAATAGTGTTAGTTAACTGAAGGATATTACGATTGGCGTCCCTCAAGGCAGTGTTTTAGGACCATTACTGTTCTTAATCTTTATAAATGATATTCACAGACTAATCAAAGGGTCCATGTCACTGTTTGCGGACGACACTGGTGTTTTTTGCTCCAACTTCACGTATTCGATGAACATTGAACACCTAAATCATGACCTGGAATTACTAAATGATTTCTTTCGGATAAATGGGCTTACGTTGAATGTAAATAAGACAAAAGTTATGCACTTCAGGACGAGGGGACAGAGTTATATACCAGATGTTGTGCTAGACGGCCAAGTAGTTGAGGCTGTGACTGTATACAAGTACTTAGGGTTATTGATAGACAATAAACTTAAATGGGAAGCTCATGTCACAAACCTCTGCAAAAAGCTTGCATCTGTATCTGGGGTATTGAGTAAACTGATACACATTCTCCCTAAGAGTGTTCTCCTTAAGATCTACTTTGCCTTGGCTCATTCTAGATTGAACTACCTGATAGGGGCATGGGGACATGCATCCGTGAAATTAATGCGCCAGGTCCAAATTATGCAAAAGAGATGTCTAAAACATGCATGTTAATTGTCACAAAGGCACTCAACGTTTGATTTATTCACCACGCAATGAAAGGGTATGCTTAAAGTTAACAGTCTTCTCTTCTTGAATATCTGCAACTTTGTACATAGCGCATTGCATGAGGATTGCCATCATACCGTCGCATTCAAGAGGACGGAACACAAATATGCAACCCGAAATAAACCAGTCCTAGCAAACAGAAACATATCAACGAAGATGGGAGGCTGTGCTATTACAGTGTGGGGTAGTCATATATATAATTCCATACCAGTGCGTTTTGTCGAATTGAGCTCACGTCTATTTAGACAAAAACTAAAAGAATGGCTGTCCGAGCGGCAATATCCAGGGCCTTGAGTGTATGAGCGTCGGGGATCGAAGAGACAAGGTCTTGGAAACGAGTGTATGGATTGAATTAAGTAATAATGAAGCAAATATTAACAAGTTTGAATCAGACTCCAGTAGTTCTCTTCCAGTTTGATATATTTAGTAATTTAGGGATGGTTCATAAGCTCTGTGAGGCTTGTTTCTCGCACATGTATGGCCTCTTCACTCTTCTCCACCTGTTGGGAAGCACATTACTCTCACATGAACTCTCCTCAAAATGTTTTTTATGTTTGTATTCTCATCCTACTTAATGATTTAGCAATTGCTACGTTAAATATTAAATATAAAATACATTATTTGCTACCAATGATACTTGCTACTCGAAATATGTAAGATTTTTTTGTTATTTTTTTTCTATTTTTCTATATTTTCTAACTTGAAATTGATTTGAATTATATATATATTTTCTTAATTTTTAATGTTTCTTAAAGGTGCATGAGCACATTGAAACTTAATTATAAGTACGCATTTATAAATTGTTGATGAACGAATAAACTTAAACTTAAACTTACAAGAATACAAGAAATACTGTCAAATTTGCGATGTATTTACATAACAAATTATTCAAAATTGTAACTCATGTATGTAATTACTCTGAGAGGATAACTCTTACACAAATAACAGATGAGTCACAATTAAAAAAGTTTTGGTACGAAGGTCGAAAATTTCTCTCAAAAATCATCGCATTCCAAATTCGTTTGCGATGTTATTACAGGGCAAGTTTGTAGACCTTCATACTTAAATTTTTGAATTCTGATTCATCAATCATTTGTGCAAGAGTCATCCTCTGACAGTACATGAGCTATGAATAATTTGTTATTACGCAGGATTCTCTTTTAAAAACATCGCAAATTTGACAGTTCATATTTTTTCCACGTGCTTGCGATGTTTTTAGACCCGTACGAAGAACGCAGTGCTTCGAAAAGGGGTCTATTCGTCTATTGCGTTTACCACGACGCTCGGAACCAGTCGAATTTCGACCCGAGAGTTGGTGAGGGGCCTTTCATAAATTGCGTAACGCAAAAATTGGCATTTTTGGACCCCCTCCCCCTGTCAAGCTATTTTCATGCAAGCAAGTGACAACATCTATATCTATATATTACAGTTCTTTAAATGAGCAAACAATTCAATTTTTCAAATTTTTTATAACTATCAGAATTCGAACGATACACGGAAATTTCTCAAGCCAATGTCGAAAGCCCTCCCGAAGTAAGCCAATTCTAGAAGTGACTTTATTCCGGGCATGAGGTCATTTTTCCCTAAAAATCAAACACGGGTTCGTTAAAATTTAATTCTCTACAACTATGTCTTTGGGAGCAACTTTCTAACTTTCGTATTTCTGGAGAATTGAGTCATCCCTCCCGATTCTAGAAGTAGCTTTTCCCCGGGGTTAAGTCATTCTCTACAACTTTGCTTTTAGAAGAAAGTCTCTATATTTCATACTTAACGAAATACTGACGAAAAACTACCTCCTACTTTATGTGCCCGAACCACTCAACCGATTTCCACAAAAATTTTTTTTTCAGTTTCCTGAGAACAAATCCTTTCATTTGACACCAAAATGAACGATATCCACGCTATACTTACTTGCCGAGATATTTGCAAAAAAGTTTCACCGCCGCGCCGAGGACAAAATCCCCCAGTGGATTATAGTCCATGAGACGATAATATCTTCCACTGATAGAATCATATCGTTCACTGATACAAATATATCATCCATATGAGACAATATTATCGCCCGGGAGTCCACACGAATTAGGAAAACAAAAATTAAGAAAAACAAAAATTAGGAAAAAAAAATTAGGAAAACGAAAATTAGAAAAATAAATTATTTGCCAAAAATAAGGAAAAACAAAAATCAGGAAAAACTAAAATTAGGAAAAACAAAAATTAGGAATGAATTAAATTAGGAAAAACCAAAATTAGAAATCAGGCAATTAGGAAAAACCAAAATCAGGAAAATATTTTGACTTAAACAATTGGTTGTGGCGGTGGTGGTGTGTTACATACCATGAGATAATAAAATAGACGGTTAATGCCACGGATTAATTCTAATGATAGAAAAGTATTGAAGTGCTGAGAAGAAAATAATTTTTGAAAGAACGCGCCGCAGGCCGTGATAAATCCAAGAAAAAAAAAAGCGGGGTCGAAGGGCGGCAGCCCCCACGTAGGGGGGTCAAGGGGGAATATCCCCCATTGCGGGATCCAAGGGGCAGAGTTAGGCGCGGGGGTTTAGGGGGCAGAGCCCCCTACATACCAAAAGTAAGATTGCGACCTCCTTAGGAATTGAAAACTTTCATGTTTTTCCTTAGTTAGCGTATTTGTTTGCTGGTTACAATATGATACAAATGCAAATATTACAAATAATTAACAATTATTATCACAGTCACAACTATCACAGTTATTTCGATCATAATTGAATGTCGAGTCTGTTTAGCCACTCAATTGCGTCGGGGGTATGCTCTATGTGCGCATTCTGAAACGATGTGTTCCATTGTCTGAATGGCAGCTCCACAGTCACACCCTGGGTCGTTTATGCATGTGGTAGCCACACCTACCATGTCCGGTCCGAATACGATTTAGCGTGACTCAATGGTTTCGAGGTAGTTTGAAACCTGATACTCGCTTAGAAACGTCATCGATGAGACCGTTTGTGTCGCTGTTGTCGTTCGTTCGTCGTTTCGAAATTATTTGAAATAAGGCTGATTGCGGTCTTCAGAGCAGGTTTTCTAGATTTGAGTCTTATAGCTTCGATTATCTCTTCGTCTTGATGAATGGGTAGCTGTGCGTTTAGTATGATTTTGTGGTACTCCCTCATCAATGCATTTTGTCTCCGAATATGTGGTGGAGCGATGTTAGGAAGCACCGGGAGCCATTCCGTTGGTGTTGATTGCACTGAACCAGTTATTGTGCTTAAGGTGTCATTCAGTTGTGTATCAATTTTACTGGTGTGAGCACTGTTGAGTCATACCGGTGAGCAAAATTCCGCTGTTGAAAAGGCTAAAGCTAAAGCCGATGTGCGCAGTGTCTCTGCGGATGCACCCCACGTTGTTCCACATAGCTTATGGATGATGCTGTTACGAGCTTTCACTTTAGCCGCAGTGTTTTCAGCGTGCTTCTTGTACGTCAGCGATCGGTCTAGGATGACCCCAAAATATTTCGGATGGTAGTTGTGTCTGACTTTTTGACCGCAGAATGTCAGCTTCAGTTTGTAATTAGCTTGTTGGTTCACCAGGTGGAAAGTTATGGATTCTGTTTTCGAAAGATTTGGCTTAAGTCCCCATTTTTTCAGATATTTTTCCAAGGTGGCTAAGTCTTTGTTGAGCGCTTCCTCGCATTCCGTAAAACTCTTCGATTGTGTTGCCAGTGCATTGTCATCAGCATACATAAATTTTCTACTTTTTGAGTCTGGCAATGTATAGATTGAACAGAAGCGGAGCTAGTACTGATCCTTGAGGAAGTCCGTTGTTGAGGATACACTTGATACTTTTATCGTTGTTTATGTACAAGACAAATTCTCTATTGCTTAGCATGTCGTTAATAAGGTTGACGAACGAATTGCAAAGAATGATCTTAATGTTTTTCCAGATTTAATTCCTTCATGATTTTTGTTTTTCCTAATTTTACTGATTCCTAAATTTGGTGTTTCCTAATTTTTGTTTTTCCTGATGTTTGTTTTTCCTGATTTATGTTTTTCCTTATTTTAGGTTCCTGATTTTTGCTAACTGATTTTCATTTGCTGATTTTTGGTTACTGATTTCTTGATTCCTGATTTTTGCTTTCCTAATTCAGGTGGAAATTCTTATCGCATAGTGGATTAGGCTATTATCTATGCGTTATATATTTTTGTTAGGCGTCCATTGGGTGATATTATTGTGTAACGGACAATATTATCGTCCACTGGATGATATTATTGTCTAATGGACAGTATTATCGTCCACTGAATGATATTATTGTCTAATTTGTAAAAGAAAAAGCTGCTTAGATTGGTTAACCAGCTACTACTTTAGGTGATATTTCACAAAAAGGAAAGTTTGCTAGCTTCGTTAGCCACCTGGTTTTTTGTAGTGTTTCATTAAAGTGCATATTCCGTACTTTCGTTAGCCATCTCGTTTTGTGGCATTTCGTAAAAGGGAAATTCTTTAGCTTCGCTAACTCGCAATTTTTTGTGACGTTTCGTAAAAAGAAAATTTCAAAGCTTCGTTAGCGACCTTGCTCTCTTGCGTTTCATTAAAGCGCAAATTCTCTCGTTTCGTTAGTCTCCTTGTTTGGAATAAGTTCCATTTGCACATTGTCCAAGCAAAATAAAAGTACATTTGAAAAGTTTACTGTCCATGACACGATATTATTGTCTCTGAGACGATATTGTTGTCCATGAGGCGATATTATTGTCTTTGAGACGATATAATTGTCTGCCAGACGAAAATTTTTCACGTTCAGGCAGTATTATTGTCCAGCGATAAAAATTATTGTCCATGAGACGATGATATCGTCCACTAATACAATAATATCGTCTACCGATACAATAATATCGTCCATGAGACAATAATATCGTCTAGCGATTTTGTACATTCCCCATTTCGCTCATTTTTGAACTGGAATCATGTGAGGGATGTACGTATACATTGCTGTGATAAAAATTTCAAGATCACCGGTGCAGCAGTTTAGAAAAAAAAAGTGTTGATCCCCAAACTCTCTGTTCGATGTCACAATGAAATGGAATTGGAGGAATAGGAAGTGAAAATGAATGAGGATTTGGAGACCATTGCAAAATACTACAAAGACTGGAGGCTGAAACCAAACATAGGAAAAACAGTTTACTGCATATTTCATTTGAACAAAGAGCCGCAAACTAAATCTAAGTTTAAACGGATGCATTGTGGAGTATACAGCCAATCCAGAGTATTTGGGCAACACTTTGGACCGCGCAGCCTCACTCATCGCATGAATTCGCAGCGCTTAAAAACCAAACTCAAATCACGCGTTAATATTGTGCATTGTGCAAAGACTAGCAGCATCGACTTGGGGATGCTCTGCAAAAACACTGAGAATGAACACACAGGCGATGGTGCTGTCAACAGCTTCATACTGTTCACCAGTCTGGATGAACAGTGCACACACTAACAGGGTCGACACACAGATAAATCGTGGAACTCCGTGGAACTGGAGTGGCTGTACGTTTTAAGCAATGTGGCACATCCACATATTTATCGAGAAGAGTCCGCATTGAGAGAATATTGAAAAATCGCAATGAATCACGAACTGCCAATACACGAAGACCTCGAATCAACACCAACCAATCTACGGTTGAAATCAAGGCATCCATTCTGGCAATTCTACAGGCAAAGAAACGCCATGAGAGATATGAAATCACGATGGAAAGAATGGTGGCAAAAAGGGACGATCACCAACAAACACTTAGTCAGTGATCCCACAGTTGAAGTGAAAGGCTATGATTTGCCGAGGAACCTTTGGGTCCGATTAAACCGTTTTCGTACCGGATAAGGCTGATGTGCATATCTAATGCAACGATGGGCGATATGAACGACTTAAACGAAACAACAATAGATGCAGTCAACTGGCTAAAAGACCTCAAAGTGGAAGTATAAATAAATGTGTAAAAAGCTAGTTCAAGTGCAACCAAAAACTACCAAAAGCAACCAAATTAGAAATAGCACTTTCTGAATTGTAATTTAATTATTGTTATAATCAATTTTTTAAAGTCATTGGAATAAATAAATAATGGTTTGTAGTAAACGTGGACCTTGTACATCGCAAGGGTTCGAAAATTTCGAATTATAAATTAGACCCCCCTAGAAAAGCGGTCTAGACACGGTACTGTATCTAAAATAATCTTGTCGGTCTAGTGGCCACTTGGCGAGGGTACTTTCAGAATTTGTTTGTATGAACTTGATCTAAGAGTAAGAATTTTCAACTTTGAAGTGGCTCGTTCAGTCGGTAAATTAAGTTCAGGATGTTGGTGAAAAAACTTTGTTTCCTATGTCTTATAATTTATTTAAAATTAATTAGAACATTTGTTTGAAGTTACTCGAGGTATTCACTTCTACCCATGATGGAAAACATGCCCCCTGTATGCAAGAACAAGCAATTCGTCTTTTCCTTTCCAGATTCCAGGTACATTTTGAGAGCCTTTGCAGTGTAAGTTGCATCCAGTACAATACCTGACGATCTTGCCACTGATCTTATAAGATCCAATTCTTCTTCTGTAGATTCTCCGTATCCTTTACCGTAAGCTTCTATGAAAGTAACGAGCTCCTCGGATTTAACTTTTGTCAGCAGACCCAATTGATCCAAAGCGTCATTGACGTAATTGTGAAAATGTTTAATTCCTGAGTCCCAAACAATGTATCCCGTCAATTGGATTCGCCGCAATTTCTCGGACAAATACTTTCCAACAGCTAATCCAGCTGCAGTACCTCCACTTCCACAAGCAAAAATTATTTCAGTAATTTCTAAATTACTCTTTGAAATTTGTTCTTCGATTTCTCTAAACGCTTCTATGTAACCAAAGACGCCATGAATCATACTTCCTCCCATGGGCACAATGTATGGATTAATTGCCGCTTTGGATTCAATTAACTTTTCCTTTGCTTCTTCCAACAAAATCTCCTGTCCTCTTTTGCGGTATTCGTCCCGTGACACAAAGAACAGTTCAGAGTCAAACAGTTTGTGAAAGAATAGGTTGCCTTCCGTGAAGGACAACTCTTTTTCGGATGTTTTCACTAAAACATGGGCACTCTTCAAGCCAAGTCTAGGAGCTATTGCTGTAAGAATGCGACAGGAGTTTGACTGACAAGGACCGATCGAAAGAATGCAATCGTGATTCCCGACTAATACTTCCGGCAGAATGAATTCTAATTTTCGAATTTTATTGCCACTGGCTGCCATATCCGTTAAATCGTCCCTTTTAATCCAAAATCGATGTTCTCGGTTTTTCCAGGAAAAGTTCCATGGTTGAAGTGGAGTTGGGAAGTTTCCAACCTGTACGCAAAGATTTATTATTCAAACGATTGCCCAATCGAGAATTTACTTCGTTCTACCCGTAACCTCTGCTTCGGTACACAATTCAAATCGTTTCCTTCCATCTTGCATGAATGTTCATATTGCTCTATAAGTTCACCGAAGGAAGGAGAAATCCCGTTTTTTGCTATACTCATTATGATCTCAACCGAGCAAACAATTGTAAAAACATTTAACGTTAACTGCTCTATGTGTGCTTTTAACTGACTGCGTCTCGTAGAACTGATAGCAAGCGAATGTGTTTATAAAGGCACTAGTCATATCTACCCAAAAAAAAAAAAAAACAAAATTCTCGTTTGCAAGGGCCATTCCGCGCACAGTTATTCAACCGTTTTCATATTTTCAATCAAATAAATCCATTTTTCATGGCACAGTTGGACTGATGCGTAACAAAGAATTCGTAGAATCAAAGAAAATATTTTTGGGTCCATTGAGTCTGTCTTTTTTGTGACTTACAAGAGCTACAATTACGGGGACAGTGAAGGGGAAAATATGGGTATGACGGAGAGGTGCGTGTATGACGGTGAGGCATTTTTTTATAAGGGTAAGGAAATCTTCATAAACACCCGGTTCTCCTGGACCAAGGTAGTGTTGGATTCCATTCTTCAATGACTAAACCCTCGTTCCTCACTCTCCATACTCACTTCTCCCCGGAACCGCCTCACAGCATTACTTCGGGGAGAAACTGCGCACCTACTCTCTCAAATCAACTGGCAGTCACCTTTAATCGTCTCTCCATGCACTTTGCAGCTTTCCCATTATTTTTGCAAATACATTATTCGCTACTTTCCACAGCCTCATCGCGGCACATCTCCGATATTATGTTTTCGGCATTTACCTCTGACCTACTCGCCGTCATCAGCTCACCTCGCTCTTGTTCGAAGCGGGGCAGACAGTCTCTTCTTCTCCCTCGAATGTCGTGCAGAAAGACGAATCCGCGAATCCAAACCTGTACACGTATTTCCTGAAGCACTCGCGGCCCGACAGAAACTGTGTCAATTGGAAGTTAACCTCTTCATGTTTCCTCTGTATGTTTGGTATGGGTCCACCTTCCCTTGTCCGTGGAGTCCCACTCTTTGTGCCACTGTCTCAGTGATTCGGCTCTTGATTTCGTCCTAACTGTTTCGGTATTTTGACCCTCCCTTCTCTTCTTTCTATGACATTCACTGTCTTCCGTCAGCGTTATGCATATGGGCATCGTCCCGGCTATGACACATACCGCTTCTAGGGATATCGTTCGGTATGCGCTTGCTACTCTTATGCTGACGGTGAGATATGAGTGCGATGGACAAGTATGAATGTGACGGAGAAGTATGAGTGTGATGAAGAGGTATGAATGTGACGAAGAGGTATGAGTGTGACGAAAAGGTATGAGTATGACAAAGAGGTATGAGTGTGACGGAGAGGTATGACTGTGACGGAGATGTAAGGTCGTGGCTTGCAAAGGTGTAGGTGTGAAGGAGAGGTAGAGGTGTAACGAATAGGTACGAGAGTGACTGAGATGTATACGAACGTGATGCAGAGGTGCGATGGTGGCGGAGAGGTACGGAGGTTGCAGGGAAAGTTCGGGCAATGAAAATTAGGAATTTAGCGCTGATGAAGAAATTGTTGATAAAAATCTCATTAAACGTTTTAATATAACTCCAGACTTTTCCGCAGAGCGAAAAAGGGCTCCCTTGGTATTTTAAGCCCCACCCCCTTCTTTCACGTAGCGATTTTTCCTCCGATTTTAAACGTTCAGGAGATGAGAAAACCTTTAAAACGTTACGTAATATGTATAAAGTCCCTCTTATCAAATCCCCATTTTATGGAAAGAAATGGAACTGCTCATGTACTTTTTGCGTCTACGTTGATAACAATATGTATATAATAATTAATTTTATTGATGTACTACGAAATTGATTTAGACGATAGGAATCCCCGAACGTATCTTCACGCTTTGGAAAAATAAAAATTTGGAGATAATGTTACGCATCTCACATTCGGTATAATCGTCTATGTTAAAAGGTTAACATTGCAAGTGAAAAGCACCAATAAAATATGTAAAAAGCGACAATATGAATGAAATCGTTGAACTGATACCCTCAGCTTTCATGCGCAAGTTGCTTTATGTATGTTTTGAGGCGTTAATTCTTCAATATGTTATGCAAGCTGGAGTAAACTACCCCGACTGTTCCTAAAAGTTTTCGAAATGTAACTAATTTTTCAGTATTTTCCAATGTAATTTATAATTTGACGCGTGAAAAATGAATATTTTGGTGAATACTCGAAGATTTTATAGAGAGGACCCATGAGGGGGGTCTCGAAGAGGGTAATAGCAAAAATTGAACCAGCAAGTAAAAATAGTGGGGGTCGCTAATACATTTGGGTACGAAATTCGAACTCCTTCACCCTCGAAACACGGTTTTTAGTATTTGACCCCGTGGGGGGAACAACTTATATGCCGGTTGGGGGAGGGGGGGGGACGTATCAAGCCAAGTGATGTGCTCTCCGGCTAATTTTAGGGTGATGATATCGAATTTTACGAGTTCTGCCGGCCTTCATAACTTTCCCATACAAAATATTACTTTTCCTACCCACAACAGAGCGACTCGGCCCCTCTCAAAATTTTTCTTTCTTACGTGCCAATCATTGGGCTTTTATAAACAGTTGGGGTAGTTTGCTCGTTGGTTTTTATTATGCCGCTACCACTGCACAATGTAAAAGCTTGAACTTCTTACTTGGACTAGGCTTAATCTATGGAAACCTTATGGCAACAACCGAATGATCTTCGAAATTTCTTTTGCAAAGATTTCTTTCTATATTCATAAGAATGAACAGCTGCCATTATGCAAAACTAACTCCTCTACTCTACTCTACTCCTCCTCAAGTGGTTTCAACTTCAGCATATAATTTTTGACCGGCGTGGCGTAAGGATTTATGCGTTTTCCGATAAGAACTTCGATTTTTGTCATACTCCTCCACGTTTAAGTTTCACCAAAGATCGGCATTGCAACAATGTGATCTGTATGGTAAATGAACTAAGGTCTCTCTTTCTCTGGTTCATTTGTTATAGTTCATTCGTTAGTTCATCGTTCATCGTACAGTTCATCCTCTAGTTCATCATTATTTTACGCGTCGAGTAAAACTTAGGTCCGACCAAAACCTCCACATATCTCAAATGCGATATGTGGAGGCTTCGGTCGCACGAAAGTTTCACTCAACACGTAGAGTTGAGTTTTTGTAAATAAATTAGCCATAAGCGAAAAGTAGATATTTTGGTCGGATCCAAGTCTTACTTGACACGCACAGCTAAGTTCTCTAAAATAAATTAGACATACGCGAAAAGTAGACATTTTTTTTGGACCAAAGTCTCACTCGACACGTAGAGTTACGTTCTCGTAAATAGTGATGAAAGATGAACAAATGAACTACGGTCGTGTGCTTATAAATTTATTTGTTATCAAGTTTCAGCTGTTTTCAAGGTCTGCCATAGAAAAAATACATTGAAAAAAGAGATAATGTCGATAATGTTGAAAACAGCATACCCAGATAACACAGATCACACTTTTTAATGTGGTTGCCCACCGAATGTACATTAAATGAGCGAAATTCAACGTTGTTGAGAATATGCCTGTGAGTGTAAAGTGGTACATATTTCGATGTACATAAAAAGCACATTTTTTGCGCTATTAAAACTCGAAATTATTGCACTAGATCACAAGTACATTTTTCGCACATTTTATGTGCGGGAAAAGGTGTACACTATTCCTATCACATTGAATGTACCAAAAATGTGCTTGTGATGTAGTACATTTTTCGATGTAAATAAAAGGCACATTTTTTATGCTATTAAAACTAGAAATTATTGCACTAGATCACAAGTACATTTTTCGCACATTTTATGTGCGTGATAAGGTGTACACTATTCCTATCACATTTAATGTTCCAAAAATGTGCTTGTGATGTAGTACATTTTTCGATGTAAATAAAAGGCACATTTTTTGTGCTATTAAAACTTGAAATTATTGCACTAGATCACAAGTACATTTTTCGCACATTTTATGTGCGTGATAAGGTGTACACTATTCCTATCACATTCGATGTACCAAAAATGTGCTTGTGATGTACTTTTTATAATTTAACACTTTATACAAATTTAACACACCAACACAAAAGTATCCGGTGGCATAATTGGTAAAGCAGTCGACTCATAATCCCGAGCGTCTTGGGTTCAAGCCCCGCAAATGGCAGAAATTTTCTAATAAAAAAATGAGAGCTTGGCATAAAAAAATGTAGATGGAGGACGTAGCGATCGTCAGAATAAGAAAAACCGAAATAGGGAAGTCGGAAAACTAATTTAAATTTTCCTTTCTTTTCTTAATAATGATAATAATAATCTGCCTTACAACCCATGAAGGGTTAGAGGCTAGGTCATTACTTACTAGTTTCGCTGTTTGTTGTTCTACTGTTTGAGACCCTTTCATTACCGGAAAGTTTTACTGTGCCGGTGGTAAGCTGTGCGACAAACCCAGTGCCATCTATAAGATGTAACTAGGAGCGAAACTAGTAGGAGTAGAATACCGGTTCTCCCAACAATGTCTTTACAACAAAGCCGTACGATGGCGCTACACTCAACTTCACTCGACTTGAACGATTCAATCAGTTTTGTTTTGTTTACAAATCCAACAATCGGTACAAATCCGTCTGCGGTTGAGTTTCGAACCAACGCACTGGCAACTCGATCTCGTAGTAGAAAGCAGACGTGTTAACCACTACGCTATCGAGTTCTTTACAACATTATATGTACATGAAATGTGCTAGTAATTCATACTAAAAAGTACATTAAATGTACATTAGATGTGCATTCAAAGTGTTTTAAATGTACATTAGATGTACATGTAATTCACATATACTGTACATTCAATGCACTTCACGTTCCAAAGAAAAGATGTAACGGTAACGGTAAGGGCGCTTTTTTATATACATTAAATGTCCTATTATTGGAGCACATTAAATGGGATCAGCACTTTATGTACATTTCGTGGAGTCAATTGTTATCTGGTATAAAAAGTAAATTTTAGGGCACGTTTTTGTATAAGAAATGAACGAAAGAGAGAGATAGAGAGAGAGAACCTCCACAATAGTCTCATAAACTTAGGAAGCCCCATTGGAATACCTCACTCATGTCGAGAATAACCGAAAAAAATAGAAAAATCTGATGGAAGTTGAAAAGTGCTATAGAAATCCTCCCAATTCTAGAAGTGACTGCATCCTGGCATTCGGTCATTTTTCCAAAAAACCCTAAGACTCGTGTTCGTTAAAGTGTAACTCCGAAATTTTCATGTTTCGTCACCCTCGAGAAAGTCGAAAAAATGTATACCATATGTAAAAATACGCAATGTAAAAATACACATTTTTTGGCGAAGGCGTTGAAACAGTCACTCTTTATTTATCTACAACTTTGCTTTAAGAAGCAGCAATCTACGTCTCATAGTTTTAGAGATATGTGTCATCCCTTCTAATTCTAGAAGTGACCATATCACAGGATTGGGCCATATTTCTCCAAAACTCTAAAATACGAGTTCCCTAAAATTTAATTCTCTACAACTTCGCCTTTGGAACCTTTGGAACCAACTGTTCTAGAGATAAGGGTCATCACTCCCAATTCTAGAAGTGGTCATATCCCAGGATCGATCGAACGATGAAAGTTAATATCAAGGAAAATGAAGTGATTTCCAACGCTTATTCGTCCAGTATTAATCTACGGATGCGAATCTTGGACGATTATCAGTTACTTCTAACGTTCGAGCGCTAGGTGGGCAAGGCATTTAGTACGCATGAATAAAAACAGAGCCCCCTCAAAATTATGCCGTAACGATCCAGAAGGGAGAAGAGGAGCTGGTCATCCAAAAATTAGATGGATTGATAGCGTCTAACAAGATCTTTGGACGATCGGAATAAGAAATTGGCAATACGCGGCAAAAGACAGGCAGCGTTGGAGAAGGTCCACAAGTGGATGTAGGGCCGAAAAGGTAAAATATATAAGAACGCCGCTCCGATCGCGAACGCCGCCCAATTTTTGACATTTGAGCGCGAGCGCGAGCGTCACTCAAATTTTTCACGAGCGCTGCCAGCCTTGATTTCCCTTATATGTCACATTGTTGCAACGTCGCTGTTTGGTCGAATTTCAGCGACATTTATAGTTACTTTCTTCCGTTGCACAACCTTAGGAAAGAGAAATGACGTCATGTTTAAGAGAGATTTAGTCTCTTGTGCATTAAAAATACTGATTCAGAGAGGAGGAGGTGACGGAGCTCTGATATATGTTTCAGACGTTTAGCGAATTTTAAAAAAAGTCATGAATGTTTTATTTAATTCTATAATTTATTTCTTCTTCTAAACGATTTTAAAAACTCCATCTTTCAACTGAGGACAAGTATTCGAATAAAGTAAATCCATTTTGATGACATCAGCAAACGTCCGCAAATGCGATTGCAGAGTTTTCGGACTGAATCTCTGCCACATTTCCATTGTGTCCTCAATTATAAAATAATCCCCTGGTCGCAGGATATCCTTCACGAGGGCATACTTCAAAATGTTGAATGTGTTACAGTGCGCGTCGTCAATCATCAAAATAGGATGCTCCAATTTTCCCAAGTCCAGATTCTCGGGGAAATTACAATCACCTCTGATTAGTCGGATGTTATTCATTTCCTCCTCTTTAATTTGGCACCTGCTTGTGTCTATGTCAACTCCTACAACTGTACAGTCAAATCCGAATACTTTGGCCAAGTCACGAAACCACACCAATGAACCACCGGAGTATACGCCAAATTCAATAATGGTCTTCGGCTTCAATTCCCATAGTAAATTATGGTAAGTTGCCTGAGTCTCAGGATCTTTCAACAGTCTCAATCCCTTCCAACTCACTTCAAAAAAGTCGTTGTACTCAGGTACTTGAGGAGGATTTTGGAATCTGTCTTTTAGGATTTGTCGATGGTAAACTGGATCATCTCCTAAGCCACGATACTTGTGCAGGTCTGCAAAATTGTTTCCTTCTAGATTTTGAATGAGTTGTGCTCGTGAGTTTGAAGAATTAGATGCTTCCATTTTGAGTATGTCTCTGAAATAAAAGAAATTCACTTTTCTAATGGGTCTCAATATCCTATAATTCCTCTATTAACTTATTCTTAGCATTATCTCTCATTAGAATTGCTCGAATCAAGTCCCGTTAGAAGTAATAGATTATAGCCACGCAAAATACTTCAAAATTTTTTAGTCTTCGAAAGTAAGAAGCATTTATACCTTATACATGTCGAATGTAGCCCAGTTCCATTAAAAGTCTCAGTAAAAGTGAGAAAACTTAAGAAACTCTATAGTTCCAAAACTTTCCCTGAAAACTAGGAGTGCGACTTCAATGTTGTGACTGGGGTTTTGACTAATTACTTGATTACCTTCAACAACCTAAACGACCGAAACAAAAGTTTTACATTTAACGAATTTTAAATTTGTGCAAATTTACAAAGTGTTTTGTTGGAAATAGGGTTCGGAACAGATCAGATATATCTGTTTTGTTTCAGATTAATCTGAAAAATTTTCAATCTGAATCTGATCTGAAAATTTTATTTTGATCGATCTGGTCTGATCTGAATTTAACAGATCTCAATTTGATCTGAAATCTGAGAGATATCTGAATGGTACTTCGATAGAACTAAAACAATTTTTTGTGCTCGGAATTTATTATAATTAATATTAATATATATATATATATATATATATATATTAATATTAATATATATTAATTAAGACTACATTAAGATGCATTAAGACTCAGGACATAGAAGTGAGTACCCCAGGGTGTGACATGAAGTGGGAAGTGTGCATGATGAGTGGAAAGTGCGTAGAATGAAATATAACGTGTGTGGGATGAAGTGGGAAGCATGTGGAATGAATTGAAAACACATCCCACTCAATTCTAATTTAATCCCACGCACTTTGCACTTTTCACTTACAAAAACTAAGTGTTTAATGGCACCAAACTGAATAATTAAGTTTAATCTGTAGTCAATCTGATATGATCTAAATGAAGTAAAGATATGAAATGTTCAGATCAGATCAGAGAAATATTTACGGTAATCTGAACTGATCTGGAAATTCATATTTTCCTTTTTTCAGATTCAGATCAGATGAAAACCATCTATTCCGAACTCTAGTTGGAAATTAAAATTCACTTTCACAAACTCTTATTTCTGATAGGTGAGGTCAGTTACTATTGACCCTTTTCGGTTATTTTCAGGAAAATCAAAATTCAACGAACCCGTTTACTTTTTGCAATATTGTATTGAAAGACAGACGGTCGGACGAACAGATAAACATTTTTTATGCACTGAATACAAATTTGCTCTTCGACGGTATCAGTTATGAGACCAAGTCCCAACCAATAGAAGTGATTTTGTTGTAAGTACTGTCAAACTCTTGTATAGAAATTTTGACATTGCCTACAAATGACCAGTTTTTAACTAGTTTTGTTGATTTACTGGTCAGGTTAAGCAGTCAATAAAAAGTCTTTTAGGCAAAAAATATTTAACTCACAAATCCTTTATGCGTGTGTTATTCAAAATATTTTGTTTCACTGATACGTTTTTGCATAAGTGTTTTGTAGCTGAAAACGAACTATTCAGAAGATGCGGTTCGTTCTTCTATTTATGTAAGAATCGGAGATCCAATTGAAATCAACGCGTTTCACGATCAACGTGTTACGTAGCGCATTGAAAATATTTTTTATCAATTTCATTGTCTCAAAAAATATAGTCTCTGTGAACCCCCGATTCATGATATGTTTGTTAATTTCTTGTTGTTTTGATTATTAAATAATTTTCAACGTTGCACGAAACTTCTGCTTGTTTGTTCCAATTATTGAAAATTCTTATCAGGCACCAACGTAAAAGATATAGTCAGATGTTCGAGGATGTTTACACTTTTGGAAAATTACCCTCAGTCGTATTTTTAGCCTTGTGCAATGGTCGAGACTTATGGTTCTGTAATGAAGCTTGTAACAATGAGTTACCCCAGCAGTGAAACTATACATGTTTTTATCTAAATACTAGAATCATGAAATGCTCACAATATTATGGAGGGAACTCGTATCATTAAAGAAAAGAGAACATACTTTCAACCTGACCAATTAGGACCACGTTGCAAAAATGTGAACCGTCGAATTTGCGATGTTTTTTTAGTACAGAATCCTCCCTAAATAACAAATTACTCAAAATTCTAGCTCATGTACTGTGAGAGGATGACTCTTGCGCAGATAATAGATGAATCAAAATTCAAAAAGTTTAAGTATGAAGGTGCGAATTTGCTCTGAAATAACATCGAAAACGAACTTGGAATGCGATGATTTTTCATAGCAACTTTCGATTTTCATACTCAAACTTTTTAAATTTTGATTCATCTATTATTTGTGTAAAAGTCATCCTCTCACAATACATTAGCGATGATCATGAATAATTTCTGTTTTAAGCAGGATTCCGTTCTAAAAAAACATCGCAAATTTGACAGTTCAAATTTGTGCGACGTGCTCTTAAGAGCGTGTCAGATATTTTGACAGTTCTATGTTTTGCGATGTTTTTTCATTGCATATTTCTAAGACAATGATCATTAATTTTAAATTCCAAAACATCTATTGTTTGCATAACACATCCCTTTATAGATTCTATGAATCAGAATATATAATTATTGAGTCTTAGTGTCAAAATTTGATCTGAGAAAACATCGCATTCGCCGGGTCTTTGCGATGTTTTTTCAGATCAAAGACGAAGTCCAAAAAATGACAAAATTTTTCCCGTTTCGTCACCCTTAAAATTGTAGTTGAAATTAGTTTCAAATGAAAGTATATTGTGTGACGTCGATGTTCCTTATTTTTAAAGATGATATGACCCCAGATGGCGCTGCAATTCAAGATGGCTTCGAAAATAAAAAATTGATCCCAAAAATAGATTATTGAGTGAACATTGACAACACCATCAAAACAAACGACTTTCTAAAGTCGTCTATACCACTGTCCTCTGTTGTTTTTCTATTTTTTTTACACATCAATTTTTAGTTTTTGACGCCATTTTTAATTGCAGCGCCATCTAGTGTCAGATCAATCTGAAAAGTTTGACACATATCTACTGCACACTACGCTTTCGTTTAAAACTAGTTTTACCAACATTTTGAAGGGTGATCATAGAGGATAAATTTGGTCTCTCTCTTTGACACTTCAATTTGCGATATTTTTTTAGAACAGAATCCTGCGTAAATAACAAATCATTCAAAATTATGGCTCATGTACTATGAGAGAATGAAGATTAAACAAATAATAGATGAATCAGAACTAAAAAAGTTGGAGTATGAAGGTCGAAAATTGCTATGAAAAATCATCGCATTCCAAGTTCATTTGCGATGTTATTTCAGAGCAGATTTGTACCTTCGTACTTAACTTTTTTGAATTCTGATTCACCTAATATCTGTGTAAGAGTCTGCCTCTGACAGTACATGCGCTATAATTTTGAATAATTTGTGATTTACGCAACATTCTCTTCTTAAAAAAACATCGCATATTTGACAGTTCAAATTTTGCGACTTACTCTTAAGAGCACATTTCAAAAATACCACCTGTCAAATTTGCGATGTTTATCACGTACTGTGATAGTATCACTGTTACACGAATACATAGATGAATTCACAAAGTTCGAGTATGAAGGTCGAAAGTTGCTCTAAAAATTCATCGCATTCCAAGTTCATTTGCGATGTTATTTCGGAGCAAATTTGTACCTTCATACTTAAACTTTTTGAATTCTGATTCATCTATTATATGTGTAAGAGTCATCCTGTCAGTACAGGACAGTACATAAGCTATAATTTCGAATAATTTGTTATTTACTCAGGATTCTGTTCTAAAAATACATCGCAAATGTGACAGTTCACATTTTTGTAACGTGTTCTTAAGGGTTATCCATAAATTACGTCACGCGAAAAAGGGAATTTTAAGGCACCCTCCCCTGTCACGCAAATTTTGAAACAATTTTGTTAGAAGGGCCACGCTTCCGTCATTATGTTATGTTACGGAATTTATGAACGACCCCTAAAATCTTTCCAACGCTTTTGATAAAAGGTAGGGGAAAGAGCCACTCGCATTAATCGTGTCTTACCAAGAAACCTCAAGTAGTGACACCTAGCTAAATTTACGTACAAACATAGAACCAGTCCCTTCTCTGTAGTGGCGTCATCCATGCTTTCATAGCCGAATACGGACTCAATTTAGTTACATAGTGCATCACTTCCCTGAAAGGTTCAAATATACACTGTAACCTTCACTCTCAGTGACTAAATTGTAGGTAGCCCGAATTTTTGATGATTTTTGGGCATAGAAAGTAATTTTTCTTTGGGAATAATAACCGAATTTCCTGAAAATTCGCGACGAGTTCAAATCTCTAAAACAATAACATTCTATAAGGATCCTTTTAGGAATAGATGGTGCCATTTGTTTTCTACTGAACCGTATTTATTAATGGAATGGTGTTCGCGCTACTCTGCCGTCATAAGGAAAAAAAAAACTTAGAGAAAATCAGTGAATCTTTCCAAATCAAATTAGCGACAAAACAATCGTGGAGAATCTTTTGTTTAATTTTGTCGCTAATTTGGTTTTTCACGGCGAATTTCGTTTCTATTCTTCGCTGATTTTCTCTTTTATTCCTTGTGGCGGCAGTACTGGAAAAAACGGCTCAGATTTTGAGGTACATGTCGCTAGCACCACCACCATTTTGAACTGTAGCGAATTAAAGCTATTTCAATTGGGCTAGTTTTGGGCTGGATAATGCACATAGCCATAAGTTTTGTGCTGCCATGGAACTCCAGCCCAAAATGATTTTAGAGGTCGAATATGTCGTCCTGAGGTTTCCGTATGAAATCAATGCTTTCTTTGCTCGGTATATAGCTCAAAATTCTACATGAAATGATTTTTAACTTATATACGAGTCATATGGTCAACATCACTAAAACAGTTCAAAAGTTCGGACCGTTATCAATACTAAAATAGTGAAAACGGCAAGGTTTTTTGCTTAAAAGTTGAATAACTTCGTTTTGACATCAGCCCAAAACTCGATGCTGGTTCCAATCGTTAGCCCAAAACCAGCCCAAAATGATACAATAAGTTTAGGATCGGAAGAATTTGATTTAGTTTCGAAAACGCTAAAACGACATGTTTTTTTTGCTTAAAAGTTGAATAACTTCGATTTGACATCAGCCCAAAACTCGAGATGGTTCCAATCGTCAGCCCAAAACCAGCCCAAAATTTTGAGCTATATACCGAGCAAAGAAAGCATTGATTTCATACGAAAACCTCAAGACGACATATTCGACCACTAAAATCATTTTGGGCTGGAGTTCTATGGCAGCCCAAAACTTATGGCTATGTACCTCAGATTTTGTTTTGAAAAATGTGACGAAGTGAAAATGTAGATGCTAGAATGGGCCTATTGTTCTTCCTGAGATTGTGGTCTCTCGGATTTGTACGGGTTTGAGCAACTAAAAGTGTTGACCTTTAATGTTTCTTCAAATCGTTTTCTGCTCAATCAAGAAACGCATAACGCAATTAATTTTTTTTTTGTAATTTATGAAACTCATATTGATTATCGGAGTATCTGAAAATTGTACTGTAAGATACCACACGTCTTTAAACAACAAACGGCGATCACTACATAGACGTGTTGTTTGCTCCAAAAATCCCCGACTGAGAGTCACCATTTTACGTAATGTCAATCCAACTTAGGTATCTGATTGAGAAGGAGTTCGTACGCGGTACTTTTCTCTTGGTCGTTTGTGCTACTTTGAGAGTTATTCATCTTCCGCTGATATAAATAGTGGTGTATAATCGAGCAGACAGACAGTTGTTTTAAAACTATTTTTTAAACCCTTTCTCCTCCCTTGAAGCTCAAATTTGTTGAAATATTGAACTGAGTTGTTGATTTGACTTGTTGAAGTTATAATTGATTGAAAGTACAGTGTATAGAGTCTCTAAGAAGATTTGTTTCCATCATGTTGGAGAAAAAATTTGTCGATACAATGGCATCAGTAAACTACAGTCGTGCAGTCAATTCTCATTCAGAACGTTGGTATATGGACACCATTTCCTGCCCACGAGGAACTAAAAAATGTAATTTCGAAAATCATACCGTGACTGTACCAATAACTGACCTCAGAGGAAGGGAAAATCTTGCAAGCTTGGATACGACCGGATTTCAAACGCTAAAGGCACCCACTTCAATAAATTTGAACTTATTTCTTGCCGGGGACGATGACCAAATCAGAACATTTTATTATCCCGAAGTTGAGAGAATGTTACAGGAAGTGACCGGTGCCGACAAAATCGTATTGTTCGACCACACCTTCCGTAGGCATAAGCCAAACAGTCCTGAAACCCCAATGCAAAGAGAACCAGTGCTTAGAGTTCATGTAGATCAGACGCCAATTAGCGCGAATCAACGAATTCAGTACCATGTCGAAAAGGAGTTCCATAATTTCAAGAGATTTCAATTAATCAACGTGTGGAGGCCATTCCAGAACATCGTCTATGATTATCCTCTCGCAATGGCTGATTTTCGAAGTATAAATGTTGACGATGATCTCGTGGCGACAGAGCTCAGGTATCCACCGTGGCTTGAGGATAAAGAAACGTTTGCGGTGAAATACAATCCGAAACACAAATGGTACTACTGGTCTCGAATGAATCCGGATGAAGTGCTTCTATTCAAATGTTACGATAGCGCTAGTTTACGGTTGGCTAAAGTAAAGCAATGTTACCCGGAAGACGTCGCTGGATTGGCGTTGCACACAGCGTTTTTTAATGAAACAGATTCAGCCGCTAAAATTTCAAGGCAATCAATTGAAGTTCGTGCTATCGTGCTACACATGTGAAGAGTTCAATTACAAACATCTTTTATAAGTCCTTAAGAAATCTTTCCAAACTCAAAGAAATAAAAACTTAAAAAACGAAATGTGACGCAAGTTGTTTATTATGATGCAGTTAGCATTGGTGGAAGTGACAACAATGTTTCCTCAATTTTTTTGTTTTATAAGTCGAAAGGAGAAAAGGCTCCTTCCATCGCCCTTTGCAGTAAACCATAGAAATGGGCTTAGTAAAGTAGCGATAGAGTTGAAGAAGTTGATTCCCTTGATGCAGCAAAAGAAGGCTCCCAGTAAGCGTCACCCTATCGATATATAGTTCGAGCTTTCCGAATGCAGCCCAGCCTAGTCCAATTCTACGTCGTACTTCTGCAGTTTGATTGTCCAATCCCATCCAATTCCAGTTTCAGCTTGTGGCCCAGGTGTACTCTTTCGATGACGGTGTATCCAATCTTTACATCTCTGTTGTCCTCTATGCTCGTCATGATTTTAGTCTTTGATAGATTCATTTTGAGACCTATTTTGCTTGACCCTTCATTCAACTATTCAACTGTTGTAGCATGACTTGGGGTTGGTCTAGATCAATTGGCATTAGAACGATATCGTCAGCAAAACGAAGGTGACTCAGGTACTTTCCATTGATGTTATTCCCCATCTTATTCCAGTTTAATTTTTTGAAAACATTTTCTAGAGCTGAAGTGAATAACTTCGGAGATATTGTGTCGCCTTGCCTCACACCTCGTCCGACTTTGAATTAGACGTGTTCTCACTAAGCCTCATACATGACGTTGCATTCTCGTATACATATCTAATCATATTGGAGTGTCTCGAGTCCACTCTGCATTCGTCTAGAGAGTCCAATATCGACCATGTCTCCACTAAGTCGAGCGCTTTTTCGTAGTCTATAAATATTAGAACTATTCCGATCTTGTGCTCATTACACTTCTCGATCAAGGACTCATCACCTGCAAATGGTCGTTTGTGCTGAAACCGGATCGAAATCCAGCCTGTTCTACAGATTGGTAGAAGTCCAACTTCTTTGTGTTCCTTTTTGCGAGAATTTTCATGAACAATTTGTAGAGTGTTGGTAGGAGACTGATCGGTCGATAATTCTCCAGCTTTGTAATGTAGCAATTGTTATGTAGCAATATGATTATTGCATTTTCCCATGCTTCTGGTATTTTTTCTAAGTCGAGGCATTTATTGAATAGAGTCGCTATTGCGATCCACAGCTCTTCAACACCCAATTTGATTGATTCTATAGGTACTCCATCTTTACCGGGAGATTTTCTATTCTTTATTTCTGTTGTTTCTGTTGCTGCAGTAGTGACTTCTTCCACTGTTATTTCTGGTATCTCTTCCGATCCTACATTCGTAATCACTGGTCTTTCCCTTTGAGTTTGAGTTTCTATGGTCAAGGTTTACGGGTTCTACTCTATGATTTAAAAAAATTCTCGTAAAATTCCTTCGCGATATCTAGCATTGTATTTCGGTTCGATTGGATCGCTCCAGTTTTGCCTCGTAGCTTGTAGATTTCTTTCTTTGCATTCATCATTTTGGATTTGAGAACTTTCATGTTGCAGTTCGCTTCAATTATATTCTGGGCAAGTTGAACGTTATAATATTTCCTTAGATCTGTTTTCATTGCCTTATTGATGGCCTTTGTCAAGCTTCTGTACTCTATGGAATATCTTTTCCCGTCTTTTATTAGTGTCACCCGGCTTGAAATCAGATGCAGCGTTTCCTTACTGAGTTTTGATTCTGTTACCCGGACAGATTTACATTTGGATTCCATAAAATTCATTATTGTTTCGACGATCTTGCTGTTCAATCTATCAAAGGTATCAATTTGGCTGGTAGCATTGTGTAACACAGCAGTCATTTTTGTTGAAAATTCATAACTCAGCGCGTACAATCTTTGAGGATCGACCATGAAGTTTTTCTTCACAAGTTTTCACCTTTGTAGTTGTGACTTTTGCGCGTACCATCCGGATATCACTACCTGTCGTAAAACTGTTCAGCACTGTGATGTTCTTAACGGTTGACTTGTGGTTCGTTATGACTAAATATGGCCCATGAAAACAGAGTAGCATAGGATATTGGTAGGCGACAAATGTATTTTGGAATTACCACAAAACACATAAATTTTAAAGATGTCAGAAATTGACGAAATTTTTGTTGCGTTTTGAATGGAGTAAAAAAACTTATAGTGTCAATCCAACCAGCAAACATAACCCAAGACCCGTACGTATCAGAATAGATGTGACAAACAGAATAGATGTGGCAAATAGAACATATCTTGCAAAAAGACTCGAACATATCTTAATACAGTAATAAGCAAACAATCCAACGTTTTATGTTCTTTTATAACTATAAGAATTTCAAAGATCCATAGAAATTACCCAAGGTAATGTCAAAGCCCCTACCGAAGTACATCTCAGATCATTCAAATCTGGAATTCAAGGATTGGGCCATATTCCCATAAAACACTGAAACACGTGTTCTCTAATAATAATAATAGCGTATGGTATTGCTCAGCCGGGAGGATACTTCTCTAAAATTGTGTTCTATACAACTTTGCCTTCGGAAGCAACCTTCTACCTCTTACAGGTCTAGACATATAGGTCATCCTTCCCAATTCTAGAAAAAGTCATATCCCAGGATTGTGGCATTTTTACCCGAAACTCTGAGACACGTGTTCGCTAAAATGTTATGCTCCACAGCTTTGCCTTTGGAAGCAATTTTGTACCTCTTATAGTTCTAGAGATATGGACCATCCCTCCCAATTCTAGAAGTGGTCATATCCCAGGATTGGGCATTTTTACCCAAAATCCTGAGACACGTGTACCCTAAAATTTCATTCTCTACAACTTTGCCTTTGGAAGCAACTTTCTAACTCTTATAGTTCTAGAGATATGGATCATCCCTCCCAATTCTAGAAGTGGTCATATCCCAGGATTTGGGCATTTTTACGTAAAAACATGATACAAACGTTCGCTAAGATTTTGTTCTCTACAACTTTGCTTTTGGAAGTAACTTTCTACCTCTTATAGTTCTAGAGATATGGATCATCACTCCCAATTCTAGAAGTGGTCATATCCCAGAATTGTGGCATTTTCACCCAAAAACCTGACACAAGCGTTCGCTAAAATTTTATTTTCTACAACTTTGCCTTTGAAAGCAACTTTCTAACTCTTATAGTTCTAGAGACATTGGATTATCCCTCCCAATTCTAGAAGTGTTCATATCCCAGGATTGAGGCATTTTTACGCAAAACTCTGAAACACGTTTACCCTAAAATTTCATTCTCTACATCTTTGTCTTTGACGGTGAATCTCTATATTGCATAGTAAAGGAAATGAACACGAAAAACTGTTTTCGTATATGGCCAAGAAACTCAATTTCGTCGATTCCATTGGTCCCGGTGCCCCGACCCCTGCCCCGATACCCACAAAAATTTGTTCCCAATTATCTGACGTCAAATCCTTTCATTTGACACCAACATGAGCAATTTTTAAGCTATACTTGCTGAGATATTTGCGAAAAAGCTCCGACCCTCGAAAAACCATGTTTTTGGTCACTTTCTCGACCATATCTCCGTAACCAATTAATCGATTTTGCTCGTCTTCGAACTTGAATCATGGGAGGCATGTATTTTTCAGGGAAAAAAAGTTTAGGGTGATCTGTTGGCCCGTTTGGGAAAAAAATTGGAGACGGACGGTCGGAAGGACATTTTTTTTTATTGTTGATTCGTCATATTTAGACGATAATAAATGCATCCCCCAACTGCCACCTCGATCTCCCCCATGTTACATTAAAATTGTTTGTAGTAAACTAATAGGACCTTCGTACTTCGTACGGGTCCGAAAAGTGCATTAAAAAGGAGTTATGTTGATATTGCGAATGTTCAAACACACTCGACTATTATGGATTTATTAGTCGAGGTTATTGTGAATAACGAAATGTCCTGTGTCACTGTGAATGAAATTACCATGGAAACATGAATGAAAGTCATTCAAATGTTTGTTATTATCACTCATGGTCTCAGATTTCATTGGGAATAGTTGTAAAATGTTGTCTGTGCACAATAAATGGATGAGAATTAGTTTTTTTTAAAGTTTCTCTCCATTTTCAATGCACAATTCGCGTACTTAAACAAAAAAAAATTCTAAACAAAACATTCATTTGGATTTTGACATTCAGTTCAGAGCATACTAATCAATGCGGTGTACAACTATGTCCTGTTCGTTCAAAGCATACATACGATTCGAACTAGGTAGTATAACGCAAAGAATTCTATGTTCAGGATCATTTAATCGTGCGCAGTTCGTGCGTAAGGGCTCGTTGCGCAACGGATTACGCGCCTGACTACGGCTCAGTAGATTGAAGGTTCGAATCCTGCCGGATTCTATATTTTTTTTTATCATTTTTTTTTTCATTCGCAAAACCTCTAAAAATTAGTATTCACTATGATCAGTAAATGTTTTTGTGACATTTTTTTTCTTTCACTTCAGCCATCGTCAAGTAAATTGTAAAACAACTAACACATCAACATAATTTTAGTTGAAAAGCCGCTCAAAGCCGGGTTAAGCCCTTATCCATGTAAATAATATAGTTATACTCTTCTCTTTTATATTCCCTATAATAAACGTCATAATTAATTAACTAAATTAAATGAGTATTCGCATTCGTGCTGATTTCAAATCCAATGAAAAAGACTGACAATGAGACATAAACAATCGAATTGCGTATTGCTTTCTTTGTGCAACAAAAAAATTGTAACAAAAAGAATTAATTTTGAATCGTTTGTTGCATTTGATTGTGCATACACATAAAAAATGAAGTCAAAAAAAGATCGAGTCCGGCAGGATTCGAACCTGCAATCTCCTGATCCGTAGTCAGGCGCGTTATCCGTTGCGCCACGGACCCACACGAAAGCATAAGTCATAAGCAAAAGTAAGCCCCGAGAGAGGAATGAAAACACACAGAGAATTCAATCAACTCATAAGTTTGACCGCCAAACAAGCAAAACGTCTCTTGTGCTCTCTCACCATGTGCCTTTACAATTTTATTTTTTGTGTGATGTTAAATTGCGGCTTAGGTAGAAATTCAGAATTTTTATGAATATCTATCGCAAAGTGCGGTGAAATTTCAAATGAAAGGGGTTGGAAGAGAAATCGAGCAAAATTAAACTTGTTTGTTGCTATTGGATTGTCCGAAAGTGTTTTTGTTGAGGATTTTAGTGATTGTGTAATGACATATTTTGCTTGTTATTGAAATGCGCTCTAGTTTTAGTCTTTAACAAAGTGCAGAGTTTTGTGTATAATTCTGGGAATGCGATCTGTAATGGAAACAAAAAGAAGGAATATTTTCACATCCGCACCAAAGTGTCGATCAATATTTCATTGCCAAACGTTTAGTTCATGCACCGGTTTTGCGCCTTTTCGAACATAACGGCAACTTGAATCCATTGTTTTGATCGTATACACATATTTGCTAATTTGTGTTTTCAAAATCTTTTTACAATTCGCATTGCACGTATTACATCGGTAAAGGTTTGCATTCTCGACGTTCACGTTCGATTACATGTAAGGTGCATAAAGGACGTTCGCTCTACCGCTTTAAGCGGATGGTAATAAACGACCGATAAAACAATTCAACTTTACCGATAAAAAGTAATAAATGACCGATAATTATTTACCGATAAATTTTCAAACGTATATTTTAGGTTAGATTAAAGCGCGTATATTTGGGATAGAGCCCAAGAGACCTAATAACGTTTTGTAAAAGGAAAAATTCCCTAATGAAGTGGCTGAAATGAGGATATCGGTGAAAAGTTATTGATCATTTATTATTTTCTATCGGTAAAGTTGAATATCTTTATCGGTCGAATATAATAATCCGCTTTAAACGTGTTCTTTATAAGCCGATAAACGATATACTCTTTACATCAGCAATTAAATAGTAGAATACGTTCTATGCAGTGAAAGTAATTCATTACATCATGTGGGATCAATTTTGTGATATGAGCGGAACTCACGAGTGTGTTTTCGAGCAACAAGCTGTGGATGCTGTTTTCGACAAGGGTAGAGTTTGCATATCCGAGTTGAAGGCGAGGTATGCAACTACCCGCGTCAAAAACAGTTTCCGAAGCGAGTTGCTCGAAAATTCAAGAGTGAGTTCCCGAGTTCACAAAATTTATCTCGAATTAATGAATTATTTTCACAGCATGGAACGTATGCTATTTTATTCGCTGTCATCATGAAGAAATGGTCAATACATGTATATTTACCCACCATCCAAGAAAAAACCGCAATAACACACTTAAAATTTAATTTTTTCTCGAATTTGTTTGAAGAATATATCAAAACGAAAGTACACATGTTGACTGTCATATTACACTAGTCTACAGAGGTTTTGTATCTTTCCTGTCTGTCATTGCCCAATGTTAGGCTTAGGGTGCTGTTGCAGAATATAGCCAATTTGAGTGTCCATCACCCCTTTGGGGTCCAAAGAAAAATGTAAGAACATTTTGATTTAGTCATTATCAGGGTTGTATTAGCGTCGCTAATCGTTAGCGTCGCTATTAGCGTCGCTAATAGCGACGCTAATAGCGAAGCTAATTTCAAATACACTCGCTAATAGCGACTAGCGTTTCGCTAAACCCTGAATTAGCGAGGTCTTATTTTCGCTAGTCGCTAATCGCTAATTTTCTGATTCTAAAAGACTAATTCAATGGAAGATTTTCAAACTTATTGCTTTTTGCTGACCTACGTTTTGCCAAATCAGTGAAGATTTATAAGTTCCCACCAGTTAGAAAAGTGGATGAAAAAGAAATCACTACAAATGTTTTTGAGAATTTTGAATAATTTTGGGCGTCAGATGACAAATATGATAAATAATAATATTTGTTGAATGATAACGCATGATTAATGTTAATTTGTATTGAAAGGTTCTGTCGGTTTTATCAAAAACTTCTCCAGAACTTTTGATATTAGATGGACAAACTGGTTGATGATATTTTTTCCAATGAAATCTTGTAATCTCCTAAGGGCTTTAGTTGGTCTTAAGTTCGGCCTAATAGTAAAAAAACTTTCAGTTAGTTTTGAAGACACAAAAACTAAACAAGAATCTATCTACTGCCTGATCTTTAAAATCTTGGCTCAAAGTTCCAACCATTTTAACAAACGTAAGCTTCATTTTTATGGATTTCCGTTACTGCCAAAACAAGAAATATAAGTCGAAAAAACCTTTCACCCCCTCAAAAGAGCATCAATACTACCGTCCAGTTAAATATCTTAACTTACATTTCAACCTTCAAAGTTAGCGACGATTAGCGTTCGTTAATAGCGACCGCTATTAGCGCGCTAATTTTTTCCTGATTAGCGAAATACGTTAGCGACGCTAGTATTTTTCTCAGTTAGCGTTAGCGTTAGCGTCGCTAAGAAAATTGGTTAGCGACTACAACCCTGGTCATTATTATATGTTACTCAAGTTATATGTAACGTTACTATGTACGGGTTACTAGTGCATAGTCGGGCCTACAAACCTATACTAATATTGAGATAAATCTTACATATTATGATGGATTCTGTATGGATCAGAAAAGTGAACTTTTTCTGACGTTTTGGCCATGGTTGGAAAAGGGCGTAATTTCTAACTATGATAATCGAAGTTTCCATTTCAAATATTTTTCGAAAGAGAGAGACCAAATCTTGTGAGAATTAGTAAATTTTTGATGAGGTGTTTGTTAATTACTCTACTTTCAGGGGTGATGGACATTTTACAATGGCAGACACGAAAGATACAAAACCCCTGTAGACTAGTGTTATCGAACATCTGCTCACATCATTCATCATTCGAACATTCGACGGTTTCAACCGTTTCGGCTATAATGTTGGTTCTAAAACGGTGATAATGGCATTAGTTGCATGTAATGAGCTCGGTAATGAATTTTGCGGATAGGACACAATGTTATTACATGTAGACACAATGCTATTACATGTGGACACAAAACAAACATACCGAAACAAATCAGATTGGAGTCCGCGGAAGACTAAATTTGATCACTCCAGACCATTTGGTGGAAGCCAAGGTTACGGTAGAAAATACTTAGTGACTGAAAGCATGGCATTGAATTATTTTTAGTTTTAATAAATAATAACAAATATAAATTATATATTGCGCGCCTATGCCGAGCTAGTTTGCTCCTGCGATGGGCTCATATGTATGTAATTTTTGGGGGCTCTGCCCCCTCACCCCCGCGCCTGCGGCGGGCTTCATTACGCCCTGGGCGCACTGGGCGCATTACGCCCTTGGCGCACATACCGCGAAAAGCAAATTTCCGTCTCAAGTAATGGGAAAATATTTTACCCGTTGTCCCACCGAAAACTTGTCATTACATGTATGTGTGCACCTCACGGAAATTATTCATTACATGTCATTCATTACATGCTATTCATTACTTTTAGCCCCCACAGAAAACTTCTCATTGCATGTATATCTTCACGTAATGACGCGTTTCCGGATGAGACACCGAGTAAAACAGCATACAGTGGGGGTTGTTTAATAAGTCATCCATTCTGGATAATTTCGTGGACACTCGCAAACTCATTCGTGTATTTTTAAGCAACTCGCTTTAAAGACTGTTTTTTGAATCTTGTAGTTGTATACCTCGCCTTCGGCTCGGGATACAAACTCTACACTCGTCAAAAAACAGTTTTCAAAGCTTTTTGCTTAAAAACACCCTCTTGAGTTTGACTCATTTCACAAAATTAATCCCGCATGTGACTTATTTCCGCAGCCCCCACGTAATCTACTATTCCGTCACAACCAATACACTCTCACGTATACAGAAAATATAGTTTGCTGAAAGAGTTTCACATTATTCCGACAGTAGTTAATTTTGACTTTCTGTATTCAGCGTTCCTAATGTGCTACTCGTTGTATGTGCACTCTTCACTTGCTGGTATATTGATGCATTTTGATACATCCATACGGTTCGTTGGAAGGCATCTAAAATGCAAAAAGAAATTACAGGAACGGATATTCTGACTCCACTGTAAGCGTGTGCTTTTTGTGTGCCCATCAATCCGCCAAGGGTGTGAAAGTATTACTGTACGAGCTTTTCGATATCCAATTATAAGGCCTCGGCAAACATTCAATCGGGCATCAACGCAAACATTAATGCATCAGTTACGAACGGGCCGCCCTTTTAATATACCCACGAAATCCCGATTAACGGTTGCTGCTTTAGGCGGGAAAATGCGGAGACGTATGAAAACATTTTGCTTCGGCTTAATGTTATTTTCGTTCATGGCAATATTGTGTATTATACCAACAAGACTTCCGATATACGGTTATTTTTATAAGACTGAAGAAATAACGTGAGGGGAGTCGCGAAGTCCCAACACAAACACCATCCCAAGGGCTCATCCTTGAGGTTGGGTCTGGCCTTAGGGAAACCCTCACTCTCTCCCCTTAAAGGGATAATAATGATTTAGAGTGGGCGACCCTACAGTATCTGGGCTCATCTGAAACATTCGAAATGAAGGCTTTCTTCATTTATCGATAATGCAATTGTTTACCACCACCACCACCATTGGCAAGCAAGTACCCAGGTAAAGGTTGTTAATCAGACATAAAAATCAAAACCTTCCTCTATGCGAAATCTTGGAGGTTATTGACAACACCCTCAAACAGCCTGGGCCAATCCACTTTCATTGGTCTTCAAACACCATCTCTCGATGCGAAACATTGAAGTTATGGGGATTTATGCCCTACAGTGTTAGGGCTCATCCTAGAGATGGGTCTGATCCCAAAGAAAATTTACTCCTCACCCCTAGCTAAGAACAGTTAGGATTAAAATTGGGGGTCATGGATTCTTAACCCTAAAAGGTCAAATTTCTTTCCACTCCTTATCCCTCATAGGGTTGGCAATTGGAATGGAAGTTTCGAGCCAACTCACCAACTGATCCCAAACAGATGAGCAGCGGACTGGCGAAATGACTGTCACACCGGGAAACGTTTTTGGATGCGTTTGATTCAATTTGGTTTTCACTTTATTTTGTTGTTTTTATTTGTTTTGTTTAGTTCTGTCTTTCAAATTTTTGTATTCACTTTGTCGAATCTTCTAAATAAAGAAGGATTTGGCGGGGATGGTACAAAGGATTATTCCAGGTGCCTGTACCACACAACTCCATATCCATCTATCTAACATTCTTTTTCTTTCAGTTCAGCCATCGTCTTGAAAAGTAAATTGTAAAACAACAAACACACTAACATAATTTAAGTTGAAAAGCCGCTCTTAGGCTAAACCTTTATCCATAAAATTAATTAATTAATTTAATTAATTAATTAAATAATATTATTATACTCTTATATCTTTTATATTCCCTAACGTCATAATGATAGTATATTATAATACAAGGGGAATAATTGCGCAACTATAGTCAAGGTGGGGTGAAATTTCAAGGGGCGTTAGCCCCGAGAATTTTCACCCACCGAGACTATAATTTCGCGATTGTTCCCCTTGTATTATGGCTAATTCCATCGGTAACCCATACATTGTCGCTACCACGTCACCTGGGGAACGAACGTGTTTTGTCTCATGTTAATATAAATCAAATTGAAAGAGTGAAAGATATGAAATTCGTTACCCAGGTGACGGCAACGATGGAATTAGCCTATACGATAGTTTATCACATTTGAGCCTATAATTGCCAATTATGCACAAAACATGACAACAAAATTAACATAAATCAAAAATCAAAACTCATCGAACACGTTTCATTCTCATTCATTCGTATTGTTTCAGTGTAGCCTACGTCATCATTAAAGAACCGGGTTATAATAGCGTCATTACAACCGTACTTTTAACAAGAAAGTCGACTATAATAGGCCGATTATAGCCCCATTATTATTGCAATAATTGGCTTATTATAAGCTCGAATGCGATAAAATAATTAAATTAAATGAGTATTCGCATTCGTGCTGATTTCAACTCAAAGGAAAGACTGACAATGAGACATAAACAATCGAATTGCGTATCTATGCTTTATTTTTGCAAAAAAATTTTTTTAACAAAACAAAGAATTAATTTTTAATCGTTGGTTGAATTTGATTGTGCATGCAATTAAAAAATGAAATCGAAAAAAGATCGAGTCCGGCAGGATTCGAACCTGCAATCTCCTGATCCGTAGTCAGGCGCGTTATCCGTTGCGCCACGGACCCACATAAAAGAATTAAGTCATAAGCAAAAGTACTAAGCCCCGAGAGCAGAATGAAAACACACAGAGAATTCAAATATCAACTCAAAACTATAAATAAAATCCAATTTAACATAAGTCCATACATTTAAACCGACAAGTCTGTACATGTTTGTACATAACATGTGTTCGCAATGCAAAAATAATATGGAATGTATGAACGAAGTTTGGTTGGTTTTTCTATGATTTCCTAAATATCTGCACGTAAAAATCATTTTTCAATCATTAATGACAAGTATGTTGTAATGTTTAAGAAAATACTGCACTCAATCAGCGTCATTTGGTCAAATCAGTGATCATGGGCGCGCGGTAGCGATGCACTCGTGACGCAAGTCCCCATACGAACAAAAAATTCAGAAAATTTTTTTTCGTAGACTCCGAAACCATATATACAGCTAAGTTTTGACTTTTTTCCCTTGCGTCGTACCCCCTGAGACCTAGTTCATTGGATTCCTTGTATCATTGTACTCATTAAAATCGGTCCAGTGGATCCGAAGATATGACCTTTAGAAAATTGTCATTTTCCATACAAAATGTACTGCTTCATATAAGCCCAAGTTAATGGAAACATCCTACGTTTGTTAGTTAGTTAGTTAGTTCCAGAGCTATTAATTTGTATGAAAACCGACTTTTTTGGCTCGTGCTCGAAAACGGTTGGATAACTTTTCTTGAAATTTTGCAGGGACCTTCGGGTGGGAATTCTACGCCATATGAGATTTTAAAAAAGTGGGGGTACCGGCCGCGTTTGGGCGCCAGGGCTCTTAGATGGCGCCATACAAAGCCCATACGTATGCGTTTGTGTGTGTAGTGTGTATGATAGCACATTTTGTATGAGGCAATGGTTGTGTGTTCGAGATAGAGGTTTGGTGTCAAAGGGAAAGTTGTTGGGTTGGGTGTGTAGTGTATCAGGGTGACCGCCAAAATGGCGGAAAATAGGCGGGGACTCAAAAAAAAAACTTTTGATATTTTGTAGAGGCAGTTAAGGGGATCATTTTCGCCCATGGAAGTAGTGGTCAGCTCAAAAAAAACTTTTGATGTGTTGTAGAGAAGGTTAAGAGAATCATTTTCGCCAATGGAAGTAGTAGACGCCGCGCTTCGTGTTATAGTTTTTCTGTTCTTTCAGCTTTCAAAATGCAAAAATTTGACTTTATGGGATGTATGGCGTATTTTTGTACAGGAAATCAAATTTTTGCGTATGAAAGCTGAAAGCGTAGAAAAATTATTACATTAGTGGGTGAAAATATTTCAAAAGAATTTTGTGCGTTCCGAAGCTGCAAGCGTCACCCAAATTGATATCAGTTGTTTTGGAAGAAGGGACGAGGACTTGCGTCACGTTTCCCTTTTAAAAAGGGGTTTTGTTGCGATTATTAATCACTCAGCGAGCAAACCGTTTCCACTCGATCGATACAAATATGAACTTTTGAAAGAACTTTAATAATTTGCTACTACAGTGCATTGGAATGGTAGTCATTGAAAAACCAAAGTAAAATTAAGAAGAAAAACTCAAATCTTTTAAATATTTATTCAGATTTATTCGAAAGTTGTACGAAAGAACATTTTTTATGTTTGGCCGTTGCTAATAACTAGATCAACTCTTGCTTTCGAAAAGT
This sequence comes from Pseudolycoriella hygida, assembly GCA_029228625.1. Taxonomy (NCBI): domain Eukaryota; kingdom Metazoa; phylum Arthropoda; class Insecta; order Diptera; family Sciaridae; genus Pseudolycoriella; species Pseudolycoriella hygida. The sequence goes on from CM055404.1 coordinate 122,092,191, forward strand.
AATCCCCATACGAAAGAGGTCTTAATTTTGACTTCTCATTCGGACTGTGTGGTACAAATGGTTCGATGATGCTGTCGTAACCCAACATCACGAAATACGGCAACGAAAGTCTTTCTGCGTTCACCCATTTCACTCGATGAATTGGTGCCTTGTAATAGTTGTTCGTTATCCATGCCATGTATCCGCCAGCGTTTACAAGGAAACAGTCATCGGATGAAGGAATACTTTTGTAGCCATCTGGCATCTCCACTTGTAAATTGGCAACAACTGAAATGATATTCAAAATTAAGTCCGCGCGATGTGTCGCCACTTGTTATTTGCTTTAAGTTTTTAATTTTGCAGTAGATTAATAACTAGTGAAAAACTGTTCAATAAAGTCGGAGAAATAGGGTGTTGGAACTCGAATGAGTGTTTTCACTGAGAATTTCTAATATTAAGAAAAGAAAAGTCGTCCTTTGAAAAAGTACAAATCTAGTGATCTTTGTATAATTTTACGAGTATAAATACGAGAACATTGTATGAAATGAATCAGAATGAATTCGTCTCTTCACCAGATAACTTGTCAAAAGGGCGCGTTTATTTCTCAAACGACTAACCAGGTCATGTAACGGCTAACGAAGCCATCAAAAAGAAAGTCTACACATCTGGAAACTTTCTATTAAGCTGGTAGCTGTAGATCCAGTTTCAACATAGATAGAAATACTAATAAATTAGTGACTATCATGCAGAACCTATTATTTGGGAACAAATTCCCAAAGTTCACTAAACTTTCCCAAAATTTCCCTAAATTTCCCAAAATTTCCCGAAAAAAATATAAAAAATTTCCAAATAATAATTTAATAGTAAACTTTAGGATGAAGGGCATCTCTTTCCAGACAAGTTGAAAATTCGAAATTTTTATTAGGCTCCAATACCTTCATTTTGGCACTAATTTGTATTTTCTGCGAAGTGTGATGGCTGAGCAATGCACTAGGGCTAACCTCGTCAAGGCCCTCTTACCGCTCAACAAGAAATGGCATTGTTTTGAGCGTTATGAGGGACTGAAATCAAAATTTCCCAAAAAAGTATCAAAAAATTCCCAAATAATAGGCTCTGCTATCATGCGCCGACGCCATCTATTATGATTTTTCTGAGTGAAACCGATTCACTTCGCATTCAATTTATATTTTGGTGCAAACTACTCACATGGTTGATATAGGACCGTCAGAAGGGAGGCATCTTCGTGACTTTCGAAACTAACTTTGGTTCCATCTTTCGCTGTTTTGACTGGTGGATAGTTTTCTATATATGGATACCTAAATGAAGACAACTGTTAGCTGAAGTCCTGATTGAAGTTTTATTTCGTTCTAATTACCGAATAAGTCGTACTGATGACAACGTATCTTCTTTCGTAAAATGCTCGTCAAAGAAGTCCTCATTCTTTCCCAAAGCCAAGGCAACGCCACGAAGAATTGCAGCAGAAACATCGAACAGCTTCCAATAATATTCTTCGTTGAATTCTTTGAAGCCAGGATGCTTTTGTGGATCTGGCCAAATGTTTACCTCGTGGCATGGAATGTTGTCTTTTATCTTCGGATGGTCCGGGGTGAATGATGGATTCAAGTAGCACTGAAATTTTATTTTTTATTTGAATGAAAACGTACAAAAATTTGCGGGAAACAGAAAACTAACATAAGATTCAACGGCCTTCTTTCCTTCGATGGGTAAGTAGTAGCCATTTCTTTTCTGCGTTGTGTTTTCTTTATTGTACGCCACAATTGCCAGGTCCCATTTTTCCTGATCGCTAAGACTCTGATGAAATTTTCTGGTAGTTTTTACAAGTTGATCTAATGTATCGACACCATGATTCGAAGCGAAGAAAAATCCCGAACCTCTGCACGCTTTGTCAATTTGTTCAGCAACCTTCAATTTGTCTTGAAGGTTTGTGCCGAAAAGTGGGGAAATATCAATTGTTGGCACAAGTTCGTCTTGCATGATAACACTTTTAAGTATTTTTTGTTAGTCTTGTCTCGGAAATATGTTTAAAAGAACTGTGTGACCGTTTGATTATACACCGCTATTTATATCAACAGAAGATGTTTTTCTTACTTGAGTTAAGGTGACGTTCACCACTTAATAGTCAAACTTTGCTATCACTTTATTCGTAAGACAAATGACCAAACATATTGCGCAGAACGAACTCCTTTTTAATCAGTTAATTACGCTGGAATAACGTCACACGCAACAACTGTGTGCCGGGGATTTTTCAAGCACATTCTCTGTTGTGAAATGTAATTATGTAATGAACGCCGAACAATGTTTTCTATCGTTCGTTCCGTGGGGCGCGTGGTATATCTTAGTGCAATTAGCAGGTACTCAATTAATTGCTATTTGTCTAATTGACCAAAAACCAATTCCAAGAAAAATTTTGTTTATCTGGGCTTTATAGTTGTCCAGACCCGTACAAATCATAAAAGCTCATGCATTTGGATACTTTATTCCCCTATTCGTCGAAAGATTACTAATATCAGAAAGCAAAATCCTGGAAGCCTCCTTGTCTAACATTATTGCCCCCTAATTCCATGAGAATTGTCGTGTTCTTTCCTTTGTTAGTTGTCTAGGATTATTTTTATTAATTATATAAACTCTTGGCTGTCATTCCCGATTCTTTGAATAAGGAATGATTTTGAGCAAGCGTTAGCTGATGCCGTGGTCAATAATCTACCCATCTCGTTTACGAATTGGCGTGCCCCGTCGCTAAATGGTCCCAATGTCTCTACTGCGAACCCCCGAATTAGGAAAACAAAAATAAGGAAAAACTAAAATTAGGAAAAACAAAAATTAGGAATCAGGCAAAGGAAGAAAATAATTTTTGAGAGAATGAGCCGCAGGCCGAGATAAATCCTGGAAAATAAAAAAGCGGGGTCGAGGGGCGGCAGCACCCGCGTAAGGGAGTCAAGGGGGGAATATCCCCTCTTACGGGGTCTAAGGGGCAGAGCCCCATGCACGGAAGGCAGCGTGGAGGGCGTTATTAGCCCGCCGCAGGCGCGGGGGTTAAGGGGGCAGAGCCCCCTACATACACTCAAACGTTTTTATTTTGTAACACTTTGACTGTTTTCTATACAAAAACCAATGGCAGAAGGTAAAAGTGTAACAAAATGAAAAAGTTTGTACCAAAATTAAGATTGCGACTTCCTTAGGAATTCCTGATTTTCGTGCTTCCTAATTTTGGTTTTTCCTAAATTTGGTATTTCCTGATTTTTGTTTTTCCTGATTTTTGATTTTCCTTATTTTGATTTACCTTATTTTAGGTTCCTGATTTTTGTTTCCAGATTTTTGGTTCCTGATTTCTTGATTCCTGATTTTTGCTTTCCTAATTCAGGTGGACATTCGTCTCTGCGATGATTGTCCGATATTTCTTTGCCTTAAACTTATCTGCGTCGTACGCTTGCATAACTTCCTTTTTTGATGTTTGTTTGACGTACGATGGAGCCAACGTATTGGTGCAGGTAGCGTCCCACACCAGTGACTCTCTCTGTTTCCATGGGAAGATTGTCATTCCGTCAACTCTTTTCCCGTCTTCTCGTATTAGACCCGGTGGTTCCAGGATTGCAGCGAACCCGGCTGAAGTAAGCGATATTTTTATGAAGGCGTTGCGAGCGACGTGCCGACTGTATCTTCCTGAGCTTTTATTGGATGAGAGCCCATGTATTGCATTGTTATCTTTTTGCGATCCATATCGGCACACATACCCTTTACAGATGATTCCACCGAGTCGTAAAGAAATTGCGATTTGCAGAGATGTGTCGTCCTTTGATTTCGATTCACCTTATATATGTACTTTTTCATTCCTAGGACGGAAAACGGCTGTTTTCCGTTTTATTTTAAAACAGAAAAGCAGTTTTCTGAACCCTCAGAATGAAAAATATTGTACGAAACTCGGAAAAATATATGTTTTTGACTAGTGTGATTGCAGCGATGGGCTTCGCCGCGGGCTGTGAACCTCACACTCGTCAAAAACATTTTATTTTTCCTAGCTACGTAAATAACTATAAATTCCTCGAAAATTTCAATTTTTTCCAGTTGCAATATTGAGCGACCTCTAACAAAACATATCTCCCGAAGAAGTCACTGTCTAGATAGCTATTACTCCACCTACCTCTAAGGGGATTTTTCCGCTAGGATTGGAAAGTTTCTTCAACATATTTTGCTGCATACATCCAACGGAAGCGAATCGTTATATTACCGTTTGAAGCTCATTTCTCCTTAACATAAATAGTCCACTCACATACCCTCAACGCTGACCTATTTTTCTTTTAAATGAATTGTAAATGGAAGAAATATGCGTTCGAAGATCAGATACACATTTGTCAAATTGAATACCGAGGATTCCTATCCAATTAACACAATTCTTCCGATTTCAAAATTGGACTTCTTTCGGTAAATAGTCCTGGTGTATATGTAATTCCGCTCGCTTTTGTCATTTTGACAGTGCACTGAGGAAAATAGCTACAAGCGACGTTTATAATATACGCCGCCGACGTATTTTATCCACCGTGCACGTATTACGAACGTCGTGCACGTATTATCTGAGCTCATAACACGTTCGTTACGAATGACATACTACACAATACTTAAATAAGGTTGATAATACATTCACCGTGTATATAATACGTCGGCGACGTATATTATAAATACAATTCCTACGCCACTTGTAGATATTTTCCTCGGTGTGGTATATGGTATAGGGATCAATATTTCAGAACTAAATTTTTGTTTTGGATATCAAAAATCGGTGGAACCGGTAAAAAACCGATTGGAGTGTAAAAAAAAACTTGATATCTTGGAAATTAAACAATATTTTTCTATGATTTCAATTTTCGTTTGAAGTATGATCAGTTCCCTACATTTCGTTGAAAAACTTTTTTCTGAAACTTGAATATATGAGAAATTATAGAGGATTGTGGAAAAGTGACCAAAAAAACATCTAAAACCCCAGATCAGTTCGGTTTAGAACTTAGAATTCTTAAGGGCTCACTTGAAAGCTAGAGACGAATTCTATCGATGCTAGTTGGCTCCGCATTGACATCTCACCGGAAGTGGATGTCTGAGGCTGGGAATCAGCACATGTCTATAGAAAAAAAACTTCCCAACAAAATGTTTTAAATTCGTCAAGTTTATTCGAAGTTCTTACGTTTTAGTCTGAAGTAAAATGAAGCGTCATGGATTAGATAATATATTTTAGAAATAGCTCCACAACACTCCTAGCTCAAGAACTGATGGAAACCAAGAGCTTCCTTAATAATTTTTTGATTGACTTCTGCGTTTGAGGAATGTACAAGGTTCCTAAAATTTCGGCACTCCACAACTCTCTTAGCTCTAGAACGCAGGAAGTGAGTGATTTCCTATAGTGTTTTTCAATTCCTTTCTGGAATTTAGAGATGCTCGAGGTATTTGTACAAGAGTTCCTTATTTTCTACTATGCCTGAACACCCTACACCGCTCCAAGTTCTATAACATAAAGAAGTCAAAGATTTCCTTCAACTTTTTTTTTTCACTTCCTTTTGATACTCTTAGGACAAAAAAACCTCCGGTCGAAAATTTCCCTGGACAAAACTTCGGTCAAAATATCCCGGTAAGAATTTCCCAAAATTTTAAATTTGTCAGTGTGTCGCTGAAACCTGGCGTAGAAAAGAGGAAAAAGTGTGAATCCAAAACTCCAGCTAGTATTTGACCTTTGTCAATGTTCGCAATGAACGAATTTGTAAAGTGTTGTGAAGTGGTGAAATTATTATCATTGAAACTGCGTGACATGACATGACATGGCGTCTCGTTAACATAACCTCAATCTTGTGATGTTTTTCGGATCAACGTTTTGCTAAACAATCTAATCAAACCTGTGTACTTTATTTGTCTCGGCATCCTACTTCTAGTAAAATGTTTATGATCATAATTTCGGTTGGTGGCTTCGCTATATGTATAGCAATCCGTTTGGTAAAAAATATAAACAAACGAGCACATTGCATTCCAGACGGTCGTTCTTGGTCCCACTGTATTCATTCTCGGTAAAAACAATTCAACACAGCCTCGGACGGGTGTTGGATACGGGGTACGACCAACGCTCGACTTGCTAGGTACCCCATCGTTGACGATCAGGCAATGCAAAATGGTTGATGGTTTGTTTATTGGAAGTCTAAAGTTAATGGGGGTTTTCGGGATCGCAGAGAGGAATTAGTTGATGGGGGACTACGGTATAGACATATTGGCGTTGAGTGACGTTAGGACGAAGGGACAGACGGAAGAGCACGTGGGCGGGTATAAGGTGTTTTTGTCCGGAGTTCAGTCTGGTAGGGCAAACTGGGGGGTTGGAATCGCTATCAGGAAGGAATTGATCAAATTTGTCCTAAATGTTCGTTTCGTAAATGAAAGGCTGATGTGGGTCTCTGTAAAGTTAGCGGGTGGAATTTATCGCTTGGTTAGCGTATATAGCCCTTGCAATGGTAGTGATGCTACTGACTTGGACACTTTTTACGAACAACTAGGGGACGTAGTTAGCAAAAAGGGAAATGAATCATTGATTTTGCTGGGGGATTTCAATGCAAGAATAGGAAACTTTAAAAGCAACTCAGGGTATGGGAAGGTAGTGGGTAGATTTGGGGAAGAAACACTGAATTCAAATGGTAAACGGTTGTTGGATTTTTGTGATTTCAATGGGTTAGCAATAACCAACTCTTTCTATAGGCACAAGTGGATCCATCGGTATACGTACGTCAATGAGGGTTTGGGTCACAAATCCATTATTGATTACATGATTATAGAGCAGGACAGGAGACAGGTAGTCAGGGACACACGTGTTTTCAGGGGTTTCACTTTCGGTTCTGACCACTACTTTTTGGGTACCCATCTGTCGGTTGGTAAACTCTGTTAGACTAAAAGGAAGAAGGTGTTAAGTCGCAAATTTCGTGTGGGCAAATTTAGGGAAGAGGCAGTTAGGTCTCGTTTTATGGCAAAATTCGCCGAAGGATTTGAGGGGCTTCCAGCTGACTGCGGGGACATTGAGGCTGAGTGGGCGAATTTTAAGAAATTTGTCTTGGATCTGGCTGAGGAATGTCTGGGCAGTGTCGCTAGCGGGGGTCGAAACAAAAAGGCGGGTTGGTGGAACGCCGATATCAGGGGGGCTGTATTGGAGAAAAGGAAACTATACTTGATTTGGTTACAGGACAGGACGGTGGCGAAGTGGGAGGCTTATAAGGCTTGTAGGCAACTGGTTAAGGATCTAGTCAGGGAAGCGAAGGACCGGGAGGGGAAAAAGTTTGGGGAGGATTTGGAAAGGGCAGGTCAAGGCAGGGGTAAGAAATTTTGGTCGATGATTAAGGACATTAGGCGCGGTGGCGTGAAAGAGGGATGTAGTAGTATTTTAGATAAAGACGGCGAGTTAATTACAGATAGGGGTGAAGTCTTGAAGACTTGGCGGCATTACTTTAAGGATTTATTTACATCTGTCAATCAGGTAGAAGAAGATGGGAGGGAGGCAGGTCCTAGCTCGGAGGTGGAGGAGGAAATTACACTGGATGAGGTGTCCCGAAAGGTCGGCAGATTAAGGGAAGGAAAATCCGCAGGGGTGGATGAAATTAGGACGGAATTTATTAAGTATAGCGGATCAGGTGGATCCAATGGCTTTGTAGGATTTTCAATTTGGCCATGAGGTCTTCAACAGTACCTGCTGACTGGAGCTTCAGTGTTATTGCTCCAATTTATAAGAAGGGCAACCGTAAGGTTTGCAGTAACTACAGGGGGATATCGCTCTTGAGCGTGGTAGGTAAGGTGT
>CM055404.1:122100017-122157545 GCA_029228625.1 Pseudolycoriella hygida
TGCCTAAATGCTGCATGTGAGGAGTATGGGATGAAGATAAGTGTAGGAAAAACTAAGGTTATGCATGTCGGCAAAGCTCGGAAGGAGATAGCTTGCAATTTAAATGGGGAGGAGCTGGAGCAGGTTTCTGAATTCAAGTACTTAGGAACCATTTTTTCAGAGGATGGCAAGTTAGTTAGGGAATTTGAGGAAAGGAGGAAAATGGGAAAGGCGGTGGCCAGTCAGTTGAGGTCGCACGTGTTCAACAAAAGGGAATTAAGTAGCGGAACAAAGTTAGCTATTCACAGGTCAATATTCCGGCCGACGATTCTGTATGGTAGTGAGAGTTGGGTTGACTGCGGATATCTCGTGCATGACCTGGAGGTTTCTGAGATGAGGGTTCTTAGGAATATAGCGAAGGTTAATAGGAGGGAGCAGTGGGATAATCATATAAGGAACGACGACATTAGGGAAAATTTAGGGATTTCGTCAGTGGAAGAGGCGGCAAGGGCCAGTCGTCTGCGCTGGTTCGGGCACGTTCAAAGGATGGGGAATAACAGGCTACCGAAAAGGATCTTGGATGCACAAGGCCCGGGTGGTAGGCCAAGGGGTAGACCAAGGAGAAGGTTTATCGATTCAGTTAAATCAGATTTAGAAGTTAGGGGACTTTCTCTGGGCGAACAAACCATCTCCTTGGCGGGCGATAGGAGGGCATGGAGGACGATAGTTCACCAATCTGGGGTTGCGGCAGAAAGACCTCACACCGGAAGGTACTAACGGTCTATAAAGTTTGATGATGATGAAACTGCGTGGTGTCATTTGAATCGTAGCGTTGCAGGTCCTTACATAAGTGGGAAATACAATCTCCAGTTGAGGAATCTTCTCAAAGGGGTGTCAAGGGTGGAACATCTCCCTGTGAGGTCTAAGGGGCAGAGTTTGGGACAGAGTCACATGTATCTAAGCTCGTCTGCAGGACGTAATCAAGCTCACCGCCATCGCCACGCCGGCGTAGGGAGTAGAGGGAGCAGTATGCTTAACTCGTTTTTTTTGTCAGCCTAGATCGGGGTTATTTGGAACGGAGATTTTGTCAGAATTTTTTTTTTTAAATAGAACCCTTAATATCACTCCTGGGGCAGATACTTTCTTTATCTGAATCCATTCTTGAGTCCCATTGATCCCAGAGGTATCTGGAAAATACGAAAACTGATGCCGCTTTTCGGCATTATTCCGGGTGACGCACTTCTGCGGTTTATGGAATAAATGGGAATAAATGGCATGGCTCGCACACAACAAACCATGCCAATGTGTCAAAAAGTGAAAAAACCCATTTTTGACTGTTCGAGACACGTTATCTCCTTCTTATGTCAATGAATCTTCCAAGAAAGCGCGTTCAATAGCCGATAAAGCGGAAAGATTTAAGCATAATCATTATATTCGTTTAAAAGAGAATTATTTATTAACTCCTGTTGCTTTCGAAATTCTAGGTTGTATGGGCCCAGAAACGAAGAAATTTATAGGCAAATTAGGGTCATTGATAAGGTGGGGAATCACGCTCGAAAGATTTCCTATTACAGAAGATTTCAGTTGCAATTCAAAGAGGCAATGCGGCATGCATCCTGGCAACATTAGGGAAAAGTAGAGTAGATGAAATTTATTTATTGTAATTTGTTGTTGAAAAGATCGTTTTTTTTTACTGGCTGCGCCATTGCCTACAAGAAAAAAAAAAAATTTGAAAACTTAAAAGAATTTTTGTTGAAAAATGGAATAAATAAATTTATTCCATTTATTCAAAAAAAAAATAAAATTTAATCTCAAGATGGTTTAAATGCTTTATAACTTGTGCAAACCTTTTTTTGAACTTATTTGTCAACTTGTGATGTGTTTCGTTCAGGTATTTCGCAAAAACAAAAAAAAAATTGGGAATAAATGGAATAAAAGAATTAATGGAATAAATGAAGTGCGCCACCCCTCGGAGTCACCCTTCGCATTACTCATTGTACTGACTTAATAGTTTCCTCAATTATGCAAATTCCTACCATAAAATTGTTGGGATCCAACCGGTTTTTTGGAAATCGTTTTTTTTGAAACCCGGTTTTTTGAAAACCGGTAATACCGAAAGCCGGTTTTTGGATTTTCATTATCGCTTTTTTCGGTAAATTTTTTTTCTAAAAAGCACTCTTTTTACTTCTTGATTTCAACAATTTGATGTTTTCGAGTAAATTTTCTAAAAATTTTCAATGGCCAATTTTCCAGATTTGACGTAGAAATGGGTAAGTGGCCATCAGGACATCACAAAATTAGGACCTGACTTTCGAACACATTTTATTCATGCAAGTACAATAATCCGATATCTTTGAACATGTTCCAATGAAATAAACAGCTTCGTGGTTTTAATTTTCGTTGTTCTATGGTGTGAATGTAACGGTGTGTGATGAGAAAGTTTTTGGCGTTTTTTGACAGATCTTGTAATGTTCTCGAACATAAGAAGCCTTAAATACAGGCTTTCAGAGCGAAACTTCAGCTTAGGAAGGATAAAATGTTAGTTCAAAATTTAGGTTACCTAAGTTGGCAATGAAATATTATCCCAAACTTTGCATATAAAATTCTGCAATCAAACCACAAATTCTGCTATGACGTCAAATGCTGAACGCTAAGTTGCTGTAAATGTTGTCGCTAATTTAAAAATCTACAAAGCATATTCCTTGAATGTGTCCGCATTTTCCCCAGAATAAAATAATTGTTTATTTACTTCTAACAGTTAGCTTTGAAACTCAATCCTTGTTTAAGACAGTCTAGTATACTGGCTCTGCTATGAAGCATGAAAAACATAGTACGTCACTCGCAAAAAGTATGACTACATCAGGGAAACTGGAAATGAAACCGAGAGACACGAAAACTGACCATCAGAAGGGGTTAGGTCCGAGTGCGTCATATGCCGTGTACGATGAAGGTAATACCAACGTGATGTTGAATCGGAAAGAGCTTTTTTTGCATGTTTTTAGTGACTTTATAGGTAATTTATAAGTAAAGTGAGCGAAAATATTCCATATAAATCATCCCTGCTGCAGGTGAACATATTTTTGGCAGCCGGACAAAGCGACCCCTGGACAAAAAACCCCGGACAAAAAAACCTTGGACAAAAATAAACGGACAAAATAACCCCCGAACAAATATCCAGATGACCAATAATCCGGATTATAACAAGCAAGGCGTCGCGCCGCAGGCCTGAACTTTAAGGGAAAAAAAAGCGGGGTCGAGGGGCTGCAGCCTCCGCGAAGGGGGGTCAAGGGGGTATCGCCCCCCTTGCGGGGTCTAAGGGGCGGAGCCTCTAGCGGGGTTTGGGGCAGAGCCTCATGCATATTGTAGCTCGCCGCAGGCGCGGGGGTTTAGGGGGCAGAGCCCCCTACATGATAAAATTAACATTCTTTTTTAACATTTCATTACTTCTTGAAATCGTTCAAAATAACCCCAGGGGGTTATTTCATCCGGGGTTATTGTGTCCGGGATATTTCGTCCGAGGTTTTTTTTCCGGGGGTTTTTTGACCTAGAGCCCATATTTTTAAGCCAAACAGGAGAAATGAAGACTAAAACAAAATACCTTCACTCAAAGTCTTTAACTTCAATATGAGAAACAATATAAAAAATTTACCGGTTTTTTACCGGTTATTTTTTTGAAAAAAATCGGTATTAGCGAAAACCGGTTTTCAAAAAAAGGCTGGTAAATTCCCTAGTTGGGATTTCGTGATACTGAACTTTTCATGACAAAAACATCAATCTCAACCTTCGCAAGAGGCTCTTAACACACCTGAGGGTATTTTTCCAAATATGACAAACATCTTCTCTTTATCATCTCGAGGCGACCTGATAAGAGTTCCTAATAATTTGAACAAACAAACAGAAGTCCCATTCAAGGTTTAAAATTACTTTCTAACAAAAACATCAAGAAATTAATAAACATATCACGAATCGGGGGTTCACAGAGGCCTCATTTTTTTTGAAACGTTGAAACTGATAAAAAATATTTTCAATGCGCGACGTAACACGTTGATCGTGAAACGAGTTGATTTCAATTGGATCTCAATTCGATTCGCACATAAATAGAAGTACGGATCGCATCTTCTGAATAGTTAGTTTTCAGCTACAAAACACTTAATTCGAAAGAAAAGCGTAGAACACTTAATTCGAGAGAAAAACATATCAGTGAAAATAAAATTATTTCAGTTGCACACGCATAAAGAACTTGTGAGTTTGATTGTTTTTGTTGATGAAAGTCTTTTTCTTTTACATTTTTAATTTTCAAATTTTGAAATCAAGAATTTTTTTTTAAAACTGAAAACTTTGGAGTGAGTTTACAGGTTGTTGTTATTCTGAAACTTATTGTGAATTAGTTTAATCTCAACAACTTCTGACTTCACTGTATTTCCAATTCAAGAATCCAACTAAATAGATTGTTGCTGGTATGATACATTGAATAGCCTTAAGCTGTCTGAGAGCACAAACAAATGAGTGGTTGTCACTTGGTGTGAATGGTTAAAGTTGAGGAATCTTAGCCTCAGATGCCTAAAGTTAAAATTTTTTACTTTACAAAATGCAAATAGTTCTCTAGTGTAGTGCATAGCGGCTCAAATAGAGGTGAGCAGGCCGCCCGAAAATCGATTAAAAACCCGACCCGAACCCGAATGAACTTGTCGGGTCGGGTTCTCATTTTCTTTTTTTTCGGGCCGGGTCGGTTTAACAAAACTCGACTACACCCGAAAAAAATTTGTTTTCTCAAAATTGAGTTTAACAAACGTTTCAAATGAAATCTTTTTGAAAAGTTCGGGTTCGGGTCAGGGCCTCGGAGTCGGTTCGGGTTTGAATTTTTTAATTCAGATCGGGTTCGGTTCGGGACGGGTTTGAAATTTTCATTTTAGATCGTCTTCGGTTCGGGTGAGGTTTGTTTTTTTTTGGTTCGGGTACCATTTGGAGGAAAAATCAACCCGCACACCTCTAGGCTCAACGCATTTGAAACGAAACACCAATGGAGTTCTATTGTTAGCCTTATCTTAAATTTTTAGGAACTCCAAAGGATATCGAGTTCGTAATACGTAGTCTTAGACGAGGCAAGCATCCATAAAAATGTATTCAAGTCGACAGCCTAACTCTATTGTCATACTTATACACTACAACTTGACAAAGCGTCTTTATGGCTTTGCACCAAACTGATTTTTTCCTAAGTTTTCGGGTCATGTGATCATAATCACACTGCGACATTGGCTCGGTCGGTTCGGAGAAATTCTCTCACTTTTCTTAGTGTTGCCTGATTAAAATCAATGTTGGTTTAAGGTTGCAATTTCACCTTCAATAACGAAAGGAACGCAACCTGATGACATGTTGTATACCTACTTTTTACCTTTTAACAACAATTTTCACACCAGGCTGCGTTCTGACTGCTTCCACTTTTGCATTTCTTATATCCTGTCCTTATACTATATCCAAAGAGTAAAATGAAAAACTACTATTCCACCACACAGTGTTTACAATTCTAGCAAATAGAAATTTCCATTTATTCCAATATTGTACATACAAACAAACAGTTTAAGTTTCCAATGATAGCAGAATCATGGTGTACGAATACAGTGATCGCATTATCTAAAAAGAAGAAGAAATCAAGAAATAAATGCGTAATAACGTCACTCTGAATTTAGGTGGTAAAATTAATCAATCCTTTGCTCGTTTTGATAAGAGTTAAAACGAACTGGGCGCGGAACACGACAAATTTTCAATAAAAATGACAAGGGTGAACAGTCAGCAAAAACAACTCCTTTTAAAATTATGTTAATTCAGGCTCTGAGTGTGGCGTCGGCTAATGACAAAATTCATAAAATATGATGCGACACCAACGCGTGTGAGCTTTTATGCACTTCATCAAATATCATATACTTTGACGTAAGCCGACGTCGCACTAAACGCATGGGTGTGGTTGATTGTTAACCTGCGACAAAAGTACCTACATTTGTACAAATACTGCCATCTGTTTAGCTTAGACCATATTTAAAGTCGCCTACCTACGCATCAAACGTTAATTCGATTGTTTGTTTCTCAAAAACAAAAATCAAAACAATCATATCACGTATCCGGAATCGTTACCTTTTCTATGTAAACAAAGTCTGCGATTGTAGATAAATGGCCGGTAAACAATATATGGAATCTCTGCGCCAGATTTTATCTCACAAGATTTTTGTGAGATTTCATTGGAAAATTTTTCCAAAATATTGATATCCAAGAAATTAGGAAAACAATAACAATTAGGCTAAAGATAAAGACAACTTCGTGAGTCATCAAGGTTTTTGTGATTAAAACATCTATCTATTAAAACAGTCTATTGAAGCAAGAAATGTGACATGATTAGAGTTCGGCGGTCGCCGCTAACTTTTTACAAAACTGACAGCGTTTTATGCCGTTCATAAAATGTTTCATATTTAATTTCGATTTATTTTACAAACCTCGCTGCTTCCTTTTTTCAGAGACCCCTCCCCCATAATAACAGAAGAAAATATTATTTCTACGGTTCTTTAACAGACAACAGGTAATTAAGCATTTACATCATTTGCCAGCGCTAGGATTATGTTTCTGTCTTTTTCAACGTATTTTATTGCCTACCTCATCCGAAAGTTGAGCATTACATGTATGTTTACACCCTATGAAAACCATGCATTACATGCGGGGTCTTTTTGGGATATTTTTTGTGAGGCAAACCTCTTGTCTTCACTAGTGAAGTAAAACTCTTGTGTAGTGAAGTAAAAACTTTTGTCTTCACGTGAGGTAAAACTTTTATAATGCTCAACTTTCGGATGGATAGGCAATAATAGTACATTACGTCTGTGCTTCCAAATTATTGTTTTGACTCGTAGGAAGGTTGCTGCATGGGCCAAAGGCGAATGCTGTAATCCTACGAGTCAAAACAACAATTCGGAAGCACTTACGTACAATTTTTTACATGTTGACGCTTGGTAAATGCGTTTTCCGAGTCGCTTGCGACGAGGTAATGACGCATTTACCGAAACATGTAACATGTAAAACATTATACATTGGACCCTGCTACATAGTTCATTACTTTAGATGCAATTTGTAGAACTCGCAAACAAACTCGTGTTTTTTTAGCAACAAGCTTTTGGAAACTGTTTTCAAAAATTGTTGCTCAACAAAACACTCATGGGTTTGGCTCGCATCACAAGATTGTGTCCTTCATGTAATGAATTACTTTCGCATCGTTCCAATTTGATGTTACTATTGCAGGAAACTAGGTGACTCTAAGATTCAGTGTCTTACCAAAACACTGGTTTCCAAGCTGAGTCTACTAATGCCACCAATGTAAATATCTCGTGGTTGATCCATATGATGCATCATGATTTGATAATTTGTCTGCAAATTATGGGGTAGTAGGTACCAGTCGAATGATTTCATTGTAAAACGAATGCGGTCGTTCTGTTCGAATAGAAAAATTCATAAAAAGTTTCTGTGTGCTCGAGAACAACGTTCCATACAGAATTAGTGAGAAGTGTTCCTAAGTAACATATGCAGTTCTCCTGTAGAAGTCCGTGACTCAAGAAAATCAACGGCACAATTGGAACTGAATTGTCCTGCAACATAATTTATGGAATTTGTAGTTATTTTCTTCTTTCAACGTGATATTTATGACTCACGGTTACTAAAATAAAAACGCCAACAGTTGTGAAGGAAAATGCCCCCAGAATCAATACCAGACCAGGTCTGAAAAATCCATCAGCTAAAACGGCGATGGCGCTATGACCGAAAAAGGAAATCAATGCGAGATTAAAACTTTATGACACAAGTCACTCAGGGTGAGTCTAATCAATTACGAAAGGTGGTCAAGTGGATGTGCTATACACCGACTTTTCAAAAGCGTTTGATCGTATTAACCACACCATCCTACTGAAAAACCTAACGGTATTCGGATTCAGCAGGTCTATGGTCATATGATTCCAATCTTACCTCTCAAACCGTACACAGTTTGTCTCAATTGGAGGTGGAAAATCAAAAGAAAATTACCCCAACATCCAGTGTACCTCAAGGATCGTTATTGGGCCCTTTTCTGTTTACAATTTTTATCAATGAACTGTTACAATCGTTGACCACATCTACGCTGATGGCCTTAAGTTACTGAGAAAAGTCACTTCGGGCGCAGATTGTTATGCGTTTCAATCAGAAATAAATAAATTGGATGAATGGTGTACCCGGAACAAACTTGATTTGAACGTTAAAAAATGCGCCATTATGTCATTTACCCACATAATCCCAGTCAATAAATTGGAATATAAATATTATACAATTATACATTATACATTATACAATACAGATACAATTGTGCCAAGAGTTCGATCGAAACTTGACCTTGGTGTGACAATTGATGATAAGTTGTCATTCAAGGAACACATAAGCAAGACCACCAGAAAAGCGTACCAAATGCTTAGCTTCATCTTCCGTTGTGGTAAGTTCTTCAAGTCGCAGAAAAGTAGGTCAAAGTATGGCAAACTAATTTCAGGGAAATGTTAAGAATATGTTTAATATTGAAAGTAACATTTGGGTTCAATTTATAAAGTGAAACTGGAGCAATGACCAAAAAAGTGGTAAAAATCGGTGTTTTTTGAGGTTAGCTGAAACTTTTTCGCAAATATCTCTACGAAATAAGCATTATACTATAACATTATTACTATTATATACTATTCCTAACATTTCTCTGAAATTAGTTTGCCACTACCTGATGTCGTCGTCGCGGTCTGGCGCTAGGAAAAGTTCGGTACACTTTGTTCATCGATGGGCTCCCATGACTTCGATACCGTGCAGAAACTCGAAATAAATCAAAACAGCGTTCTCTAAGGACTATTCTGAACGGATTTCACTAAACTTGCTTGAACATGAATCCTACCATTATACTAGTTTCATGTAATTTCATAAAAGTCTACGTTTTTGGGCTTTTTTGATTATTTTGATTTTGCGGCACCCCTAGATCACTCCAGATTGAGTTGCCTCCACAGACACTTTTTATCAGGGACCCATTTAGATTTTTTTAAATGCTGGTGCCCCACACTTTTCGACAGTTTAGTTTTTTGGACCACCCTAGGAGATAGATGTTTGGTGTGAAAAGAAAAGTTGATCACCCAACCCGACCAACAAAATGGCCGACGGTGGTATGGGACGGCCTTAGGGGGAAAATTAATTTGTTTTTGGTTGGAGATAGATGTTTGGTGCCAAAGGAAAAGTTATTGGGTTGAGTGTGTAGTGTGTCAGGGTGACCAACAAAATGGCCGACGGTATATGGGACGGATTTAGGGGCAAAATTGATTTTTTTGTTGAAGATTGTTTCGTGTCAAAGGAAATTTTTTTTCGATGAAAATTTTTTTCGCCGGAAATTTTTTTCGCCGGAAATTTTTTCTCCAAAATTTGTTTTTTCTTTTCTTTCAAAACTACTGGTATCACAACCAAAACCCTTTTTAAAAGGGAAACGTGACGCAAGTCCTCGTCTTTTCTTCCAAAACAACTGATATCGATTTGGGCGACGCTTACAGCTTCGGAACGCAAAAAATTCTTTTGAAATATTTTCATTTTCGATTGAAGAAATGCGTCACAAATGCCAGGCCACCCAATGTTATAGTTTTTCTGTAACCCATGGGCCCCATGGGTTACCGTTGGAATTAGCCATCAATATGTCGAAAACATCGGTAGACTCGAGGGGTCCCGCACTCTGAGATTTAGTCTTTCAATCCCGTACAATTTAATCTTTTAATCCCATTAAATCTCAGAGTGCGGGATCCCTCGGGTAGACTCACATTTGGTAGTTTAAGTAACGGTACTTTTTCAACTGTCGAAAATATTATCTCTTTTTCTTATTAATTATTTGTTTGTGCTGAGTAATTAATAGCATTTACTCAAGTATAGCTTACTCGATATACTTTTGATGCATTGACACGATAAGAATCAATTTCTCCTCTACGGCACGTGAATTTAACTTTTTCAAATTCAACTCCGCCTGCAGTGAAAGAACTGTGTGTTTGATGATATCGGCCACCATTGCCAAACAAATAAAATTTATAATGATGATGGTCTCAACAGCAACTTCAACATAGCAAACGAGCGACAACACGGATATTTCGAAAGCAATGGTAATCGCATATTCAATTGTGTTGTTTGTGTTGAGGCCTGGTATATCGATACCAATGGAAGTGACCCAATTACCGGTGACCAAATAAATCAAAAACGGTTGAATTGAGCCGAAGAAGATGAACACATGAACGTAGTAGAACATGAACCAACAAACATTTTCGGTCAATTTGGAATATTTCACACAAATTCCCAAAATTCCATCGTTTTTCATTCGAATATTTGATGGCGAATTGATTTGATGAATGCTTTGAACAAAATTCGGAATCCAAGCCAAACGCTTGAAGTCGCGAACGAATGAGAATTTTAATGACGTCTGAATGATGGCACCGATCGTGCCAACCAATTGTAGCATTGACGTCAAATCGTTTCGATTGTTATGTATGGAAAAAGCGGTACAGCAAAATGAACCGAAAAACCACATTGCCATAAACCAGTAACCCAATGAACGATGATAGTTTTCGTCGAACACATCGAAACAAATGAATCGTAACCACGTTCGCAAGAAACTGTGTATGTACCAAGTGAAACGTGTGTACGGCGAGATATTATCCTTTGAGTTATTCATATTATATATCTACCGCACTGCTTCCCTAGGGCGTTAAATAATACATTAATTGTTGGTGTCAAACTTTGTTTCGTTGATTTGTTGCTTATGCATCTGCGGGAAAAATTTTTTATCTACTCGGGGGATTACATCCCTCACCTTCGGTTCGGGAAGCAAGCCTCCCCCTCGAAGATAAAGAAATTTGCCCGCAGGCAGGTGCATAATCTACTATTATGAATGGATTTCCGTCATTTAAAATTCTTTCAAGTTGAAATGATGAACACGGTAACACTTTTGATTCGATACTAACACAAACATTTCCACCAAATTTAAATTTTATAGACACTTTTGTCCTAAACGTTTTTATTCATTAAAATTTCATGTAAAATTTACTATAATTTGGCTATTATTTTCACATTTTCTAAACCTAACGAGGTCGTAACTGAAAGACTGGAATTTTAAAAAGTTGGACAAGAAGAATTGAGGGGGAAGTAACAAATATCAGACATTTAGTCAAGTGATTTTCAACACATAGAACTCAATATCTTTGTGTTGGAAATCATTTCCCAGTGTTAGTAATTCAAAACGCAACTCGGAGCAAAGATCTCTGCTGCTTGCACATTTATTAGTACTTTCCAATATAGCGTTGCAACTTCGAAAAACCACTGTTACTGCAAAATGAAGCCTTGACGCTAAAGATGCTTTTATTCTCTAAGTGTAGCGTTATTTACTGTTTCGAGAGACTTGATATGGCAGCTGGGTTCCCCAGATAGACTAAAAATGTGAGCATTTGACATTTCGTAAAAATGCAAAGAAAAATTTCTCCATTATGGCAATTTATTTGCTTCCCATCCGCCATATCCAGTGCCGGCCCGGCTACCAAAAGGCCCTGCGGGCGAAATCTGAAAAAGCCCATATCTTCGGGCGGATATTTTAGCGCTTTTTGGTAAAAAAAATGGAATTCAATGAAGTCAAAAGCCGGCAACTTTTGCTTGAGTTTACCGCCGCAGGCGATTTTTTTTAATTGTGGTGTTCAGATAAGGTTATCATGTAAAGCGCCGCAGGCGAAAATTTTGGACTGCCTTCACTTGTCCTTTAGGTAAATCAAAGACCGCCTAATTGCAGCAGACGCAATTTTTTGATTGCAGGGATTCTTTATGTAAGAATTTTAATAATTGATTGATTTCTTATAACGCCATAGGCGACAATTTTTGGGCTTTTCGGTAGTTCTAAAACTAAATTGAGGTATTTTTGAGTGCCTCAGACGAAAATTTCGGAAGTTTGGGCTCGTTTTTCTTATTTTCAGCCACAGCCCAAAATGACAGTTCGGGCCTTTTTTGTTCGCCCGAGCCCAAGGGACTTACCGTTCTCCGAATCTGCATGAAAAAATTTGTTATATGTTTGATAACTCAAGTCAATCTTGACCGATTTCCAAAAGTATGTTTTCCCCGAAAAGAAGTCCCAAAAGGAGTGTTGTGATCATAATAAGTGAAATCAGCCAAGAACTTTCGAAGGATCGAAAAAGTAGTCGAAAACGTGACTTTTTGAAGGCCGGTAAAACTTTTTGGCCTAGGCCTTCGGTCGATCCTAAGGTCGGCCAAAGTTCAAAAAAATGTTTTTGCTATGTTTTAGAGAGAGGTGCGGGGAACAGATTCATCTATGGAAGTATGGGTCTAAGGATAATCCTTAGTGCCCGGAACGGTGCATCGCAGGGCCTTCCAAGTTGCCATTTTGACGATTTCCAATGTAATCTAAGACTTCAATTCAATAAAAATGCAAAGCATTCCTCGATACTCTATGGAAGTTTAGCGTTTGTTTCAATATGCAGTAAGAGTTTGAAACAGTTGTTCTGACACTCACGGGTCTCTTTGCTTATCGAATTGCCTTGGCTATGTTTTTGAAATATATAATCTTTGCATATACAAAAGAATCCAAAAGGCCCAGCCGGGTCGGTCAAAAAGCCCTGCGGGCGCCGCCCGAGCGCCCATAGGGCCAGACCGGCACTGGCCATATCATGCCTTTGACTGTTTCTTAAGACCGCGGTTTCATTTCCTCTTCAAGTGAAATTTTAAGCTTATTCCCCCTCCAGACAACTGGTGAACAAACTTTGAATTTATTTAAAACACGTTGAGAATAAATTGATTTTTTGTTATTTAGGGACCATCCATGAAACCCATCGGCACTGTGTGGAGGGAGAAGGGGGGTATAACGATAGTGGGACAAAAAATAGGGGGAGTTCTTCGAAAAGGAGTCTTATGCGTTTACCAACATTTCGAATTTCGACCCGGGAGTTGGTGGGTTTTTCATTTTGGGGTATAAATAGAAGAATTATGCAAAAAAAACGTTGTCCGTCTGGCCGTCCGTCATTCGCCAAGTTATCTCGAGTAAGGCTTGACCGATTTTCAAAATATTTTTTTTTCCTGAAAGATAATCAAAAAAGTGAGTTCGAGTTCTGAGATGGGCACTTTTGGGCTAAGGGCCGCCGAACTAGGGCCGCTTAAGTGGTTTTTGGTCTTTCGTACATAGCTCGAGTAAATCTTATCCGATTTGAATAACTGATTTTTTGATCGACAGGTCTGTCAAAGCCCAACAACTTATGGAAGTTATTTAGTTTGTGTCCTTGGGCTTAGTTAGGGCTATTTTTTGAACATAACTCGAGTAAATCTCTTCAGATTTTCATAAATCTTTTTTTATTCGATAGGTCTATGAAAGCTCAACAATTTATGCAAAAAATTTTTTGAGGACGGACCATTGGACTAAGGCAAGCCTAATGGATAGGGCCAAATGTCTTTTTACTATAAAAACCGAGTAAATTCCTTCCGATTTTTTTGATTCTTTTTCTATTTCAGAGGTAATAGAAGGCCTAACAGTCCTCAAGAAAAAATTTGATGCCAAGGCATGTAATTAGAGCCCTCTGCCGGACCTAAAGGTCGGTCCTAAAGGTCGGCCCCAGCACACAAAAACATTTTTTTTGCTATGCTGCAGAGAAAATTGAGGGGACCATTTTTGTCCATGGAAATATGGGTCCGAGGCCTCTCCTTAAGGCCTTAGGTCGGTCCTAAAGGTCGGCCCTAGCCCAAAGAAAAGAAAATTGAGTGGAACATTTTCGTCTATTTAGGGACGAATTTTGTGCTTTCAGAAGGGGTTTTTACACCGTTGCTTCGGACGAGTTTTTTAATATTGCCCTATCGGCAATTTCCAATACAATTTAATGTGGACGTAAGGCAATATTTGCTTAGATACGTTCGAAACTTTTCGTAACATCAACTCTGGTTGCTGCATCTATTATGATACGTACGGGTCCCTTCATATGTTTTTTTTTTTTTGAAGACGTCTTCGAAGGCGGGGAGGGTACGAAATGGAACAATGTGTGAGGGGTCCAAAAATCGACAAAAAATGGGGATGAATTTTACGGACGGTCTGGTCCCTTATTGTGACGTTTTTCGAGGTGAAAAATCGTTGTAAATATGAAAAATTTATGAATTGCGGAAGTAGTCCTGCAACGACTTGTGCCAAATCGCATGATAGACTTCGTCAAGAAATCAAGCAGAAGAAATTGAAATCTTCAATAGAACGGCTAAAGAAAATGTTGGGTGGGATTTAAAGAGAAGAAAAGTGAATTTGGCTGCACTAACAAAATATTAGTTTTTTTTTCATCAGGCAACCCAATGAAAAACAAAATAATTTCTTTTTTCCAACCAATACTAAATGAAAACACGTGGCACAAAGGCATTACACGTCACGATTTTACTATGAATAAATGAGGCAACGAAATGCCATGTTGTTTTTGTCATATATGCGGATAGTGCGAAAACGTTGTCATCTGCCATTCCCTCTCCTCGAATCTTCAGAAGGCAATTCTTTCTCAGTTGAAGTCGGAATTGACTTCTAGAATCACAAGAGCTGAAAAATTATTTTCGCACAAATCGTGAACAACATTTTCCCTAACTGGCGTCGAAAACACGCGACTGTGCGCACTAGTAAGGAAATTAGGAAAAATAGGCCTTTTGACAACTTACGGGTCACTGATGCAATAGTTTTGTAAAATTCTTTCATTACTAGATAAGAAAATTAAAAATAACATCGAAAACAAAGGTCACCTCAACAGTGTGTTATTGTGTCAAATTAATTTGAATCATTATCTCTCCACTACACGCTTTCAAATATCGCAAGCGGTTGATATTATTATCTCAACGATGATGACACCTTAATCTTCGCATAACGAAAACATGGTGTAATCGGTGACTTGGAGGATTGCCATTTCCTTATCCACTTCACCACACATTGCGTCGCTGTGACCTAGAGTTATCGAAATCTTGATTTATTTCCGAAAAATGTGAATTTTCTTGTTACGAGAGGAATTTAGCAAGACAAAAATTTAAATATTCTATCGATTTGAATGCTAAACGTGTTGTAAGGTGACAGACTTTTAGCATCAGATGTTGTTCTGAAAAAAGGTTAGAGTCTGTTTTGTGAGAGTCAGAGGAAGACAATAGAGAAATTGAGTTTATTGGGATCGAAAGTCGAATTCCTATTGTCAAAATGATGACGTTTTAAACGTCAGAGCTATTAAGTAGTTTATTCTACTGCCACACCGCTTTTGTCTCCCCCCCCCCCCCCACTCCCTAAAAACGTACGTACTTTATAGATGATCCCAACATGTTGTTAACTGTGATATATTTGATCAAAAAAGAGTCCGAGACGAATGAGATAAACTTTTTGAAATTTGAACTGTCATTTTGACAGTTGTAACAGACCGAAAACACCAACTCTCACGATTGTGGCCTAAGAAATGACCTATTGTGAATTGGAGTTCACCTCTCTAACGTAAAAATTACATAGGGTTGTCTCTTTCACTCTTACAAATCACGACGAGTAGTGAACTCTGATGTCTACTCCATTCTCTCTATGATGTCGGCAAGTTCTGTCGCTAAGTTACAAGTAGAGACATAACTAGGCGGCGCTGCTCTACTAAATCACCTTATCGTTTCTCTGGAATTCTGTTTAAAATGCTAGACGCGCAAATCGTAGACGTTTTAGCAACAGCGACGGAGAATTTTTGGCAAAAATATTTCCCACAATATCCCAAAATATCAATTAATGAAAATCTTTTATGAATAAACATTTGAGGAAATTCATGGAAAAGTTTGAAGAAATAATTTCCCCAAAATTCACCTACTAAGAGCACAGCAGTATGAATCTTTTTATTTTTGATTTCAGAATCAAAATGGAATATTGGAAATCAAAGTTGGAAGAATACACGGAAAGGTGTGATTTTCAAGGCCTGCCAAAATCTACGAGAAAGGACAGCGAATTTGTCAGAGAACACCAACCTTACGGCCATAGAAACTCTGTTATCAATGGATCAATTTTCAAGCGTCTATCAACAATTACTGATAAGTCGATCTTAAAGCTACCGGCCTTTATAAGCTTAGCATGGCACAAAACACTACACGTGTATGGAAATGGTGTCCATACAGTCACGGCTACCAACCTAGCATCCTACAGTCATAAGTTGGTGCCCCTTGTATTGGATCATTCCAGGGAAGAGATTGCTCATTTGGATGAAATTGAAATTGAAATGAAAAATGCTTTTGCTGACAATTTGTGCTTGGACCCTACGGAGCTATGGGAAAATTTCTGCGATGGTCTCATACTTTGGGGCGATGCAGATTATCGCTTGCAGATAAAAGTTCCTTTAATTTTAAAACTCAGAATGTCACAAAACAAAGCAGCTTTCGACGTTGTCATATCTTACAGTTGTAACTTATTTGAGGCTAGTTTGATCGATGGAATTTCGGGATACTTTGGAACCGTCGTTGAAAAGCTTGTGCACGGCGAGTATCAGAGGAAAATGGCATCGCCCATGGACTTTCTGCCAATGGATCAAAAGCTACGAATTGAACAATGGAATGAGGAAACTACTGGAAACTTTTCTGAAACGAAAAGACTACATCATTTGGTAGAGGAAGCTGCGGAAGCAACGCCGGAACGAGTAGCGGTCATTTGTCGAGACACCTGTTTGACATACAGAGAATTTAACGAGAGAGCAAACCAATTGGCTCATTTTCTTCATCGCAAAGAGGGCGTCGAAGTTGAACAATTCATTGCGCTATTCTTGGATAAAACTGAAATTCTCTTGATGACGATGCTGGGGATTTGGAAATCTGGCGCCGCATACATACCAATCGACCAGACATATCCCGATGAGAGAGTCAAATTTATCTTAGAAGATACAAATGCGAAAATTATCGTTACTAATGGAAGACATAAGGAACGATTGTCCAAGATATTCGCCGAGGACAAGTTTCATTTGAAGATTTTGGAGGTGGAGAATCTTTTCGCAATGGCCAAATCAGAGCCGGTTGATAATTTAAATTTACCATTGAAGAGCACACAATTGGCTTATGTGACTTACACTTCAGGTAATTTGTTTGCTTCACATTTCATGTAGTCTGAACAAGAGCTTTATTGAGCTTTTTACTATAAATCCTGTAAAGCTTTATCAAAAGCTCAAACACAAAAGCTTTCACATAAATCTTACGCTATTTATTCGGATCGCACGCTAATATGACTAATTCTCAAGAGCACGTCGCAAAAATGTGAGCTTTAAAATTTGCGATGTTTTTTAGAACAGACTTCTGCGTAAATGACAATTTTTTTTTCAAAATTATAGCTCATGTACTGTGAGAGGATGACCCTTACACGAATATTAGATGAATCAGAATTCAAAAAGTTTGAGCATGAAAGTTAAAAGTTGCCTTGAGAAATCATCGCATTCCAAGTTCCTTTGCGAAGTTATTTCAGAGCAAATTTGTGTCTTCCACTATCTTGCGATGTTTTTTTAGAACGGAATCCTGCTTAAAACAGAAATTATTCATGATCATCGCTAATGTATTGTGAGAGGATGACTTTTACACTAATAATAAATGAATCAGAATTCAAAAAGTTTGAGTATGAAGATCGAAAGTTGTTCTGAAAAATCATCGCACTCCAAGTTCATTTGCGATGTTATTTCAGAGCAAATTCGTACCTTCTTACTTAAACTTTTTGAATTCTGATTCATCTATTATCTGCGCAAGAGTCATCCTCTCACAGTACATGAGCTAGAATTTTGAGTAATTTGTTATTTGGGGAGGATTCTGTTCTAAAAAAACATCGCAAATTCGACGGTTCACATTTTTGCAACGTGGTCTTCATTTATAAATGAAATCAGCTGATTTCGTTTGCAATGAAGTTAGCTATGGTCGCACCTTCAGCTAACTTCACGCTGAGTATGACTTGCAAAGATCAAAACAAAAGACTATCACGCCCCTGGCGCCTTCGTACTTAAACTTTTTGAATTCTGGATCATCTATTGTTTGGGTAAGAGACCCTCTTACAGGACATGAGCTATAACTTTGAATACGTTGTTAATTACGCAGGATGTCATTTCACAAAAACATCGCAAATTTGACAGTTCATATTTTTGCGATGTGCTCTTAATTAGTATGGATGAAAAGGTCATAACTCAGTCAGTAGAGCAAATTTTGTTAATAGAACTCTGGCTACCCCTCCAAATACGGGGTGTGTTTGCGGGGTAGCCAGAGTACTATAAGCAAAATCTCTGACCAGTTTGCAGCTAAGGGTGTCTGTGTTTCTGTACAGTCACAATTCCTATATCGCAGGTTTAACATCTCATCGCGACGTCACATCTACGATGTGATGTGTGACGCGTCACATTTCGACAGTGAGTCATTTCTCCGATGTCACGAATTCGACTTCAAATTTCCGACCTCAGAACTTTGTACTCTTGTCTGTGACTCCGAAGTCACATATCTAACGTAACCTATCTTCACATCCCTGACTTTGCATATCTTTGCGATAAAAACTGCCATTGACAGTGCCTTTAATAATTTTATCTGCATTAGAGGTGAGCGGGCCGCCCGAAACTCGACTAAAAAGCCAACCCGAACCCGAATCATTTTGTAGGTTGGGTCGGGCTTTCAAATTTTATTTTTTGTCGGGTCGGATTTCCCTATTTTTCGGATCGGATCAGGTTTGAAGACTTCAACTAACAAAAACCCGACCCGACCCATTTTTGAAAAAAAGGTCGACCCGCACACCGAGGAAAAAGTTCCACAGACTTCAGCTTTTACCGATTGTTGTCTTTCACCGCATGTAGTCAAGAAGTCACATCTTTCAATCCGATTCAATGAATGACTCTTTCCACAGGAACCACCGGAGTTCCCAAAGGTGTGTACAAGGAACATAAAGGAGTCGTCAACAGCATTACCGACCTATCAATACGCTACGAAATGCGTCGAAAAGCTGAAGTTGTAGCGCTATTCTCCGCCTATGTATTTGAACCATTCGTTCGTCAAACGCTAATCGCTCTAGTGAACTCTCAACTTTTGGTCATAGCGGACGACACTGAAAAATTGGATCCGACAAAATTCCTTGACTTTTTGAACAAACATCGTGTAACATATCTGAACGGAACCGCATCAGTGCTTCAAGAATACGATCTCAGCAGTTGCAATTCATTGACGAAATTGATTCTGGTGGGAGAGGAACTAACGAAAAGTCGATACGAACATCTTCGCCGAAAGTACAAGGGAAGAATAATCTGTGAATATGGCTTCACGGAATCGGCGTTAGTTAGCTGTATGAATACTTTCGACCTTGGCGATGAACGAACCAATAGAAGCATCGGACGTCCGCTGAGAAATGTGAAGACCTACATTGTCGACAGTAATTTGCAACCGTTGCCCATCGGTGCAATTGGTGAGCTGTACGTTGGTGGAGTGGGTATCTCTAGAGGCTATATGAATCGAGATTCGTTGACAAAGGAAAGATTTCTGGTGAATCCTTTCCAAACCGACGAGGAGAAGAAGAAGAACATCAACAACTTAATGTACAAAACTGGCGATCTTGCGCGATGGCTTGATAATGGCCACATCGAATACATGGGACGAAATGATTTTCAGATTAAATTGCGCGGCAATCGAATCGAACCGGCAGAAATCGAATCCGTCGTACTTCAGTACCAGAACGTCTCGAAATGTACTATAGCGGTGAAGGACTCAAAATCTCCCGAAGAGTCTTCGGCTTCTTCGAGGCATTTAGTGGGATACTTTGTGGCGAGTGAAAACATTGCAGAGGAGCAATTGATTGCGTATTTGGAACAAAAACTACCGCGGTACATGATTCCGGTGAGGATGGTCCAAGTTCCAGACATCAAAACCAACATCAACGGAAAAGTTGACCTAAAAGCTCTACCGCATGTGGAATTCACTCGGGAATCGAATACCGAGCGGATCCGGGAACCAAGAAACGATGTCGATAGAAAATTGATTGAAATATGGAGTGAGGCACTGGAAATTTCTAACAAAAAGATTGGAATAAGTGACGATTTCTTTCGGTTGGGAGGCCACAGCATCGTCTGCATACAACTTATTGCAAGAATTCGTCAAAATTTTGGTTGTGAGGTGACCATTGAGCAGATCTTCACCTTGAGAACCGTTGAGAAATTGTCCGACGTTATTTCGGAGCAAACGAATGATCAGACGATCGGCGAAAGTAATTCGTCGGAACCTGCGATCCTAGATGTCAGGGACGACATTTTGGCGAACAGTCTTCATCAGGGACTGGTTTATCATTACCTGAAACAGGGGGAAAATGACGATGCCTACGTGATGCAATCGCACTATCGATATGGTGAAGCGATCAATGGCTGCGCTTATAAGAAAGCCTGGGAATTGGCTAGAAGCAAGTACCCAAGTTTACGACTCAATTTCAAAGTACTCCAGGAGGTGTACCAAGTGTTCCAGTCACCATCTACACCTCTGGATTGGACCTTTGTGGATGTTTGCAACGAAGCGGACAAGTTGGCAGTTGTTCAAAGTATCCTCCAAGCGGATAGAGGAAGACGTTACAATTTGGAAAACGGAAATTTGTTCCGGATTTATCTGATCAAAGAAGAGGACAGCGAGTACTCGATGGTGTTCAGCTATCATCACATCATTTTCGATGGTTGGAGCATTCCCATTTTGTTCGACTTTGTTCATCAAGCCTACAGGAATTTATTGACTGGAATGGAGAGTCTCACTTCTGTTTCTACTGACGTCGCATATCTGCAATCCCA
Source organism: Pseudolycoriella hygida (assembly GCA_029228625.1). Taxonomy (NCBI): domain Eukaryota; kingdom Metazoa; phylum Arthropoda; class Insecta; order Diptera; family Sciaridae; genus Pseudolycoriella; species Pseudolycoriella hygida. Next base: position 122,120,831 of record CM055404.1, read on the forward strand.
GAAGCATCTGGAACTCCACCGTAAAGATCATTCAGAGTATTGGACATCAGAGATCGAACAAATCGACCAACGAGTGAATCTATCCGGACTACTCAGAGACGAAATAAAGTACAAAGTGCAAATAAACAACTACGACCACATCGAGGTACAGAAGCAATCGACGAAGGAGATAAATGGCGATGTGGTGAAACAACTGCAAAAGTTTGGTGTAACCAATGGAGTAACTCTGCACTCGATCCTACAATTTGCGTGGCATAAAGTTTTATACGCATATGGAGGCGGAAGGCATACGGTTGTTGGCACCACCGTGTCAGGTCGTAACATTCCCATCGATGGAGTGGAGAACTCGGTTGGTTTGTTCATAAATACGTTACCGTTGGTGGTGGACCATTATATGGAGAATGACATGTCGAACGTTGAGGCGATCAAAGACATTCAGAAAAAGATGAATGCCATGAACTGCAAGAGCAATGTGGTGCTTGGAAAATTGGGAAGTGGAAACGGCGAACTTAAACATTCTTTGTTCGATAGTTTGTTCGTATTGGAGCCAAAAATGGACATTTCGCCATCGTTCGGATTTACTTTGGTCAAAGATTACGAGAAACTGGACTACCCATTGGCTGTAATCGCCAGGGAGTTGGGAGGAGTTTTGAAGTTTACACTTTGCTATGCTGGGGAATTGTTCGACGAGGAAGTCATCGCTGATATTCTCGACTTGGTGGAACATTTCTTGAATCAAGTGGTCGCAAATCCTGTACAAAGTGTCCGAAGCATGAACCTTGTCCTCCCGAAACAGTTGAATTTAATGGAAAAGTGGAATTCCACTAGAAAAGCGTTCCCAACTGATAAGACACTCGACGAAGTATTTGAAGAGGCTGCAGCTTCGAATGAAAATAAAATTGCCTTAGTGTACGAGGACATAAAATGGCGGTACGGCGACGTGAACAGAACGGCCAATCAGCTCGCCAATTATCTGCGACACTTAGTGACCATCCATCCAGACGAGAAAATTGCATTGATCTTGGAGAAAAGTGATTTGCTAATTTTGAGCATCTTAGGAGTGTGGAAATCTGGTGCCGCTTTCGTCCCGATTGACCCAAGTTATCCAGAAGAGAGAATTCAATTCATGCTGGAGGACACGCAATCAAAAATTGTGATAGTCAACGGACAAAACGAAAAAAGGCTTCGGACAATTATACCACCCGGCATCCAGATGTTGAGCATTGAGACAGTTGTGGCAAGCTACCTGTCCAAATTCAGCTCTTCAAAACCGGAAAAAATATCTCGGAGCACTGACCTTTGCTATGTGATTTACACGTCTGGTACTACAGGCCGACCGAAGGGTGTAATGACTGAACATCGAGGAGTTGTAAATCTTAACGATTCCTTGACCAAAATCTTCAACCTAAAATCGGACAAAGAGGAAGTGTTGCTATCGTTCTCCAATTTTGTCTTCGACCATTTTGTGGAGCAAATGACGGACGCTATACTCAGTGGTCAAACGTTGGTCATCTTGAACGACGATATGCGAAGTGATAAAGAAAGGCTGTACAAATACATCAAAGAAAATCAAGTCACCTATCTGTCCGGCACACCTTCCGTTCTATCTTTGTACGAGTATGAAGATTTGAAGAGCATAACGAGGATCGATGCTGTGGGTGAGGACTTCACGGAGGCTCTTTTCAACAAGATTCGTTCCAACTTTTCCACTGGAATTATCATCAACGGATACGGACCCACTGAGACAAGCATTACCACGCATAAAAGGATTTACAAGGAAGGTGAAAGCAGGAAGAATAAGAGCATTGGACATCAGATCTACAATTCCACCTGCTACGTTTTGAATGAATTCGGGCAGAGAGTTCCTGTTGGTGCAATTGGTGAGCTGCATCTTGGGGGCATTGGAGTTGGTCGTGGCTATTTAAACAGAGAAGACTTGACAGCGAAATCTTTTGTGCCGAATCCATTTGCTACTAACGAGGACAAAAATGAAGGAAGAAATCTGCGAATGTACAGGACAGGAGATTTGGCAAGGTTTTTGGCATCGGGAGAAGTCGAATGTCTTGGTAGAAATGATTTTCAGGTAAGTTAAGCTTGCATAATAGGGCTGGTCGACCTAAGTGACAGCTAGCTCAAAAAATATTTATTTGGAACTAACTGTCCGTCTTCAATGTGGGACAACACAAAAAAACTTCGTTGTGATGTCAATGCGTTTTTCTTGGGATATCACAACTCATCACAAAGCTTTTCTTGTGATATCACAACAATTGTGGTGAATATAGAATTTGAGAGTGGTGAGAGTAAATACGTTGTTAGGTCACAACTTCGTACACTCAAAATATACTAGGCAAAGTTGTGACATCCCAACCTTGAACATTTTCTTCCGACTAATTTTCGATCACTTCGGACTCATTTCCTGTAACTTCCAACTAATTTCCGGTCACTTCCGACTCATTTCCGGTCACTTCCGACTCATTTCCGGTCACTTCCGACTTATTTCCGGTCACTTCCGACTCATTTCCGGTCACTTCCGACTCATTTCCGGCCATTTCCAACTCATTTCCGGCCACTTCCGATTCATTTTCGGTTATTTCAGATTCATCTCCGGTTACTTCAGATTCATTACCGGATTAAGACACTTCTCGTAAAAACTCCCAAATTAGTTACTTTAAAATTTCATTCTCTACAACTTTGCCATTGGAAGCGAATTTCTAACTGACATAGTTCTAGAGATACGGGCCATCTCATTTCAGGTTCCCACTAAATCAATGATTCACAGGACTGACTGGGACATTTTTCGGAATAGCCCTGAAAGACTTGTTCAATAAAATTTAATTGTCTACAACTTCGTAGCTGTTATAGTTTTAGAGATAAGTAAGTAATACTTACCGATTCTTGAAGTGACCAAATCCAGGATTAGAACTTTTTTTTAAAAAAATCATGAATTACACCCTTACTAAAATAATGCAATAATCGGAAGCGTTTCTGAGATACATAAAAGTGAGAAAGTACTTAACAAAGCAAGAACGTTATATTAGTAAAACTAGTTGAATCCCCCGCCTCTAGGGGCTACGCTGGCGCAAGCATTCTCGGTTGCTAGGTCGGAGATTTGTAGCTTAAGGACCCTTCACCTTGCAACATGTAGATGAAAAAGAAATAAGATTAAGTAGTATTTTAGAAGTTAGTACAAGTTTATTCAAATCTGATTTTCCCACGTACTACCGTTTCCACCGTACTACCGTTTTCCATGTACTACCGTTTTCCTCGTACTACCGTTTACCCCGTACTATCGTTTTCCCCGTACTACCGTTTTCCACGTACTTCCGTTTTCCACGTACTACCGTTTTCCATGTACCACCGTTTTCCTCGTACTACCGTTTTCTTCGTACTACCGTTTTCTTCGTACTACCGTTTCTCCCATCCTACTGTTTTCCCACGTTTCACCGTTTTTCCAGTGCTGCCGCTTTCCCCGTACTACTGTTTTCGCATGGACAACCGTTTTCACCGAACTAAAGTTTTCTCCGTTCTAACGTTTTCCCAGAACTACCGTTTCATCGTACTAACGTTTTCCACGTCAAAGCGTTTTCTTACGGTCTACCGTTTTCCCCTTACTACCTTTTTCACCGAACTAAAGTTTTCATCGTACTACTGTTTTCACTTATTATTGTTTTTCCCGTACTACTGTTTCCACCGAACTGCCCATCATTTGTACCAATACTGGTCACGTCTAGTAACAAAACTCTGTGACTTTGCCAAAGAAACCGTTGGACCAGCTGTCAAACCTTCGCAAAAACTTCTAAAAGAAAAAAAAAGTATTTGCATATGGACGGGCTCTTTTTCAACACCACATAATATTAATATTTGAACACTATTCATACACCACACATCGCGCGTGTATAGTAATAGTAAATTATAACACAAGGGCTGTAATTTGAGATCTCTCATCTGGGAGGGTTGAAGATCCGAGGGCGTCAGGGATCTTCAACCCCTCCCAGATACGAGATCTAAAATTACAGCCCGTGTGTTATACGATATTTTATGAGACGAGGGCCTCAAACTTCAGCTTGAGGGCTATAAGATGTATATTATAGTCCCGAGTGTTATCTCTTCCATTATACTCATGCACATATACGCGCGCATGCATGAAGACATTAGACCCGTACTAAGAACGAAGTTCTTCGAAAAGTAGTCTTATGCGTTTACCACGTCGTTTGAACCCACCCTAATTTGGACCTGGGATTAGGGGGGAGCATTGATCATGTTTCTTAGATGACGAATCAGCAATAAAAAAAAACGTCCGTCCGTCCGTAGAACTCAACCGATTTTCAAAAACTTTTTTTCCTGAAAGGTAGTCGAAAAATATTTTATGGGATTGAATCTGAGCTAGGGCCGTTTAAGTGGCTATCGTTCTTTTGCTCATAACTTTCCCGATTTTGATAATTTTTTTTTGTTTGAAAGGTCTGGGCATTCCTGAAAATTTATGGTTGATTGACTGATTTTTTGATGTTGAGCTTTTGGACTCAGCCAGAGCCCTAAAACTGAGTCTCAAATAGGGTTAAACTTGTTTTTTCCACATAAATCGGGTAAATCTTATCTGATTTTCAAAAACTTTTTTTTGAATTGAATTTAGTCAAAATCGGTCGAAAACTTTAGAAGAAATGGTCGAGAAAGTGGTCGAAAACGTAGTTTTTTGAAGGTTGGTGGAACTTTTTCACTTATTAGAACGGAAATCGCTCTTCAAGGTTTTGAATAAAAGACATGGACATCAGAAAATCACGAAAATTAAATTAATGGAAATCTGTAAAGTAGTTCGGGCTCTAATGTCCTTAGAGTGGCCAAAACTCAAGCTACATGACCCTACATGATATTTGGTGGTTTTTTGTCAATATTCCTTTAATGAGTAGGTTCTTCGTGCAGTGTTGTAGAGAAAACAGACTAGACTTCTTGTCTATGGTAGTATTGGAGAGGTTTTTAGTGCCGCTGCTTCGTACGGGTTTTTCAATTTTGCCCTTTCGGCAATTTCCAGTCCAATGAGGACTTAATTTCATATACGTAAGAGTTCAGGCAATAGATACGTTCGATTCTTTTTGCAACACCTTTATTCTATTTGCCACATCTATTCTGATACGTACGGGTCCTTTGCATAATGTTTTATAAAAATTTTTTACGTTTCTTCCATTCCACGTTCGTTCCCGCATATTCTCCATTTGATGATTTAGTTCCTCGGAACTCTTCAAGCAGGACTGACGTGTGTTATGCGGTTAGTGTTTCGTAACCGACAGACAAATAAACAGACGAATAAATAGACACATAAACAAACTTTAATAATAATAATAATAATCTGCCTTACAACCCATGAAGGGTTAGAGGCTAGATCATTATTTACTAGTTTCGCTGTTTGTGGTTCTATTTTTTGAGATCCTTTCATTACCGGAAAGTTTTACTGTGCCAGTGGTAAGCTGTGCGACAAACAAACTTTAGACGTTTACAATAATTAGTAATAAATCAGTTAAAATTATCCGATTTTCACTTATTTGTATTTGGAAATGGAAATTTCAAAAATTAATATCGCCGGCTATTATATATGGGGTGTCAACTTTGCCTTTCGAATCATGCCCGCAGCGGTAGCGGAGGGCGTGACGCAGTCCCCACACCCAAGAAAAAAGCTTCCACAAACCCAAAAAACTCCATACAAAAACCTTTGGGACAAGGAACCATATATAGGCGAACTTTTGAGTTTTTACCCCTCGCCCCCCTCCCCCTCCAAAGTTTAAAAAAAATACGTCGCAGCGGCTTTCCAACGAGCCGGTTGAAAATTGGCTGAGACATCGAGGTTTAAAAATGACATTTTTGTATGGAATTGGATTTTTCTATTATTTTCATCATTATGAAAACTTTTTTCTGATCTGTCGGTTTCTATGTTGTATGTATCTATCTATCTATCTATGTTCCATCTATTAATAATTTTCGATCTCGAGAACTAGACCGCCGATCTTCCTGAAATTTTCAGGGAACGTCAGTCTCGGCCCCAAATGAAAACATTCATAGGCCGCTTTTCCAGGAAAATTCTGGAAAAGCCGTGGCATGTGGAAAAGTGGTTAATTTTGAGGGTTTTTTAGGTAATGCTCGGAGTTTTTGAATTTTAGCTCCGAAGTGGAAATAGCTCGAGAGTTAGTTTCTTCGGGAAAGTTATAGAGTTTGATCAGGATTATGCTGCTTTGGGTTTTCGAATTTTAGCTCCGGAATGACACTACTTAGAGATGGTTTCTTCTAGAAAGTTATAGAGTTTCATCAGGAGAATTTTTTGGGATCATAAGAAAATGGCTGCCAGCTCTCATAGTGGCGTCATCTTGGATTTTTGTTTGTGGAGTGTTCCGAAGGTAGCCGAAGGTGACATGAAGTGTTCCGATGGTAGTCGAAGGTGACACGAAGTGTTCCCAAGATAGCAGAAGGTGACAAGAAGTGTTCCGAAGGCAGCCGAAGGTGCCACAAAGTATCCCGTAGGTAGCCGAAGGTGATGCGAAGCGTTCCGATGGTAGCCGAAGGTGTTGGAGAACAATTTTTTCGGGAAGAAAAGTTTTTTGGAGAAATTTATTTTCTGAGAAATTTATTTTCTGAGAAAATTTTTTTTTTTTTTTTTGAGAAAATTTTTTGTTGGAGAAAAATTTTTTCTGAGAAAACTTTTTGTTAGAGAAAAATTTTTTGGGAGAAAATTTTTTTTGAAGAAAAATTTTTTTGGAGAAAAATTTTTGTGGGGAAACTTTTTTTCGGAAAAAACTTTTTTCGTAGACTTTTTTTTTCAAGACATTTTTTTTCGGAGAAAATTTTTTTCTAATAAAATTTTCTTTTCTGAGAAATTTTTTCAACAACTGAAAACTTCCAAAACGACTAATATCACAACAAAAACCTCACAACCTCAACCTGACGCAATTTTTTTAATACAACGTAATTTTGTTTTAAAAAGAGCGCTGTAATTTTTACAGGAAATTAAAACTTTGAACACAAGGTTCCATTCAAACAAACTTCTGCGTACTATCGGCGATAGCGTCACCTAAAGTGATGTCATTAATTTTGGAAGGGGACTTACGGACTGCGTCGCACTCTACCTTTTAAGAGGTTTTTGTTGTTACTTTTATATAAGATGATGAAAATATAAATTTGTGATGTCGCAACTTCCCTTTCACGTACATTTTATAAATAAGTCGGAAACTGTATTAAGTTTTGATGTCACAATTTCCCCTTTCCGCGTGTATTTTGAATAAACAAAGAATTGCACAAAGTTGTGATGTCACAACTTTCCTTTTTGTGTATCTTTCTATACTCAACACTTACAAATATTATACTCACCACACTCTCATTTTAAATTCACCACTTGTGAAATTTCTTGTGATAATACAACTCATCACAACGCTTTTCTTGGGATAAGAACTGTCCCAACGTTTTATTTGTGATGTCACAACTTTGTACAACGCGTTGTGTTGTGCTAAGTTATCCCACATCGTCTTCTTCAATCAAACTCCCCCAGCAAATCGTCATATCAACCAGCATTTGACGCTTTTTCTTTTTGGTTTTTTAGGTGAAGGTACGAGGTCTTCGGATAGAATTAAGCGAAATCGAAGCCGCTGTTTTGTCATATCCACAAATCGACCATTGTGTGGTAGTCGCTCAAAATCACGAAGAATCTTCTGCCAAATTCCTCGTGGGATATTTTACATCCAAAGCGACGCTGAACGAGAAGAGCATTTTGAACTTCGTGAAGAGCAAACTGCCAGCATTCATGATGCCAAATCGATTGGTTCAAGTGGATGTAATTCCAGTTACAATAAATGGAAAGTGTGACACCAAAAAATTGCCCAAAGTCAAACAATTTGTTAAAGATCGAAACCTGGAAGATTCGGAGAGTTTGAGCGAAATCGAATCGAAATTGAGGTACATTTGGTCGGAGCTGTTGCGACTGCCTGCGGAACTCATTGGTGTCAACGATGATTTCTTCAGCTTAGGAGGAGACTCGCTTTCTGTAACAAGTATGACGTTTATGATCAAGAAAACATTCGGTAAAGTGGTGAGTGTTCCACAAGTGTTCCTACACAAATCAATCAAATCACTCGGCCAATTCATCAACGAATGTGGACATCACGGCGAAGTGTTGAGAATTTCATCAAATGTCGCACCAGCATCTTTGGCACAGGAACGTTTATTATTCATCGACGAAATGGAAAACCGCACCGCTGCATTCAACGTGCCTTTCGTTTTGAAATTATCGACTGGAACCAATTCAAAAATGTTGTTGGAATCCTTGAAATCAGTCGCAATAAGACATCAATCTTTGAGGACACTTTTAATCAAATTTCGAGATTCCTATGGGCAGAAAATTGTAGAAAATTCGGAATTCGAATGTTTGTGGTCCAAATGCGTTAGGATCAAGGACGTTCAATCGATGCGACAGTTCAACGAGGAATTATTGGCTGCAGAAAATCATATCTTCAAACTTGACTCAGAGCTTCCTATGCGCGTGGCATTTTTAAAGAATTTGCAAACGTTGGAAACACACGTCAGTGTTGTCTTTCATCACACATGCTTTGATGGATGGTCCTTTGCCATCTTCCTAAGAGATTGGACCGCATTCTACGAGGACCTTGAAGACATTGCAACGAAACCATTGAACTTACCGGAGCTTCCATATCAGTACAAGGAGTTTGCAACGTTCCAGAGAGGTCTACTGAATGGCCCTAAAGTGGAAAACCTGAAATCCTATTGGATGAAAAAGCTAACAAACGCTGAACCTTTGAATCTGCAGCCTGACTTCGAGAGACCCCTCAGATTTTCTTACCTGGGATACGAAATTGCCAGCAAATTGGATCACAGAATCTCAACGTCTCTAAAAACCGTGGCCAAATCGTTGAAGACAAGTCTGTTCAGCGTCTTAACCTCCGCATTCGCCTTGACATTGAGCACGTATTCTGGTCAGGAGGAGATTCTATTCGGAACGCCAGTGTCGAATCGCATTCGCGCAGAATTCGAGAATGTGATCGGCTTTTTCATCAACGTCCTACCGTTGAAGGTTGTTGTAAATCAAGACCTAAGTGTGGCAGAGTTTGTAGAATCTGTTGGAGATGAAGTCGTTACATCACACGTGAATCAGGATATGCCTCTGGAGCGATTGGTGAAGGATTTGAAAATTGAGAAAGATTTGTCGAGACATCCTTTGGTGCAAGTTTTGTTAAATTTCAATCCACTAGTCGGTTCTATGACAGAGGAGAGAAATGGAAGGTTGCTCGTTGAAAATGTTCCTCAGAAGTCTGGTAAGGAGACGACCTCAAAGTACGACTTATCGGTCACAGTAACGGAAACAAAGGAAGGACTAGACGTCAACTTCACTTTCGCCAAAACTTTGTATCGCGAAAGCACAATGAGAGGATACATGGGAACCTTCATCCACATACTGTCATTGTTTTCCCGATCAGACAATGCGGAGCGGAAGATTAAAGAATTGGATTTGGTCAGCAAAATTGTTCCGACCTTCACCGACTCAGCATATCCCATGGCAAATGGCTATCACACAAACGAAGAATGTGAAGATTCCACGCTACCGCAAATGTTTCAAAACATTTCCAGGCAATGCGGAACGGAAATTGCACTTGCTTACGGAAACGTCCACGTTAGTTACGAAGAATTGAACGCTAGATCGAATCAAGTGGCACGAATGCTTCAAAACACTCGCCGAAAATCATCCGGTCGGAATCTAGTTGCCGTTTTTATGGAAAGAAACGATTGGATGATCACAAGCATTCTCGGGATCTGGAAATCTGGTGGCGCTTATGTTCCGATTGATCCGAACTATCCAGTGGAAAGGATAAAATTCATATTGAAGGACACCGAAGCGAAGATCGTTGTCACAAATCAAGCGAATGAGTCTCGTTTGAGGGACATTTGTTGTGACGATAAAACAATTGAAATTATTGCCGTGGACTCACCGAAAACCATTGCAAATCTCAGATCTTTTTCGAACGCTGATGTCAAGGTCTGTGTCACTGGTAGCGATTTGTGTTACGTAATTTACACATCTGGCAGTACTGGAGTACCCAAAGGTGTGATGGTCACCCACAATAATGTTGTCTCCTTCAGAGAATCTCTTCTGAAATACCACAAACGGAAAGAGACAGTGCTCCTACTCTCCAGTTTTGTATTCGATTTCTCCATCGAACAAATCATAATTTCAATCTTCAATTGGGGAAAGTTGATAATAATCGATGAGTTGAAGTCAATCGATCACAAATTCTACTCATTCCTCAATCAAGAACACTTAACGTATCTAAGTGGAACACCGAGTGTCATCACAGCATTGGATTTATCTCAACTGCAACACGTCAAAACCGTAACAGTAGCAGGAGAGAAATTCCAAAACTCTCATTTCGCGAAGATCCGAAACGAGTTCAATGGACGACTAATCAATGCCTATGGAGTGACTGAAACCACAGTCTACAATTCGATTTTCATTTATGATGCAACGACTCCGTACAAAAATTCTCTTGGCCAGTTTTTCGATAACACAACACACTATTTGCTGGACAAAAATCTACGTCGTTTGCCCAAAGGAGCTATTGGAGAGCTTTACTTATCGGGATCGTGTGTCACTCAAGGATACCTCAACAGACCGGAAATGATGGAAAAGAACTTTTTGGCGAATCCATTTTATTCCGACGGATCAGATGATGAAACTTCAGTTCTGTACAGGTGAGTAATTCTTTTCTCTTGTCCTTTCTCCAAAAGATTTCAAATTTTCGGGCCGTACGAAGTGCAAAGGTCCTATACGTTTACTACAAAAAAAATTGTAACATGGGGCGGATCGAGGTGGGAGGTGGGGGGAATAAGCTGTAATAAAAATGTCCGTCCGTCCACCATAAACTATTTTTTTCACTGAAAGAAGTCCGATGATTCAAGTTGTAAGATGAGCAAAATCAGTCTGGTAGTTCCGAATTTATGGTCGAAGAAGTAGAGGTCGAACATAGATTTTTGAGCGTCCGTCGGTGAAACTTTTTCCCAAATATCTCGGCAAGTATAGCACGGAAATCGTTCATTTTGGTGTCAAACTAAAGTATTTGATCGAAAAAAATTGGGAATGTTTTGCGGAAATCTGGTCAGTGAGTTGTCTGGGACCAATGGAATGGACGCAATTGAGTTTATTGGCCATATAAGCAGATGGTTTCTCGTCTATATTCCCTTAACTATGCAATATGGAGATTTACTGTCAAATCCAAAGTTGTAGAGAATGAAATTTTAGAGAAAGTCGTTTCAGGGTTTTAGAGAAAAATGGCTCAATCCTGGGATATGACCACTTCTAGATTTGGGAGAGATGACTCATATCTAGAACTATGGCAGTTAGAAAGTTGCTTCCAAAGGTAAAGTTGTAGAGAACAAAATTTAAGAGAAAGTCGTTTCAGGGTTTTTGGGAAAAATGGTTTCATCCTGGGATATGACAACTTCTAGAATTGGGAGGGATGGCCAATATATTTAGTACTATGAGCGTTAGGAAGTTGCCTTCGAAGGAAAATTTGTAGAGAATAAAATGTTAAATTCACGTCCTAACCGTAGAAGAAATAGAGGGTCCGGTAGTACAGAAGGTTTTTGGGCTACGGGGTGGAAATAAGAGAATTGGGTAGAAAACTAGAAACTTCTAGGAACCTTGCGACTGGGAATCCATTTGTTGTGTTATTCTTTAAGATGAAAGGTGAGGGATAGGACATACGCAGAATACAAAATAATGAAGATGAAAATTACTTGAAGGACAGAAGTAACTTAGGGGCAGAAAAGAACAGTAAAGAATACTGTGAGGGGAAAGTGCCAGAGAATATTTAGATCTTTAGTTCAACTTTCTAGTAAACTCGAATACTTAGTTGCAATTTCTTTCCAGAACTGGGGATCTTGTTCGGACAAACGCTTCTGGAGACCTGGAATATTTAGGACGCAACGACAACCAAATTAAGATTCGGGGCTTTCGAGTAGAACTTGAGGAAATAGAACACGCCGTTCTAAAATACAGCAAAGTGAAACAGTGCTGCGTAATCTTCGACGACAATAAACTCTTTTGTATATTTGTCGCCCATGGAGATGAGGTGAAAATAGAAAATCTGAGTTCAGCTTTGGAAAGCATTTTACCGAAACATATGATGCCACATTTCATTCAATTCAATGGAGACTCCCTTCCAGTAACTGGAAATGGAAAGCTTGACGTCAAAGCGCTGAAAGATGTAGCTTCCGGCCACTCATCTGACGTCAAATATCTTGCACCTAGGACCAACATTGAAAATGACCTCTGCAAGGTGTTCAGCGCAGTTTTGAATGTTCCAATGAACGCCATTGGAATCGATCACGATTTCTTCAACCTTGGTGGTGACAGCATATCGTCCCTTCTGTTGGCTGGAAAAATTCGCAATCAACTTGGAGTGAAATGCTCGGTAAAGGACATCTTTGACTGCCGAACAATAAAGAGACTCTCCAATGATTTGTGCCGCAAAAACTCTGTCGATGTGGTCAACGGAACGACTAAAAATCAGGAAATTAGACCGAGTGGAAGAGTGGACCTTCTCCCAATACAAAAATGGTTTTTCGCCAAAAACATAAAGTCCCTGGGACGCTGGAATCAAACGTTTGCTATCGATGTTCCACAATTGAACGTTAAGAAGTTGGGCGAATCATTACGCGCTTTAGTTAACCACCACGACGCTTTTCGTCTTCGGTTTAAGAAAAACGTCGACGGCTACACGCAATATTACGAGAACGTGGATAGCTTGGAAGCAAATTTCCATCAGCTTGATGTGAGCGAACTGAGTGAACGAGAAGTTAACTCGAAGCTGTCTGAGTGGACAAATTTCAATCTTTCGACTGGACCATTGCATTGTGTTGTCTACTTACATGACCGAAAAGGTGAATGGAAAATATGGTGGTCGATTCATCATCTGATCGTGGACTCAGTGAGTTGGCGTATCATTAAAGATGACTTACAGACACTGTACGAGGGAGGCATCCTAAGCACAAAAGGAAGCAGCTACCAGGAATTTTCCTCAGCTTTGGCGGATCAATTTTGTTCAGAAAAATCCTATTGGGAAGGAACTGTTGACAAAGTCCGTTTGTATAACAAACGATTCCCACAACCTCGACCAACTGTTCAGAATTTCAAATTCAGTTTGGAAGAAGCACAAAGTCAACGTTTACTCAGCGGTGGACAATGTGGGGCAACTTCAACCAGCGTCCAAGACTACCTGCTAACTGCGGTCGGTTTGTCATTGAAGCGACTGACGCATTCTTCAACCAACTACATAACACTTGAGGGTCATGGTAGAGAACAAATCGGTTCTAATTTAGACATCAGCAATACCGTGGGTTGGTTCACCACAATGTATCCCGTTGAAATTTGCACGGACTCTCTGGATAACATTCCAGTCTCTGTTCGAAATGTCAGCAAGACACTAAGTTCCGTTCCCAACAAAGGAATTGGCTATGGAACCATTTACGGATACAACAATCCTTCATTGCCTTGTGTCGCGTTCAACTACCTGGGAGCTTTTGGAAGCGGTCGTAAAGGTTCACAATGGCAATTTTCAGATTTGTCGTTGGATCTCGACTCGGTGGAATGTGATAGAACGAGCGATACTGTGATAGACATTACCGGGGCTTACAGTCAAGGATGTTTAACGTTTTCCATAGACATTTGCTTGGATGTGAACGAAAGTAATGAATTCATCGAAACCTTCCAGCAGACATTAAAACTCATTTCAGAAAACATCGCTCCGTCATTACCTTTCGGAGAATATGAAACATTTTATGAATTCCCGTCGGAGAAGCAAAACGCATCGACCTTGTTCATCTTTCCACCGGGGGAAGGAGGGGCTGAAAGTTATTTCAATAATTTGGTTCCCAATCTGAAGGAGTTCCATCTCGTGGTATTTAACAATTTTTATCGGGATCGACAACCTATAGAAACGACATTTGAAGAATTGGCAATGATGTACATCACCTACATTAAATCACTTCAAGGCAGTGGACCGTACAACCTTCTGGGTTGGAGTTTTGGGGGTGTTTTATCCCTAGAAATTTGCCGACAATTGACAAAAGCTGGAGACTCCATCGATAATTTGTTCTTCATTGACAGTTACCTGGATGTTCCCAAAGCCGTAAAGGACCTCCATATTGGCGAAGACAACGACATCATAGACAGAATCAACTTCAAGTACATCCGGACTGTGTCACATTTCCAAAGTATGAGCTCCAAAACCAGGAACATTGTTTTGTTTAAAGCAGCGCTGTTAAACGAAACGCATAAATCAAACGAACAACGACGTTTGTACGAGTATTACCAGAACAGCCGATTCAATAATTTGAATAATTTGATTTCCGATCAATTGATCCAAGTCGTTGAGTTGGAAAGACACTCCCACAACACGTGGGTCAAAGATAATCGACAAGTGAGAACGATTTCCGAGGTTGTGACAGCGAAACTAACATCTTAGTCACAGTTTTTTTTAAGTTTTAATTGTAATTTTATTTTATCGTTTTATAAATAAATTTAATTGAAAAAAAAAACGTTTTTGTCCCTTTTGTTTGCGATAAGGACTTTCCGGACATTTCTGAAAGGATTTGTTGGCAATTTCAGGGACTTTTTCGGTTTTCAAAATTTATAATTTTTTCTTTTTCCTACACCTCTCTGCTCAAGTTGAATGAATGCTTCGTTATAAATCGTTTATGCGAATCTGCATATTCTGTGCGGGAGGTGCGGAAACACAAATTCACACATGCAGCGCTGATGATTGGTATGCATTTCGCTTGTTGAACGACTAGGCCATAAACTGCATTACCGCGTTGTTTACATCACTAGTTAACACCATGATTCAAAGCATACAAACCCGACCCGAGCTGCTGGTGTTGAAACCCGAAACTGTTCGTCCCGAAGAGTTCTGAAACCCGACCCGACAAGATTGAAGGGTCGGGTTTAAAAGTCGGGATCGGGCGGCCCGCACAGCTCTAATACGAATATAATATTTTTTTGGAAATGTTGGATAAAGAATTAAAGGCATGTTTTACCTTTCCTTTCGCCCCAATACCACGAGAAAACCTTAAAATCCTAGTGGCGAAGTAGAGACTGCGTGAGAGTGAGAAGTCACTAAGCCTACAACATTTTGGACCCGTATTAAGTACAAAGGTCCTATACGTTTACTACAAACAATTTTATTGTAACATGGGGTAGGTCGAGGTGGGAGTTGGGGGGATGCATCTATTATCGTCTAAATATGACGAATCAGCAATAAAAAAAATGTCCGTCCGTCCGTACGTCTCCACTTTTTTTTCCATAGAACAAGTCAGTGATGCCAACGGGGACCCTTACAAAGCATCAGACGGTAATGCCTCCCAAGATTTAAGTTCGAAGATGAGCAAAATCGGCAAAGTAGCTCCGGAGATATGGTCGAAGAAGTGGAGGTCGGTCATAAAATTTTTGAGCGTCTGTGCAACTTTTTCGCAAATATCTCAGCAAGTATAGCACGGAAATTCCTCATTTTCGTGTAAAATGAAAGCATTTGATGTCACAAAACTTGGAATCGGGTCGGGGGTCTGGGAACTAGGACCAATGGAATGGACGAAATTGAGATTCTTGGCCATATACGAAAACAGTTTTTCGTCTATATTCCCTTAACTATGCAATATGGAGATTTACTGTCAAACGCAAAGTTGTAGAAAATGAAATTTTAGGGAACAAGTGTCTCGCTATATTGGGGAAATATGGCCCAATCCTTGGGATATGGCCACTTCAAGAATTAGGAGGGATCACCCGTACCTCTAGAGCTATGAGAGTTAGAAAGTTGCTTCCAAAGGCGAAGTTGTAGAGAATCGAATTTTAGCGAACATGTGTATCAGGGTTTTGGGGAAATATGTCTTAATTCGTGGGATATGGGCACTTCTTGAATTTTAGGCATCCGGACAAAACGACCCCTGGACAAAAAAACCCCGGACAAAAAACCCCTGGACAAAAAACCCCTGGACAAAAAAACCCGGACAAATAATCCTGATGACCAAATATCCAGATTCCGCATTATAACAAGCAAGACGCCGCGTCGCAGGCCTGAACATTATGGGAAAATAAAAAAGCGGTGTCGAGGGGCGGCAGCCCCCGCGATGGAAGGTCAAGAGAGTATCGCATGCGGGGTCATGCTTGTAAGGCCGCCTGAAGGGCGTATTGTAGCTCGCCACAGGCGCGGGGGTGTCTGGAAAATAGATAGTTTGGATGAAATTTGCGGGGTCATCACGCAACCTTCCAATGTAAAATTTCACCCTATTTCCTATAACAAGCCGAGTACTAGGAAATAGGATGAAATTTGATGTGAATCGGACGATTGGTTCCGGAGATATGTGGAAATGAATCTAGTTGTAAGAAGTTGGAAAGATATTGACTAACTCTAGGAAATAGGATAAAATTTGAAGAAATTTTATATTATTGAAGAAGAATTTTTGCAAAAAAGCGCTAAAAATGACAAATTCGACCCAAATTTCAACGAAAAGTGGCCAAATCTTAACATATGGAGGTTATTTAGAAATATTTTGCATCAAAAAAAAACTTTACGAGACTATTAGTAAATAAGCACCAAAAGCGCTACAAAAAATGAGGAACTCAACGAAAATTTTATACAAAAAACCGATTCATTGAAGAGCTCTAGTCAAGACGAAACCAACTGTATTAAAATAGAAGAAATGTGAGGATCACGAACGGCAAGAACTACAGAATAGCGCCAAAAATAACGATTTTCGACGACGTAATGTAGAATGGTTTGTTGAAAAATATAGCCGTAATGTAGAAACATTGATAAAATGTGGATCTATTGTGCTAACTGGGCTGACACACTCAAGATCATAAACAATTTGAGGACGTTTTGCGAAAAAAAGGAAAGTTTTTACAATTAGAGGCTTTGAAGGTCTTGTTATTATCAATCACACATCAAACCTGACAAACCTGAAAAAACCAAAAAGAAAAACGCGACATATTCTATGCTGTTTTGTAAATATTTCCTTCGTATCTTCAAAACTGCCTTAGAACATCACGAGCTTCTAATGAAGATCCATTCAAAACCAACGTATTTATTGGGTCGCGTAGTTCTAAAAGTATTTGCTCTCAAAATTCAGCTGACTTTAAAGTTATCTCTGTTTTTAATGTTTTTTGCATTGGCAAAACTGCGAAACGGCTAAAATTGTACATCCAATAAAAAAGCACGAGATTGTCAACTTTCAGTTTACTTACTTACTTACTTACTTACTTTACCGGCACTACAACCCCTTAAGGGTCTTGGCCTTCTCCAACATGCTTCTCCAACCGGGCCTATCTGCAGCTAACGTCTCCCAGCTGGTTACTCCCACAGTTCTTAAGTTGGCAAAAGCAGCGTCGCTCCACCTGGACTTGGGTCGCCCTGCACTCCTTTTGCCTTCAGGTTTGGACTTCAGAATTTTTTTTGGAATACGATGTTCATTCATTCGTTGTACGTGGCCGAGCCAACGTAGTCTATTTATTTTTGTTGTTCTATGTCGGGCTCTCCAAAAAGCTCTATGAGCTCGTGATTATATCGTCTGCGCCATCGGTTCAGTTTTCGGTCAAATACTGTCCAAATATTGTACGCAGTACCTTTCGCTCGAACGTATGCAGAGATTGTTCATTTTTCTGTGTCAAGCACCACGACTCCGAACCGTACGTAACTACCGGTCTGATCACAATTTTATAAAGTGCGCATTTTGAATTTCGGCTTACTGACAAGGACTTTAGAATTTTCAGCAGGCTGTAATAACTCCGGTTGCCCAAAGTTACTCGCCTTTTTATTTCGTCCGCAATGTCGTTGTTTTTGTTCAGCTCTGATCCAAGGTATACGAACTTATTGACCATTTTGAATGTGTGTGTGTCGATCGTTACGTTATCTTCCCGATATCGATTCGTAGGTGGGATGATCATGTATTCCGTTTTTCCGTCATTGACCTTCAACCCAAGGTCGGTACCTTTCCTCTCCAAGGCCATAAACTTATCTTTAACAACATCCATAGTTCGGCCAATAATGTCCAGGTCATCTGCAAAACCAAGCAACTGACTGGACTTGGAGAAAATGGTGCCGCTGGAGTCTATGTCCATGGTTTGAACAGCTGCTTCGAGTGTTAAATTGAAAAGCAGCGTTGCAAGAGGATCTCCTTGACGTAGGCCTTCCTCAATGTCGAAAGTCTCTGACATTTGATTGCGGATCCTTACTCGGCTGTTAGCTCCGTTAGCTTCGTTAGCGAGATCAGTTTGTTGGGAATTCCGAACTCCTCAATGACTCTCCATAGCTTACTTCTTCTAACACTGTCATAGACTGCCTTTCAGTTTACTAGAGATAATGAAATTAGGTGTTCCTTAAAACTTATAGTTCAATAAATTTTATAAACAATATAAAAGTGAATATCAACTACTCATGAATGAAGTTTTCAACAATTATTCCTAAAAACTTATAAATTGCAAAACAAACTAAGAAAACATTAAAAATTTAGGAAAAAACTTGTTTTTTCATTAGTTTCCCGCACCTTCCCGTAAGTTCAAAAAATTGTTAGCGTTATTTGGTCAGACGAACCATTTATTTTCGATCACTATTTACCAACCCTGAAAATATCAATTGTTAGTGATGTTTGTCAATAAACAATGGATCCACACATTCAGAAACAATTGCAAGAAATCTATTGATTGTTTTTGTTTGCACAGTTCAAAATGAAAAAAATAGTTGATGGCATCTTTGGACGGTAAAAAAATTCTTAGAAGTGAATCAACGTATTGGGATTCTCCAAAGTTTCATCTCCCACACTATACGCTGTTGAGAGAAACGTCAAAGCAGTCACAGAGGTTTCATCCAAAGTGGCTGGGAGTTAAGATAGAAACGGCAGCATTCGAGCTACTCTAATTTCACGGAAACATATGCCATCTTTCAAGTCAAAACAAGACTATAAAATTGAGCCAAAAATTTAATGAAAATAAATGGTTCGTCTGACCAAATTACGGTAACAATTTTTTGAACTGACGGCCTTATTTCAAATGTATTTCAAGAACGTTACAATATACAAAATCGATAAATTGAAGATCTCCCAAAGAAACGGAAGAAATATGTGAGAATACCAACGTTTCTGATGTTTTCCGCTCACGAAACGGAGTTTTTTCGGATAAAAAAATTGAATTTCGTTTAAATAACTCATAATAACAACAAAGAATGCATGAAGGCAATATTATTAGGTATTTGGCCCTATTTTTGGTGGAGTAAACCTTCAGACTTGAGAAAATCTGCATTTTTTCGGAAAATCGCTTTGGGCAATCACAAGATCCACATTTAAAAGCCACTCACAATTCTTCATCCTACTTCCAATTGTTTAACAAAAATCGAAAAACTACAAGTGCTGATTTCGTCGTAGTTTCTTCGATTTTTGTTAAACAATTGGAAGTAGGATGAAGAATTGTGAGTGGCTTTTAAATGTTGATTCAAGCGGGTGGACTTTAATCTGCCGAAGGTACAGCAGCCATAGTAAAATATTATTTCTATGGGTGCAATTGTTCCAAAACGAGAATTTTCTCAATTTTTACTTTTTTTTAAGATCCACTCAAAAGTTCTAGAAAAATTCTTTTTTCGCTATAACAAAACGATTCCGGGGGGTCTGGCAGAAAAAACAAAAAAGTGGAAAATCGATATACCCTAACGTACGGGTCTTTGGCTATGTTTTTCAATAAAGTTAACGAGAATACATTCGTGTATACACTCAGTTTCTATAGCATTTGCATTACTTACGACGGTAGATGTTTACATGGAATGAGCCATATAAAACTTCGATCTACATGAACAACACAGCCACCTAGGTGTCATTTCTCTAAATACTTCAAATGAAACAAGAAAATTATTTTGACTAGCAACACTGAATGTCAACTTTGAACTGTCAGAGAACGAAGACACACCAAACAAAAATTATTACAAAAGCATAGCGTACAGACGTGCACATTATTTTATTGTGAAATAATATTTAACAGAAATAGCATCGTAGTAGAATTCCTATTCCTCACTATATTATAGAAATTCAATGTAAGTTGTACTTTCCATTGCTAAATTATTGAATTTGAGTGTAGAACCTCACTTTTAATGAGCCGAAAAATCTCAGTGTAAACGTTTGATATTCACAACACAACAAACTTTCTTTTCCAGATCACCGAAAATGATTATTCCAATTCGTTGTTTTACTTGTGGAAAAGTGATTGGAAATAAGTGGGAATCGTACCTGGGTCTCCTACAAGCTGAATACACAGAAGGGTAATGACGTGTTTTTGTTTTACTAACGACAAACATTTTGGAAAACGAAATTTCTTTACAGCGACGCTCTCGATGCACTTGGTCTGAAACGTTACTGTTGCCGAAGAATGCTTCTAGGGCACGTGGATTTGATCGAAAAGCTTCTCAATTACGCTCCATTAGAAAAGTAATCGTGTTGTGAGGACCACGTGTGATTTTTGTGTACAGAGATGAATGAATGAACGAATGAAATAAAAGCATTGTCAACGTATTCGAGGTGTAATTTTTGGATTCTTAGACCTGTACACGTATGCAGCACTCAACATCGTTCAGTTCAATGAGAAACGAGACAATCCTGTCGTCCAGCTTCTTTGAGCTTAAAACAATTCTTGTATTGCTCTCAATTTCTATAAGAAGTCAAAGCCTTGTTTAGAGAGGCAAAGGACCGAGCTTGTAGGGAATTCCGTCAAGAAAGCGTTGTGATGTTACAACATACCCCAACGTTTTGCTTATGGAGATGTCTCACTATTTTTGGAATTCCTAAAGATAGGTCAGCACAAGTAGGCTCACTGTTGAAGCACAATGGCACTTGCACACGGGACAGCAAAGAGACAGCGGAACTTCTACTGCATACTCATTTCCCCGGAAGTGCTCCACCGACAGACATAAAACACAAAACACAAAAAAGTTCATACCTGCCTCCCACCCGAAAAGATTGGCAATTAGCCGAGAGGCTTACGAAAAGAGGTAAGGGTAAATGGGCAATCTTCAAGTTCTATTCGTTCAAGTCTGCGGGCCTTGACGGTGTCTTTCCAGCGCTGCTTAAAGAAGGCATAGATGTTCTTCTGGACAGACTGAGATGTATTTTCAAAAGTTCTTTAGCCCTGGGAAGCTTGGGAAAAAGTTAGAGTAACTTTTATTCCTAAGCCGGGTGAGATTTCCCACTGTGGACCGAAAGATTACCGTCCGATTAGTCTCACGTCTTTTCTGCTGAAAACAGTGGAAAGACTCCTGGATACGTATATCTGGAGCGAAGTGCTGAGGGAGTTTCCATTGCATGCAAATCAGCATGCCTATCAGATAGGAAAATCGACAGACACAGCCCTACACCAAATGACCCACAAGATTGAAACTATGCTCAGTAACGGTAGAGTCGCGCTCGGTTGCTTTATGGATGTAGAAGGAGCCTTTGACAACACCGACTTTGAAGTCATCACTAAAGCCGCGAAGGATAGAGAAGTTGATGACTTGGCAGTCAGGTGGATAGCCAACATGCTGAGTGGCAGAACCGTCGAAGCAACAGTCTGTGGGACAACCATTAAATTGGGAGTCGAAAGGGGGTGTCCACAAGGTGGTATTTTATCCCCCATTCTCTCAATTTAGGAACTTTCTTAGACAGCATGTGGAGGATAAACTGGGCCATGTGATGCCGAAATCCTCGGCAGAACTGAATGACGCTGTCAATAGCATCACATGGCTGTTAACGAGTGCCTATCAAAACTCGTGCCCAGAGTCGAAGTCAACTCGTAGGAAAGACGGTAAACTCTGGTGCGCGGAGACTGAAAAGCTTAAGCTTAGGGCGAGGAAAGCATGGAATAAGGCCATGAGATCAGCAACGGAAGCTGACTGGGCTAGCTATAGAGTGGCTCAAAAAGCTTTAAAAAAAACAGTTTTGAGAAAGCCTAAAGAAGCTTGGAAGAGATTCTGTGCGGAAATGGATCACATTCCAGATTACGCAAGGATTCACAGGATTCTCGCCACAGACTCAAGACTACTACCAAGTACTCTGAGGATGCCTAATGGTAGTTTTACAGAGAGCGGGGAGGAGACGGCTAAACACCTTCTGGAGGCTCACTTTCCTGGCTGTGGAAACGAAAGAGCGGAGAAAAAAGCTCCAGATATCCTCTTCCCCTCAGAAGAGGACTGGATGCTGGTAAGGCGAATCGTGACCATGGAAAGGCTAAGATGGGCCATCGGGAAGTTCAAGCCTTTTAAGTCACCGGGAGACGACGGGGTTTTTCCTGCTATGCTTAAAGAAAGCGGAGAGATCCTGTTAAGACCGTTGTGTGAAATATTATGCAGCTCCTTGGCTCTGGGCTACATCCCAACCAAGTGGGAAAGAGTCAAAGTGACCTTCATCCCGAAACCGGGAAAACCTTCTCACTGCTTGACCAAGGATTTTAGACGGATCAGTCTGACTTCCTTCATTATGAAAACATTAGAAAGGTTTATGAATGGATCAGGGATGAAATCCTGGCTAAGTGTCCGCTTCATGACCACCAGCACCCTTACCGGACCGGCAGGTCAACGGACTCTGCCCTGCATAGTCTGGTAGCGAAGATAGAGAAATCCTTCTCGTTTGGAGAGGTCTCCCTGGGATGTTTTATGGACATCGAAGGAGCCTTCGACAATACGAGGTTCGATATTATCCGTCAAGCTCTGGTTGAAAGAGGAGTGGGAGGAGTTGTGGTGAGATGGATAGAAAGCATGCTCAAGGATAGAACGGTTGAGGCTATTATATGTGGTCACAAGAAAAATCTTTGGGTATCCAAGGGATGCCCACAAGGCGGGATCCTTTCACCCATACTCTGGTGCATAGTGGTTGACTCCCTCATTAGAAAACTGAATGAGGAAGGAATCTATGCGCAGGGGTATTCAGACGACCTGACGGTTCTAGGTAGAGGGAAGTTTGAAAGCACCTTGGGAGATCGCATGAGAGTTGCGCTGAGAATAGTGGAGAACTGGTGTTTGGAGAAGGGCCTAAGGGTCAACCCCACTAAGACAGACCTTGTGCTATTCAGTAAAAGAGGTACAGTATGGACCTAGAACTCGCTCCAAGGGTAAAATACCTCGGGGTCACGCTGGACAGCAAACTAAATTGGATCGACCATACCGAAGACAAGGCACAAAAGGCCTTGACGGCGTTTTGGATCTGTAAAAACTCCTTTGGGAGGAATTGGGGTCTGTCATCCAAGGCCATTCTGTGGCTATACTAGGCTGTGATCCGAACCATGATGAGTCATGGTTCTGTAGTATTGTGGCCAAAAATGGACGTGGAGAAAGCAAGGAAGAGACTGAGTGAGATACAAAGGCTAGTGTGCATAAGCATAACTGGAGCTATGAAGACCACGGCCACCGCGGCCTCGGAGACGCTGTTAGCGATACCGCCTTTGGACTTTGTAATCAAGGGCTGAGGTTTCGCCACTGCGGATAGGATAGAGTAGTCAGGATTATGGGCCCCGTACTTCCGTTTAGGGCATGGCAGAATTAGGGACGTTGTTTCGGACCCGATTTTTGACATGCCAAGGGACCGGATGGCGCCAGTAACTGACTTCAATAGGCGTTTTGAAGCGATATTTCCGAGCAGGCAGGAATGGCTAGATGGGTGGCCAACCTGTTTGCCTAGAAATGCGAAAATGTTTTTCACTGATGGATCCAAGGCCGTAGGAAAAGCAGGTGCTGGAATATACGATCCAGACACTGCACATGGCAGTTGGTTCCATTTGGGCAAAACTTCCAGTGTCCTCCAGGCAGAGGTCTACGCGGCTCTCATGGGAGCTCAAGAATCACTGCCGGCGGGGACGCAGGGAAGAGAGATCTTCATCTGTTCCGACAGTAAAAAGATAATTAGGGCGGTCATGTCACCCACCTCGACCTCCAAGCTAATGAAAGAAGGAAAGGATTATCTAAACTACATGGGACTGAGTAATCAGATTACCTTGGTTTGGGTACCTGGACACTCTGGCGTGGAGGGAAACGAAAGGTCAGATGAGCTAGCTAGGGTGGGCTCCGCTACCACAACAAGCGGAGTGGAGCCACGTCTACCAATACCCCAGGCACTATGCAATGATGCATTAAGCAACTGGGTGCGACGGAGACACGCAGAACGCTGGGAAGCGTATGAAGGAGGCGCGCATACGAAGCGATTCTTCCCGAAACCTGATGAAAGATGGCCAAGGACGTTATCAAAATGGACCGTGATCTTATCAGAAGGGTAGTAGGGGCGACCACTGGACATTGTGGGCTGAACCGACACCTGAATACACGTGATATGTGATTGCCCTAAATTCCTCCAAATGAGACGCAGGATTCTTGGGAATTTCACAGTGAGACCATCTGAGGCTATCAAATGTGGATCTGTCATTTTGGACCGGTTCTTGGAAGCGACAGGAAGGCTCACATAATGATTTATATGATGAACGGGTAAAGGAACAAAGGATCCCAGGATCTGTGTTTCAAGACCAACAATAGGTCGTCCCAAACTGATAAATCTACAAAAAAAAAATCCCCCATTCTCTGGTGTATGGTCGTAGATTCTCTATTGGTTAAACTCAACGACCTTGGATTCTTTACTCAAGGCTACTCTGACGATGTATCTACCCTAATCTGCGGTGACTTTGAAGACACCATCGGTGACTTGATGAGATCTGCAATTAGGATAGTGGAAAAATGGTTCATCGAGAACAAATTGAGAGTCAATCCGAATAAAACCAAGATCGTACTTTTCGGTAGAAGAAAGGACAATTCTCAAGCACTAGGCAAATTCGAAGTGGTCGACCTGAAACCCCAAGTTAAGTACGTAGGTGTGTTGTTCGACCACAAACTTACGTGGATACCGCACTTAGAGGAAAAGGTTAACAAAGGCATCGGAATCTTCTGGTTATGTAGAAACGCTTTCGGCAACAGTTGGGGCCTATCTCCGAAAGCTATATGGTGGATATTTACGGCAGTGGCCAGACCCATTCTGTGTCACGGTTGCCTAATTTGGTGGCCTAGAGTAGAACGGTATACTGCAAAAAAGCGATTAGATTATCTTCAGAGGTTAGCTTGCTTGTGCATAACCGGAGCAAGGGATTCGACCGCCTCATTGGCGCTGGAAACCTTACTTTCGATTCCACCCTTGGACGTTTTTATAAAATCGGTAGCGTACAATGAATCCGCTAACGTTAGATGCAACGGTTGGTGGATATCGAAAAACGAAGTAGGACACTCCCCAATCGTTAACCTGATCGACGATGAAAGGCTGTTTATGCCTAGCGACCAAATAAGAACAGTTTGTATGTTAGATGACGATTTCGAGTGGTCCATACAGACGGAAAACGTAATGTCGCTCGCTTGCCCTCCCTCGGACAACTTGTACAGCCTCCCCCCCTCTGATAACCTAATCTGTTTCACAGACGGTTCCATGGTGAATGGTAAATCGGGAGCCGGTTATTTCTGCAGGGAACTAGGTTTGAGGGAAAGCATTCCGACAGGAAAGATAGCCTCAGTTCTTCAGTCAGAACTTCATGCTATAGCTAAACTCTGCGAAGACGGGCTCGGTAATAGCACTGGCAAAAAGATCTGTATTTGCTCAGACAGTCAATCCGCAATAAAAGCGGTCAGCTCACCCTGCGTAAGGTCTGGAGCGGTACTTGACTGCAAAATAGCTCTCAATGCTGTGGGAAAATTTAACGAAGTCAAGGTGTTGTGGGTACCAAGTCATACCGGTATCGTTGGCAACGAAATTGCCGATCAACTGGCCAAAAAGGGGGCAAGGAAAGACTTCGTTGGGCCGGAACCGAGGTTCGGACTACCAATATCCAGTCGGGAACATATTGTCAGGGAATGGCTGCAAACGGAACAACTAATCAGATGGAATGATTACGACGGAGCAAAACACACCAAGATTTTCTGTAAAAGACCATCAACTGATGTCAGGGATGCACTCCTAAAACTGGGTAGGCAAGACATCAAAAGAGGCGTTGAGGTTATCACGGATCACGGATGGCTCAATAAACACCTCTACGACATAAACCATAAGGATAATCCCATGTGTGCTTGTGGTTGGGGTGAGGAAACGGGGCGTCACGTAATTAGTGTCTGCCCGAGATATAGGACGATCAGAAAAACTATTCTAGGGAAACCGGAACTGAGTGAGTTCAACCTAGATTTAAGCTCATTGGCTATAACCGATCTGGCTAATTTTCTAACGAAAACCAGGAGGTTCACGTGAGTTTTCGATTCCTATTACCTCCCATGTATTATGTATTATAATTAACGAAATCATAGTCATATTAAGTAACTAACTCCTTTGTATTTGCATTTACTTACTTGTTAAAAACCAAAATGTTTCTTTTTAAATAAACAAAGGACATGGGGTAGTACAAAGGATCACTGATCCGGGTGCTAGTCCGATCGAATGGTCGGCAGCCTCACAACCTTCATCTAGTCTAAAAAAAAATCTTTGGTATTCCTACAGCGTTTTTTGCCAATAAGAGTCAACGGCAACCAAGAAAACTATAGCCAAACTGAGGAGAAGCTGCTTGTCAGATAAAATAGTGACACATAGGTAATCGTAGTTATCCCATAAGATAGAAAAATAACTTCTGTACTACAGCCAAGAAAAGAATGTATTCATTAGATTCAGAGTTCAATTTAAAATTGAAATTAATTAATTTATTAATTTAAACATTAAACCTTTGCGGAACTACCGTAAGCTCTTCGAAATCGATATTTACTAGAAAAAACTTCGTTTATTGAACTTACAATGTATTCATTGTTTAATAAAATTCAATTTGTCAAGTCTGCAAGAGCTGCATCGTACCATCTGGATTTTGGACGCCCCACACCTCTCTTGCCTTCCGATCTGGTTTTGAGGATTTTTTTCGGAATACGACGATCTTCCATTCGCTGTCCGAGCCAACGTAGTCGGTTTATTTTAGTGTTTCTGACTATGTCTGGTTCTCCATAAAGCTGACTAAGCTCATGATTGAATCGTCTGCGTTATCGGTTCTGCCTTTAATCAAAGACTGGTTCAATATTGTCCGCAATACTTTCGATTGTTCGTCTTTTCGTGTCAAGCACCATCACTCCAAACCACACGTAACCACCGGTCTGGAGTGCAAATTTTTTGGAGGCTTATGTACTTCCTGATCAAAGACAAATTTTTTTTTCAGAAACAGTATGGCTTCCGACGCAAATGCGGTACACACACGGCCATTTATGAACTGCTGAATGAGGTGTTCCTGAGTATCGATAGAGGGGAATTGGCAAGTGCCATCTTCCTGGACGTTCGAAAGGCCTTCGATTGTGTCAATCACCGAATCTTGTTCGCTAAACTGGAGTATGCGGGTATTAGGGGCTCGGCTCTTGAGCTCCTCAGAAGCTACCTTTGCAACAGAAAACAGTGTGTTGTGCTGGGAACGGAAAGGAGTGAGTACAGTGAAGTTGACATTCTCACAGCGTTCTCGGTCCACTACTTTTCCTTGTCTTGGTGAATGATATCTGCAGGCTTCCCATATCCGGCTCTGCGACCCTCTTTGCTGACGACACCGGACTCTTTTACTTCTCCAAATCACTAAGCGAAAATGTGACAAGAATGAATGCGGACTTAGAGATCGTCAATGATTTCTTCTGTAATAACCACTTGACGTTAAATGCGTCTAAAACCAAGGTAATGCACCTCCGGACCTCGAAAAGTGGATCATTGGAAGTAGTTGATCCGGTAAGATTGAGCGGGCACGTATTGGAATGTTTTAATGAGTTCAAGTACCTGGGGCTGTATGTTGACTATAGGCTGATTTGGGACATACACCTAGGGAAACTGTGTGGGAAAGTCGCGGCCGTGTGCGAAGTGCTGTCGAAACTCAGGAGGACCTTGCCAAAAACCGTGCTTATGAAAATCTACTACGCGTTGGTCCATTCCCACCTTAGTTACTTGACGGGAGCGTGGGGGACGGCCGCTAAGGGGGGCTTAGACCAGTTGCAAATACTCCAGAAGAGGTGTCTGAAGCACGCATGCAAGTTGCCCAAACGGTATCGGACACGCGACTTGTTCCGTATTCATTGTCCGGCCGTCCTGAACATCGATAGCCTCGCAACGTACTCAGCTTGTTCTTTCGTGTACAACAGTGTACACAAGACGCATCATTCGAACCTGACCTTTGCGTCCACCCAGCATGGCTATAACACTCGTCGGAGACACTGGCTGCGCTCCCCTATAGTAAGATCTGCCTAAGGGGAAAATGCGGTCACTTCCTACGGATCACGCTTGTTTAATGATCTGCCTGAATCGCTTAAATCGTTAGGGAGCTTGACCTTTCACAGGCAGCTGAAGGCGTTTCTGACAAGGAACCAATACGTATGAGGCGTCCGTCACCCCTCGGTTAATTTTTTGGCGTTCTAGCTTTCCGCATGTGAAAGTCGCTCTGAATTTGGTTGTTGTTTGGAAATGAACGGTAATTATCCACCGCCCTGCAATGCCCCTGGCCTTCCTTTCCTGTACTTTTTTTTATATATATTATTTGTTGTCGCAGTGGCTATAATTGCGCCTATTATTAATATTACTTTTTGAATTTTTTCTACTTTTTGTCCATAGGTAGATTTATTAAGCAAAAAAATTAATTTCTTTTTTCTTTTTTGTCTTTTAACTTATTACAATATTTTAATTTCGATTATTTCATGAATATCTATAATTTCTATTTCAATTACGAAAAGACTTCTTGCACATTGTGCAAATAGTCTCTTCTATATATTGTTGGCTATTTGCACATTGTGCAAATAGTCTCTTCTATATACCTTCGGCTATTTGTATAGTTTAACTATCGGCACGATAGTTGATTTATCGCCACGATAGTTTAACTATCGGCACGATAGTTGATTTATCGCCGCAATAGTTGATTTATCGCCACGATAGTTGAACTATCGCCACGATAGTTGAACTATCGTCACGATAGTTGAACTATCGCTATGATATTTGAACTATCGCCACGATAGTTTAACTATCGCCACGAAAGTTTAACTATCGCCACGATAGTTGAACTATCGCCAGGATAGTTGAACTATCATGGCGATAGTGTGAAGTTTGGGGGCCGAGCGAAGCGAGGTCCGTAATCGTTCGAGTGAAATTAATTGTAGTTCAACTATCGTCACGATAGTTCGCGATAGTTCAACTATCGTCACGATAGTTCGCGATAGTTCAACTATCGTCATTATAGTTCGCGATAGTTCAGCTATCGCCACGATAGTTACGGTAATTCAACTATCTTACGATAGTTCACCTATAGAATTATAGTTCAACTATCGCACGATAGTAAGGATAGTTCAGCTATCGCATTATAGCTATGATAATTCAACTATCGCACGGTAGCTTCGATAGATAAACTATCGCACGGTAGTTACAATGGTCCAACCATCGCACGATAGAAACGATAGTTCAACTATCGCACGATAGTTACGATAGTTCAACTATCGCACGATAGAAACGATAGTTCAACTATCGCACGACAGTTACGATAGTTCAACTATCGGATGATGACGATAGTTACGATAGTTCAACTTTCGTACGATAGTTCAACTTTCGTACGATAGTTCAACTATCGCACGACAGTTACAATAGTTCAACTATCGCATTATGGTTACGGTAGTTCAACTATCGCACGATAGTTACGATAGTCTAACTATCGCACGATAGTTACGATAGTTCAACTTTCGTACGATAGTTACGATAGTTCAA
The DNA here is from genome assembly GCA_029228625.1 of Pseudolycoriella hygida. Classification (NCBI taxonomy): domain Eukaryota; kingdom Metazoa; phylum Arthropoda; class Insecta; order Diptera; family Sciaridae; genus Pseudolycoriella; species Pseudolycoriella hygida. The sequence continues at coordinate 122,150,642 of CM055404.1, forward strand.
CTGTCGTACGATAGTTACGATAGTTCAACTGTCGTACGATAGTTACGAGAGTTCAACTTTCGCACGATAGTTACGATAGTTCAACTATCGCACTATAGTTACGATAGTTCAACTATCGCGCGATAGTTACGATAATTCAACTATCGCACGATAGTTACTATAGCTCAACTATCGCATGATAGTTACGATATTTCAACTATCGCACGATAGTTACGATAGTTCAAGTTTCGTACGATAGTTCAACTATCGCACGACAGTTACAATAGTTCAACTATTGCATTATGGTTGCGATAGTTCAACTATCGCACGATAGTTACGATAGTATAACTATCGCACGATAGTTACGATAGTTCAAATTTCGTACGATAGTTACGATAGTTCAACTTTCGTACGATAGTTACGATAGTTCAACTTTCGTACGATAGTTACGAGAGTTCAACTATCGCACGAGAGTTCAACTATCGCACGATAGTTACAATAGTTCAACTATCGCACGATAGTTACGATAGTTCAACTTTCGCGCGATAGTTACGATGGTTCAACTATCGCACGGTAGTTACTATAGTTCAACTATCGCACGATAGTTACGATATTTCAACTATCGCACGATAATTACGATAGTTCGACTATCGCAATGATAGTTTGACTATCGCCACGATAGTTCGAGGTAGTTTAACTATCGCTACAGTAACATCGCAGATAGTTCGACTATTGTACGATAGTTGTGATAGTTGAACTATCGCACGATATTTCAACTATCCGACGAGAGTTACGATAGTTCAACTATCGCACGATAGTTACGATAGTTCAACTATCGCACGATAGTTACGATAGTTCAACTATCGCCACGATAGTTCAACTTGTCACAATAGTTCAATTATAGCCACGATATTTTGCGATAGTTCAACTTTTGCCATCATAGCATCGTGCCACCACAGTAACATCGCGATAATCAAAGGTCGTCTTCCCACAATGCTTACGAAAACGTCACACACTGAGCAACCAGCCAAAAATCAAATTATTTTATTCTATTACTTTTTTACTTTATGGTTTAATCGTTCTACTACTTTTCAACTACTCCAGCCCAAGTTAGTGTTTTTGATGAATAACTTCCATATCCTTAGTCCCACATAGCCCATCTTCGAACGTAGCCTGAGGAATTTGATTCTGCGTCGATTAAAAAAATAATTTTGAAAATCGGTTAAGAATTACTCAAGTAATCGTGCGCACAACGAAAAATAGTAACAGACATTTAACGTTTTTCATAACATTTCGTTTATACACATAGTGGTGTGGTAACAGACATTTTTCGGTATTTTCTCCCAGTGGATTATACTGCTCAGAAATTATCTACTCTTGTTGAATGCATGTGTACAGAAAATGCTCACATTTCCTACAATTGTCTTTGTTGCTGTATTTATAACGTATACAAAGTACACGCATTAAGTACGCAGACGAGAGTACACACCTTTCTGTGAACTTACTGCGTATGTGCTGTGCACGTACTCACACAATTCGATACGCATACTGTGTACATCGAAAAACCGTATTCAGTCAAGGTAATTAAAATTGAAGGAACTTCCCATACAAAAATGACAAAAAATGGAAAATTCTATTTTCAATCGAGTCGTTCTCGGCTCCCAGAACTGCACAAATTCTGGGACCGGTACCATTCGACAGCACAAATTCAGGCGCAAATTATAGACCCTCTTTTAATGCTAGCACAAATTTGGGGGGTGCTGACGACATATACCTTCTTATCAGAACGCTTTCGTTGAGATGTCAAAACTAATAATCGCAGTGGAGATTCCACTTCCGAACAAAAAGAATTTTTTTGACAAAAAAAAATAATTTTATTACTGTTCGGGCCCAATACAATAATAATAATAGTAAAAAGTAAATTCACATAAATTATCTGTGAAAGAAAGTACAATGCTCTAAAAATACTCAAAAAAAACATAAGAGTGGACTTCACAATTATTTAACAAAAAAGAGTTGAATATCCATAAAAACTCTGTTCGGTTTGTTTGAAAACAACGAAAATCACAATTTATTCTCATTTAGGAATTAGAATTAACTTTACAACATCTTTTTTATTGATTAAATTTACATTTTCTCACTTCAAATAAAATTAAAAGAATTTTCTTCCTTCTTTTTAGTAATTTGCTCAAAAAAATTATATTTTTCTAAATTTATTTTATTCGGTAAATTTTTAAGATACACAAACGAAAAGAAAACATTGAAAACTGGCCGCATAATTGGGCTCGTCGATTGTTTTGAAAGTTTGCACCACAGATGTCGTTTCGGCGCTTCGGTTGCTCATTAATTTTACGGAAATGGTGACTAGCAGGAACAGTCACATGCGCAGCGCTTAACGCGCTTTTGTCCAGTTAAAACACTGTCTACACTTCGTACGGATCTTGGTTGAACGACTGTAGAGGAATACAAATTGTAAATTAATTTTTAATATTCACGAAGCAAATCTAAAGAAAAAGCTTACAATGCGGTCTGTTAGATGGAGCTGGTTCTTCGGATGTTTCTGTTTGCATCATGTTGACTGGAATTCGAACGGGTTGTAATAAACTGCGAGCGAATGGAACACGTCCGATTTGTAAGATTTGTGGTTGTTGTTCCGATTCGGTTTGGGAATCGTTTTCCTCTTCTTCGTCTTCTGACGCATCGGATGAATCGCCGCTGCTTTGGTTGCTGCTGTCTTCGGCTGCCAAATGACGGAATTCTTGTTGGATACGTTCTTCAGCCATACGTTGAATGTTTCTTAAATCATCTGGGGTAATTCCAGCTCGCTGCAAGGCAACGGATAATGGAATCCTTTGGACTTGCACTTGAGGACTCATGTTTGGCATTTGACGACCCGTCAAAATTTCACGAATTTGAACTGGTTCAGATACATCGCCGCGAATCGGGAATGGGATTCGTTGCAATTGGATGCGCACTTCCGGCTGTTCGGGTCGTGGTGCTTGCATTACTTGATCTGGCACTGGTAGATTTGGTGGCATCTGATGCATCATTGGTTGTGGTGGATGTTGTGGTTGTTGTTGTTGTTGTGGTTGTGGAACTTGACGAATCATAAATTGTGGTGGAGCGAATTGTGGAAGCTGTTGTTGTTGCTGCATATGAGGTGGCATTTGGTATGGCATGTGTGTTAATGGAACTTGTTGTGGAATTGGTCCAAACGAAATTGGATGCCGTTGAGGCGGTGGCATCATGAACTGTGGAATTTGTTCGGCTTGTGTTTCCTGTTTCGGTTCAACACCACTTTCACAGAAAATAGCCATTCGTTCACCGGTCACACGCTTTCGTTTTGGATCCGTCGTTAAGTTCACTCCGAATGGCAATTGCATGGTCTTTGATGGCGCATCAATAAATTCTTCAGCCCTACGACGTTCAACTACACAATTCATTCGTGATTTTTGATTTGTCTCTAAAATAGCGTTAGCCAATTCGCTAAGGTCCAACTCTAGAGGCAATTTGATGTGGACGCGATTCAATTCGTTACTCTCGTCGCTATCTGAGAAAGACGAATCATTTTCCGATTCACTTTCAGATGGTTGCGATGGTTCAGACACTTTTTCTTCTTTCTTTTCAGTCTCGTCTTTTTGATCTTTGCTGATATCGTTATCGTGTACGTCGGGTTTTGATTGTAAAAGAGCTTCTGCGTTTGGTAGTTCCTAGAAAGAAAAAAAAAGAATATGAACTTGGTTGTCGATTGTACGAAAGGAGTTTGAATCCACATTGTGGAAGGTAAAACTAGTTTTGGAAGTAAAGAATTCATAAACAGAGGAAAAAATGTCGGAAATTCAATTGTGTAGAAATGTGGAACTTTGTGGAATTTGAATTGATTTTTCGAAAATGGAACGAGGATAAGTGGAATTTGTTCGTTTCAAAAATCAGAATACAAAAAGCTTATTTTGTCTTCTTTCACTCAACACTCGATAAAGATGGCAAGATATAAATATAACTCAATAACTGAACAATACATCGTAACTTGTGTACATAATTCATGCAGATCTGATTAGTTAACACATATCAAGTAACATCTTCTCTGTTGTAAAAAGAAACCACATATTGTGTAATGAGATCGGCATAACCATTTAGCGACTAATTGATGCGAGTAGTGCCTTATTTATCAACTCATCAACGGTATGGTATAATGTAGAAAGTCGAAAAATGAAAAATGTTTTCCTTCGATTTTGTAAACATTTTTTTTTTCATTTATTGGAAGATATTTACGTTGCAGAGACACTCGCCAGGTTGTCTTTCGTAATTGTGAAATCATATTCAATGTGCAATAAAGTATTACCGACAAACCAGTCGCACGTTCAACTGACCACCAAAAATGGTAGTCACAACTTTACCCTAACAACGCAACGTTGTAATCACAAGATAAAGTATTTCCAGGCGGCTGAAACAGTTGCGGGAAATGAGACATCTAACAAAATATATTTTCATAAAATAGGCAGCTGCGGGTTGAGTGTACGAGAGCTCGGACTGTTCCAGATTTCGTGTCAAAAATCGTTTTCACCACACACACACACTTGTTGTTTTCGTTCCAAAAATCGTTTTCACCTCGCTTTCACCACAGCTATGTATACGTGGTGAAAACGATTTTTGAAACGAAATCTGGAACAGTCCGAGCTCTTGTATACCTTGGTACTTCGGTCTATGATGAGGTTGTTATACATACCCTAGGTTGATTAGTCGAATCTTGAGTGAAATAATCCAAAGGACTTTGCGATAATTGATTGTGATTACCACGTATCTTCATTCAACTTGAATGGAAATTCATTTTACTCGCAATTCATGATCGATTTACAGAGAGAAAATGTCCCGCCAGGATATTTGTCGAAGTGTTGTGGAAAAGGGAAAGTGATAGCGAGAGTGACTATTTGTGAAAAATTTTGGGAAACTTAAGAGTTTCCACTACGTACTAAAGAGTCATCTGGTGGAAGTTTTTCAACTAATGAAAGTTTGTAAAATCTCGAATGCAGGCCAATGTTAATGTAACATTACATACTTTACCTATTTCTAAAGAAAATTGCGGACACACTTTCACTTTTCACAAACTTGGCCATAATTAATTTTTAAATTGATTATTCAGTTAAAGTTTAAGTGAGCAAACAAATTGGTCGAAAAAATTGTGCATTTCGAAGTGTTTATTAACTAGAAAAGCTGAAAAAACTGACTTTTGAAGTGAAATATTGGAATTTACATTTCTAGCAAATGAGAATGTTTTTTTCAAACGTGTTTTCGCAATTTCCTTTAGAAATAGGTAAAGTGTGTAATGATTACATAAGCATTGGTTTGTATTCCAGACTTTAAGAGAAAAACGTTACATAAAAGTGTCACTTTTCCTCCTTTCACTCTAAATCTTGAAAAAATTAGTGCCGATCCATGATGTCCTCAACATTTTAGGAAATTTTCAGCCGAAACGAATTTTGAAAATTGTCCATATATTTTTCATATAAAATTGTTTTTGAGAAATTTGTAAGAAATCTTGAGCTCTTGACGTTGATGTTAGCAAGTGAACCAACAGAAACGAAAGTTCATTCTCGTTGCTAACTTACTAACGAGACTAAGGCATTTCTAATTTCGGCTTCTGGTGCATACACTAACGTCTTTCAATTGAAATCCTTATCACTGGAATTTGTTGGGAGCTAAACCCGGTCTATTCAAGCTGTCAAAATGACGTGTTAAACGTCAAATATTTACATAAATGATAGCAGTTTTCCGAACTAGTGCCTGATTGGTTATTTGGAGCAAGAGATGTACATCAGCCAACACGAGCCGTAGGCGAGTTTGGCAAAACACATCGAGTGCTCAGAACAACCATCAGGCACGTGTAAGGAACATTACTTTTCACAACAACTGGAACTGGAAAAAACTTGCAACCGATTTCTTTTCAGCACTAGTGCTCACAAAAATATATGAAAATTCATTTCAACACCGCAGCTCGAGAGGAGGCGTTGTGAAAATACATTTTATTTTTCTTTCGTCTAAGATTCTTTTTTGATGAACTATATTAACATTAACGACACAAACATGTTGAATGTTGATGTATCTTTCTAAATGCGATAGCTTTGGCGTTTAATACGTGAAAAGTTGGAATAGACCGTGTTTTGCTCCCAACAGATTCACTTGTTAAATAGTTTCATTTCCCCGCACCTCCATCAGAAGCATTATTGTGTTGCATTTGTTCAATTATTCTTATAATTATTGTTGTCGACAATACCAAACACATTGAATGGAACTTATTACGATTGTTTCAATGAATCAATACATTTCGCCAGTTTTAGATAGTTGAACTCAATTCTGTGCTCATTGTAAAATTCGTAACGAATGCGTTGCTCAACAATTTGTAAAACCACAGAAGCAGTTCACTGAACCACAAAATCAAATTAACTTTAGCAAAAGAAAATTAAATAACCAATCGGCTTTGATCACCGTAGCATTTGAGTGCTCGTATCTCAACGGTATTGAGTTAATTAAAAGTTTTTTTTTTAGATCGTAACTTTCCTAAACAAAATGTAAGAAAATTACGAAGAAATTTAATGGATTTTGCTTTAAAGTTAATGAGGCAATGGAAAAGTAATGTCCCTTCATCAATCTAACTTCTACGTTAAGATAGCCCCACATCGGGTTCTTACGTCTATGAACTTCCTACGAGTAAAATTTGAATTGCATTTCTTCATGTAGCCTATATCGCAGTAAACGCATCCTATACGATTAAGGAGTTGAGATACGCTGAAATACCAATAAATTGGGACTGCTAGCTATGAATGGTAGCTGCACCTAAAATATGGAATTCCACTACATTTTTACGATCATTTTGCGTCTAAGACGTACTTCATGTACATCTGTAATGTATAATGTACACACAACATGT
>CM055404.1:122158045-122180075 GCA_029228625.1 Pseudolycoriella hygida
GGCTTTGTTAAAGTAGAATAATTCTTCGGAAAAGTTTCATGTCTAAAAATTTGCTAATTTGATGGAATATTTACCATTTGTTTTAGCATGTCACGATCGTTTAGACCGTACACACAATGACTTGTTGGTAAAAAATAGCGTTGTTGTTTTGATAGAATCAACAACACATTCTTAGTTCAGTTCATCACTTTGAGAGCTTATTATGACTACAATTTTCGTGTTCTTTAGCTGACGTTTAAGGTGACCATCAACGCAAGTTGATGAAATGCTTTTAAATACAAAACAATCAACAATCGGTCGACCTTAAACTAGTTAATAAATGCCTACACTTTGGGTTATCAACCTGTATCTAAACATTGCTTGTGACAAAGAAATGGTTAAATTTTAAATTATGCGTTTTTCTCAGACGTTTATGCAATTTTTTTAAAAGTTTCGATGAGAAATAACTTGAATAATAATTCGTATGAGAAGGAAGTCACAAGTAGTGAACGTTAAGTAAATGAGTCATTTCCTTATGGCGAGTAAATAGAGAGTTTGGACAAAGCCACTTAAAGCCAAATTTATAACATTTACATATAGCTGTTTGTTTTGAGTTCTAAGTTTTAATCATAAGTTACAAGTTTACGTTATAAGTTAACATTATAAGTTTATAGCCCAGATCAGTACTGCACCTGATTCAGACCAGTACTGATCAGTTTCAAAATTGATCCACATGAGAATTGATCATTTTCAAAACTGATTTCTATTAGAGTTTTGAAACTGATCAGTACTGATCCGTATCAGTTTCAAAACTGATCATTACTTATGCGGATCAGTTTTAAAACTGATAAGTACTGATTCATATCAGTTTTCAGACTAACTAATACTGATCCGGATCAGTTTCGAAACTGATTAGTACTGATCCGTATCAGTTTCGAAACTGATAAGTACTGATTCATATCATATCCGGATCAGTATTAGTTAGTCTGAAAACTGATATGAATCAGTACTTATCAGTTTTAAAACTGATCCGCATAAGTAATGATCAGTTTTGAAACTGATACGGATCAGTACTGATCAGTTTCAAAACTCTAATAGAAATCAGTTTTGAAAATGATCAATTCTCATGTGGATCAATTTTGAAACTGATCAGTACTGGTCTGAATCAGGTGCAGTACTGATCTGGGCTATAAACTTATAATGTTGACTTATAACGTAAACTTGTAACTTCATATCAGTTTTCAGACTAACTAATACTGATCGGGATCAGTTTCGAAACTGATTAGTACTGATCCGTATCAGTTTCGAAACTGATAAGTACTGATTCATATCAGTTTTCAGACTGATTAATACTGATCCGGATCAGTTTCGAAACTGATTAGTACTTATCTGTATCAGCTTCTAAATTGATCAGCACTGATCCGGATCAGTTTAGAAACAGATCAGTGCTGATTCGTATCAGTTTTAAAACTGATCTATACTTATCCGGATCAGTTTTAGAACTGATAAGTACTGATTCATATCAGTTTTCAGACTGATTAATACTGATCCGAATCAGTTTCGAAACTGATTAGTACTGATCCGTATTAGTTTAGAAACTGATTAGCACTGATCCGGATCAGTTTAGAAACAGATCAGTACTGATTCGGATCAGTTTTAAAGCTGATCAATAATGATCTGTGTCAGTTACAATACTTATCTGGGCTATAAACTTATAACTTGTACCGTAAGCTTGTAAAAAAACTTGTAGCTTATAAATTATAACTCATAGCTCGTAACGCAAACTTATAACGTAAACTTGTAACTTTTAACGTAAACTTATTACTTATAGCTACATGTTTATGTTATAAATTTGGCTACAAGTCTCTAATATTCGTACAAGGATTTTTCGAAAGGAAATCTTTTGAAAGTGCTTTTCTTAAATTTGCCCCAAAAAAATTATTGATTTTCAACACTTTCGCAATAATGACTTAAGGTAGGAGTGATACATGATTCGGGGGATTGGGTAGTTAGATAGGGTAGCGCTTGATAGCATATGAGCAGAGTGTGGTAGTCCGTGTCATATGCCAGGCGTGCAACTGTCTAACTATCAAGTGCTCTTTTTACGTCCACGTCGTAATCCCTGGGACCTCAATTCTCTTCGGAGTTTTGTGCTAAACTTAAGAGTGCTACCTGACGACTTGCCTACGGGTTGTCGGGGAAACGGATCAGTGGGTTGAGCGAAGTGTTAACGCCGCTTCCTCGTAAAAAAAATCACAGTTCAAGAAACTCTACAAGAGCCCCTGGCTAGATGGTGTTGAAGAAGACGCGCGAAAGTTGGACGTTGCGCAGTGTAGAAGTCTGGCCCAGGATCGCTCCAGATGGAGAAACGTTGTAGAGTCAGCCAAAACCCGCTTGGGTTAGAAAGGCTGATAAGTAAGTAAGATAAAGATACATGATTCGACAGGCTGATTTGTTTAGAACTATGAACTGAGAATGTATTGGAATAAAGACATCATTTTGTCGCGCGCTTGTCAGGAGCTGCCTCCGGTTTTATGACTGCTACATAGCGCGTTGTGTGCAATGTATATAATACACTATGTGTAGACACATGTAGCATACACATAAGCTGGAGCGCCACGGCGCGGCGCCCACTGAGGAAAATATCTACAAGCGACGTAGATATTGTGTTTATCTATACGCCGACGACGTATTTTATCTACCGTGCACGTATTACTAACGCCGTACACGTATTAGGTCAGCTCATAACAAGTTCGTTACGTATGGCATAATACACAATACTTGAATAAGGCTGATAATACATTCACCGCGTATATAATACGTCGGCGGCGTATATTATATTATAAACAGATTGCTTGTAGATATTTTTCACAGTGCCTGGAGATTCTAAAGCTTCACCGAGCACCGCACGCTATGAAATTAGTGATTGCATGAGCTAAGCGAATATCTTCGTTTGTTTCGTCAAAGGAACTTAACGAAATTATTCATTCAATATTTTTCGTATAATGAATTTGGCGCTTCATTGCTTTAGATCAGACATTATCGTGGCGCCGGCTAGGCGATAAAAAAGGCTTTCACTTAAAGTAAATATTTTTGTCCAAAGTAAAATCGGTTCCTCTTTTCACTACTCACAACTCATTCTTTATATTACTTTACTTTCTTTTTTGAATTGAGGCATAAAATGCAATTAATCACCAAATGTTTTTTGGTGTACACTTTGAAATAAGAGGTTTTTTGCTGCTAATTTCAATGAAATCTATTCACTAAAAAACTTATGCGGAAAAAAATCTTTTAACAGATAAATTAACCTGAAATCAGAAAGACAAATATTTGACCGGCGAAAAGATCTTCCTTTTGGTTGCAAATAAACCGCAAAACGCAAAAATCGATATTTATTTGCCGATTGACACCAAACCTAATATTTATTAACAATAATGTAAGCTTGGTGTGTTGAATCATCTGACATACTAAAATGATTATTCATTTCGTAAGAACTGGTTCGTTGAGAATGTTCAACTCATTTCCTTGGTGAAATTACAAGAGGAAAATTTATTACCTGTACATGTGATAAATAAATTAAGATGCATATTAGGAAAATAGAAACATCAAGTCAATGCTGCGTCTTGTATTAATTGAATCGGTAAATGTTAATTAAAATTGAATTAGTTAGAGACTAATGCCCGTGAAACACATATTGCGCATATATTAGCATTAGCTACTCATGGAATCTACGACTTTGACGGAATTAACCTCCGAGACACCCTAGGTGATAGTGTATTTGAATATACCACAGTACGCGCAAAATGTGTCTGTATGCGCGGGAAGCCCGAAGGAAAGTACACATCGGGTGTGTAATGGGGTATATTGAAAGTTATTTTATCTATCTAGAGCAATAATCTCGTACTTAATTCCCTAGGGCAAAACTGTTTAACTCGATATATTGCTCTCGATAGATAAAACTATATATGCACCGCTGTCCAGGATGGTTTATTTTGACGATTTGGATTATTTCCCACGCCTTCGGCTCGGGAAATAACCTCTAAATCGTCAAAATAGAGCATCCTGGACAGCGGTGCATAATATACTATTATGTGCCTAGAACGATAATTTCACATTTTTCTCCCTAGGGCAAAATTGTTTTTCTCGATATATCTTTTCTCAGCAGATAAAATAGCATATGCACCGCTGTCCAGGATGGTTTATTTTGACGACTTGGATTATTATAACCTCCAAATCGTCAAAATAGAGCATCCTGGACAGCGGTGCATAATCTACTACTTTGTAATAGGCGAGAGTGTGTTGGTACAAATGCAGCGAAAAGAAGTTTTCGCTCACAAGTGATGGGAAACTATTTTTCGTTCACACCAACCTCTAACCGTATACAGAAATAATTATTACGCATCTGCGGGAAAATTTATTTATCTTTGAGAAGGAAGCTTGTATCCCGAGCCGAAGGCAAGGGATATAATCCTCCGAGAGGATAAATAAATTATCCTGCAGAAACGCACCGAAGCAAGAAGTCAACGAAACAAATTTTGTCACAGTAATGTATGACTTATCTCTCTAGACAACCCACTAAGGTGTATAATAGTATATATAACATACCCCAATACACACGAGATGTGTACGTATGCGCACAAACAATTTCCTCGGTAGCGTCGGGAGCTTTACTTACATTGTGAAGGCTTTATTCGGGGAAGAAATATGGATGACGTCACCTCAATAGAGCCTTTAGGTTGACTAGTAAAAGTCGCCTCAATAAAACCTATATTACGTAGTTTAGAGAATTGACACGGGAAAATGGCATACGACGCGACGCCTTGATTGGATTGAAAAAAGTGAAGAAAAACAGCTCCTTGAATTAGAGCGTAAATGCATGAAGGAAGAGCAGTACACATGTGGTGGGGGGTGCAGAAGGGTAAATTTCAAAATTATATTCACCAAAATAGCCGATAATTTTGTTTCATAGAAGTCGAAAAACTAAATGTCGAGCAACAGGCTTCGGTTGTGCTTTAATTTTTGACTTCTATATATGGTTTTTCATATGAAGGTGAACATGACCATCCTTTTATCTCTTTCATACGTACCATCGAAGAATGAGAGGATCATAGTATATGGCTTGCTATTTGGTGAAGTGAATAGCCTTTGTAAATTGTATGTTACGTGAAAAAGTGATGGAAAATTCGGACATAATCACGTAATAGTTATTTATCTGCCTAGAACGATAATCTCGCATTTTTCTCCCCAGAGCAAAATTATTTTTCTCGATATATCTTTTCTCGGCAGATAAAATAGCATATGCACCGCTGTCCAGGATGCTTTATTTCGACGATTTGGATTATTTCCCACGCCTTCGGCTCGGGAAATAATCTCCAAATCGTCAAAATAGAGCATCCTGGAGAGCGGTGCATAATCTACTATTACATAACTAGAGATGAAAACTTGAAAAGTCGAAGTTTCGTGTGAATCACACGAACGCGTGATTTTTCATTTTTATCCCGAGTTATGTAACGAATTATACATGCTGGGCCCGTCGAAAATTCATGCAACTCGATGTAATGAACGACTTTCGCAAGCATGTAAAGTTTATGTAGATCATGTAAAAAAGAAAAACAAAAGATGGATAATTAATGAAATCATTAATGAAAAATTTATGGATAAATGATGTAACATTTATGTAAATCATGTTGAAATGATGTACAAATGATGGAAAAATAGTGTATTATAAATCATGATTTACATACGTTTTACATTATTTGTAAATGCTTTTCTAATTTGGAATGTAAAAATAGTGTAACAAATTCCATCGTAGTTACATAAATTATCCATCTTTTGTACATCTTCTTTAAAGCCGTTCGTCGGCTGGGTCCTCAAGACTACATCCTACACTTGTCCAATGTTCAGCAAAAATGTAGAGGAGAGTTGTATCTAATAATATTTTAATAATATAAATTTATATAATTTATAATAATTTATATTATATAATTTAATATAAATTTTTGGTAATTTTTGGGAATTTTCAGCAACAAATAATCATTGAAAAAAGCAGAGAATAAATGACAAACAGGTTTTTAACTATTTTCTAACGGTTATGCGGCCGCTAACGAGTTTCGACTTCATTTTGGTCTTTTGCATTTTGAGAATTGTCAAGATCAGCACTTTCTATGTTGCAATCATTCAACCGTTGTTCGTTTCGGAGGATTGAAACTGACAAATCTTCGGCAGGTCGATCAACAAGTGCGTCAGACTGAGGGTTGGATTCGATGAGCCCCGCTTCAGAATGGGGAGAGTCTAGCTCGCAGTTTGGTCCATTTTGCTCATTTTCGACCAGAGATAAATCTACAATACGTCTCTCAATGTTATGATTTTCTCCATTTCGAATCCGTAACTGGGTGTTTCTCAAGCGGTTTTCGAGTTACACGCACTTTTATGTCGAAGTGACAAAAATTTGGTAAATTTCCCACACACCTAACTTAACAACTATTCCTTTGACACCGAACATCTATCCAAAACCTAAAAAGATTTTTTAAAAAAAATAATTTTTTCCCTAAGTGCGTCCCATATCACCGTTGACTATTTTGTTGGTCACCCTGGCACACTACATACACATCCAACCCAACGACTTTTCCTTTGACACCAAACATCTATCTTGTCTCTCTATCTCTATCTATCTCTATCTCTATCTATCACTGTCACTATCCTTCTTCCTAACACAGTCTAAAAATTTTGCTCATATTCGACCCATACTTTGAATACATTCACATGGCAATAGATGGATCAAAAAAACAGACAACCCCATGAAAGTTGAAAACGAGTGGTTTAAAAAATCTTTTTCCAGAAGCACACCATCAAAAAGAAAATTACAATGCTCGCAAAATTAATTTCTAACATAGAACGACAATATATAAATTATAACAGATTTTTTAAGCCATAAATGAAATTAATGAATGAATTGAAGAAATTTGTAAAAAATTTACAAAAATAAACGAAAATTGCCCAATTTATTACTTGGTAGTTTTTCGTCATTTTCAGTAATTTTTAGAAATGTTCTTCGATTTTTAGAAAGGTTCCAAAAATAAGCCTGCTTTACAATACTAGTACTTAGTTATCACTTCGGAAAAACAATCACTATCTTTTGGGAATTTCGGGATTTTTGGGAATTTTCGGGAATCTTTGGAAATTTTCGGGATTTTTTGGGAATTTTTGGGAATTGTCAGGAATTTTTAGGAATTTTCAGGAATTTTAAGGAATTCGAATTCCCGAAAATAGGCATTGGTGTGGTCTGTTAGTGAAATTTCCCCAATTACGCATTTTCTACCATAATAACATCATCATGTAAAATGTCGAGCAGTAGTTTGAGTTCTCTGGGAATACAGGTGACAGCCTTGTTGTCAAAAATCTCTTTATTGATACTACCCGAAGTTCTGGAGCTAGTTTATCGTTTTCTAGACTTCGATCTCTCTGTATTCACAGATCTAGAACTCAAGGGAAGAAACTGTTGCTTAAATTTGAAGTGTAAGCTATTTAAAGACTCGTCCAAGCCTCAACTTTGGTATGCAAATGTCCACCAACAACATTTACACCTTTGGGTACGTACGTTGCATAATTTCTTACATGACCTATAACTTTATTTCGATAATGAAATAAGATACACCTCGAGGTGTACTGTAACTGAATATAAAATAAAAGATGAAATAGCACTTTTATACGTGCAAAGAGATTTGATGCGCCTATATGTAATGTATAGTTCGAAACAGTCGAAATAAAATGAAAGAAAATTTGATTGAAAGACCAATTGTGTACATACTAAGTCTACGAATTTTTTTTTCACTTGTTTATTTCGTTCGTCATAACTCCCTCTAATACATTTGTGTTTTAATAATCAAACCATGCTCGAAATTATCATCGATGAATGTACTTTTTTTCGTTGTTTGAAGCGACATTTTTTTTATCTTTTGTAGACAAATAAATATAGTTTTTATTATTCGCTTTGACCGGACACAGCGGATGTAAATTTAAATATTTATTTATATGAATCTAGCGAAATAATGTTCGCTTGTCATTACGTTTGAATTATTTGCGATATTTTGTAATGGTTCGATAGGTCTAACTCGCAATTATATAATTGTAGTTTCTTATTTTTTTCCCAAGAGATGATTTTTACTCAGCATTTTATAACAAATGAAAAGTCAATATTAAATAACAAAGAAAGTTTTTCGTTTATCGGTTGTTTTATGGTTCACCTGAATTATCGATCGTTTAGCAAAATTAGCATTGCGACGCGACGTTAATCATTGGAGCAATTCGATGGCACAATCAATTTCTTCAGAAGCTTAAAGAGAAATACCCAGAAAGGCTTTACGCTCATATTCCATCATACTTACAAATTATCACCCCAACTTACAATTTACCACACGTTTAATGTGCTTTTGGGGGCTGTTCATAGGTTCACACGTTTTAGGGGAGTACGGTAGCGTTCGGTAGGGAAGGGGGGTCAAAGTCAAGTCGTACGTACAAAAAAAAGTTCACTTTTTCACGCGTAAGGTTTGTGTGAAAGCTGCACTTGATAAAAATATTTGTTTTACACGTTGAGCTTTCACACAAATCTCACACGAATCGCATCGCCTCCAATATAATGAGCATTTTTATTGCTGCGTTAATGTTTTGTCAATATTGACGAGGCAATTTAATGAATCTTCCTGAAGTGGTGATGAACGACAAATGACACAATAATTGAATAAAGAATAAACTTCAGTACGTAATTTAAAGGAATTGCATGGTTTCGTACGGAAGGGTGGGGAGTCAAAAACCGCTTAAAAATCCGGACGTCATTTGCGAACAACCCCTTGTAAGTTTAATGTGCATGAAAATGTACATTTAGCTGGGCAAGAAACTTAAGATTGGATTGAAATTGTTACCAGCCTCACATTTGGATATTTTAACCTTTGATTCGAATGCATTAATATCCGACTCAGATGCCTGAGGTTACAGGTGTGTTAACATCAAGCCCAGGTGCTTAAATCTTAGATCTTGGTGCGTCCTCATATAACTTGATTTCAGATTCAATTTTTAAGTAGCGATAGCTGTTTTTATCACTGATGATTCCACTGTGAATCATCGGTGATTTCTCTGTGAATCATATGTGATTCCACTGTAAAACATCGATGATTCCCCTTGTGAAAAATCGATGATTCCCCCTGTGAATCATCGGAGATTCTTTCTGTGAATCATCGGCAATCCCCCCTGTGAATCATCGGTGATTCCCCCTGTGAATCATCGGTGATTCGCACTGCGAATCATTAGTGATTCGCCCTGTGAATCATCGGTGATTCTCCCCGTGAATCATCCGTGATTCCCCTTGTGAATCATCGGTGATTCCCCCTGTGAATCATCGGTGATTCCCGATGGGAATCATCGATGATTCATCCTGTGAATCATCGGTGATTCATCCTGTGAATCATCGGTGATTCATCCTGTGAATCATCGGTGATTCATCCTGTGAATCATCGGTGATTCATCCTGTGAATCATCGGTGATTCATCCTGTGAATCATCGATGATTCCCCCTGTGAATCATCGGTGATTTCCCCTGTGAATCATCAGTGATTCCCCCTGTGAATCATCGGTGATTCCCCCTGTGAATCATCGGTGATTCCTCCTGTGAATCATCGGTGATTCCCCCTTCGATTCCCTCTGTGAATCATCGGTGATTCCCCCTGTGAATAATCGGTAATTCTCCCTGTGAATCATCGGTGATTCTCCCTGTGAATCATCGGTGATTCTCCCTGTGAATCATGGGTGATTGTCCCTGTGAATAATCGGTGATTCCCCCTGTGAATCATCGGTGATTCCCCCTGTGAATCACCGGTGATTCCCCTGTGAATAGTCGATGATTCCCCCTGTGAATAATCGATGATTCCCCCTGTGAATAATCGATGATTACCCCTGTGAATCGTCAGTGACTCTCCCTGTGAATCATCGGTGATTTCCCCTATGAATCATCGGTGCTTCCCCCTGTGAATCATCGGTGATTTTCCTGTGAATCATTGGTGATACCCCCTGTGAATCATCGGTGATTCCCCTTGTGAATCATCGGTGATTCAGCAATGAATTATCAATGATTTAGGTCCAAAAGTAATAAAAGAAATTGTTGCCATTTGTGACAGCTCAGAGAGAATGCTGGAAGACGGCGTGGAAGGCAAGAAAATTCCGATCTGTTCAGACAGCGAAACGTCTATCAATTCCGTGTCGTCAGTTAAGATTTCATCGAAGCTAGTTCTCCAGCGTTTCGAGACTCTGGACTGGAAAACCTATCGTCTCTTGACTTGAAGTTATATTGACATGGGTACCGGGACACTCAGGAGTACGAGAGAACGAGAGGGTTGATGAAGTGGCAAGAGAAGGTAGTAGCTCTGCTCTACATTCATCGGACCACAACCTGTTGTTGGTAATAGCGCCGGACTGATCGGCTCTTAAGTCTCAGCAGAACGGATTTACGTAAGCGTGTGGGGATCTTAACAGGTCATAACAGCTTGGGATATCATCTCAGCCGGAAATGGCAAGACATTTTACATGCGCTTGCCCTGCTTTAAAAGCACTGAGAACGAGGCTTTTTAGGAAATTTTACTTGACCCCTGAAGAGCAGTTAAAGTTAAATTTAGCTGATGTGCTTTCCTTCATTACAAGTAGCAAATGGCAAGACGCGCCCGAAAGGGGAATTTGAGACAGAAATGTTTAAATGGAAATACAGCACAATAGGCCCATAGTTTGGCCTCAGTGTTTTGATCTGGTGCATCTCAGCTTTAAGAGAACTACAATAATTTTGCTCAGTAGTATTTAGCGTAGTTTTTAAGCTGATTTTGTCAAGAATCTAATTTCCAAATAAAACCAAACCAAAAACTTCTTTAACTACTCTCTATCGCTACTTTCCTATACCAATGGTAATGGCTTAATAAGTAGCGATAGCTACTTTATGTCTTCACTCTTTCTGTCCGACTGCCCGTCTGTGCACGTTCACCGGTGACTCACCGTGCAATCAGCGATGATTCTCCGGTGGAATCACTGAGGATTCACAGAGGAATCAGCGATGATTCACAGTGGAATCATCGATGATTCACAGTGGAATCACCAATGATTCACAGGAGAATCACCCATGTTTCACAGAGGATTCACCCATGATTCGGTCATAGGTGATTTGTCATCGGTGATTCGAATTTGAGTACACTCTATCGCTACTTTCCTACACCCGTTTCAATGATTTAATTGATACTTAGATTCTGATTGCTAAGTCTAGGATGTACAATTTTAATGCTTCCATCTCAGATTGTGATTCTTGACTCAAATTCTGATGCTTCGTTTAGTTATAGCTCACCACAGGCTGGCCTAAGGTTAGGAAGTTTAGTGATAAATTTAAAGAATACGAATGCCTCGTAGTTTTGCCAGATAACCGGCTCAGATACCTGGATCTCAGATTCTAAATCTCTGCATCTGTACCTCATAAATCAGATAGTCAGATTGTGATGATTCATGAAAATCTAAGTAGCAAATGCCAGAACTGATTTCTAAATAAAAAATGAGAAGTAACTCCTCATTCGAGCTCCACATTGAGATTATCTAAGTTTGAAACAAGTAACACGTAAATGTGAGGAACGCATAACACTTCTTCAGCTAATCGTTTTTGCATTGAATAAAAGACCTGGGGACAAATCGAAAATCATTTTTCTCATCGACAAGACGTACATCTTAGCGTAACATTTTACGTTGACCGAATTGGTAATTAAAACATTGGGAAACGTTTTTTTTGTGTTGTGCGGGTTACATTTATTCAACAAATTGCCTCTTATACAATGAATAGAAATTTTCATAACATTCCTAGTCATTAAATCAAAAAATAACAATTATTATCATTCGAATCTGACTGTTCAATGATAATAGTTTAGGAAAATACCTACGAAGCATACATGCAACGCTCAATGAGAATCGTAGGTTGAAGAAAATTACATCGCATGAACTCTGAATCACCTTGAGATCACACACTCTTCCATTCGTATTGGAAATTCATTATTACTGCTGAATCATGAATTATAGACGTTTAACATGATTGCTGTTTGCTTTAATTTAATTGCACCTAATCAAACAATTTACGGGAAACATCTTTAAATGACGCAATAACTTAATATCCCGGATCCGAATATCCAGGCCGTTGAATATTATTTCAAAAGACGTGAATGCACGTTTCGAATTCAATCTTCAAAATTCAAATAACAAAAAAAAAACGTCGTGACAAAATCTTCAACTTTAAAAATCGCACAATTAATTATTATGAATGCGCGTGACGAGAATTTCATATTAAAGTGAAGCGAAAAAAAAAAGAATAAATAAACCAAGATGGAGAAGTTTACACACCTTCGGAATTGAATGGCAACGTATGCACATAACTAGAGACATTATACGTATGTAGGTTTGTTTACACATTATAATACAATTATGTAATTCATGGAGAATAATTCCAAGCTAAGACGACTTTTTTTTAGGTTGTTAAATTTGTTAACAACTCGTTTTAGAGACAATTCTTTATTATATTTTTAATTACCGAATCATTCTTCTCTACTCTTAAGGAGATCACTTTTAGGTGTGTGTAATTAGAGACTGTACAGTTGTTTCGAAGAGTTACATCAAACAAGGCCAATTTAGATGCTAGAATGATTTTGAAATGATGTTCAACTGCGTTGTAACATTTACTACTTTGACTGTTATAACAGCTTTATGAAGTTAAAGAAAACTTAGAAAGCTTTTCTAAACTTAAAGCTTCGTTTGAATAAAACTCTTGAAAAGCTTATCTAATTCAAAGTAGATTTATATTACCGAACATATACGAGCTCAACTACAACTAGGTGTCATAACCTTTACCCACATTACATTTGACTTTCTTTCCCAAGCTCTCAGTTGAATCCATCCGTTCCAATAGTAATGTGGAACATAAAGACTTTACAGCTGCTGTACCTTGTGAGATATAGCTAGAGTACAATGCTAATTCGCATACTACCCTTACCTTGTATTGAACGAAACAATAAATGTCCCATGTTTCGGAAACCGCCTTGCGCCTGCGGTAAGCTTTTTTACACCCTGCAGTCAACCGTACCTGCATGGGGCTCTTGGGGCTCTGCCCCCCAGACCCCGGAAGGGGAGAATCCCTACACAGCGGGGGCTGCCTTTTTTGGACCGGTACGAAGTACGACGGTCCTATACGTTTACTACAAACAATTTTATTGTAACGTGGAGTAGATCGAGGTGGCAGTTGGGAGGATGCATTTATTATCGTCTAAATATGACGAATCAACAATAAAAAAAGTGTCCGTCCGTCTCCACTTTTTTTTTCAAACGGCTCAACCGATCAACCTAAACTCTTTTTCTCTGAAAGATACATGCCTCCTATGAGTCAAGTTCGAAGGTTAGCAAAATCGATCAAGTGGTTCCGGAGATATGGTCGAAGAAGTGACCAAAAACATGGTGAAGCTTTTTCGCAAATATTTCAGCAAGTATAGCACGGAAAATGTTCATGTTGGTGTCAAATCAAAGGATTTGACGTCAGAAAATTGGAAAAAAATTTTGTGGGAATCGGGTCAGGGGTCGGGGCACCGGGACTAATGGAATCGACGAAATTGAGTTTCTTGGCCGTATACGAAAACAGTTTAACAGTTTTTCGTGTTTATTTCCTTAACTATGCAATATGGAGATTCACTGTCAAAGACAAAGGGCAAAATTGTAGAGAATGAAATTTTAGGGTACACGTGTTTCAGGGTTTTGGGTAAAAATGCCTCAATCCTGGGATATGACCACTTCTAAAATTGGTAGGGATAATCCATATCTCTAGAACTATAAGAGTTAGAAAGTTGCTTCCAAAGGCAAAGTTGTAGAGAATAAAATTTTAGCGAACACATGTCTCAGGGTTTTGGGTAAAAATGCCACAATCCTGGGATATGACCACTTCTAGAATTGAGAGGGATGATCCATATCTCTAGAACTATAAGAGGTAGAAAGTTGCTTCCAAAAGCAAAGTTGTAGAGAATAAATTTTAGCAAACGCGTGTCTAAGGTTTTAGGGTAAAAATGCATCAATCCTGGGATATGACCACTTCTAGAACTGGGAGGGATGATCCATATCTCTAGAACTATAAGAGTTAGAAAGTCCTTCCAAAAGCAAAGTTGTAGAGAATAAAATTTTAGCGAACGCGTGTCTCAGGTTTTTGGGTAAAACTGCCTCAATCCTTGGATAACACCACTTCTAGAATTGGGAGGGATGATCCATATCTCTAGAACTATAAGAGGTAGAAAGTTGCTTCCAAAGGCAAAGTTGTGGAAAATAAAATTTTACAGAACACGTTTCTCAAGGTTTTGGGTAGAATTGCCCCAATCCTAGGATATTACCACTTCTAGAATTGGGAGGGATGACCCATATCTGAACTGTACTTGTTAGAAGGCTGCTTCAAAAGGCAAAGTTGTATAGGGGCCATTCCACTCAAAAGTGGAAAATGAAAAAGTGGATGACCTGGGAACCACGCTTTCCGGTTAAATCGTTCGTCTGGCAAGGTTTTTATGTATGAAAGACTTATAGATAAGGTTTTTACTGAAAAATGTTTCATACATCACAACTCTCACACCTTTGTACGCTTCAGGAGACCGACACGGTTCCCAGGTCATATACAAAATTCATTGCATGGAATTGCCCATAGAACAAAATTTTAGAGAACACGTGGTTCAGGGTTTTAGGGGAAAAAGGCCCAATCCTTGGATATAACAATTTCTAGATTTGAATGGTCTGACATGTACTTCGGTAGGGCCGTTGACATTACCTTGAGTAATTTCTATGGATCTTTGAAATTCTTATAGTTATAAAAGAACATAAAACCTTGGATTGTTTGCTCATTACTATATGAAGATACGTTCGAGTCTTTTTGCAAGATTTGTTCTATTTGCCATATCTTTTCTGTTTGTCACATCTATACATACGGGTCTTTGGTTATGTTACCTTTAATTTAACGGCCTGCGGCGTTCATTTTTACAAATTAGATTTGGTAGTAGCAGTTAAGCACAGCAATATTACCGCAGAGAAATCGTCAATTCAAAATTAAGTTTGGAAATAACGAAGTGTTAAGTTTTTCTGAGACTAGTAGCTTTCATTATTTGCTTCTACAGCTGTATAAATGTTTTTAGAGTTTGCTGTACATAGATATGTGCGAGAAAAGTTGAAAAAACGCAAAGAAATTGGTAGAAATGATCTTATTTGGACCTATTTCAACGGTTGCATGAATTACGATTAAAAAAATTGGGAAATTCATATTCATTTCAATTTTTTAAAGTTGCGGAACTAGTATTTTCCCACCCAGCCGGCTCAGATGGTGATAAAGTACAGGCGGCTCGGCTGGATCAAAATGTGTTGGCGGCGGCTAGGACGGCGGCTGATTTTCCATGGCGTCAATTTTTGCCGCAAACATTTGAATATATTTCGCAAAAAAAAACATTTCTACCCAGTGCTGGATCTAGAGATGAGCGGGTTGCCCCAAACTATGAAAAACCCGACCCGAACCCGAATTGTTTTTATCGGGTTCACGGGTTTCGGGCTTCGAAAATTCTAATCGGGTCTGGTTCGGGTCGGGCGGGCTTGGGTCAGGTCGGGTTTGGGTCAGGTCGGGTTTCCGTATCAATTTTTTCGGGTCCCGGTGTTTTATTTAAATTTCATATTTTGCAACGCTGATATAAATTTCATATCTAATAAACTCGTGTCAAACCACTCTAGACTTTCAGTTAGTACTAGATTGAGAATAATAATTTCTTTGTTTATGATGATTTCTGAATAATCAGAATAGTCTAGAAGTTAGTCGGGCTTAGTATGCCTCTGCATTTGTATCCAAGTCAATGTTGATACATCCAAATTAATTTTACTAGAGCACTCCGGCTGCTTGTGTGACATTTGCGCGGACTGATGATTGCTGCTGATGTTTGCCCTATGTTTGAAGTTCTATGAGCTACAAAGTACACTCACGGAAATCTGAAAACCAACACACTTTTGTGTTTTGCGGTTTACTGACTTTATTGATTTCTCCATATAAAAATACATGCAAAAATTCACAAACTCAAGTAAAACACAAAAGCAAAAATGTGTCGGTCTTCACTTTTCCGTGAGTGTACTTTATATAGGAATCAACAGATAATGAGCGAAAACGAGAAAAAAAAGGATGAATTTTCTGACGATTTTCAACCTAATTGTCAATTGTAACCACTGTAACTGACAATTAACTTTAAATTGAAAGTGACAATTAACTTCCCCGTATTGGGAAACTCAAATCTAACATTTTGTCTCACAGCTTTACAGTAACGACATTTCGAACTCACTGAAATAGGATTTTTCCCGATGTTTGTAAAAATGATTATCTAATTTTGACATTCATCTCAAATTAATTTAATCGGGTCGGGTTCGATCCGGGTCTTGTATCGAAACAGTTCGGGTTTCGAAAAATTTAATCGGGTTGGGTTCCGTCAGGGTCGGGTTCGGTCAGTGTCAGGTTCGGTCAGGGTCAGGTTCGGGTTCGGTCAGGGTCGGATTCGGTCAGGGTCGGGCTTTGAAACAGTTCGGGTAGCGGGTTTCGGGTTTCGAAAAAAAATTTTGGGTCGGGTTCTGTCTGGGTCGGGTTTTGAAAAAAGGTCGATCCGCTCATCTCTAGCTGGATCTAAAAACTTTCAACGCTGCGTTCAACGTTTAAATAAATCTTTCAAAGTTTGTCGATAAAAGAAAGTACTTTTGTCGCCGCAGAAGCTTTTAGATCGGAACAAAGATATCCACAGTTCGATACAGTTTCGGAGTCCGGCACAGTATTTTTCTGTGGAAGTACCCCATCTACGGTCAAATCTTGGGATGTGTATGGGGAAAGATTTCATTAAAAAACAGAATAATCTACTAACTATAGGTACTTAGCGGATCTGTTACTGTTTCTCAATGGAAATAATTGCCTGAGCATATTCGATTGAATCTTCGATAATCACAGGCAAGACAAGAAAATTGTTCGTTAATTGACTCTGGGAACGTAAAAGCACAACCATGAGTGTGTTGAATAGAGTTCTAGACGTTCACTGAAGATACGGTCTCAGTTGATTTCAAATACAATGGGAAAATGATGTTGATTTTGAAATCGGCTGAAATTACATTTTACAATTCGCATTTAAAATCCAATTTTGAATTCAAAATGATGGATCGATTAGGCACGTAAATCATCAAAATTAGTTACAAATACACCACATATGGACATTGGATTTTGTCATTAGTTTATATAACCGCATCGGTTGTTTTTCTCTGCTGTAAAAACCTTATTTACTCGACTGCCGCAAGAGTAAAGTTACGATATCATTAAAGTTCCATACATAATGTTAAATTTGATGGGTTTTAACCGAACCTTTCTTCAGTTTTTTTTTTTAGTAAAAGAAAATTATTGAAATAACAACAGCATGCGAATGAGAAGGGGTTATTGACACTTTGAACTTTCCATATTATATGTGGAAAATACTTTAAATCATGTTGATGACGTCGTTATTCGTGGTTTGTGATTTTTCGGTAACGTTATTGTCACCAATTAAGTCGGTTTTATGCGAAAATTTACTCGTCGGTTGTTCTTATTCAGTGAACGAAATCTTCCTTTGTGTGTGTATCACACAAACGTTGCATTTTCGTCAAGGTAATTCTTTACTTCATTTCTTCTGTTTTATGAACACATGTGAGCATGTCGCAATTCTGCATGCTTTCAAAAAATTGATTGAGAGTGAGAGACTTAAAGTTGGGGATTTTTTTCCATAAATATTCTTTCGATTTGTTGTTCCAGATTTGAAACGGTTTTTTTACCGTTAGAACTGCATACTAAAATCCCGCCTCCTACACACTATCTCAATTTGGTAAGTAGGATAAGTAGCATATTGCGATAGTGTAAATATTTAAAGTTCTTCATTGCAATGGTATAAAGTGACGTCTGTAACCATAATTTAACTGAGGCCAAAAAAGTGATCGGTTCAAAATTGTTAGTCGCTCTTTAAACTTTCTCTCACGTTCTATGGGCCTAACTTTCACTTGTAACTGTTGCTGGTGGTTTTCTATTAATTGGTACGCCTAATAAAGCAGTGGAATATGATGGAGTCGGCGAATGAGACTGCGTATAGAAAAATCCTTCAAGCAAAAACTAACTTGATAATGTAACGACAATCTAAAAACGCAACGTTAGAGGCGTAAGCGATCTGTACTTGAAAACTCACAATCCACAAATAGGGGCCATTCACAAATGACGTCACGCCTGCTATAAAAAATGTGTATCCATAAAAACGTCGCAACTCATGCAGGAGAGCAAATTCTGTTTATAGGACTCTGGCTACCCCCCCAAACAGTGGGTGTGTTTGGGGGGTAGCCGGAGTATTATAAACAAAATGTCTCACCAGTTTGGAGTTATGAACTTTGTGGATTTTATAGCAAGCGTGACGTCATTTATGAACAGCCCCATAATTAGAACAAAAAAAGAGAAAAATAAAGTTACGCTAACTGTAACTGCTAGTCATATTTAAAATTGTAGTTGTTATCGTAGAACATTTATATAAGTTAACGCTTGTTGTTCCAATGAATAAACCAAATTGAAATTGTAAGTAGAAATTGTAAGGAAAGGTTTTCTGATCAATTTCTCCATAAGTGGGTAGTGATGTGAAGATTTTCAATTCGAGCAAAATAAATTGCAACATACAAACGAAACTAACACCAACCGAAGTAAAAGCGAAATTGAAAACATAAAACACGGTTCAAAATCATCAACCATCAATTGAGCAGTAAGATGGATGTTGCCACTCTATTTTGACCTGAATTTCTTGTTTTGCTTTTTCTTTAAGTCGATGTTTTGTTGGAAGACATTTGTTTATTGTTGTTATACAGTAGATTCTATTTTCAAGATGATACACAAATTTATGCAAAGCGGCCTTAAGTCAAATAAGAAAATCGTTACAACTGATGGTCACATAAAGTGAGATCATTTGGTTTGAATTTACTTGTTCGATGATCTGATAATTTGCGTTATTTTCACGAAATAAAGCAAAATGAATCATCAGAATCTTCACCGACATTTAAATAATTTTGTGAAAGTGTTAAGTCTTTTTTCTCATTTTTTTTTATTTTAATTTAAATGCAGTGCAAAAATAAACGTACCGGAGGTGCCTCACTACCAGCTGTACTGTAGACTTCACTCGCTGCATATTCGGCTTTCATTTGTACTGTTGCCATTGAATCCGGCTCCTTTTCCATAGTTTAATAAATCCAAGGTAACGTTAATGCACACAGTTTCTTCAAAATATCTTATGGTAAAACAAAAACGTTTCACGAAGTTCACAATAAACCAAAAAAATTAAAAAAAAACGAAAAACTATAATTTGAAGTTAAAATGTAAATTTAAAAGCCAAATTCAGTCCGTATAGCAGCACAGTCGTTTAACGTCTGCACACTTACTGAAAGGTGTCGACTGTTGAGTATAAATTTTATGTTATTTTTTAGATAGAATTTCTGATGGAGTGAGAATGTGAATTCAATTTGAATATTCATTCGTAGTTTTTTTTGGTGGGGATCAATATTGTCAAGTGGGAGAATGTTTTTTGTTGTTTGTTTTTAATTTCAGATCTGCTTTGGGATGCGAAATGAAATTTATGAGCAGAAGGGCAATCATTGTTGTGAAGAATTGCAATTTTATTTGATTAAAGTGTTCAAGCAGAAAAAAGACGTTTTATTTGTTGTTCTTTCATCTGAGGTAATGACATCTTCTCATTCGCATGTTCACACAATCGATAACTGGCTAAATTAAGCACACTATTTGGGAAGTTGCTTTTGTTAGGTGATTGTATAGAAAACGAAGTGCAACTGTCTTTAGCGGCCAAAATTTGATGTAAGGAATCTGTGGGAAGAAGCGCCGAAAGGAAAATCACAACAAAAACCTCTTAAAAGGTAAAGTGTGACGCAGTCGCTAATGTCCACTTCCAAAATTAGTGATACGAGGGGCACCTTTTAAGTCTTGAGAATCGGCCAAACTAGCCAAATAATGCTAGAGAATCAAACGGATATGAAAAATTTGACATTTTTCATGGTATGTTTGCGAACAACGTTTTTTATTACGTCTGCAATTTTTGTAAGTAAAAATTTTTTTAAAAGGTTCCTCAACACTGAAAATAATTTTTAGTCGTTAAAATTTTCGTTCGGTGAATTTTTATGATGTTCGCCTTGGTGTAACTCAACAATCATGTATACCTATCAACCTATATTAATTTTTGGCCATTAAGTACCATCCAGTACCAGCGTCCTTGACTAGTTCGATTGATTAAATCCATACCGTACATCTCTTAACGGCGAATCTCGTAAAGGTTCATTTCTGCTCTACCACTTAGCAATGTTGCTGTGTGTGAACGGATGAAGAAAAACTTTTACAGGACCTACCGAAAAATTAGGGCATCTTTTGACATTATTTGGACCAGCATCGATTCGATTTAAGATGACAAATAAGGAACTACCATCGAATTCTTTAAGCATTCAACGCAATTGGGACAATGTTAACATGAACAGAATCATATCTACTTTGAAATATCCGTCTGACAAGGATATCGCGCAATTCAAAGCTTCGTCAACTCTTGAATCTAGTTTGTGGCTTTCAACTCTACCGTCAAAAAATGTTGGTACGCTATTGGACGACAATACGTTCCGCTTTGAGAATCGGCGCTGCGATCTGTCATCAATATAGATGTGTCTGTGGGGTCAAAGTCGATAATTATGGGACACATGGATTGTGTTGTAATAAAGCCATTGGACGATATTCACGACATCGCGAGCTAAATCATCCTCGGAGCGGTAGCGCAGAGCGTGACCCAGTCCCTACACCCCAAAAAAAAACGTCCACAAACCCAAAAACCTCCATACAAAAACCTTTGGGACAAGACACCATGTATAGGCGAAGTTTTGAGTTTTTTCCCCTCGCCCCCCCCCCCTGCCCTCCAAATTATTTAAAAAAAACTACGTCGCAGCAGCTTTCCAACAAGCCCTCACTCATCAAAATCGGTTGAAAATTGGCTGAGATGTGGAGGTTTGAAGATGGTACTTTTCCATACATCTTACCAAAATCCATTGTTCTCATTATTATGACAACTTTTTTTCTGATCTGTCGGTTTCTATATATCTATGTTCTATCTATCTATCTATCTATCTATCTATGTTCTATAAATAATTTTCGATCTCGAGAACTAGACAGCCGATTTGCATCAAATTTTCAGGGAACGTCAGAATCGTCCAAAATGAAAAATTTCATATGCCGCTTTTTCGGGAAAACTCTGGAAAAGTCGGAAAGTGTGGAAAAGTGGTCAATTTTCATGGTTTTTCACGTAGTGCTCGGTGTTGTCGAATTTTAGCTCCGGAGTGACAATACCTAGAGAGTTGGTTTGTTCCGAGCGATTATAGAGTTTGATCAGGAGAATTTTTTGGGATCATAAGAAAATGGCTGCCGGGTGTCAAAAAGGCGCCATCTTGAATTTTTTGCTGCCTTCTGAATTAGAATAGCCATTGGTGAGATTGGAGAGATTGGTGAGGAGAATTTTTTCGTTATCCTAAGAAAATGGCTGCCAACCGTCAAAGTGACGCCATCTTGGAATTTTTTCTATCTTCTGAATTAGAATAGCTAGAGAGTTGGTTCCTTCGGGAAAGTTCGATAGATGACTTGGGCATCATTTTGATGAATAGAAAGCGGGGTCGCCGAGGCGCGGAAGTTGGCCAAAATTGAGGCGAAAGTTTTCGCCAAAAAATTTGTTTCGTCGGAATCGATAGATATTGACTTGCGCATCATTTTGATGAATAGAAAGTGGGTCGCCGAGGTGCGGAAGTTGGCCAAAATCGAGGCGAAAGTTTTCGCACAAAAATTTTTTTTCGTCGGAATCGATAGATCGGAGAAAAATTTTTTTGGAGAAAAAACTTTTTAGTATAAAATTTTTTTTGGAGAAAATTTTTTT
>CM055404.1:122180575-122199796 GCA_029228625.1 Pseudolycoriella hygida
TTACCCTGTGTTCAAAAAATCGCGTCACAAATGCCAGACCCAACGACGAAATAATTTTTCTGTATTTTCAGTTTTTACGCTGAAAAAATTTAACATTCGTGTCTTTTTGCGAAGATTGTTTTGAGTTTTAAATTTTTGCGTGTGAAAACTGAAAGTGTTGAAAAATTATTACGCTGGTGGGTCTGGCATTTGTGACGCGATTTTTTGAACAAAGGGTAACGTTGTCGTCAAGGAAATGTATGCGTATTTTCAGCGCAAGCGTCACCTCCACTGATATCATTAATTTTGGAAGTAGACATTAGGGACTGCGTCACACTTTACCTTTTAAAAGGTTTTTGTTGTGATTCAATTATAGCTAGAGCATTAGCGTCGGCGAATATTCCTGCATCGTTAGAACCTGGTCTATTCAGGGATGAGGGAAAGAAGCCCGATGGAGTAACGTTAACACCATGGCATAGAGGTTCCTGTTTAACGTGGGACGCAACATGTGTCGATACGCTGGCCAATTCCTACATTCATTTATCAAGATCTACAGCCGGAAAAACAGCAGAATTAGCAGCGTCAAGAAAGCATCACAAATACAAAAAATTAAAAGAACAGAACTATATACTCTTGCCATTCGCAGTCGAAACATTAGGGCCTTGGTGTAAAGAAGCAATAAGCTTTACCGATAAACTGGGAAATATTTTGAATTCAGTTAGTGGAGAAAACCGATCAAAGAAATTTTTCAAAAAAAAACATAAGTATCGCTATTCAACGTGGAAATTCGGCGAGTATTATGGCAACATTTCCGAAAACTGAAAGATTAGATGAAGTTTTTTATATTCTATAACTTTGTATAAATGCCTAAAATAAATTCTATTCTTATATTATATAAAAAAAAGATGAATATCTAGCTACGAAAAAAATATGGTCTTGTTGAAAAGTACATAACCTCACAACCGCTGAAAAGGAGGCTGGCTCGATTGTAGCACTAAAGCATTGGACAAAGATGGCCATAGTGCTTCTAAAAGTTCATATCACATCTTACTTGAAAAAGAATCGTAAACATATGCGTAGGAGCCTGAACCAATTTTATAAATTTGTGCGAAAAAATGATTTTTTAGAATTTCATGTCTACGGAGACTACATCCATTCAGACCTTATGACATGAATGCTCATTTGTTTACTACACATCGGGTAATACATTTTTAATGTCAAATCTTGATAACGGTATCAAGCTCGAATTATGCGGTTCGAAGATATGCGGTACGAAAACACCGCATAAAACGCGGGAGATCTGTAACTCCGTAAAATGCGAATCAAAGCACTACAAAACCTGTATATGTCCTCAAAAAGCCAGTTTTAGTGACGCTTAAAACGTTGTTCGCAAACATATCATGAAAAATGTCAAATTTTTTATATCCGTTTGATTCTCTAGCATTGTTTGGATAATTTGGCCGATTATCAAGACTTAAAAGGTGATCCTCGTATCGTTTGAGGTGACGCTATCGCTCATAATACACAGAAATTTGTTTGAACTAAATGTTAGTTTTTGGTCAAAGTTTTATTCTTTGAAAAAAATTTGCACCACTTTTTTCTAAAACATTACGTTGTGTTCAAAAAATTGCGTCACAAATGCCAGACCCACCAGCGTAATAATTTTTCAATACTCTCGTTAGACCATTAGACGATTTAGATGTTAGATGATTTGAATTCCACGGAAACAACGCCCAATATTAGCAGAATATTTCATAAAAGACAAGCTAATTAAACGTGTTAGTAGCACTTAGGAGTCACATACGACCACAGATTCTCTTTCGACGACCACCTTGAGCTAGCATCGAAAAAGGGTTCATCTATGCTATCATTTGTGTTAGATTTTGATGTTCTTGAGCAGCGAAATAAAAAACACGTCTTCGTCCATTGACAAACAAAACAAGAAGAAAGTTTATTGAACGTCAACTAATAGCAAATATTAGACTAAACACAGTGACCATATGACCAGTTGACATACGAATTCTACAAATCTAACAATTTGTTAAGCGACAATGCTACGGACGATTCGACCAGACCACAGTGAAGGTGGTATACTCAGCTAAAGTTAGATCACACCTCGAATTCTCCAGTTCAGTTTGGGCACCGCACCACAATGTTCACCTTCAATCGCTTGAAAGTGTTCAAAAACGATTCGTCTTTTACTCCAACACAGACAGATATGTTGACAAAACGGAAGATAACTTTCATTTACGTCCATACGTGGATAGATGTAACGAATTAAACATGAAGTCACTTCTCAGACGTCGCACCAATGATGTAATCTTTTTTATCCACGACATTCTTACTGGAAAAATCAACTCACAATTCTTGCGCAATATAAGTCAACTGTACGATGGCGCCAGGAACCTCAGAAATCCTTCCTTCATTCGCATACGTCGGTCGAAGCACGAATACACAACTTTCTCATCGTTTATTTTGCATGTTTGTTGTTTAATCTTGCTGCTGTCCATGTAGATCCGTCCTTAACTTCGATAAATTTCCGTCGTAGCATCTTGGAACTTGACGACTCAATATTTGGAAAATTTGGTGTTTGCTAGTGCCTTTGTTTAGGTGCTTTCTTTCCATTAGATAAAAGAAACCAGAAAGCTCCACGCCCGGTGATTAATTTGTTGATTGTATATTTTGATATGTTTGAAAGCTTTAAGATTTTTTATTTCTTGTTCACAGAAACTTAAGTTTCATTTCCTGACTGCACATCTCACTGAACGACCCATTATTTGACAACATGATTTGATACCTTAATTTACATGCTCTCTTTTTGACTTTTGGCGACTCCAGTCCTTTTGGTTTAGCCATTTTGACGACATCCTTTAACGGCGATATTTTGGACTCTATCCCTTCTCGTTTAAACGTTTTGACGATAGCCTTTTACGACGATATTTTTGTGATATTTGTTTTTTGTAAATGTTTTTAATTTATTATTCATCGTTTCCAACTTCGTACCTTTCGTTTTGTTTTGTTCTTTATTTTATTTTTCGAATTTATGTTATTGTAATTTTACTTTGTAAGTAATTATTATACGATTTTGGTTTTTTTAACGAGGATTATGGCATTTGTCATAGTTACTCTTTTCTTACCCTTGGAGAGTCGTTGCTTGCTAACGCTTTTGAGCTACCCCTAAATCATCTCGGATCAAGTTGCGCCCATATACAATCTTGATCAGGGATCCAAAACCTTTTTGTTTTTTGGTGCCCCAAACTTTTCGATACTTTTATTTACCCATACATTTTTGGACCTCCCTAGTGATTAGGCACAACAAAATTTACTTTTTATTATTGTGGGGTAAGATCAAATGTTCTTACCACGACGTTTGTAACCAGTTAAATTTCGACCCGGGAAATAGTTTTTCGTTTTGGGGTCTAAGTAAGACAAATTTGAAAAAAAAAATTTGTCCGTCTGTCATCATGATAACTCGGTCAAGAACTATCGAAGTTACGGTCGAAAAAGTGGTCGAAAACGGGGTTTTTTGAAGGTCTGTGAAACTTTTCGCTTTAATCTCCGCGAGTTTCGCACGGAAATTGCTTTTCAAGGTTTTAAATAAAAGGTATGGACATCAGGAAAGCACAAAGAGAAATGTTAAATTCGATGAAGTGGTTCTGGCTGTAGTGACCTTAGTATGGCACAAACTCGAGCCACGTGTCCCTACAAGATAATATTTCTTTATTATGAGGTTTTTTTGAGTTGTGGTCTTCGGAATCGACGTTTATCAGACTACCTACATTTATTGAGCTCACTACCTAAAATCATGAAAAAATCAATTAAAACAAACTAATTTCTTCACAAAATTTTTGGTATATATTTCGAGTACTATCAATCATACCCCTGCTCAGCCAATAATTTCAGAGAAATCGTTTTTGGACCCGTACGAAGTACGTAGATCTGATGCGTTTACTACCACGTTTGTTACATTGCGAATTCGAACCCGGGAGTAAGGGGGAAACTTTTTTTGTTGCCTCCAGATGACAAATCAGCGAAAAAAAACAATGTCCGTCTGTCGGTCTGTCTTTCTGTCGGTCTGTCTTTCTGTCGGTCTGTCTGTCTGTCCGTTAACAGGATAACTTGAGTAAATCTTGACCGATTTTCAAAAACTTTTTTTTTCCTGAAAGGTAGTCGAAAAATATTTTATGGTATTGAATCAGGGCACTGCCGGCCCAAGGGCCGCCGAGCTAGGGCCGTTTAAGTGGTTTTTGGTCTTTTGCACATAACTCGAGTAAATCTTTTTTGATTTTCATAAATTTTTTTTTTGTTTGAAAGATCTGGGCATGGCCGACAATTTATGGAAGAAACATTTTTCGATTTGAGTCTTTGGCCTTAGCTAGGGCACTAAAAAGGAGTCTTGTACATAACTCGAGTAAATCTCTTCCGATTTTCAAAAACTTTTTTTGTTTGAAAGATCTCGGCACGGCCGACAATTTAAAGAAGAATTTTTGCCTGTGCTTAGGGCTCAAGTGGGCCTCATGTCGGTCGTAACATAAAAAAATGTTTTTTGCTATGTTGCAGAGCAAATTGAGGGAAACATTTCTGTCTATGGAAGTATGTATCCGAGGCCTCTATTTAAGGCCCTAGGTCAGTACTAAGGTCGGCCCTAGCCCAAAAAATACTTTTTTGCTATGTTGTAGACAAAATTGAGGAAAACATTTTTCTCTACTTGGAGGTCAATTTTATGCGTTCGGAGAATTTTTTTACACCGTTACTTCGGACGGGTTTTTCAAAATTATATACAATACAGTCTAATGTGAACGCAACATTTACTTAAATACGTTCCAGTCTTTTCGTAACATTATCTCTGTTTGCCGCATCTATTCTGATACGTACGGGTCCCGTCTATGTTTTTTCGTTTTTTCACTGTATTTTCTCCCTTTATTCATACTTGAGTTTAACTCAATCGAACTCGATCCGAATTTTTTCTTATAACAGAACTCGACCAGAATAACTTTCGGTTGATCGGGTTTCGGGTTTCAATTTCGGATCGGGTTCGGCTCGGGTGGGGAAGAGCTGCCAGGGCTTTCCGGGCGGTCGGGTTTCGGGTAGGGCAGAGATACCAGCGGTTTCCGGGCGATCGGGCTTAATTTAAGATCGGGTTCAGTTCGGGCTTCCAAAAAAGGTCGGCCCGTACAGCTCTACCACGAAATGTGCGCTAGGCTAGCTAATCAGACCCGAACCATCAATATCAATAATAGCTCAAACTTTCAATAACTAAATAACTAGTGGCTTAAAATTCCTTAATGCCGGCAAGCAAGGAACTGTTTAAGAATAAGCAGTAGTTAGTTAGTTATGTTTATTGGTCTTAACCAATATTAGATACAATTAAGTGTACAACTAGGCCTCATGTTTGGGCCTCTTTTGTGTCCAATCTGTATTTGCAATAGTTAGGTTTCCTAATTCTCCTTGAAAAAAGTGAGGATTTTTCCTATTTCCAACCGTGTTGCCTCGTGTTCTGCTAGGAGAGGTTTGTTGAAGATTCTGGATCTCTTTGCACATAGTGCCGGGAAGGAAGTCATTAGATGCAGTGGTGTTTCGTCCTCTTCATTGCACCTTTCACAAGTGGCTGTGTCGTTTAGTCCCATTTTATGTAAGTGTTTATTCAGCTTACAGTGCCCTCTTATAGCACCAATAATAGTTCTTATGTCCTCTCTGGATTTATGTAGTAAAAATTTGGTGTTCCTATTATTAGGGCCATCTATGATGGTTCTGCTGTGTTTACAGTTTGTCAAGTTTTTCCAAGAATGGTGATGTTTTTTCTTATAGAATTACCTTATGATCCTTCTTTGAACGTTGTATGCTAGCCCTAAAGCTGGTGACGGACCTGAAAATGGTGTTTCACTTCCCAATCGAGCTAGGTTATCAGCTATTTCGTTACCTTCTATGTTGCTGTGTCCTGGGACCCAGTAAAGGTTAACTCCGTTAAATTTAGACAGATTTTCTATACACTCTATCGTTAGTTTCGAGGTGTAGCAATGAACATTGAGTGCTTGTAAGCAAGCCTGACTGTCTGAGCATATGTTTATGTTAAGAATAAGCAGTAAGAATGCAAAACTTCTTTTAAATATCAAGCAATAGATTAAAAGTATCATTTAATTACTACATCCGAGAATATTAATACGTCGCAGCGCACCATCAATTATCACAAAATTTCGAAGTTGAATTAAGCTGAACCTGCTATCGTTAACCTGAATAGACCTGTTACGATTGAAAGTAACCTGAATAAGTTCGTACTATTATTTAAAGCACCTGGATTACTTTAAAATGCGTCAGCATAATTCTCAATGTGTTTTTGTAATTCGGTCAATTCAGATTTTCTAGTTTCAGCTTCAGGTAATTCAGCTTAGATTTCAGATTGCTAGCCTCCGAGGTGAACTTGTCAGTGAT
The DNA here is from genome assembly GCA_029228625.1 of Pseudolycoriella hygida. NCBI lineage: Eukaryota > Metazoa > Arthropoda > Insecta > Diptera > Sciaridae > Pseudolycoriella > Pseudolycoriella hygida. Next base: position 122,186,984 of record CM055404.1, read on the forward strand.
TCGATTTCTATGTAAACTTCATTTTTCAGAATCTGAGATGATATTTTATATCAGTTAATAGCAATTTTTATCACATACATCATAGTGTAACGTGACAATCTACCATATTCTGTATCATAAGAAAATGAGAAAAGAATCCTGATTTAAATAAGTATACACCGGAAACGAAAATAAACATTGCTGAACAAAGTCTAAAGACTAAATCCGCTGGCTGAGAGTGTCATTGGGGATTATCAAGGCAGATTCAGACGAGATCGCTCAACAACTGGCCAAATATTCAGACTTCGTATGAATCGTGTGAATTACTATTATTAGTCGTATGGTTTTGGTTACACTTTCCGTCACAAATCAATGAATTTTATTTCGATCACAATCAGGCCAAGAATGTAGCTAGAGTCTGTTGACCATTATTGTTGTTGGGTTCCATATGACCTGATGTAGATTGTAGGCTCTCGGAAAAGTTGTGAGGTTCTTGCGAAAGGTACAGCGCCAAAGTTATGGTATTTTATGGCTCAAGGTCGTGAATCATATTCATGACTTGAGACGTTATCAAACCGGGCCAGAGTCGGCTACCATCTTCCAGTCAAGCAGTTGGTGCATTTTTTTGTTTAATCGAAAATATCTTCCACGATGTTTTCTCTTTCATATGTTGATTTCTCTGCTGTTGTGTTGCTGTGCATGCCAACCATTCACTCGAAAGTAGGGTTATGTTAAAAAGGATGATATTGCTTCAGTCGAAAATGATAAATTATCGCCAGTAGTTTATTATCTTCACGAAATTTGGTGGAAGACACTCGATATAACAAATCATAGGATACAACTCATTACGTATTACTTTTACTATGAACATGTAAGCATATCAAAGTGCATGACTTGACTGAAGATTGGCACAAGATGCCGAAATGTTGATCTCTTCTAATTATCTCCATAACGCAACTGTTCTAGATGTGTTAATGTCTGAGCGTCATGTCAATAACAAAATAATTCAAATAAGAGCTTACACGTTCATAGTAAAAGTAATACGTAATGAGTTGTATCCTATGATAGGTTCCAAGTTTGCGGGCTACAATCCGTAGAGATTGAAAAAGTGTCGAATGACTTTTCACAGTTGGGTCTACTCAACAACAAATTCTGCGAAAGACATTTACTTTTTAATCAATACAAATAGGTGATATCGTCAAAAACTTGAAAATTAGTTAGACGAACACGAAACGCAACACTTGTGAAAGCGACAGTGGATGGCGCCAGATGTCGTGTCAAGGTGCAAAACGACATGTCAGATGTGTTCGTTGTTAGAGAAAGATTGAAGCACGGATACGCTCTATCTTGCTTTCACTTTAACTTGTCTTTGGAAATCGCAATGAGACGTGCTGGTATCCAAACCAACAAAACGGTGGTGAATGGAAGAGTTCAAGTTCTGGGCTTTGCAGGTGACTTGGATCTCGCCAGTCGTACACATGCAGCAGCAACTGACACTTTCACAAATCTGAAAATCCAAGCCGAGAGAATGGGTTTGATGATAAACGAATCTAATACCAAGTACATGAAGGCCGAGCCGAATCCGGTAGCCAATCAACAGGGAGACAAAATACGCATTGAGGTAGTGGATGAGTTCATTTATCTTGGAGCGCTAATACGGTCGGGTGGTGACAACACACCTGAAATTCACAGACGTATCATGGCGGCAAGCAGATGCTATTTTGTTCTCATCAAACAGTTACGATCAAAGTTAATATCAAAGAAAGAGCACGAACTGTTCCAAATTTCGTTTAAAAAATCGTTTCAACCACACACACACTTGTTGCTTTCGTTCCAAAAATCGTTTTGACCACAGCTATGTATAACGAAAGCAACATGTGTGTGTGGGGTTGAAACGATTTTTGAAACGTGGGGGGTCTTTATACCAGTGTAAAAAATGTCAATTTTGCTGCACTGAAATATTCGAGAAAATGATAACACAAAATCAGCATTTTTCCCATAAAAATCTGAGTGTTTACACAAGCTATGCGATAGGTGGCTCTCTAGTATCTATTCGGGTGTCTCAACCAAAAAATTGTAGAAAACAGTCAGCTCCGTCTGGCATAAAGTCACGTTCAACACGCCGAATAACAATCTTTTAAATTATCTCGTTTGCAGCTGATATTATTTATTATTACCCCTAGTCAAAATTCAAAATAAAAAGAAAACATTGCAATTTGCTCAGTGTTTAACGAGAGCATTTGGATTGATGTGAATTGAATTTCCAACAGCCTTTGTCTGATTAATCGGTTCACACTTGATGTTTCGAGGTGTGTCAACAAAGAAAAAGTGGATGTTAGAGTAACCTGGGGATTCGGGAGCGTCGGCCATGTACAACATGCATTTGGGTGTAATGGGGTCCAGTCCCAACTGTAATGCACGCCTTCATTATTCCAACAATGACATTAACAAATTTTAAGTCACAAACCTTTACGGCAAAACCATCCGGATGCTCTAAGCTCGGAGATGAAAGTTTACCGATTGTTGTCTGACCAAACCCATGTAATTCGCCATTGTTGTTGAACAGCAGAAATGATGGAACAATCTTTGTGCAATTTGACAAATGCATGTTTGGCACATCGTGGTAATTGTGATGTCCTAAGGGTGGATGGACAAGGACATTTGGAAAAAGTTCAACTTAGGTAAATGCTATTCGCCCCCGCACTATGAACCAGAATTTGATTTGTGCCAAAAGTATATTTGTGAATTATAAGGAAAATTAAAAATTTTGTGAAATTATTTTTTTAAATTGCGGGGGCTCAGAAGGGTGTAGACTCAAGAGTCAAGGCAATATTTATTTAGATTCTTTTTGCAACATATGTTCCGTTTGACACATCTATTCTGATGCGTATGGGTATGTGTCAAAAACACTTCGATATTTCGCAATGCAGATATTAGGGAAGGAGTGTTTTGACTCTATTCACTCACCCATTGTAGGCACACAGTTCGTACTCGTATACGACTTTTCGGCTTCGTTTCTATAGAGCGGGACCCGACGTAGGTGTTTCGGGGTGTTGCCAGTCTGAAAATATAACCTTGAGCCAGTGCCTTCCAATCCTAGTCGACGCATTTTCTTTCCTTTATCACAAATGGAAGCTGCGTAAAATGTTCTTCTATTAAATATGTTTCTTTGTTTTGAAAAACAACCGATTTTAGATTCAACAACTGTCTCCGTCTATTAAAGAATCTCGATTGTCTAAAACCTTACAAGGACAAGAACTTACTTGGATCCACAAAGTATGTAGTTAACGAGTAAACGGGATGACTTTCTATTGAATTGTCCAAATAATCCGATACTTCGTTGTATTTGTATGGGTTGGGTGTTGCAAACAGCTCTGATTTGAGTACGTTTACTTGAACTCCTGCGATTATTCCATGGTCGTCATAGAGTGGCGTTACAGCGTAGTTGTCTTTTTTGACCATTCGGAAACCGTTAAATGCTCCTTTATTGTGACACGTGGAGCCTTTAACTTTTCGCCAGCCACTTTTCAAAGCGCTTTCAACAGTTCTGGGTACGTCTTGAAAGCAATATTCATTGTTCACGGATCCCGGACACCACGTGGCTGTTGAATGACGCAATTATTCAAAACGTTGAATATCAAACATTCGACTGTTTGCAATGCAAACTTTACATACCTTTTAAACTGGTCCATTTAACAAAGGCATGGAAACCTGTAAGCAAATTATTCAAAATTAAAAACAATTTTATTCGGTGTCCCAGGAATAGAAGTGTTTCTTACCAGGTAAGGTGCACACGCAAATAAATAAATAAAGAAACGTCTTCAATACGGACATGATTTTGGCAAAATTTCGAGAGTTGTCGATGCTTCTTACAGGGAGTATTGCACTTGACTGAATTCGACTTTAGAAATTATTTCAGTCGTGTAAATTGGCGCTTAATGAAAATCGATTAGTCGATTGCAGGTCAACATACACCAGCTCACACACAAAGCTACTACCACTTGCTTGTCTGTTTTTCAGCTGTGATGACACTGAGAAAGAAATCAAAACAAAATAATGATTAATAAACGTATTATCATGCTCGGAGCGGTAGCGGAGAGCGTGAAGCAGTCCCCACACCCCAAAAAAACGTCCACAAACCCAAAAAACTCCATACAAAAACCTTTGGGACAAGGAGCCATATATAGGCGAACTTTTGAGTTTTTTCCCCTCGCCCATCTACCCCTCCAAATTATTTAAAAAAAAAACTACGTCTCAGCAGCTTTCAAACAAGCCCTCACTCAATCGGTTGAAAATTGGCTGAGATATCGCCAATAAAAGCTGACCAATTTTCATACATTGATGGTCAAATCTGCTTTGCAATTAATAACAATTTTATTCTTGTGTGGTGTGTCAACGATCTATCTATGTCTCTATGTCTCTATGTATCTATCTACTTTTTTTTTCTCGAGAACCGCTCGAGCGATTGCCTTAAAATTTTCAGGGAACGTCAGTTTCGGCCCCAAATGAAAAATTTCATATGCCGCTTTTCCGGGAAAATTCTGGAAAAGCCGTGGCATGTGGAAAAGTGGTCAATTTAGGTAATGCTCGGAGTTTTCGAATTTTAGCTCCGAAGTGACGATAGCTAGAGAGTTGGTTTCTTCGGTAAAGTTATAGAGTTTGGTCAGGAGAATTTTTTGGGATCTTAAGAAAATGGCTGCCAGCGGTCAAACTGGCGCTGTCTTGAATTTTCCCAAGCAATAAATTAGGTTTTTTTTTGGTTTTCGAATTTTAGCTTCGGAATGACAATACTTAGAGAGTTGGTTTCTTCGGGAAAGTTATAGAGTTTGACCAGGAGAATTTTTTGGGATTTTCAGAAATCTGCCAAAGTGACGCCATCTTGGATTTTTGTAAGGTATAAATTATGCTTCTTTGGGTTTTCGATTTTTAGCTCCCGAATTATAACACTTAGAGAGTTGGTTTCTTCTAGAAAGTTATAGAGTTTCATCAGGAGAATTTTTTGGTATCATAAGATAGCGGCGCCATCTTGGATTTTCGTTTATGCTTCTACGGTTTTCGAATTTTAGCTCCGGAATGACGCTACTTAGAGAGACGGTTTCTTCTACAAAGTTATAGAGTTTCATCAAGAAAATTTTTTGGTGTCATTAGAAAATGGCTGCCAGCTGTCATAGCGGCGCCATCTTGGATTTTCGTTTATGCTTTTACGGTTTTCGAATTTTAGCTCCGGAATGACACTACTTAGAGAGACGGTTTCTGCTATAAAGTTATAGAGTTTCATCAGGAGAATTTTTTAGGATCAACTGTCAAAGTGACGCCATCTTGGATTTTTTGCTAAATTCTTTATAAGAATACCTAGACAGTTGGTTTCTTCAGGAAAGTTATATAAATCAGTGGGAAGAATTCGTGACACGAAGTGTTCCGAAGGTAGCCGAAGGTGACGCGGAGTGTTCCGAAGGAAGGCGAAGGTGACACAAAGTATTCCGAAGGTGATACGAAGTGTTCCGATGTAGCCGAAAGTGTTGAAAAACAAATTTTTTCGGAGAAAAATTTTTTTGGAGAATATCTTTTTTCTGTGAAAATTTTTTTCGGAGAAATATTTTTTTTAAAGAAAATTTTTTCCGGAGAAATTTTTTTTGAGAGAAATTTTTTCGGAGAAATTTTTTTTCTAAGAAAATTTTCTTTTCTGACAATTTTTTTTTTCAAAAAATAGAAATTTTTTCAACAACTGAAAACTTCCAAAACGACTGATATCACAACAAAAACCTTTTTAAAGATGGAGTGTAGCTCAGTCTGTAAGTCCGCTTCCAGAATTAATGATATCGCTTGAGGTGACGCTATCGCAGATAATACGCAGAAGTTTGTTTGAATGGAATCTTGTGTTCAAAGTTTTAACTTCCCGAAAAATTACAGCGCTTTTTTTAAAACAAAATTACGTTGTGTTAAAAAAATTGCGTCACAAATGCCGGACCCAACGACGACCTGAAATTGACATTTTACTCATTAGAATCGGTCCAGTGGATCCGAAGATATGACCTTTAGAAAATCGTCATTTTCCATAGAAAATGTGCTGCTTCATAGAAGCCAAAGAAAATGAATTATATCCTACGTTAGTTAGTTAGTAGTTCCAGAGCCATTTGTATGAAAAACGACTTTTTTGGCGATTTCTCGAAAACTAACGGTCAGATCTTCTTTAAATTTTGCAGGGACCTTCGGATGGGCATTCTACGCCATCTAAGATTTAAAAAAAATGGCCTCGTTTGGGCGCTAGGGCTCCTGGAAGCTCCCATACAAATCCCATATAAAATAATTAAACTGAAACGTGGAAATTTTACTTTAATTTTCGATCACATAGACAAGTAACAGAAGGTCACAGGTTGAGAATTTTTATTTTGAATTATTTTGTCATTGTAATGACGCTCAGATTGAACTCAACTAGAACAGTTGCGTTCTTGAACATATTAGAACCATCAACATTTCGGCATCCAGTGCCAATCATCAGTCAAGTCATGCACCTTGATATGCTTATATGGGGTGAAGTACCGACTATTTGATGTTCCATATGAACAATCTACGGTGAAACTAGGACTAGTGAATTATATCTGAAAATGAATGTATAACTACATCTAACGTCAAAACTCCAAAGTTAATCCTAACTCAAGCGCTGAAACTCTTACTGTGTCATAGCCGATTGGTGGCGGAACCACTATAATTTTAATATATAACCACTATAAATAATTTTTGATCACCTGAAAATACAATTTTGATAACCAATACAAAATAAAACTTAATTAGGGGCAAAATTAGTTACACCTACGCTCAGTTAGCCGCCTTAAAGATACATTCCTCCTTTTACGAAACGGTCTTACACACCCCTGGCCTTAAAATACATATGCCTTTTTTTATTGCTGATTCGTCATGTAAGGACTATGATTGATGCTCACCCCTACTACCAGGCCAAAATTGGGGTGGTTACAAACGTCGCGGTAAACGCATAAGACCGCTTTTCGAAGAACTTTGTTCTTCGTACGGGTATAACCATTTGATTGCCATTTCAAAGAATAATTGGAAACGAGTTTAATTGTTACATTTTTATCTTTAGAGAACAGCTAGAGATCAATCTATACGCAGATATGGCAGCTAAATTAAAGAGAACCGTGCAAAACTGGTGGAACTAGTTTAAAGATCATTGATTACTGATGAGAGATGAATGTGCACTGGGTTTATCTGTGTCCACTCAGGATGGGTTTGGAAATCATTATGTGTGTCCGGTTTTGAAAACAGCATTTGGATTGGAATTCAAATGACAAACTCAACGCAAAAGCCAACCATCAAGATAACGTTTGGATATTTTCACAAAAAAAAGTATTTACCGTCTACGTCGACGGTAAATACCAGTTAATGGTAAATAATTACCCGTAAATTTTCTCGCTTTCCCAGATAACACAAATCACACTTTTTAATGTGGTTGCCCACTGAATGTACATTAAATGTGCGAAATTCAATGTTGTTGAGAATATATACATAAAATGTGCCTGTAAAGTGGTACATATTTCGATGTACATAAAAAGCACATTTTTTGTGCTATTAAAACTCGAAATTACTGCACTACTGCACTACATTTTTTGCACATTTTATGAGCTTGACAAGGTATACACTATTACTATCACGTTGAATGTACCAAAAATGTGATTTTGATGTAGTACATTTTTCGATGTAAATAAAAGGCACATTTTTTGTGATATTGAAACTCGAAATTATTGCACTAGATCCCAAGTACATTTTTCGCACATTTTATATGCGTGATAAGGTGTACACTATTCCTATCACATTGAATGTATCAAAAATGTGCTTTTGATGTAGTACATTTTTCGATGTAAATAAAAGACACATTTTTTGTGCTATTAACACTCGAAATTTTGGCACTAGATTACAAGTACATTTTTAGATAATGTGCTTCAAAAAATGCTCATCCTATTTTTCAAAAATGTATATTTTTAGTCCGTGAATGGATATCACAGCTCCTTTTGGTTGGGTTACATTAAAAAAAAGTATCCAATTTTAAAAGAAAAAAAAGGAAAATGTGTTCAAAGAAAAAAGCTAACGGAGAATAGATTTTTTATTGTTTCGTATAAAATCAATTTCAAATAACAATTAAACAATGAAGATGATAAAATAATTTGAAAGCAGCATCAACGTGTGCTACAGTGTGTTCGATCAAATAAATTTAAATAACACTCTTTGGAGTTTGTTTAATTTTCATTTACTAGCATATCTTCCAAATTTTCTCTCAGTACCAAAAAACTACATTTAATGTACTTTCTATAATTTAACACTTTATACAAATTTAACACACTAACACATAAGTATACGGTGGCACAATTGGTAAAGCAGTCGACTCATAATCCCGAGCGTCTTGGGTTGAAGCCCCGCGAATGGCAGAAATTTTTCTAATAAAAAAAAATGAGAGCTTGGCATAAAAAAATATAGATGGAGGACGTAGCGATCATCAGAATACAGGAAAGGATCGTAAGCTTGTGCATCTTTTTAATTTCTCTTTGATCGCTCTTTTCACGCATTCGCTTGTATTTTTCTCAAGTAAAACCGGTTTTTCGGTTGAAAGAACTAAAACGAAGCGTTGCACAATCTTATGATTCTCTTCCTGTAAGAAAAACCGAAATAGAAAAGTCGGAAAACTAAATTAAATTTTCCTTTCTCTTCTTACATAGCATTATATGTACATGAAATGTGCTAGCAATTCACACTAAAAAGTACATTAAAGGTACATTAGTTGTGTATTCAAAGTGTTTTAAATGTACATTAGATGTACATGTAATTCACATTTAATGTACATTAAATGCACTTCTCGTTCCAAAGAAAAGATCTAACGGCAAGGGCGCTTTGTAATATACATTAAATGTCCTGGAACTGGAGCACATTAAATGGGATCAGCACATTTTCCGATGACACTTTATGTAAATTTCGTGGGGTCAATTGTTATCTGGGTATCTAGTGTCTAGGTCAGTATACATTTTTCTGATTGGATATATGGAAAGGACAAATTGAGGACATATTTATTATTTCAAAAATGGAACGAAATGAACGTTCTCAAAGTCATATTAAAATCGACTTTTTAGCACTAAAATAATTTTTGACCGAAAAACTTATCCTCTACAGTCTTGTCCTAGGACATTTTATGAAAATTTGAGTGGTAGATCCTTAAAGGACAAATTGAGGACATTTTCTATGGCCAGTTTTTATTTATTTCTACGGCAATGAAAATAGCAGTATTACAATATTTGTACTACGGAAGCGTCACTACTAATATACTGAATTGCGATTAAAAAAGGACAAATTGAGGACATTTTCTTTGGCATCATTGTTTTTCGAAACAAAATTGTCTTCATAGTTTCCGCCTTGGAGAGCTTTTAGGGTTACACTGCTGTATCTCGGCCGGTTAGCTAGGACAAAATTTTATTTTTGAAAGGACACAAAGGACAAATTGAGGACATAAAATATTATGCAGGTCAAGAAATTTTTCGGTGACTATGACTACATAAATGTAACACCACCGGTATCTGCCCCATGCGAAAGTTGAATTTTACATACAAATTTACAAAATAATTACGGAAAATGTACCATCGTGAAATGGATCATTTTCGTACGAGACATGTTGACATGATATGATCAAATTTCGCATGGGGAGGTAGTAAAAAACTTTATCACATTCGAGCATATAATAAGCCAATTATTGCACTAATAATGGGGCTTTAATCGGTCTATTATAGTCGACTTTCTTGTTAAAAGTAGGGTTGTAATGACGCTATTATAATCCAGTTCTTTAATGATAACGTAGGCTTTACTGACGCAATACGAATGAATGAGAATGAAACGTGTGTTGTTATGACAACCACATACTAAATCGAAAAATCAATCTAGACGACATTTTTTGCAACAAATTCGATGAGTTTTGATTTCTGATTGATGTTAATTTTGTTGTCACGTTTTGTGCATAATTGGCAGTTATAGGCTCAAATGTGATAAACTATCGTATAATACAAGGGGAACAATCGCGCAATTATAGTCTCGGTGGGTGAAAATTCTCGATGCTAACGCCCCTTGAAATTTCACCCCACTTCGACTATAATTACGCAATTATTCCCCTTGTATTATAATATACTAGCGATCTATGATATTAATATAATTTCCTTTCTTATTAGAAGTGCTCACAATATTAGGTAGCAACTTTTTAAATAACATTCCTTGGGAAACAATATAAAATAAATCTCAGCTCACACCTTCAAAAATATGCAAAACTTTATGTTATACAAAATATTTATTGTATGCGTAAAATTTTGTGCTACCCTAAACCTCGTAAAAACTGAAGCCTTTGACATATTCTTGCAAATTGCACTATTCATATCTTTGCCAAATTCTTATCGCCTGATTTCTGGGTCTAACTTCCGAATTACTTCTATGAAATCTGATTTTAGTCCAGCTCCCTAAATAGCCACCGGTGCCCAAGTAATCGCTCCATCCGCTTGTCGGAAAGTGTACATAAGTGCTTACACCACACGAAGAATAATCACAATACTGAGCTTCGGTAAATCTGGGTGCATCTCCATCTTGTACTCCTCCCGTGAAGCTTTTCGAATTTTGTCCTTCAGCTCTGAAAAATTGGCCAGCATAATCCGAAGTAATTTGTTGCCATTTGACTGTAGGCCATAATGCTCCAGGTGCAGGTCTATTCGGATATTGAACGTACACAAAACCAATTGGAACTGAAAAACAAAGTTATTATACTTACGGTCCACAGAGCTCTCGGACGTAACTACCACGGACAAAATAAACCGGACATCATTACCGCGGACAAAAAAAATCCCCGGACAAAATAACTCCCTTAAATGTATAAAAGTCAGTAAGTTTCAAAAACAGTAGAAATTGTGTATCACAACAAAAACCCTTTTTAAAAGGGAAACGTGACGCGAGCCCTCGTCCCTTCTTCCAAAACAACTGATACCAATTTCGGTGACGCTTGCAGCTTCGGAACGCACAAAAATTCTTTTGAAATATTTTCACTTTTGATTGAAAAAATGCGTCACAAATGCCGGACCCCCCAGTGTTATAGTTTTTCTGTTCTTTCAGCTTTCACAACGCAAAAATTTGATTTTATGGGATGTATGACGTATTTTTGTACAGGAAATCAAATTTCTGCGTATGAAAGCTGAAAGCGTAGAAAAATTATTACATTGGCGGGTCCGGCATTTGTGACGCATTTTTTTAATCAAAAGTGAAAATATTTCAAAAAAATTTTTTTGCGTTCCGAAGCTGCAAGCGTCACCTAAATTGATATCAGTTGTTTTGGAAGAAGGGACGAGGACTTGCGTCAAGTTTCCCTTTTAAAAAGGGTTTTTGTGGTGATATCAGTTGTTTTGGAAGAAGGGACGAGGACTTGCGTCACGTTTTCCTTTTAAAAAGGATTTTCGTTGTGATTGTAATGTTTTGCAATATTTTGAGCGTGGCGGCTGCTACTTCCATGGGCGAAAATGATCCTCTCAACTTCCTCTACAACATATCAAAAGTTTTTTTGAGCCGCCGCTGCCGCCAAACTGAAGCGCGGCGGCTACTACTTCCATGAGCGAAAATGATTCCCTCAACTTCCTCTACAACATATCAAAAGTTTTTTTTTGGATCCCCGCCTATTTTCCGCCATTTTGGCGGTCACCCTGATACACTACACACCCAACCCAACAACTTTCCCTTTGACACCAAACCTCTATCTCGAACACACAACCATTGCCTCATACAAAATGTGCTATCATACACACTACACATATATATGGGCTTTATATGGCGCCTTCTAAGAGCCCTGGCGCCCAAACGAGGCCGGTACCCCCCTTTTTTAAAATCTCATATGACGTAGAATGCCCACTCGAAAGTCCCTGCAAAATTTCAAGGAAAGTTATCGAGCCGTTTTCGAGCACGAGCCAAAAAAGTGGTTTTTCATACAAATGGCCCTGGAACTAACTAACTAACTAACTAACTAACTAACTAACGAACCCACTAACTAACGTAGGATGTTTGCCTTTACTTTGGCTTCTATGAAACTGCCCTTTTTATATAGGAAATGATCATTTTCTAAAGGTCGTATCTTCGGATCCACCGAACCGATTTTAATGAGTGAAAAGACATTTCGCCCTAGAATTTTCCGTAGAATCCAGGAAAAATATTTTCAGGGGGGTACGTCGCAAGGGGGGGAAGTCAAAACTTAGCTGTATATATGGTTCCGAAGTCTACGAAAAAAAAATTTCCGAATTTTTTGTTCGTATGGGGACTTGCGTCACGGGCGCATCGCTACAGCGCGCCCATGATTAGGTGCGCTTCCCCCTCATTTCCACTCCTGTGGTGACCTATATGACGTCCTGCGGGCGACCATACTTGTGGGGCTCTGACCCAAACCCCGCTAGGGGTCTGCCAGTTAGACCACGCATGGAGGGATATTCCTCCTTGACCCCCTTTGCGGGTCTGCCACCTATTTTTTTTCGGGCTGTTTACTCAGGGGTTGTTTTGTCCATCGGGTTATTTTGTCCGTGATAATTATGTCCAAACACCGGTCCACAGTGATTGGAGTTACTTATACCTGGATTACTTTGAACCACACTGAGTTGATTGGCCACTACAAGTGAATTGTTTTGTAATTTTTGAAATGAGTTTAACAATTGATTAACATGCGTCTGCAATTGATATAACGACCATAACTCTGGTTGATTCGGGAAATCGAGGGATGTTGCGTCTGTTCTGTAGTCATCGGAAATGCATTCACCGTTTCTGTATACA
>CM055404.1:122200296-122214138 GCA_029228625.1 Pseudolycoriella hygida
GAATGACGACTCCATTCAGGTTTATGGAAGGAATATCAGTGTCCACGTCATTTTCCGAGAAGATGATTGCTTACGATTTACCAACGTAGTTCGAGTTCGATAACGTCCAGTTGTACACAGAAAGCAAATCGTCATTAATCTTTCGCACTGTTTCTTGAACATCCTCCAGTGCGAAAGGCATGTAGAGCTGGACATCGTCCGCAAACATGTGACGCCTCACAGTTTTTAATATGCTTGGCAGGTCATCAATGTATAGGGAGAATAGGAGAGGGCCCAGCACAGAGCCTTGGGGTATTCCGAGCTTATTAGGTAGCGGCCTTGAGATATACTCTCCAATCGAAACACATTGGAACCTGTCAGACAGATAGCTCCGAACTAGTGAAACTGCTGATGATGAAAACCCAAATTTATTGCAGAGCTTACGAAGCAATGTTTCATGTTCAAGCATATCAAAAGCTTTTGAGAAGTCCAGCAATACCATAATAGTAATGAATTTCTTCTCAAAAGCATTCCTTATTTCATCTGAGATATGAAGGAGAGCAGTGCTCGTGCTATGACCCTTTCTAAAGCCAGACTGGTATTCAGTTTGAAGGTTCTTAATATTAAGGTGGGATACTATCTGCTCCTTCGCAAGAATTTCAAATACCTTGGACACACAAGGAAGTATACAGACTGGGCGAAAATCCTCGAGTCTGCGTAGTCTCGACTTCTTATGAACAGGCAACACCTTTGATAATTTCCAGGCATGTGGGACTGCTGAGGATGTAAACGCAAAATTTACAATGTGTGTAATGACAGGTAGAATAAATGGCAAGATCATTTTAATGAACACTAGCGGTACATTGTCAAGACCCACTGCGTTTGATTTGATGTAGTAAATCAGCATTACGAAAATGTCCGTCCGTCCGTCACCGCGATAACTTGAGTAAAACTCAACCGATTTTCAAAAACTTTTTTCCCTGAAAGGTAATCGAAATATCTTTTATGGGATTGAATCTGCTGTGCTAGGGCTATACGCCTTTTTTGTACATAACTCGGGTAAATCTTTCCCGATTTTCATAATTGTTTTTTTAATCGACAAGTCTATGAAAGCCCAACAATTAGTAGAAGAAACTTTTTGAGATTAGGCCCTAGGATATAGCTAGGGCACTAGAAACCAGTCTCTGCTAGCGCTCTACATGTTTTTTGCACATAAATCGAGTAATTCTCTCCCTGTCTCCCGTTTTATGGAAGAAACTGAGTTTCTACTAGGGCCCAACGGGTTCGCTTACATAAGTTGGATAAATCCGAACTGATTTTGTTGATTCTTTTTCTATTTTATAGGTTATCGAGTACCGTATTAAATTCAAAAACAAATTTGGACCGGGTGCCTATGCTTAGGGCTGAAGTGGGCCTCAAGTCTGTGCTAAGGTCGGCCCTAACCAGAAAAAACTGTTTTTGCTATGTTGCAGGGCAAATTAAGGGAAACATTTTTCTCTGTAGAAGTATGTGTCCGAGGCATATCCTTATGGCCCTAAGTCGGTCCTAAGGTTTGTCCTAGACAAAAAAACGATTTTTCACTATGTTGTAGGGAAAATGGAGGGAAATATTTTTGTCTATGTTAGTATTTGTCCGAGGCCTCTCCCCACCCTAGGCCGGTCCTAGACAAAAAAATGGTTTTTTGCTATGTTGTAGAAAAAATTGACATGAAAATTTTTGTCTATTTGGGGGTCAATTTTGTACTTTCGGAACGCCTTTTTTATCCCGTTTCTTCGGGCGGGTTTTTCAATATTGTCCTCTCGGCAATTTCCAACACAATTTAATGTGGACGTAATTTCGTACACTTAAGAGTCAATTCGCGAAGAGTTCAGGCACCTTATATTAAAGTGAAATACAAGTGGTTCCAGATATCGAAGCGAGGTGGTTTATTCGATTCCTTGATCCTTTCTGAGAATTATGAAGCGAAAGACAGCTGACTTTTATCATGTCATTCAGGTTCTGGAAGTAACTTTGAAGGGTCATGTAAGTAAATCGTAAAAATTTTATATTGATAATAACTCCAGTAAATAAAAACGAACAAACCCAAAACTAATAGGGTCTGTGGGCGGGGTCAAGACCAACAACATTTGAAGTATTAAAAGATCCGTAATCGATGTGGTAGGGAAGGATGTTCATTTTTAGCTCAAAAAATAGTCATTTTCAGTGAGTCCGGAAGGACAACAGCGAGGCAATATCTGAAGATATTTGCAATACGATCGAAGGTTTGGTTTGTATCCTCTAGTATCTGCAGTAACCGATAGATCCTTGGATATCGGCGGATCTGACTCAAGGGAACTACATTAGTGAGGTCATGAAAAAAACTTGAAAAATTACTATGTCTTTGATGTCCTGCCTGTGTTTTTAGACCGATTATTGCAACGTAACGTAAAATAATTGACGTTAGAGAGCGAGGCGTCGTCGACGGGGAACAATTTAACTTCCACTGAAATATGAAGAAAATCAAAAAAATTCCAAAAATTTGATATTTTGACAAATGCACACTTGAAGCGCACTAGAATTTTTATTTGCTTCTTAAGTCAGACTCATCGAAACCTGCGAGATCTTCCTCATCACTATCGCTACAAAAAAAATCATCGCATATTTGCTCAAGATTGTCTTGGATTCCAGCATCCTCTGACATTGCGACTGCTTTGTTTTGTGGGTTGTAGCGAATCTTCTTGAATTTGGCTAGAAGATTTCGAATATACGATGTTCGCCAATATTCGTCTGAAGTATCGATGTTGCTAGAGCCATAAGCTTTCAAACGAGCCCAATCTCACCTTATTCGGCTGGATAAGACAGCTATCAGATTGGCTGAAGTGATCAACCTCGAAATTCTCTGTCTATAATATAAAACCCAAAATACACTGCACCTCACCGCACCTCACTGCACCTTACTATACCTCACTACACCTTGGTGCACCTCACTACACCTTGGTTCACCTCACTACACCTTGGTGCACCTCACTACACCTTGCTGCACCTGACTGCACTTTGATGCACCTCACTGCACTTTACTACACCTCACTACACCTTGGTGCACCTGTCTGCATTACTGCAGCTTGGTGCGTCTCACTGACTGAACCCAAGGTCGCGTCGCTGCTACGGTTGGCCAAATAATTCGATCCTATGTAGTACGTGTCATATGCGTTTGTAATCGGTCGATTTGAGGGGGGAGTATCGATCATGGTCCTTAGAAGCCGAATCCGTCGTTCGTAAACATGATAACTCGAGTATATCTTCACACATTTTCAAAATTTTTGGAGTCAATATATGGTAGAAAATTTTTTGAGTTTGAGTGGTTGGGGCGTTGAGTAAGGCCGTAAATATTTTTCATGTATGAATCGGGTAAATTTCGTCGATTTTCACGATTTTTTTTGTATTCGATAGGTAAGCGAATGCCCAACCGTACTCAAGAGAAAATTTGGGTCCAAGGCATCTACTAGGGGCACAGGTCGAACCTGAGGTCACTAATGTTAGGGTGGATCGAGCTCGACAATATATTTTCGAAAAATGGACATATTTTGAGAACTATAAGAGATAGAGGATCGGTGTCGAAGACAAAGTTGTTGATCAGGTGAGGCGCGTGATATGGTGCCTGCAAATATGGTCGCTAATTAGGATGGATCGATCTCTACAATGTATTTTCGAAAAATGTAAATATTTTGGTAACTATAAGAGATAGAGTATCTGTCTCAAAGGCAAAGTTGTCGGTTTTGGTGTGGTGCATGTCATGATGACTGTCAATATGGATGCTATAGGGTGGATCGATCTCAACAATAAATTTTAGAAAAATGCAAATATTTTTAATAAATATTTCGTTGATTGAAAGTGTGAGCCCAAGAACTTTCCTTAAGGTCCCAGGTCAGTCCTCTACTTCTGGAGGGTTTTTCAATATTGTCGTTTCTTCGATTTGTAGAAAATCTATTGAGCGGTTCGAGCAGTAAAGTCCATATAGTGTGCCTAACTGATCGACCATATACGATAGTTGGTGTTTTTTTTTCATGAATGTTTCGTTGATTATGAGATTTTTTGCTGTGATGTAGAAGCAATCAAAGTTCCTCAAGCATTCAACAAAAGTAAGGCTTAGGCGTCTCCTTCGGGACCTAGGGTCGGTCCTCTCCAAAAAAATGTGTTTTGCTATTTTGTAGAGAAAATGTAGTAGAACCTTTTTGTCCGTAGAGGTATTGGTTTTAAACTCTACCCAGGGCCACAGGTCGGTCCCACTTTTTATATTTTGATGCTTCGTACGGGTTTTTCAAAATTAGCTTAAGGACCAATTCCAAAGTAATTGAATCAAAAATTAGGTAATATGAATAGGATAATTTGGAAATTTAGATCAATATACATTAAGAATTTAAGACAATGAAGTGCGGGTACGCGTCAGCCCTACGTTTAATTTTTGAATCGTTGTAGAGTTGTTGTTGGAGAATTGGTTGAGTATTTCCGGTAGAAGGGTCTATGTAGTGGTCGTGAGTCTAACAATACGCATGAATGTGACATGTCGTTAAGGACGCAAATAAAAAAACATTTTCAACTTTTTGATTGTGAGTAGGATACTAAAGTATTTTATATTATTTGAGGCTTTCTAGAAACTTTCGGCAAAGAACTGATTGTGGAGGTAGAGGTTTGGAATCAAAAAGATGTTTACTGGTAACCAATTTTCATAAATTATCATAACCATATCCCCGGGTAATGTCACTTTTCGATGGTATCACTTAAGATGATGTTAATTTTGATAAAAATAAAAATTATAGTAATTTCAAGTCGAAAATCATCATATGTATCATTGATTTAACCATATAAATTTTGCTTGAGACTTAACTCGCACATATCCCTCTATTAGGAGCGATTCTTGAACGCCGGTTTGGGCGCCGGTAAGAAACGCTTCGGGTGCGTTCCTCCATCATAGGCACTTCAATAGTTAGTGAATTCTGACCTCACCCAACTCTTAACCACTTTCACACACGCCGATTGTGGTATGTGTATAAGAGGCTCTGACCCGCAAATCGGTGTTGCCGAGCCTTTCCTCGCAAGCTCGTCTGCTCTCTCGTTACCCTCCACGCCAGAGTGTCCGAGCACCCAGACCAGCGTTACATGATTTCACAGTCCCGTCCGGTTCAGGGTTTCCTTCAACTCTTTTATTAGCTTGGATGTCACGACTGGCGACATGAGCGCCTTAATCATCGCCTCACTATCAATGCAGACTATAACATTCTCCCCACATATCTCTTCCGAGACTGCCTCCCCCACTCCCATAAGTGTGGCAAAAGTCTCAGCCTGAAAGACATTGACGAATCTCCCTAGGTAAAACTATCTGTCCATCGATAGCTCCCTAGAGAATAATCCGGTTCCCGAGCCCCCTGCAGTTTTAGAACCGTCAGTGAAGCTCACGGTTCCTTCACCTGATAGACAACTTGGCCAGCCTTCCAGCCATTCTAACCTGCTGGATATGCAAGCACTTCAAAGCGCCTCACGAAGACTGTCGTCGGTTTCATTCGGTCCCTGGGCATCTCAAAGACCTCGTTGATTTTCCCATGTCCCGAAATAAAGTTCGGAGTCCAGAGATCGTTCTGCGACAACCTATCCGCCGTGGCAAAAGCTTTCGCCTTCAATGTCACGTGGATCGGTGTTAAATTAATCAGCGTCTCAATAGCCGCCGTAGCTGTCAATTTCATAGTTCCAGTAATACATATGCATACTACCCTTTGAATCTCGTTCAGCTCTTTGATCGCCTTCTTTATTTCGAGCCTCGGCCACCAGACCACGCCATGGCTCATCATAGGCTTGTTGACCGCTTCATACATCCTCAATATGACATTGGACGGCAGGCCCCAGTTTTGTCCAAACGAGTTCCTGCAAATCCAGAAAGCTCCTAGAGCCTTGTGCGTTTCAGCTTGGAGTCGAGAATGACTCCTGGGTATTTCACCATCGCTCCGGGACAATATCTTTATTAAACAGCCTTAGTCTCCCTTTAAGTTCATGACCTGCTCACCTTCTTCTACTAAAGAGAACTATGTCCGTCTTGTCCGGGCTTACCCTAAGGCCGTTATTTCGGCACCATTCTTCCACTAGTTTCAGCGAGTATCTCATCTTGTCACCTAAGGTACTCTCGAACTTCCCTCTGATCAAAATCGTCAGGTCGTCCGAATACACTTCGGCGAAAATTCCCTTGGGAGTCCACGACCATACACCACATTAGTGGAAGAGTATTCCACCTGGGGGCAACTCCTAGATGCCCAGAAACTGCTTTATGACCACACACTGTTGCCTCAACTGCCCTGTTCCTGAGCATGCTAGTGATCCATGTCGTCACCGTTGATGCTACTCCTCTGATTTCTAGAGGAGAGCTTGTCGAGTGATCTCGAAGTTGATGTTATCAAAAGCGCCTTGAATGTCCATGAAACATCCAAGTGCAATTTCCCCTCCCTCAAATGATCTCTCTACCTTTCATATCGAGATGGAAAACGCACATGATTCCAAGGAGTCGATGAGATAGTGTGTTTTGTAGGAGGTTCGAAATGTCCAGCGGCATGGAATTGCAATTTGCAAATGTACCCTTTGACTGGCTCTCCTGACCTTGCTATGGTACAAATGATCCTATCAGCTAAAAAACGTTTTCTCCGGACTGTATTGTGTGGATTAAGACAAAGTTGTCTTAGCACTTGTCCTTATCGTTCACCTTTAAAGTACAGTTTCTACAGTTTTCTTGAGCTTTACTTTAGTAATAAAAAACCATATGCTACGAATGCCTATAAGGTGTCCCCTACTAAAGATAATATTGAGATACATGTCTCTAAGTAACGGTGTAAAGAAGATCCTGATCCGTGTCCCAGCGAACTAAAAAAAATGTAAAAATTTTCTTTTTCAAAATGTTCAAGTTTCACTCGACTTATATGTATAGAGTCGACGGACGCTGAGACGGACAAAATTTTTTAGGGTCGAAATTCGACTGGTTACAGACGTTTTAGTGAACGCATGAGCCCCTTTTATTTCGTGCGGGTCTAAAAAAAGTGTCCACAACGAATGTATCATGAATTATTAGGTGTGTACATTCATCTTGGTCAATCCGTCAGCTCCAGCTGTTGCCAGTCTACATTTTCTTATCCCTATTTCTAGAACCATATTTTCTTTAATTTTTATTTTTTCATTTTTCTCTTGCAGAAACGATTTTAAGTTCCTCAAATTATAAATAAACTTATACGTTCTTCTAGAAAAATTTCTGGTTTTTTCTCTGTTCTTATGTTATATCTATAGATAGAAAATGATTCCCTGCACATTAGACTTTGTTATAAATTACCGAAAACTTGTAAATGTTAGGATTCATTCATTCGTTCATCCAAAGGCACACGAGCTTTCGAAATTGCGCCTATTTTTATTTTTGAAAAGTATAATTTCTTGCGGTATGGCGTTAAAACCATACAACTTAGGAAACAACGAGGGGTAAGCAACACTATCTCATGTCGAGACACAGGAAAAAAAAAATTCGTATGTTAGGTAGGAAAGCTTGTTGGTAGGTGGGGAAATCACATGAAGCCCTGCTGGGAATTGCTCGCTCCATGAAATCATGAAATCTTTCTGAGTCATACGGTTGTCTCAGCTAGGGAAAGATTGAGATTGCCAGATTACACTGACACTAGTTTTCTCTTCAAGGTCGCAGATCAGTGTGGATTCTCTTGTTAACTCATTTTCGTCGAGTCTATTGATCGTATTTACCACCCGTCACACTTATCCACTTCTCATCAGGAGTGAGGAAGAAGCGCTTCCTTTGGGTCCTCATAACCAGTACCGACAATACTAGATTCCTCATTGCCAATTTTCTTTTTTTTTTCTTTTTTTAACTGATTCACCACACAAATCAACTTCACACAAGTTTTAAAAGTCTAAAGACCGCATGGAAACAACGTGAACTACTCACTCCTAAAGTTATGAAGAGGACTTGGTAACCGATTTTCGAACATTATTTTCCCCTCAACAAATACATTTTTTTTGATTGCACAAGGTGACAACGAAGCCTATTTATGGCTTCTGGAAATTGTTGCACATTATTCAACAAATGCTTTTTTAAAGTCAGTCGTGTGTGGCTTGATGTGTCTAACACTCCGAAAGTAATTGTTACCTCGGATCGTTAATGGAAATTAACTCGGTTTTATATTTGAAACGATGTGGAATCTCTGGATTTATAGCTTGTTGTGCTTTTTCTTGATTGTGAATCTATCGGATGAAGTCGATGCCATTACGAAGTATTTGAGAAGCAATGAAGTTTGCAGTGCTAACAATGGGAAAAGAATTTATTTGGAATTAGGTGATAAAGGTGTCCTCAAAGCGACAAATGTTACAGTTCCGAGTATTTCAAGCAACGTAAGTTTCGAAACGTCGTCATCGTTTTTATTTGGAAAATAGTTTCAATTCAAGCAACTTCCATTATGCGGATTGCAACATAATAATTGGATTAACCTGAGATTAAACATTCTTTTTCTGTAAATATTGATTTTTTTCATCATACGACTTTGACATTGGCAGGGAAGAGGGTTTAGAGATATCATTGTACGACAGTTTTCGACTTATAGAATTTTTATTCAGAGATCGTGTAAATTGCAGCCCCGAGTACGATACAGATTCTGAGGACTTTCTTTTTTTAAGTTAACTCTCGTTTACTTTCCCCTCAAACTGTCAGGAAATCATCTATCCTGTAGCCTAGCCGACATGAAATAACACCCTTTAGCAGACCCTCTTAAATTTCTCCCCTCACACATCCAAATATTCAAACGCAATAAATTTTTGCTAAATATAAGGGTGTTCTGTGCCGTGAGATAGTGTTGTGTGTAGAGTAGACATGATGTTAGAGTGTTGTGTCCAGGTACACCGACTTCCACGGTACGCCGGGGCTTAAGCCCCCTACAGAAGTTTCATGTTAACTTGCTTTACACCAAAAGCATTCACATATATATATATATATATATATATATATATATATATATATAATGTAGCCATATTATCCATTGCTGGATGAGGCCTCCCAATTAGGGGTATTTAGCCATGAAACACCACGCGGGCCAGTGCGGGTTGGTGAGTGTGGACCACATGCTTAACGTGAATTCCGAACCACGCCTATAGGCTAGCAACACCATAGGATTTCTTTCAGTGCTAATTATTTATATCTCCGCCTAAAGTTATACTTTTTTAGACTCAGATATTTTGTACACAGAATTCATCGTGAATGGGTTGCGTCATTCATGTCATTCTTCTGTGTACGGTTCGTTGAGGGCACTAAATTCCTCAACTACCCGTGTTGGGAAGCTTGGGTACACTTAGGAACGTTGCTTTCATGCTAGACATTGAAGAAAAATCCTATACAGAATTTGCCTTCACGGGGATTGAACCCGGGTTTTCTTGGTGGAAGGCCAGTACGCTACCACTGAGCCAACCCGTTCACAAGCATTCACATGATTGACAAGAAATTGTTCAGGTTTCGTATTCTCAAAATACAGAAGTACGCAACACAATACCATAGTTTTAACGTCAGCAAGACAACAAATAATTTGGTTTTTAGACAGTTGTTAGATCCCTAGGTTTCTGCTGCGTTTACCAGGACGTTTGTAACAAGTCGAATTTCGACCCTGGAGTAGGGGGGAGTATCGATCATGGTCCTTAGATGACGGATCAGCAATAAAAGTGTCAACCGATTTCCAAAAACTTTTTTTTTCTGAAAGTTAATTGAAAAAACCTTTCTGGGCGTGGGCACTGTCGACCTAAGGCCCGCCGAGCTAGAGCCGTTGAAGTGGTTTTTGGTCTTTTGTAGTTACATAGCTCGAGTAAATATCTTCCGATTTTAAAAAAAAATTTAATAGAAAGGTCTAGAAATATCTCACATTTTATGGAAGAAAAGCTTTTGATTACAAGCCCTTGGACTCAGTCAGGACATTAAAACTGACTTTTTACTAGGGCCCAACGTGTTTGTTTAAATAAATCGGGTAAATCCTAACCGATTTTGTTGATATTTTTTATATTTGAGAGGTAACCGAGTACCAAATTATATTCAAAAACAAATTTGGGCCCGATACCTGTGCCTAGAGCTCAAGTGTTCCTCAGGTCGACCCTAAGGTCGGCCTTAACCAAATAAATTTTTTTTGCTGCGTTGTATAGAAAATTGAGGGAAACATTTTCTTTTATGGAAGTATGTGTACGAAGCATTTCATTATGGCCCTAGGTCAGTCCTAAGGTCAGCCATACACAAAAAATTGTTTTTTGCTACTCTGTAGAGAAAATTGAGATTTACGTATGGAAGCATTTTGGATGGATTCTTCTTACAGATCCTTTCGTTACGAAAGTTTTTACTGTTTCAATGGTAAATTTCACACAAACCTAGTGCCATCTATGATGTACTAGGTGCGTAAACTGTAGTGCTTAGAATACCTGTTCGCCGCCCCGTCAATGTGTTTTACCAGCGGGCATTTTTTGGACCACACGCTTAACGTGTCTTCCGAACCACGTCTAACGGTATTCGCGATTCTCTTTGACAATAGATGGCATTATGCAAGTATGCTCGAACTGTCATATTTGTTCTTTGACAAATGAAGATGATTTGATTTAGTTCACTTTTTTACAACTATACGTGAATGTGGTGTCGCTCTCTTCATTTAGAATCACGAATAACGGTAACTAGCATTTTACCATTCGGATTTCTTCTGGTGCTACCTTTTTCTTTCGTCATAGCAATTTTCCATGGCATAATACATTCCCACACGATTCCTACACAATTCTTCAGGGAATGTGTTCACTTATCCCTGGCGGGTAATTATATCTCCGTCCAAAGTCAGACTCAGATATTTGTACACAGAATTCATCGAATATGGGTAACGTCATATTTGTCATTGTTCTGTGTACGGTTTGTTGCTGCACCAAATTCACAACTACCCAAATTATGAAGCCTACCTGTGCCTACGAATGTTACTTTCATGCTCACGAGGGACATTCTTACTTCAGACCACATGTGTATTAGATTCCACATTAGCACTGACAAAAAAGAAAAGATAATCTTCAGAAACCCATCAAACGCTGACTGGGATAAATTCTCGCATCTTATGGAAAACAATTTCAATCAAATCTTCGAAGAAATAACTTCAAAAACTGAGCTAGATAGGTCAGCAAGTATCTGAATCCATATTGAGGTGTTATAACCAGCTGGTTCGCACTTTCAAGGCAGGCCAATCGGCGTCATTTTGCAAGTCGGAAATTAAACACCTTCGTAAAAATGCTCGTCGGGCTTTCAACGCTGCTGTTAGCAGGGACCCTCAGCTTATAAGGGAACGTAAAATAGCACAAAACGCATACAGTAAGGCTCTGCGTCGAAACAAGAGACTAAGAGAACAACAGTTAGTAAACTCAACGACTACCATCTCAGGAGCTTTCAAGTTGATGAAAGTTCTTTCGAACGATCCGATAACGTCCATTGGCACTCTAAAATTGCCGAACGAGGAATTCACAGACACCCTAGAGGCGACATTGCAGTATCTGCTGAGTGTTCGTTTTCCTGGCAGCGTAAGCTCGGAGGACCAAATAGCCCGCGAGGAAGTGATAGCAAGCCTGCCGTTTGGCAGAGGCGATCTGCACGTAGCGCAAAAAATAGTCACACAGTATAGGATCAGCTGGGCGATCGATTCGTTCTCACCTTTTAAATCGGCGGGGGAAGATTGCATTTTGCCGGCTTTACTTCAGCGCTGTAAATCTGTCATAAACAACAGGTTACAAGAGTTATTTATAGTGAGCATTCGTTTTCAACACATTCCAGAATGCTGGAATGGTGTTCGGGTTGTTTTCATCCCAAAACTTGCTAAGACCTCTTACCAGCTACCTGAATCTTTCAGGTCAATCAGCCTCACGTCATTTATACTAAAGACCCTGGAGAAATTGATAGATCGTTACATAAGAGATGAGTACTTAAACGTCAATGAATTGCATCCCCTACAATTTGCATATCAGCCAAAAAAAGTCAGCTGAATTAGCTCTGCACCGCTTAGTTGTAAAAATAGAAAATGCCCTAGAGCATGAAGAAGAAGCTCTCGGCTGCTTCATCGACATAAATGGAGCATTCAACAACATAATGTTTAAAGCCGTCGCTAAAGCGTGTAGCGAGCACGGTATTTGTGAAACCATAACGGGGTGGATTATAGTAATGCTTCAATCAAGAATTGTAAGTTCCCAATTAGGAAACGTTAAAGTTAGCGTCATCGTGAGTAAAGGTTGTCCCCAAGGGGTATATCGCCACCATTAATCTATTGTCTAATCAAGGATAGTCTCCTATAGCAGATTATACACCGCTGTCCAGGATGCTCTATTTTGACGATTTGGAGGTTATTTCCCGAGCCGAAGGCGTGGGAAATAATCCAAATCGTCAAAATAAACCATCCTGGACAGCGGTGCATATGCTATTTTATCTGCCGAGAAAAGATATATAGAGAAAAACAATTTTGCCCTAGGGAGAAAAATGCGAGATTGTCGTTCTAGGCAGATAAAAATTGTCGAACAACTCTGGCTATGCCGACGACTTGTCTATACTTATCGTGAGCAAATTTACGTCAACATTGTGCGATCTTATGCACTAATTCTAGTTGAAAGGTGGTGCGTATCGCAGGAACAGTCTGCAAACCCTGAAAAGTCAAAGTTAGTTTTATTCTCGAGAAGAAACAAAATCATTGGATTCACGCCGCCAAAATTCTTCGGGGAAGAGCTCAAACTGTCTCCTTCAGTAAAACATTTGGGAATGCTTTTGGACCCTAAAATGAACTTCTCGCATCATCACTCTAATTTGGGGTTTAAGCCCAAAAATTTTACTGTGGATCTACACAGCTATAGTTATTCCTAGATTATGCTATGCTGCAATAATTTGGTGGCCACGGTGTAGGCTAAAAACAGCTAAGATGCAGTTGTCCAAGATTCAACGCCTAGCTTTAGTAGGAGTCACAGGTGCCATGCGACCGTACCCCCAGATTTACTACATATTCCGCCTCTGCATATTCAAATCGAAGCAGTCGCAAGGTCCACAGCACTTAGGTTTACACTCTTAAACTATTTGCGGATATCTAACACCGGGCACGCTCAAATTTGGAACTTGATGGTGAAATCCAATCCGAGATTTGAAATGCCTAGTGACATGATGAAACCGGTGTACAAATTTGATAAAGCCTTTAGAGTCAGCTTCCCATCAAGGCACGATTGGGAGAGTCGCTCAACCAGTCCACAGAAAGGTAAAATAAATTGGTACTCTGATGGCTCTCGCCTGGGTGGCGACTCAGAGGCAGGGTATTGCTGCCCACAGATGAATATAGAAAAATCTTTGGCACTAGGAAAATGGGTAACTGTGTTTCTAACAGAAATAACGGGCATTCAAGGATGTTGCGAACTAATTCTCTCAGAAGGTCAAAGTGGACATATAATAAACATCTACGCAGACAGCCAATCAGCACTTAAGGCTTTAGACAGCCATAGATTCTCATCCTCATCAGCTCTGAAGTGTAGAGATTCCCTTCAGCTCATTGCAGCCCGAAATCAAGTGAACTTGATCTGGATTCCTAGCCATAGCGGCTTCATGGCAAACAAGATTGCAGATAGACTGGCCCGTGAGGCTTTGTAGGCCCGGAGCCGGGAATTGGAGTCTCAATTGCAACGTTTCAACGCTCGATTGACGAATGGAAGTTCGTCTCCTTTGCGAGTTATTGGAAATCGATAGGATACGCGAGACAGGCCAAGGCATGTATCCTCTTGAGCAAGGCCAGATCAAAAGAAGCTCTATCTCTAAGTAAACGGGACTTGAAACGAGTTGTA
>CM055404.1:122214638-122371575 GCA_029228625.1 Pseudolycoriella hygida
ATTCATAAAGATTCTACTCATCAATATCAACAACTTTCCCGAAGAAACCAACTGTCCAAAAAAACAAAAAAAAAATTTAAATTATATCAAGGAAAAATTTCAATCGAAATCTAGGTAGCATAATGGTTTTTTTGCTATAAAAGGAAATACAAAACCGCATTTTAATTCAGTCCCTTTGGACTCGTCAAGCAGGTCGGACGTATGTTGGTTCACATGGGAACCTTCTTTTGCATTGCCTTTTTTTGAATTCTAAGGCAATGCAAAACGACTTTTTGCTTTAGTTCCTCGGAACTCTTCAAGCAGGTCGGACGCATGTTGGTTCACGCTGGAAATTTGTGACCGACAATTTACAGACAGACAAACAGACAAACTTTTGACTTTTATAATTAGTAATTTGTATTTTGTATTGTTTAGATGTTCCATTGCTAAGAATCAACTCCTCCCCCCCCCCCTACCTACCTTGGAGTAAGTTTTTACTAACAAAAATCTTTTAAAAACAGAAAACTTCACTGAATGAAACCCAATCAGTGATTCAGTTTCAATGCAGCCTAGATATCGTCACATGTCCCTCTTGTATCATTAAAGTTTCGTTTCGGTAAGTTTCGGGTTAGTCTTTAGATAAACTGAATGACAATACAAAATCCTTAGGTCAATGAACTTTACAAAAAACTGCAGTGCTGTGGATGCGAATTTGCCTTGTAAATGTGACTATCTACAGTTGACCGAGCCACCGTATGAAGCATCTGGTACATCAATTTGTGGACAAATCAACCACTACACAACAAGGACGCGTACTCTTTCTATGAAATATTTTTACCACAGCAACAATCAAAATGTCTTCGAATTAAGATACACGTCGGAGAGTAAATTAATGTCACAAACCTGATAGTTGCATTCGAATTGAAAAGATTCCGTTTTACAGGAAACCATGAGAAGCTCGTTGGAACTTTAAATCAGTCGAAAGTTCTAGCATCCAACCAGCAGCCTGGCTCTGTTATAACATTGACATCGCCATTCTTCCCCGCTTTCTATCCTAGGGACTATGCGACAGAACATCAGATCGAATGCGCTGCCGGTAAGAATGAAAGTAATGATGTGTGTCGCATTCGAGTCATTTTCACCGATTTTCAAATTGCTTTGGACTCTACACTCGAGGTAAGGTTTTGGGTCACCCCTTGCACTATTGGCCACGTAAATAACTCAAGAATTTTCGATAGTTCGAAGACTATAATGGTAACCAAATTGATGTTTTCACTGGAACGATTTTCCGGCCGCCAATAGTAATTAGCGATGGACCGTCAATGACATTACGTTTCAATGCTAACGGTGCAACTGGGATTGGTTACCGAGGATTGGTTACGTTCTTGACTGAAGCTGAGTTGAATGACTTGCAACCGGATACGAATTGTGGCGGACACGTTGAGATGATGGGAGGTGCTATTACGATGATGAATATGGTTTCCAATGACTCTGCACCCCGGCTTTACGACTGCATTTGGTTGATCCGGCCACCAATCGTTTATTCACATCTCAAGACACACATTTCCTTGAGAGTGGACTCCTTCGATAAAATGGGTATGGTCTTACGTTATTGTTCTGGACGAAATATACAAGCCCCGTGTGTTTACCACGACGTATGTTTGCAAACAGTCGAAGGTAGACCCCACCCTCGGAGGCGGAGGGGGCTGGATAATCGCTTATGAATCCCGAATGTTTAAGAATTTCTTGTGAGAGGAAGATTAGGTGTGGGGTTGGTAGAAGTGTCGGTGGTAGTTTGGGAGAAGAAATAGCTTTGTTGAGAAATAGGCTGAGTGTTGGAAGAAGGATCAACTAGGAAAATAATGCGGAAGTGCCGATTTCTTTGACAAAATTCTCCGAACCTTTTCAGGAGACAAGTCGATCTTGACCATAAAACAAGGGATGACATCTGATCGCCCAGATATGGAAACAATTATATCGTCTCAATCAATTGTTACATCTGGAAAAACGTTTCTGGTTCCAATAACTTCGGGATTTTATGTGAGTCTTCGTGGTGCTTTCAACTACGAATCAGTCCTGGCCTTGGTCTACACAACGTTCAGCTATATGAGTCAGTTATAACGTTACAATCTTATGAACACTTGGAAATAACTTTTATTTGTTAGACTGTTATGTCGGCTCTGAGTTCCTCTGTCAAAACCATCGATGTATTCCCGTTCAGTTGCATTGTGGTAAGTAGAAGACAAAATAATTTTGAGAGTTTATCGAGTTCGAAGCATTGGAAATCTTTTTCAGATGGGTTTGATCACTGCGGTGACAATAGCGATGAGCCCGATTCATGTACAAAGGGTGAGGGTAATTCTCGAATGTCAACTATTTCACAAATTTAATAAATTTTTTTATAGAATGGGCCGAAGAAGATTACGATCGCAAATGGTACTCACATACGCCAAACTACTTTTTCCCCAAAATCGAAAGATATCCCGATTTGAAAACCGCTACGATTGTGTTTTTCGGCAGTAGTTTAGGTAAAAAAGAAACTCAATAGCAGGTTTGTGTTGTGGTATGAACAAACGTAAAGAAGTTCATTTTTCTTATGATTCACTAATCCATTCCAAGTTAAAAGCTTAGTATTGGCCGTTTCACTCTAAAACATCGCGAATATTATTGCGACATTTATGGCGCCATTTTTCGCGGTCGATAGTAAGTTTGAGACATTTTTGCTCACATTTTCTAAGACATTTACATTAGACTGAGCATCTCGCAATGTCATTTAGCAAAAACTGTTGGATGCATTGATGAATTATAAGAGAAATGAAATTAGACTGACAATGAGACAGACATTCCATTTCCTTTTGCTTAACATGGGGATTTCATGCCTCCTGCGAAATACACGAATTCATACAATTTGTTGATTCAGTCCAATGAACTGAAGACCTCAAACAGAGAAATATTCATCTATGACGTTGCGTACGTAAGATTAAGCGATTGCTTAGCTCACAACGTAAGTTGTTATCGGCATCTTACTTTTTTGCCACACCAAGTTGATTTTAATCGGGCAACACTACGAAAAAACATAACCAAAGACCCGTACGTAGAATCACAACAAAAATCCTTTTTAAAAGGGAAACATGACGCAAGTTCTCGTTCCTTCTTCCAAAACAACTGATATCAATTGGGGTGACGCTTACAGCTGTGAAACGCAAAAAATTCTGGAATGTTTTCATTTTCGATTAAAGAAGTGCGTCACAAATGCCGGACCCCCCAATGTTATAGTTTCTCCGTTCTTTCAGATTTGACACGAAAAAAAATTAAGTTTTGCGTGATGTGTGGAGTACGGGTAGCCAAATTTTTGGCGTACGAAATCTGACAGCGCAAAAAAATTATTACGTTGGGAGGGTCCGGCATTTGTGACGCATTTCTTTAATCGAAAATGAAAATATTTCAAAAGAATTTTGTGCGTTCCGAAGGCGCAAGCGTCATCCAAATTGATATCAGTTGTTTTGGAAGAAGAGACGAGAACTTGCGTCACGTTTCTCTTTTAAAAAGGGTTTTTGTTGTGATATCAGTAGTTTTGGAAGAAAAGAAAAAACAAATTTTGGAAAATTCCGGCGAAAAAATTTCCGGCAAAAAAAAATTTCCCGCGAAAAAAAATTCTGTCGAAAGAAAAGTTTGACGAAAAAAAATTTCAGCAAAAAATTTGTTCGGCGAAAAAATCTTACCAGTCCAAAAAATAAATTTCAGCGAAAAAAAACTTCGGCGAAAAAAAATTTCAGCGAAAAAATTTCCCGTCCAAAAAATTTGTTCAGCGAAAAAAAATTTTCAGCGCAAAAAAAATTATCTGCGAAACTTTCCGGCGAAAAAAAATTTTCAGCGAAAAAAAGTTTCGGCGGAAAAAAATTTGCAAATTTGCAACTTTTTCTTTGACACCAAACATCTATCCCCAGTCCAAAAATTTGACCCATACTTTGAATACACTCACACACACATACAAAACATTCTTTTATATGGGCTTTATATAGCGCATTCTAAGAGCCCTGTCGCCCAAACGAGGACCGTATCCCCCGGTAAATCTCATACGGCGTAGAATACCCAAAATTTCAAGAAAAGTTTTCGAGCCGTCTTCGAGCACGAGCCAGAAAAGCCGGTTTTCATACAAATGGCTCTACAACTAACTAGCCTACTAACTAACGTAGGATGTTTCCATTAACATTGGCTACTACGAAGTAGCATGTTAAGTATGGAAAAAGACGATTTTCTAAAGGTCATATCTTCGGATCCACTGGACCGATTTTAATGAGTAAAATGTCGATTTCAATCACAATTTTACCTAGAATCCGAAAAACTTATGGGGGGATACGGCGCAAGGAAAAAAAGTCAAAACGCAGCTGTATATATGGTTCCGAAGTCTACGAAAAAATTTTTTCTGATTTTTTGTTCATATGGGGACTTGCGTCACGGGCGCATCGCTACCGCGCGCCCATGATAGATGTGGCACACAGAATAGATGTTGCAAAAAGACTCGGACGTATCTAAATATAGAAATGAGCAAACAATCCAATGTTTTATGTTCTTTTATAACTATAGGAATTTCAAAGATCGATAGAAATTACCCAAGGTAATGTCAAAGACCCTACCGAAGTACGTCTCAGACCATTCAAATGTAGAAATGGTTATATTCAAGGATTAAGCCATTTTTCCCTAAAACCCTGAAACACGGCAACAACTTTCTTACGCTCATAGTTCTAGATGTATGGTCATCACTCCCAATTCTAGCAGTGGTCATCTCCCAGGATTGGGCAATTTTTCCCTTAAACCTTGAACTTGTATTCTCTAAAACTTTCTTCTCCACAATTTTGCCTTTGGAAGTAACGTTCCACCTCTCACATTTCTGGAGATATGGCTCATCCCTCCCAATTCTAGAAGTGGTCATATCCCAGGATTTGGTCATTTTTCCCTAAAACCCTGAAACACGTGATCTCTAAAATTTTATTCTCTACAGCTTTGCCTTTGCAAGGGACTTTATACCTCTCATAGTTCAAGAGGTATGGGTCATTCCTCCCAATTCTAGAGGTGGTCATATCCCAGGATTGGGTCATTTTTCACTAAAACTCTGAAACTCGTATTATCCAAAATTTTATCCTCTACAACCTTCCCTTTGACAGTAAGTCTCCATATTGCATGAAAAAGTTTCACCGGAACTCCTTGGACGTTTTGCTCATCTTCGAACTTCAATCATGGGGTAGACGTACCTTCCAGAGAAAAAAGATCAGGGTGATCGGTTGAGCCGTTTGGAAAAAAAGTGGAGACGGACGCACAGACGGACATTTTTTTTATTGCTGATTCGTCATATTTAGACGGTAATAAATGTGTACCCCCAATTTCCACCTCGATCTACCCCATGTTACTATAAAAGTGTTTGTAGTAAACGCATAGGACCTTTGTACTTCGTACGGGTCAAATGAGAGAATTTCAACGAACCAACCAAATTATGATCATGGTCACACGACCCGAAACCATTGGAAAAAATCAATTTGGTGTAGACGAAAGCCATTAACAATTTTAATAAAAAAATGGTCGAAAAAATGTTCAATGAAAGAAGTTTGTTGTAAAGATTCTTTAGTGTTACTCTTCTTAGTCTTACTCCCGTATTTCTCTTTCGGAGTGAGTTCAGTTTCATAGGCAAGATTGAAGCCGGTTCACTTTAAATTGCTAACAAATTTTTTCTATTTTTTCAAAGGTCTCATTGTGTTGATAGCAGCATTAATCGTACTGCTGTATCGAACTAGTGCAAGAGTTAGAAATCAACGAGAACTACAAAGTCAAATCCAAACAATTAGTGAACTTTTGGGTAAGTCAAGGACGTGACAGTCTTTTGTTTTGATCTTTCCAAGTAATATATTCAATGTGAAGTTAGCTGCGATTGCGACCGAGACTAACTTTATTTCGAGATTTTTTTAATGAAACTAGCTGTAGCTAACTTCACATTTTGTATTACTTGTAAAGATCAAAACAAAAGACTGTCACGTCTCTGAGGTAAGTTGAAATAGTATATTTCAGCATAATCTAATCAACACAATACATGACGGAAAGTACACGAGTTTGTTGGGATCAAAACTTGATCTATTCCAGCTGTCAAAATGACGTTTTAATCGTCAAACCTATGAGGCATAAAGGCAGTTCTTAACGTCCAATTATTTCGATAAATTTGTGAATTCAATCAACTGATTTAATTGTAATGAAGTTAGCTACTATCGCAACTGCTGCTAACTTCACTTTGAATAGCATTTGTGGCCAATTTCATCGGTATGTTAAGAGGTAACGTTATTTTCATTTCATTCACTCTTAGAGTACACTATCTATAATAAATTGAGGTAAAACACAGCATTCCCTTTTAACAGCACATTCTACCCTACATTACCCTACATTCTCCCAAAACAAGAGACTGTCACGCCTTTGTTTGAAACGTACAAAAATGCTATTCAAATTGAAGTTAGCTGCAGTTGAGATCGAAGTCTTTGTTTTGATATTTGCAAGTAATACTCGACGTGAACTTAGCTGCAATTGCGACTAAAGCTAACTTCATTGCAAAAAGATCAGCTGCAGCTAACTTCACGTGGAATATTACTTGCAAAGATCAAAACAAAGGACTGTCACGCCCCTGGATCGAAGTTAACGTCATTACGAGAAAATCAGCTGATTTTTTTGAATTTGTTGCAACAAAATGACGGTTGAAATAGACCGAATTTTGATCCAATAGACTCACATCGAGTAAGCTGAATTATATTTTACTTTTCTTTAGAGCAGAGAAAGATCCTCTTTTCACACCTATGCACTCTCGTCGTATAGTAATAGATATTTTACCTAGAATAACTGGTAAAGAGGTAAAAAATAGAAGATCAACAAGGAAAGTAATCCTTTCTTTCGAAACTTTTCGCGAAATAACACGGCACAATTACCTTAAAAGTGGGAAGTTTTATGAGTTTTAGACACAAACTTCATTTAAATTGTACCTTTGTTTTTATTTAGCCTACTGCAGTTTCAAGTACTGCCAGTCTTCCCGAGATTCTACAGACGGTTTGTTGACGACATATTTGCCATAACGAACGCGAGAAATTTCGAAGTAGTTAGGAAACTCTTTGAAGATACAATGGATAAAATTAAGCCTGACGCCCGCCGTGAAGTTCACGATAGAGAGAAAGAAAAGGATAAGAAGATCCCTTTCCTGAATGTAATGGTTGAAAATGTAGATGGCACACTGCCCGTAAATGTATATAAGAAACCGACGAGCACCTCGAGCCGAAAAACGAGTGACTCATATCATGACAGGAGACACAAAATGGCGGCGTACCATTCGATGGCGTATTTCATGACAAATCTTCCTCTCACGGATGAAAAAATAGCGGAAGAGACAGGAAAGATCGTTGAAATTGGAGCTGCAAATGGGTACAACGCCACGACAGTTAGAAGCATCATAAAGAAACACCAGGTTAAGAAAACATTGAGAGACAACGACGCTAACCTTAGCTAGCGATAGCGAGCCAACCAGAAGGGTTGGAATTCGCTACTACCCTGAAGTGACGATGAAAGCTGAAACCGATCTACGAAGTGCATGGCTTCGAGGTGGCCCATAGAAACGCTGGAACATTGAGACAAATAGTCGGCACGATTTAGATTTTATCAGCTTAGGGCCGACCATTTCTGATCGATGCACACAAGCCTCTTACGGGCCCTTTGTACTACCCAATCATCATCAAAATCTTTAGACTTTCCTGTTTGGGTATCGACCAAGGCAGAGTCGAGCCACCTGTCATCCCTGTTCTGCGGCCTGCCATCACTGCTCCACCGTCGATCTCGGCCACCCTGTAGCGCCAGAAGCTTTCGCTCATTGTAATAGTCCCAATGTAACTATCGAGCCCCATCCAAGGCAAAGTCTTCTGGTCCACAAACCGGGTTGGTGTGTAAATCGGCGGCTAACACGAGTCTACCTAGTATCATAGTTGTGACATAGCCGCTGAGTGGGACGACAGCTAGGCACACCAATGCTTCAGTCGTGCAGCCGTCTTCCCGAATTCTGAAATCATTAAAAATTCGACTCTATCACCACCCAATTCAGTTTCACGGCCTCTACCACTTCAACTAGCAGAACTGTTAAACCATGAAGCCAGATCCTGAAATGGAAGTAGCCGCTACAGCGAGCCGTGTGAAGGTTGAGCCAGGCCGCCTCTCGTTCGGAGGTACGCAACTGTCACACCACACCGCAACGACGCCTTCCCTGCAGCCCTGAGCGATCATTTGACCTGAGTAGGAAGTGTTATCAGGCAGGAAGGCAAAGTGTATGAGCGTCGTAACTGGGGCACATCACTGAGCAAGGTGGCAGTCCGGCACAAATCTTCCATAGCTTTACTACTGAGGAAACACTGTACTCACGAATCCATACTATCCATACTATACAATGTCTCGTGTTGTCCCAAGAACTATGTTTGGTGATGTACCAGCCAAAAATGCGTTCTATAAAACATTTTACATGCTTTGGTCTGGCAGTTCAATCTGTCAATCACTATTTGTGTTAACTGCATGCATTCATTGTTAGGTTATAGTGAAAGGTCACCCACAAATATTGCGAAATCGTTTCAATGAACACGTCAGCTCAGCGAGGTGTCAGCGAAAAACATGAGGTGCGCATTAGCGACTTAAAGTTGGTACGTGAAGTCAGGAACATTTGGAAGATCGAATATAACGAAGCAATCCAAATTCACAAGAACAAACATCTGAATTTGTTGAACGAAAACCTTGGTGACATAACTTCGCCGCTACTGACTTATTCACGTTAGAGAGAGTCATTTGTAAAGATGTATAATTGATTTGACTAACGAAGCGACTAGCGATACATCAGACGATGAGTTTCTAGATTGCGAGTAAAGATGACGAAGAAAGAGATTTGGATATGATTTTGCTGTCACCGTCGTAACGAGTCGAGTCGGTGGTAATGTTATCTAAGTACCGAAATGTATGGTTTTATGTTTATAGGTTTAGAGTTCATTTCTACTTTTGCGCAACAACCCTGATGATGAGCACTAAGTGCTTGAAACTGCAGTAGGCCAAATGAAAGTAAAGGTACAATTTAAATGAAGTTTGTGTCTAAAACTCATAAAACTTCCCACTGACAATAGAGGTAATCATAGAAATGGCAGCTGAGGGGGGGGGGAGGAAATTGGCCTAAATTGGTGGTAGTTAATAGATAAATAAATACTTCAAAGAAAGAAAGTTGGCTTAATAGATGATGGCTCGCATCGGCCTTGCATCGGGCAATAGTCAAAAATAGTCACCGACAAACGGTGTCGCCATCTCTTCATTTACTGTAGCTGATTACGGTTCGATATAAAGAGTGACCGACTGGCAGTAACGTCATCAATTAATTTCATTGTTAGATGTGGTCCAAAAAGTAATCGATTTCATCGTATATGGTTCAGATGTGGGTTCCAAAGATAAGGCCTAACTCAGGCTACTTGTCAGTACGCAATTCGTGGTAATTTTTCAAGGCTTCCAAGGCAAAGTCATTCAAAAGAATATTTTGGAACTTTTGAATTTTCAATTCCTTAAAATATTATATAAGATTTTTCGACAAATAGAAAATTCGTCTTGTCAAGATGAAGCACAAGCGGAAGAACCTCCAGCATACGAGGCGCCACCGGATTATGACGAAATTATCAAAGCTGCAGCAGAAGATCAAGTAAACAGGAGAGAAGTGCGTAAAAAGACTACTAGGCGAAAGAGCCGAAGTCGATCATCCAGTTCAAAGTTAGTGTAGCTAATATTGACAAATCAACTCGAAAAATAATATAAAAAAAATCGAATACAGCTGGAAGTCCAACGGTCGCTTGGAAGTCATTCTTCCTCCAGAAACGCCGATGTCATCAAGGGCATTACTGTCAAGTGGAACTGCATCACCAAATCCGGGACCCTATTTTAATCCAATTTTACACACCGATTCATTCGATCGGCAGCGATTGGACGATGAATTTATGAGAACGATTTTTTTGGGTATCGGAAAATTTTTTCTTTCATTTCATTCACAACCCAGTCGACTAATTAAATTGAATTAAATTGTAGACATTCATTTACAGAAAATTCAGCGGAAAATCAGAATGCAGACTCGATCGAACCACTCGAATACGAGGCAAATGACATGCCAGGGAGTTCGAAGGATCTGCACGAGCCATCGAGCCACAGCAGGTAAGATTTGTTTCTAGAATAAGAATTTGTGGTTTTCTTGATTAAATATCTGAAGGAAATGATAAACCCCAGAGGTGCGCGCCAATTTTCTTTCGAAGATGCTTTTTGCTCAAATAATTCTACTTGAGAGTTAAGTATTATGACGCTTTTCTATACAAACTTTTCCGAGAACATGAACCGATATTTTGGTTCCTTTCAACAATTGACCCCACGAAATGTACATAAAGTGCCATCGAAATATGTGCTGATCCCATTTAATGTGCTCTAGTTCCAGGACATTCAATGTATATTAAAAAGCGTCCTTACCGTTACATCTTTTCTTTGGAACGAGAAGTGCATTTAATGTACATCAAATGTGCATTAAATGTGAACCCATTTAATGTATATTAATTGCACACTGAAGTGTGGTACATGAATGTGCATCTAATGTACATTTAAAACACCTTGAATACACATTTAATGTATGTTTAATGTACATTTTAGTGTAAATTACTAGCACATTTAATGTACATCTAATGTTA
This sequence comes from Pseudolycoriella hygida, assembly GCA_029228625.1. Classification (NCBI taxonomy): domain Eukaryota; kingdom Metazoa; phylum Arthropoda; class Insecta; order Diptera; family Sciaridae; genus Pseudolycoriella; species Pseudolycoriella hygida. Next base: position 122,225,375 of record CM055404.1, read on the forward strand.
TGCAAGAAAAGAAAGGAAAATTTAATTTTGTTTTCCGACTTTTCCATTTAGGTTTTTCTTATTCTAATGATCGCTACGTCCTCCATCTACATTTTTTTATGCCAAGCTCTCATTTTTTTTTAGAAAAATTTCTTTAATTTGCGGGACTTGAACCCAAGACGACTGATTTACCAATTGTGCCACCGGATACTCATGTGTTGGTGTGTTAAATTTGTATAAAGTGTTAAATTATAGAAAGTACATCACAAGCACAATTTTGGTACATTAAATGTGATAGGAATAGTGTTTACCTTATCACGCATATAAAATTGCGATCTAGTGCAATAATTTCGAGCTGTAATGGCACAAAAATGTGCTTTTTATTTACAGCGAAATATGTACCACTTCACAGGCACATTTTTTGTACATTTTATGTACATATTCTCAACAACATTGGATTTTGCGCGTTTAATGTACATTTAGTGAGCAACCACATTAAAAAGTGTGATCTGTGTTATCTGGGAAATCGGCGCACGTCAAAATTTTTTCGGTAATAGTTCATAGTTAATAGTAGCAGTATGCAACTGCTCAGGAATTTACATAGAAATTTTTTGTCTTCAGCAAAATTGTTCAGCAGGAAATGAGGAACAAGTTTGCTGAAGAAACTTTTTGGACCCGTACGAAGTACAAAGGTCCTATACGTTTACTACAAACAATTTTATTGTAACATGGGGTAGATCGATTTGAGAGAGGGGGGGATGCATCTATTATCGTCTAGAGATGACCAATCAGCAATAAAAAAAATGTCCGTCTGTCCGTCTGTCTGTCTGTCCGTCTCCACTTTTTTTTCCAAACGGCTCAACCGATCAGCCTAAACTTTTTTTCCCTGAAAGGTACATGCCTCCCATGATTCAAGTTCGAAGATGAGTAAAATCGATGAAGCGGTTCCGGAGATATGGTCCAGGAAGTGACCAAAAACATGCCGTGCCGGGCGTATTTTTCCACCGCCAGTAGAGAATAACGCCCTGCGGGTGATATTTCCTTCGGCGGGCACGGGCACTATTCGTCACCGAATGAGGAAATTATAGTCCGACGGGTGATACTTTCCCCGAAGGTGGTAATTTCCCCACGGATAATTTTCGATAGGTCGAAAGTAAGACCCGGAACAAAAATCACACGTGGCGTTATTTTCCCAATGCGGGAGATATTTTCCCCTGGACAAAATGATTATTCCCTGGCGGGCTATATTACACTCTTAGTCGGGGGATATTCTCATTCATACAAAACGATTGATGCCCGCCGGGGGAAAATATCCCCTGCCTAGAGTGCAATATCGTCGGCCGGGGGATAATCGTTTTAACCGAGAGAAAATAACCCTAGCCAGGGGAAAATAACACACAGAGGGATAATCGTCAGGAAGAAATGTCCTGTCACCGAATTCTTTATGCCAATCCACCATATTATTATACAGTGTGGTATTCGCAGGTATACAGACTTGATAACAAACCCTTTTTACTATATTAACACTACGCATACGAATTGAAAAAAATTTTTGCAAAGAAAATCAAGGATTTTTGATATTATTGAATAAGTGGACAGATCATTTTTGTTTAATTTAATAATGTTTACTTGTCGTATTGTCTCCAGTGGTTACTTCAATTAATTGTTGAATTTAATCTCATTAATATTGAATGCGTCGATCAAAATACATCGGCAGCGGTGCAATTTTCTTACTTTAGGCAGCGCCGCAAATCGTCGCACTTCGAAAATATTGTCGGCGGTGGCGACGCACTTTTTTCGCACTTTCTCTGCAATATGTACTGATGTGCATAAAATTGGCGCTGTGTTCTATGTGAAACAATGTCAAACTTCATACAAATTTGATCCCTATCCATCACGAATGATGACTTTTAAATCCATCAAAATGGGATTCTAACTTCACTGGTGTCGGCTGGCGTTCGGCACGGCGCACAACTCTAATCTGCGGTAGCTTTTCACATTTCTTGCGAATAAATCGCGTAAGATTTGTTTGAAAGCTCCACTTGAATGAAACAACAAAAATTTTGTTAAGTTGAGCTTTCAAACAAACCTTACGCGTTTTCTTCGCATCGCACGCTAATACAACTGGTCCTTATGTATGTTTTGTTAAGGTCAAAGTTTGTCTTGGTGTCCTTCTCAGCGCAAAATTTTTCTAGCTCTCGCGGTAATGTCCTGAATTGCCCTTAGGTTAATACGCTACTGATAATCCCTACATTCATTTTTAAAATCTCAATTGAGTTCGATTTTTAGACATTGTGTATTTGGAGCGCGATTGTCTAGGCAATTTTGTTTTGAGCGCACTATTTTCACGATTTTTAAAATAATCGATGTGACTCAACACAACACCCACAGCTGTAAGGATCAATGAAACCATAGAACTTAGGAATTTAACTATTTTTAAAAATGTAATTAATTGTGAACTATTGAACGGGGCTAACCTACAGTTACGTCAACTACAGTTTTAGAAACTAATTTAGATTTTGCTTGATCTACATTCGTTTCATGAAAAAAAAATTGCTTCGCAATATATAAATGTAAAATGTACATTCAGATCAGATGCACATAAATGCGAACAACTGTAGTCGAAACAAAATAAACGTCTAATATTTTTCCTAACACCGACTGACGTCAATATCTCATATGAATGTACAATTTCATAGAAGAGAAGAGAAATACAAAACAACATCTACTTATACCTCACACCAGTTGCGGTAAGTGTATAATGCCAAAGTCCATAGAAAAATAACACGACGAATGGTTGAAAAGTGTTGCGTCTCAGCGATTGTGAGCGCCTGTTCCGTGTTAAAATTGATTGTGCAAGAAAGACGTAAGTACAAAAATTGTTACTTTCCCAACAGATTAGAATTAAATTCGCAGATGCTCACAAGGTTCGTACATTCGGAATACGGTACGGTGGCTTTTCATAACAACTTAGCAATTTAGTTTACACAAAAGATGGCATTCTTCAATTACAATTATTTTTCCGTTCAAATTTCTGTGTTTTGTGCATCGGTAGTAAGTTGCCATAACGAAACAGAGAGTTATTTTAGCGCTTTTTTTTTGTCTGTTATTTGTTATGTGTTCTTCATGCTTCACATGCTTTCCCCAATAGACAAGTGATGAACAGAGCAGCAGAAACAGTGTATCTCTTTTAATGCATGGCGCTGCTGTCTATGCTTTAATATGACTTTCACATTTTTGTGCGGTACAGCAAGGTTTATGTCTGACTGTAGTTCCTTGACTGAAAAACAGCGTCTTACGGCAGAAAATATTGATAAATACAAACACGTGCTTGTTATGCTGTTTTCAACATTATCGACATTATCTCTTTTTTCAATGTATTTTTTCTATGGCAGACCTTGAAAACAGCTGAAACTTGATAACAATTATATTTATAAGCACACGACCGTATGTAGAGTGAAAATGTATTAACAAAATGTTAGATTTCGTAGTAGCGCGATAACTTAGGTAGTTCTCGATAGACAAAGGAGGAGATCCTTTAAGTTATGAGTTTGAATCCGATCTAAAATTAAAATTTCAAACCCGACTCGAACCGAACCCGAATCAAAATAAAAAATCAAACCTGAAGCTACCCTGACCCGAACCCGAACTTTTTTTTAGAAAAATTTCATTTGAAATGCTTTTAATCAAAATTTTGAGAAATTAATTGAGTGAATTTTTTTTGGGTCGGGTCTTGTTAGTGTGACCCGACTCGAAAAAAACGGAAATGAACACCCTACCCAACAAAAAATTAAATTCAAAAACCCGACCGACAAATTCATTCAGACTCGAGTCGGGGTTTTCGTCGAGTTTCGGGCGCCCCGCTCACCTTTAGTTTGAAGTAGAGGTTAGCGGGCCGCCCAAAAATCGACTAAAAACCCGACCCGAACTCACATTAATTTTGAGTGTTGGGTTGGGCTTTTTGGTTTTTTTTGTCGGGTCGAGTTTTCGGTTTCGTTTCTTTTCGGGTCGAGTCGAGTTTGATTACTAACCACCACCAAACTAACCGAACCCGACCCGAAGTAATTCTTTTAATCATTTTCTCAAAACTGTGTTGAAAAACATTTGAATTTTTATTTCGGTTCGGTTCAGGTCAGATTTGGAAAAAAAGGTCGACCCGAACATCTCTAGTTCGAAGAGGTAATTGACTCGCGCACTTAGTTGCGAAATTACGCGGGTGATGTGAGCGGACCTGACCTGAACCTGACCCGAACCGAATCAATTCGTCGGGTCGGGACGGGACGGGTTTTTGAAATTTTTTTTTGGTTAGGGCAGGGTCGGGTCGGTTTTTCATTTTCGTTTTTTGTTTTTGGGAGGGGTCGGTTTGAACACAAAAACTGACCCGATCCGAAAAAAAAAATTCCTTAAATTATTTCTCAAAATTGAGTTTAAAAAACATTTCAAATGAAATCTTTAAAAAAAAAGTTTGCGCTTATCTCGGGTCACATTTGGAAAAAAAGGTAAACTCACATACCTCTAAGTGATAGTTACAATGTTAACGACTTTTTTACGACATTTTGAGAACATTGAGAAAGTATGTAATTCAGTGACTTCAATCGACAATAACTCGAGACGGCATGTCGAATAAATAACAAATTCTCCCACACCCAATTACACCCCCAAATTTGACATGCCAAAATGCGAGTGGCGTGAGTTATTGACGATTTCCCTGGGTGATAATTCTCATTGGTGACCCACCATTTCGCCGCAACACGTTTCTCCGCCGAGCATATCGCCTCTGATCATATCGCCGCCGATCATATCGCCGCCGATCATATCGTCGCCGATCATATCGCCGCCGATCACATGTGGCAAATAGACAAACAATCCAACAATTTCTGTTCTTTTCATACATAGATATTACCCAAGGTAATGTCAAAGGCCCTACCGAAGTACATCTCAGACCATTCAAATCTAGAAATGGTTATATCCAAGGATTGGGTCATTTTCCCCTAAAACCCTGAAACACGTGTTCTCTAAAATTTTGTTCTATACAACTTTGCCTTTGGAAGCAACCTTCTACCTCTTACAGTTCTATCGAATTGGGTCATCCCTCCCAATTCTAGAAGTGGTCATATCCCAGGATTGTGGCATTTTTACCCAAAACCCTGAGACACGTGTTCTCTAATTTTTTTTTCTACAACTTTGCCTTTGGAAGCAACTTTCTACCTCTTATAGTTCTAGAGATATGGATCATCCCTCCCAATTTTAGAAGTGGTCATATCCCAGAATTGAGGCATTTTTACCCAAAACCATGAGACACGTGTTCTCTAAAATTTTATTTTCTACAACTTTGCCTTTGGAAGCAACTTTCTACCTCTTATCGTTCCAGAGATATGGACCATCCCTCCCAATTCTAGAAGTAGTCATATCCCAGGATTGGGGCATTTTTACCCAAAAACCTGAGAAACGTAATCGCTAAAATTTTATTCTCTACAGCTTTGCTTTTGGAAGCAACTTACTAACTCTTATAGTTCTAGAGATATGGATCATCCCTCCCAATTCTAGAAGTGGTCATGTCTCAGGATTGAGGCATTTTTACCCAAAACCCTGAGATACTTGTTCTCTAAAATTTTATTTTCTACAACTTTGCCTTTGGAAGCAACTTTCTACCTCTTATCGTTCCAGAGATATGGGCCATCCTTCCAATTCTAGAAGTGGTCATATCCCAGGATTGAGGCATTTTTACCCAAAACCCTGAAACATGTGTGCCTACCTCTACAACTTTGCCTTTGACTGTGGATCTCCATATTGCGTAGTTAAGGAAATAAACACGAAAAACTGTTTTCGTATATCGCCAAGAAACTCAATTTCGTCCATTCCATTGGTCCCAGTGCCCAGACCCCTGACCCGATTTCTAGTTTTGTGACATCAAATGCTTGATACCAAAATGAAGAATTTCCGTGCTTTACTTGCTGAGATATTTGCGAAAAAGTTTCATCGACCCTCGAAAATTTCATGTCCGACCTCCACTTCCTCGACCATATCTCCGGAACTACTTAGCTGATATTGCTCATCTTCGAACTTGAATCATGGGAGATTTTTTATAGATTCATCAGTTTGGGCGGGTCCATTGCTGGTCCATGAAACACAGATCCGGTGATCCTTTGTTTCGTCACCCTCTCATCATATAAATCTCGGAAACCGCCCGGTCCCAACCAGAAACCTGTCCAGAGCCGCAGGTCCCACGCGCGATACCGTTGCGGGTTGAACCACATGACCTCCCAAGGTCCTAAGCCTCAGTGAGGAGAACTTCGGGCATTCACATATTATGTGTACCCCCGTCTCCTCACCTAGGCCACAGGAGCAATTGGGATCATTTGAGAGCCCCATTCTAGCCAGATGCTTGCCCAGCCCACAGTGCCCGGTGATCGCACCCACCACCCGCCTGATGCGGCACCTGTTCATGTCTAGCAGCTCTCTGGCCCACCTACCATTGGGCACCGGGAAGAAGCGCTTTGTGTGCACTCCTCCCTCATAGGCGCTCCAGTGATCGACGAACTCCGACCGCACCCAACACTTTATCGCTTTCACACACGCTGAGTGTGGGATGGGTATGAGTGGCTCTGGGCCGCAACTCTGAGTTGCCGAGCCCTTCCTCGCCAGTTCGTCCGCCTTCTCGTTACCCTCCACGCCCGAGTGGCCGGGGACCCAGATCATTCTCACCTGGTTCCTCCGCCCCACCCGGTTCAGGGCCTCCCTCAACTCCTTCATCAACCTGGACGCCACTACAGACGACTCAAGCGCCCTGATCAAAGCCTCGCTGTCTGTATAGATTGTCACATCTATCCCACAGGCCTCAGTGGGGACTGCCTCCTGCACTCCCATCAGTGCAGCGTATGCTTCAGCCTGTGCGACATCGGCAAACCTACCCAGGTGATACCACGCCTCCACACCATGCCCCGGGGAAAACACCCCGGCCCCCGCGCTTCCTGAAGCCTCAGAGCCATCAGTGAATATCACCGCTCCCTCATTCGACTCCCGGATCGGCCAGCCTTCCAACCACTCCGACCTGCTGGGCACAACGGTTACGAAATGCTTCACGAAGTCCGTCTCCGGCCTCATTCGGTCTCTGGGCATCGCAAAGACTTCATCAATGATAGCCTCCTTGATTTTCCCATGGCCCGAAGTGAAGTTCGGAGTCCACAGACCATTCTGCGACAGCCTATCCGCCGCGGCAAAGGCTTTCGCCTTCAGTTCCACGTGGACCGGTGGCAGGTCGATCAGCACCTCAATAGCCGCCGTCGCCGTCGACTTCATGGCTCCGGTAACACAAATGCATACCAGCCTCTGAACGTCGTTCAGCTCTCTCCTTCCAATCCCGACGTCGAGTCTCGGCCACCATACCACACAGCCGTGACTCAACATGGGCCTTATAACCGCCTCATAAATCCACAGCACGGCTTTGGACGGCAGGCCCCAGTTCCTTCCGAACGACTTCCTGCAGATCCAAAACGCTGCTATAGCCTTCTGTACCTTGTGCTGGACATGCTCGATCCAACTCAGCTTACGATCCAGAATAACTCCCAGATACTTAACCTTTGCCCCGGGCACTATGTCCTTACCAAACAGCCTAAGCTTTCCCACAAGCTCTTGACCAAACACTCTCCTGCTAAAGAGAACTATGTCCGTCTTACCCGGGTTAACCTTTAGGCCGTTGTCTTGGCACCACCTCTCCACAACCTTCAGCGCGTACCTCATCCTGTCACCCAACGTACTCTCGAATTTACCTCTGATCAGAATTGTCAAATCATCCGAGTAACCTTGGGCGAAGGTTCCCTCTTCGTTCAGCCTCCTGATAAGGGAGTCCACGACCATGCACCACAACAGAGGAGATAATATTCCCCCCTGAGGGCAGCCTCTGGCTGCCCAAAAACTGGACTTGTGGCCACACACAGTTGCCTCAACTGCCCTGTTCCTGAGCATACCAGAGATCCACCTCGTCACCATTGACCCTACTCCCCTGCTCTCCAGGGCCTGGCGGATGACTCCAAAGTTGGTATTGTCGAAAGCGCCTTGAATGTCCATGAAACATCCAAGCGCTATCTCCCCCCCTTCGAAGGATCTCTCCACTTTAGCCACCAGACTATGCAGAGCGGAGTCGGTAGACTTACCCACCTGGTATGCATGCTGGTTTACATGCAGCGGGTACCTCGGAAGGATTTCATCCCTGATGTAGAAATCTATCAGTCTTTCTAACGTCTTCTGCACGAAAGATGTAAGACAAATAGGCCTGAAGTCCTTGGCCTCACAATGGGAAGGCTTACCTGGTTTTGGTATGAATGTTACCTTAACCGTCTCCCACGCCATAGGTATATGACCAAGAGCCAACGAGCTACGCAGGGCTCCACACAACGGTTCCAACAGAATCTCTCCGCTCTCTTTCAGAAGAGCAGGGAATATCCCGTCGCTCCCCGCCGACTTAAATGGCCTGAATCTCCCAATGGCCCATCTCACCCTATCTACAGTGACAATTCGGCTGGCCAGAGCCCAATCCTCCTCTGTTGGTGAGTAGGGCACTTGCTCTCCGGCTTTGCTTTTCTCGTCACTGCAGTCCGGGAAATGGGTCTCCAAAAGATGAACGGCCGTCTCCTTACCACAAGTCGTGAATTCCCCATTCGGTCTTAGCAACGATCCCGGCTGGAGGTTCGAGCCCTTCGCAAGGATCCTGTGAATTCTGGCATAGTCCGGAACTTGTTCCATTTCTGCACAGAAATTCTTCCATACTTCCCTCGCCTTCCACCGGACACCGCCTTCCTGAACATCTTCTGTGATATTCTGTAGGCGTTCCAGTCCTCATCCCGGGAGGCTCTCCTTGCCTTGTTTCAGGCTTTCCGAGCTGCATCCCGCATTTCCCCGATCGCTCGGCTCCATAACTTGTTTCTCCTTCTCCCATCAGACTTCAGTTCGGGGCACGAGCTCTCGTACGCTACGGTCAGCAGCGAAGTGATGCTGTTCACGGCTTCTTCCAACTCCTCAGAGGATCTCGGAAGGACCGTGGCCAGCTTCACTTCAACGTGATCCCTCAGGAAATTCCTGTATTGTTCCCAGTTCTACCTCCTCGGATTCCTGTACTTGGTCACTTTTGGCACATAGCCCCTCAGATTAAAGTGTATACACCTATGATCCGAGAAGCTAGGCGTAAGCGATACTTTCCATGAATCAACCTGGTCCACCAGAGAGTCTGACACCAAAGTGATATCCAACACCTCATTCCTATTTCTAGTAACGAAGGTTGGCACTCTGCCCCTGTTCAAAATGTTCAGCCCTGCATCAGCTATAAACTGAAGGAGCTTAGAACCCCTCGGGTTGATGTCCGTGCTGCCCCAGACCGTGTGGTGAGCGTTGGCATCACAGCCTAGAATAATTGGGACATCATTTGCCCTCGAGAAGTTTATCACCTCGACCAGCAAATCCGTGTACGGACAGACCGCTGTATCTGGCATGTAGCAGGATACTAATAGCAGATCACCTCCGGCCTCAGCCTTTCTTGTAATCCTAACCACAGTCGTGTCTCTATCTGAGAATTGATGGAGTATCATCGCCTGTAAGCTGGGCTTTACATAGATGGCCGCTCTGGGGTTTTCCGCCACGTTAGCCCTGAAGATCCTATTTCTATAGGGACCAAATCCAAGAACCTTGTTTTTATTCACCCAAGGTTCTTGGATTAGTAAGACACCTGTATGCCCCACTGCTAGGTCACGACAAACACTTGCCGTGGCCGCTTTGCAGTGTTGCAAGTTAATCTGCCTAAACTTCACTTCTTCATACTTTGGCATGTTTGCGACTGGGAAGAGATTTAGTCTCGGCGCTGAATCATGGGAGACATGTATCTTTCAGTGAAAAAAAAGTTTAGGCTGATCGGATGAGCCGTTTGGAAAAACCTTAGGGGGATAACTAAACTCGGAAATTTTCCCTTTTACAAAATGTCATGAAAACTTATGTTCCTAGTTTTGTCAACCACCTAGGTTTTGTGACATTTTGTAAAAGGAAAAAATTTCTAGTTTTTTTACAGTGACCCAATCATAAGATTGTGCAACTTTTCAGTTTAACTCTTTTCGTCAAAAATCCGGTTTTATATGAGAAAAATACAAGCAAATACGTGAAAAGAGAGATAAAAGGTAAAAATAAAAGTTGTACAATCTTACGATCGGGTCGCTGTAATCACCTAGGTTCTCTAGACGTGTCGGACATGACAGCGGCGAATTGATCTATCGGCGAAATGATCGTGCGTCTAAACGATAACTCAGCGAAACGTTAATGCGGCGAAACGTACCAAGACGAATCGATGGGCAACCATTCCAATTTTTTCCAGTTACAACCCAAATATTTCGTAATCTATCAGACTTTTCTGAGAACATTTCGGACTTCGTGATACACTAGTAGATAGAAAAACGCTTCATGAAGTTTACTCTAAGAAAAGTCCTATAGTTTTCGAGCAATTTCAAAACGAAATTTGTTCGTCACGGGACGGAGTCAACGAATTTGCATATAAAGTCATTTATTTCATTCGGGCATATAATTAGCCAATTATATACCTGAAAGTAGGGGTATAATGACCATATTATAGTCGAGTTTCATACAAAGTGGTGTTGGTTTTACTGGTTTCAGGTAATGGAATCGAAGTTATAAAAACACGTCTTTATTCAAAGAACTTCTAATTCAGAATGTCATTACAACAAAAATCCTTTTGCTTCACAGCACACAAAAACACTATATTTGAAGTCAAGGCACGTTTGGATTGCACAACCAACACACCTCCTCAAGCCAAACGTCTTGTTCAACAAATAAACTTCCACACCTCCTTAACTTCACAAACTTGCAGTTTTGAAGTCAAACATTTTGATCCAATCAATAATCATAATCAATATCCTATGTAAAATGCAGTGTCGTCAACTTGGTAACTATAATTGTTGTCGAATGCCATGTAAACGCCTGATGCGAATCGATGTACACCTCTGGGTAATTTTTGTAAAAGCTTTTCTAGTAAAATCATTTTCTGGTGGAACATGTAGTAAATTCTGTTGTGGTAAATTCGGTTCTGGTAAATTCGGTTCTGGTAAATTCGTTTCTGGTAAACTCGTTTCAGGTAAATTCGGTTCAGGTAAATTCGGTTCTGGTAAATTCGGTTCTGGTAAATTCGTTTCTGGTAAACTCGTTTCAGGTAAATTCGGTTCAGGTAAATTCGGTTCTGGTAAATTCGGTTCTGGTAAATTCAATTCTTGTAAATACATCATTGTTCATATCGTGTCCATTTCAGTTCCGTGTCCTCAAAATTTTTCTTATGTAAACGTCTTGTAAATTTCTTGTAAAATCTTATTTCTGGTAAAATTGTTCTCTTGTAATCGTTTCTTCAATTCATGTCCATTTTAATACCGGGTCATCAACGTTCAAATTCAAACCAACTCAAAAATTTTGATATTTTTCTCCAAAAAAAACTGTTCGTATCGGTAAATTTTCAAAAATTCTTTTTATGTCAATGAAATCGAAAGACCGGAGTTATAAAAACACGTCTTTATTCAAAGAACTTCTAATTCAGAATGCCATTACAACAAAAATCCTTTTGCTTCACAGCACAACCATAGGTATATAATAGGCATATTATGGTCGACTCGACTATAATTTTCATTATAATTCTACTATAATTTTCGATTCGACTATAATTTTCATTATAGTCCGACTATAACATCATGACGTCAAATCTCAAAGGAAATCAAAGCTACGAGTCAAATGGCGAATTATACGCCCAAATGATATAAACTATCGTATTAACCAAGGGATAAATAGCTTGATTATAGTCTCGGTACGTGAATATTCCTCGGGGCAGAGTCCCTCGGACATTCACTTCACCTCGACTATAATGGCGTCATTATATCCCTTGGTTAATAATATACTATTAATGAAGGGACCTGACCTACCCTAAAGGTGTGACAGCTTTATATAGTGATTTCAAAACTTACCTAACAACAAATTATGAACTCCTGTTCAAATACAGAATAATTTGTGCAAAAACGACGTAACTTCCACATCTTTCTTGTTCGTTCGATTTTTATTGTCACACATGAAGCAATTACTGTCACTTTGTGACCGAAAGGATTTACAGAAAGACTAGACACATGGCAAATCCGTTAAAAATTTAGATTCCATTTACCATGTGGGAAAACGCGAATTGAAAAGCCGTTAGTAAACTTCGTTCATAATGAGACATTCTCTACGTAATTTTAAAAGCTTCCGTCAAGGAAATTGATTAAAAAAATGGAATTTATGGCAAAATTAAAAACTCAGTGTCAAAATTACCATCTCAGAGCTTTAACGGTAGTGATAAACACGTCATTTTCATTCAAAAATAAATAAAAAAAACTGTAAACAAAAATGTCACAACATCGTCTCCTACACAGAGATCATTTCAAATTAAGTCAAACCTGTGACATAATTTTGAGATAGACATTTAAATAATATCGCCGTTGCATCCATATGACATAATCCCTAGTAACTGAAGTCGAACAAATTTTCGAATGTGGGACACGAAATTTAAACGCAACGTTATATTGTACCAGTAACTCATAACTTTGGTGCAGGATTGAAATTATTTTATTTTTTAGCGGCAAATTCGTTCAACGAATCACTCAGTCTGTTGCATACTCAAAGTTTCCCGCGTTGTGTATAGTAACTTCATTTTATGAATTCTTTTTTACTTATTTCACATTGTACGTTGATTTATTTTCACTGAGCTAACTAGCATTATTATTTCTACATTTTAAACGGCCGTTTTCTCAGTTCAGTTAATTGAACACAAAAATTCAAGTTGAATGTTACGATACTTGAAGCGAGAATTGTGTAATTTGTACTTGGAAAGCTACCACATTTCGTTACCACACTACTTTTTACTAGGAAATCAGAAGCACTGGCAGTTATCGTATTCGAATGTACCAGCATTTTACGTGTGGACATTTGCCGGTACGATTTCAATTTCCGTACGAATTTTACTGGTTTGAAAATTCTGTATTAAGTCTAACTGAACAAAACGGTTTGGGAAATGCAAATTTTGTTTAAAACTTGAGTTTCGAAAATGTTTCCTATAGCGAAAATCGTGTCGTTATTCCATTATCGTTCCACTACGATAAGTGCTGTTTACATTTCAATATCAGTTCCATGACGACTGAATTTGTGTGTTGTTGTAAAACGACAGTCCTTCTGTTCGATTGTGACCGTTGTTGTACCAAGCAATTTATTTTGTGAACAGGAACGCAGAACGTACGAATTACGGATTTAAATTCCGGCAACTTATAACCTTTTTGTCTGTTCGCGAAAACAACATTTTTTTGTTCGCTCAGTTTTTATTACGATGTTGACTTGTGAAGATGTGTGTAACAAAGTCTAGTCGACGGGTAAAAAAACTTGTTTATTTATGTGCTGTGCATGATGTCTGTTCACAAGAGGGCAAGCAATAAATATGAACGGATTATCGCCTTGATTGACATGGACTGTGAGTGTTTTAATACTTGGAAATCTCACAAAACCGACGCAACGCAATTTCTCCATTCCAACAGGCTTTTACTGTCAAGTTGAAGAACAATTGAACCCGAACCTCAAAGGAAAACCGATTATTGTCCAACCTCTTCAGTATGACGACTATGGAGGTGGTGGGTAAGTTTCTACTTCTACTGAATTTAAACAAACTTGAAGGCTGCCTCGCTATTGCGAAATAGCGAGGAATTCATCGCTATTCCTTTCGCTATGTCTACGGCGAGACGGTTATTTTTTTCGTAATTATATTCATATTCCTAAAAAGCAGGCCCGTAGCTGTGTACGAAAATTCAGACGAGAATTTTGACTCACTAGACGAAACACCAATCGATATAACAGCTGTATGCGCCACGGAAACACAATAAAGAATTTTGTCTACCACTTCACCCCACCTGTCCTCATAAGGGAAAAAAGTTTAGAGAAAATCAGCGAATATTTTAAACGAATTTCGCCCAAAAAAATAAATTAGCGACAAAATTAAACAAAACAATCGCCGAGACTATTTTGTTTATTTTGGCGCTAACTTGATTTTTTTCGGTGAATTTCGCTGAAAATCTTTGCTGATTTTCTGTAAATTTTTCTCTTAATAAAGGCAGTCATTGTGTGCTGTGATAATTTGAGCAACGGGTCTGCACTGCCGTCATAGGGAAAAAAGCAGAGAAAGTCAACGAATATTTTTAACGAATTTCGCTAAAAAATCAAATGAGCGACAAAATTAAACAAAACAATCGCCGAGACTCTTTTGTTTATTTTGGCGCTAACTTGATTTTTTTCGGCGAATTTCGTTTAAAATCTTTGCTGATTTTCTCTAAGCTTTTTTCTTTATGAAGACTGCTGTGCTGAGAGAATTTGAGCGACGGGTCAGCGCTTCCGTCATAAGGAAAAAAACAAAGAAAATCAGCGAGTATTTTCAACTAATTTCGCCGAAAAAAAACACAAACTAGCAACAAATTTAAACAAAACATAAGCTTGGCGGACCCGTACGAATCCCGTTGCAAGGATTCCCGTTGCATGCATTCCCGTTGCATGCATTCTCGTTGTATTAAATTACTGATTATGCATATTCATCTCGATTCGAAATTGCCGAAATGGCAATATTGAAAAATCCGTATGAAGAAGCATTGTAGAAAATTCGTTTTGGGCCTGCCTCGGACCCATATCTGGGAATTCTCTGACCCATATTACCATGCACAAAAATGTTCCCTTCAATTTTCTCTACAACATAACAAAAAAAAATTTTTTGGCCTAGCGCCGACCTTTAGGACCGACCTAAGGCCTTAAGGAGAGGCCTCGAACTCATATTTCCATGGACCAAAATGGTACACTCAACATAACAAAAAAAAGTTTTTTGTGCCTGGGGCCGACCTTTAGTTCCAGCAGAGGGCCCTACTTACAGGCCTTGGCCTCAAATTTTTTTTGAGGGCTGTTAGGCCTTCTATTACCTCTGAAATAGAAAAAGAATCAAAAAAATCGTAAGGAATTTACTCGGTTTTTATAGTAAAAAGACATTTTGCCCTATCCATTGGGCCTCGATAGCGTAGTGGTTAACACGTCTGCTTGCTACTATGAGATCGAGATGCTAGTGCGTTGGTTCGAAACTCAGCCGTAGACAGATTTGGTCCGATTGTCAGATTTGTAAACAAAACAAAGCTAATTGAATCGGTTCAAGTCATGTGAAGTTGAGTGTAGCGCCATCGTACGACTTACCGGTGAAAGGCATTGTTGGGAGGTGCCGGTATTCTACTCCTACTAGTTTCGTTCCTAGTACATCTCATAGATGGCACTGGGTTTGTCGCACAGCTTACCACTGGCACAGTAAAAACTTTCCGGTAACGAAAGGATCTCAAATAGTAGAACCACAAAAAAAAAGTAGCAAAACTAGTAAATAATGATCTAGCCCCTAACCCTTCATGGGTTGTTAAGCAAGATTATTATTATTATTATTGGGCCTGCCTTAGTCCAATGGCCCGATCTCACAAAATTTTTTTGCATGAATTGTTGGGCTTTCATAGACCTATCGAATAATGAAATATGAAATATGAAAATCTGAAGGGATTTACTCGAGTAATGTACAAAAACCTCGTAGAAGTCCAAGGGCCCAAACTCAAAAAATTTTCTTCCATAAATTGTTGGTCTTTCATAGACCTGTTGATCAAAAAAACATTTGTTGAAATCGGATAAGATTTACTCGAGTTATGTACGAAGGACCAAAAACCACTTAAGCGGCCCTAGCTCGGCGGCCCTTGGCCCAAAAGTGTCCATCTCAGAACTCTCACTTTTTCGATTACTTTTCAGGAAAAAAAATTTGGAAAATCGGTCTAGCCTTACTCGAGATAACTTGGCAACATACGGACGGACGGACAGACCGACAAGGTTTTTTTAGCTTATTTCTTCTATTTATACCCCAAAACGAAAAACCCACCTACTCCCGGGTCGAAATTCGACGTGTTACAAAAGGCGTGGTAAACGCATAAGGCCAGTACTTCGTACGGGTCTAAACAGTCGAGAATTTTTCGCTATGGCCAATGTGTACGCTTAGAGTACACAACAAGTACAAAATTTTTTGAACACATAAAATGCACAAAAAGTGTGTAACTGCGTATATGAGTGTACAATTTGTACACAATTTGACAATTTGTGCATAATTCTTAGAAGAAGTCAGAATGCATCAATTGAACACGTGTTGTGAACTCTAAGCGTCTCATTGGCCATAAGGTTTTGTTTACTTTTGGCGCTAATTTGATTTTTTTCGGCGAATTTCGATAAAATCTTCGCTGTTTTTCTCTAAGTTTGTTTTATTTTTGACGGTAGAGCACGGGAATGTTAATTGTGTACGCATGCAAATTGCCGCACGCTGCTTGAACAAATTTGTCGTGCTCTTACAATTGTATTCAATGCGCTATTACCTCCTACGTTGAACTGTGTAGCAATATGCGTCTCCAACTCATGTGACTATTAGCGGTTCATAGTAAGCGCGCGTCTGTGTGAGACGCTTTGAGCCTCTTCATACAACGAGTCTTTTCTGTCAAAACGCAAATTTTAATTCGTTAAGACACTCAAATTCGTAGTACTAAAAAATCTCACGAATTCCCTGAGGCTTATTACTGACTACGTTCCTGTAGAAAAGTTACCTTGCCCTACGTACGACATAAAAACTGATCTGCCATCATAAAGAAAAAAAACTTAGAGAAAATCAGCGAAGATTTTTAGCGAAATTCGCCGAAAAAAATCAAATTAACAACAAAATTAAACATAACCAAAGACCCGTACGTATCAGAATAGATGTGACAAACAGAATAGATGTGGCAAAAATACTCGAACTTATCTTAATATAGTAATAAGCAAACAATCCAATGTTTTATGTTCTAAGATATAAGAATTTCAAAAATCCATAGAAATTACCCAAGGTAATGTCAAAAACCCTACCGAAGTACATCTCAGACCATTCAAATCTAGAAATGGTTATATCCAAGGATTTGGCCATTTTCCCCTAAAACACTGAGACACCTGTTCTCTAAAATTTTATTCTCTACAACTTTGCCTTTGGAAGCTACTTTCTACCTCTTATAGTTCTAGAGATATGGATCATCTCTCCCAATTCTAGAAGTGGTCATATCCCAGGATTGGAGCATTTTCACCCAAAATCCCGAGACACGTTTTCGCTAAAATTTTATTCTCTACAAGTTTGCACTTGGAAGCAACTTTCTACCTCTTATAGTTCCAGAGATAAGGATCATCTCTCCCAATTTTAGAAGTGGTCATATCCCAGGATTGGGGCATTTCTTCCCAAAACCCTGAGGCACGTGTTCTCTAAAATTTTATTCTCTACAACTTTGCCTTTGGAAGCAACTTTCTACCTCTTATAGTTCTAGAGATATGGATCATCCCTAGAAGTGGTCATCTTTCAGGATTGGGGCATTTCTACCCAAAACCCTGAGACACGTGTACCCTAAAATTTCATTCTCTACAACTTTGCCTTTGATAGTAAATGTCCATATTCCATAGTTTACGAAATAAACACGAAATACTGTTTTCGTATATGGCCAAGAAACTCAATTTCGTCGATTCCATTGGTCCTTGTTTTCCGACTCCACAAAAATTATTTCCAATTTTCTGACATCAAACCCTTTGATTTGATACCAACATGTGCAATTTCCGTGCTATACTTGCTGAGATATTTGCGAAATAGCTTCACCGACCCTCGAAAAACCATGTTTTCGGTCACTTCTTAGACCATGTTCATCTTCGAACTTGAATCATGGGAGGCATGTACCTTTCAGGGAAAAAAAGTTTACTGTGACCGGTCGTGCCGTTTGGAAAAAAAAATTGGAGACGGACGGACGGAGTTTGTAGTAAACGTACGGGTTCAAACAAAAGATTCTCGGCGATTGTTTTGTTTAATTTGTCGCTGTTTTGATTTTTTTTCAGTGAAATTCATTGCAAATCCCCTAAATTGCTCGCTAAGTTCCGGGTCATGAAATCACACTTAGCCCCCCTGGAAAATTGTTGTCAAATCATTGAACCAATAGTATTTACCACCTGAAGCCAATAGTATTCTTTATCTTTTTTCCCAACTAACGAAAAACTCGAATTTCTATCACCTCTTTCAAGCGAGAACTCCATTATTTCCTGCCTTTCAAATCACCTAGTAATTTCACTGTTGCTATAGCGACGAAACTCGATTTAATTTGGAATAGCGCGGCAGCCAGCCGCTGTTAACTCATTACTTCCTATTTTCGTCCAGAATAATCGCTCTCAATTATGTTGCCAAGGCACGAGGTGTTAAGCGAAGCATGCGTGGCGATGAAGCGAAGAAGCAATGCCCCGACCTTGAATTGGTCAAAGTACCTGTTGTTCGTGGTAAAGCAGATTTGTCAAAGTATAGAAACGCTGGGAAACAAGTGGCATCCGTTTTGCAAACCTTCTCACCACTTATGACGCGTGCTAGTGTCGATGAAGCATATTTGGACATAACAGAACAAGTGCAGAAACGACTCTTCCATATGAACAAAGTACAGTGAAGTGAAGTTTCCATATTGTATCGAGATTAAGTCGAGACATATCTTCAGGGCCTGTATTCTCTGCGACCGAGTGCTTTGGAAAATACATTTGCTGTTGGCTATGACAGTATCGCCAAGTTCGTGCAATTTGTAACGAACAAGGCGAGAGGTATTGAAGAGAACGAAAACGATTTGGAAGATTTGTCAGAAGAGGATCGGGAAGTGTTCCGTAAAAAAGACATGAAAATGTTGATTGCGCTATCGGTTGTTAACGAAATCCGAGCAAAGGTGAAGGAACAAACTGGCTACGAATGCTCCGCTGGTATCGCACACAATAAAATACTTGCAAAGCTGGTCTGCGGGATAAACAAACCCAATAAACAAACGCTTCTACCTCTAAGACAGATTCCGGAGTTTTTTCGGTAAGAATGATGCTGTTTGGACACATGACACATTTTATCGAACAAAATTCTATTGTTTCGCAGAACGTTACCGATCAGAAAGGTTCAGGGGTTGGGTGGCAAGTTCGGTGAAAAAGTGTGCGAGGAATTGCGTGTCCAATGTATGAGTGAACTGTTGCATTTCTCAAAGGAAGAACTTCAACGACGTTTCGATGCGAAAAACGGCTCTTGGCTATACGATTTGGCTCGTGGCATTGATCTGGAACCAGTAACGCCACGATTGGCTCCGAAAACCATCAATTGTGGCAAAATGTTCCCTCGACAAAATGCTCTAACTGAATTAACTGCTTTGAATCATTGGCTGCATGAAATCGCTAGAGATGTTGTCGAACGTGTGCAGCAAGACGAAATGGACTATAATCGACGACCAAAGCAAATTGTTGTCAGTTTTACACAAAGTGTCAACAACAACGAGGTGTCCCATTCAAGAGCTGTGACCTTTGCGGCTGTAAATGAAGAAAAGATTGTGAATGATGCCGTTGATGTTATAAGGAGAAACACAGCGAAGTTTCTTAAGCCAAGCGACCCCAACTCATTAAGCCATCCCATTACATTTTTAGGGTTGAATGTCGGAAAGTTTGAGAATTTAGACAAACGCAACAAAAGTTTCGTAGATATGTTTTGTCAAAGTGGGAAGAAGTCACCCGAGGATAGTAAAGCACCAGATGAGACTGTGAGAGAAAGGAATTCAGACATTAGCTCAACCGATGATAACAGTGAACAAGGAACCACTAAGGATGAATATGATATTCTATTCGAAGCTATTCAGGATCAGCCTCCTTCATCACCACAACCAACGACTTCGTCAAAATCTGACATTAGGCAAACAAACACAGAATCCTACAAACAACCAGCGCCAACTGAGTTATCGAAAGTTGAGTGCACTCTATGTGGCGAAAACGTTAGCTCCAGCGAGATTCAGATCCATGAAGACGCACATCTAGCATTTCAATTAAATGAGGAACTGAAGGCAGAGCGGCAAAATCCCCCTACCGATTCCGCAATTCCATCAAAATCGAAAAAACAAAAAGTCGTAGCAGATGAAGAACGAAAGTGTAATTCTATCCAGAAATTTTTGATCAAAGTTCAACCAGAAGAAACGATAACTGAATCATCAACTGGTACACAAGTCGATGGAAAAACAGAAAAGTGTTCTGAATGTGGCAAAAATGTTGCCGTTGTCAATTTCTTGGAACACATGGACTTTCATGCAGCGCAGAAGCTACACATGCAACTCATGAAAGCTGATGCCAAAGATAATCGAGATGATAGGAACCCTGCGCATGCAAAAAAAGAGAAGAAAAGCATTCGTCCGAAGGGAAAGAGTTCCAAAAAGGATGCGAAAAGACCTGCAACTCGAAATATCGCCTCATTTTTCAAAAAAATGGACTGAACACGGAATGTTTGAATAAAATTGTACCTATTTTGAGTAAAACTGTTTCCTTGTCTTTCTATGATTTTTTTTATTCTTCAAAACTCAACAAAACTCTCCCCTCACTCATTTTCTTGGGTGCTTTTTCATGCTTGCGGTGAGAAAACTCGTATTTTGTCCCCGTAAAAGCGGTGAGAAAGTTACATATTCTTGCCGGTGAGAAAGCAGTTATTTTCTCACCGCTCCCACGTTACTCTGAATGAACACGCGCAAGCACAAAAAGTATTGCGATAACTTGGGGTGAAAATTAAATTCCAACTCGAGCTTCACTCTGGCCGCAAACCTTCGCTCTCGTTGGAATTCATTATTTTCACCCCATGCATCATACAAAATACTATTCCGAAGGAAACTATTTCTAAGCTCATTTTTTAAGAGGGCAGAGAAAATGTTGAGTTTCTAATGAGTTTTAAACAAACTCTTTTTTGTCTTGGGACGAAAAGTACTTTGGGGCCATCCATAAATGACGTCCAGTTTTTTCAGTGCTGCCAGCACATTGAAATCGTTAATAACTCGATAAATATGCTTTCTGGTGAATCAAATGTGTGTTGTACCCCTCTAAATACCCCCCTAATTGGGGGGTAGAACACACGTTTGACTCGCCAGAATGCATATTTATCGAGTTATTAACGATTTAAATGTGCTGGCAAGACTGAAAAAACCGGACGTCATTTATGGATGGCCCCTTTTGCGGTAGATTTTTTTGAGAAAGTATGAGTTTTTGGATTTCAAAGACCAAATTGCCTCTCAAATGTGGCTCTCGCTGTGCTCTGCGTGGAAAACTCACTCGTTCAATTTTTCTTTAGTCGCAAATCTTACCGACCCTTCGTGAATTTATCTAAAACCACGCGAAAGATGTTTTTTCGTGGTTGAAATTTCAAAATTCATGTTTTGTCCTCGCAAATGAAGTAAGAAAATATGATTTTCTTGACCCGGGGAGAAAATCATCGTTTCCTTCGTGAAGAAATAATTTTTTTTGCAATTCACTGACAAAAGCACGCTCTTCCGTGGTCATTTCTGTCTAGCACTTCATCGCTTCTGACTTCATTTTCTCGCATTGAATTTTTTTTTGCAATTCACCATAAACAACTCGCATTTTCGTGCGTCATTTCGGTGCCGCATGAGCTCAGTTTTCACACTAGTGCGGCAAAACTATTTTACGTACTAGTGTGATAAATTTTTTTCGCACTAATGCGATAATTTTTTTCGCACTAGTGCGTAAAAACCGCTTTTATGCACTAGTGTAAAAATAATTGAAATTTCGACAAATTTTCGCAAGTGGAAACACGCAGTGAAAGCTAATTTTTGTCGGTGAATTGCAAGAAACGTCGTTTGATACACATTACGTATGCGAGCGACGACAATAGGGATTTCGTCAATGGAAGCCGCATATTCCCCTTCTTGCCCTTCTCAATTCAGATTGATTTTTTCTGGCTTGTGGATATGTTTTTCTGGTAGATAATCGAGCCTAGATCAACGTTTACGAAGATCATTTTTCAAGAAAGTGAGATCTAGGTAGCCGCAGATGACTCTATTGTGACGAACGGCTATTTTTTCGAAAAAAGATCTTCGTAAACGTTAATCTAGGCTCGATTATCTACCAGAAAAACAACTCTACAAGCCGATAAAAAGAAGTCAATCTGAAATGAGAAGGGCTAGGCGGCAAGGGCAGTCGTCCGCGCTGGTTCGAGCACGTTCGAAAGATGGCTAATAACAGGCTGCCGAAAAGGATCTTGGATGCACAGGTCCCAGATGTTAGACCAAGGAGAAGGTTTATAGGTTTAATTAAATCAGATTTAGATGTTGCAGGAATTTCTCTGGATGATAGTTCACCATTCTGGGGTTGTGGCATAAAGACCTCACACCGAAACGTACTTATATGGTCTTTAAAGTTCGATGATGAAGTTGCGTATGCTAGTAGTTTAACGCACACGATGTGTTACCTTCATACGTAACTTGTATCAAAAAGTGCTACTTTAACATACCAAACAGACCAGAGAGCCGCCGATTTCAAGCTGCGCCGCCGCCGAAGATCGCGTTGCATTGTTTTTATCACCGCGCGCTATAAATGTTAGAACAAATACACGAGCCCTTCGTACAGGTTAATCAAATTTACGACCGCCAGTCACTGATGCTTCCGCGCCTGAGGCGAGCTTTCTACGCCCTGCAGACGGCCTTCTGTGCAATACGCATAAGCTCTCGACTATTTTCGTGAAAACAGTTTCTCAAAACTTTCACAAAGTTGTCTCAAATATTCTTGAAAATATTCAAACTGAAAGTACCGAAAAATTACTTCGTCGTTGGGTCCGGCTTTTTTGACGCAATTTTTTTAACACAACCTAATTTTGTTTTAAAAAAGGGCTGTAATTTTTTCAGGAAATTAAAACTTTGAACACGAGATTCCAATCAAACAAACTTTTGCGTATTATCAGCGTCATATTATCAGCATCAGCGATATCATTAATTTTGGAAGCGAACTTACGGACTGCGTCACACTCTAACTTTTAAGAGGTCTCCTAAAAATTTTTTCTCCAAAAAAAGTTTTTTTCGAAAAAAAGTTTTTTCCAAAAAAAATTTTTTTCCGACAAGAATTTTTCTCAAAAACAATTTTCTCCGATAAAAAATTTCTCTAAAAAAATTTTCTTCAAAAAAGGGCTTCTTCAAAAAAAAATTTTCTCCGAAAAAAGTTTTTCTCCAAAAAAGTTTTTCCATAAAAAAAATTTTCGTCAAAAAAAATTTTTCTCCAAAAAAAAATTTTCTCTAAAACACCTTCGGCTATCATCGGAACTCTTCGTATCACCTTCGGCTACCTTCGGAATACTTCGTGGCACCTTCGCCTGCCTTCGGAACACTACGTGTCACCTTCGGGTAAATTCGGAACACTTCGTGTCAGCTTCGGCTGCCTTTTTAGATTTCTGGCGGCCAACTGGCCCTGAAACACAGATACTATGATACTTTGTTCATTCCCCGTTACTCTTCTATCATTCCACCTAGTCATGTATTCTGTCTTAGTTAGATTCCCACATTAAATGTTCCAATTTCAGAACGCATAGTTGTAACCGGTACGCCGAATGAGCCTCGTCGTCTGAGCACACGCACTACGATACATCTTCTAGCCTCCGGCACACCGTACACGCCAAATAAATCTCGGTGTTTGGGCCCGGACATTACAATACATCTTCTAGCCTCCGTAGAAACTATGCTTATTCTAAACGAGCCCGTAAATGCAGTGTATCAAACACAACTGAAATAGCATTTCTAGGGCATTTGTGTGAGCAAACATTAATCTGTTTGTTGGACCACATGCTTAACGAGAATTCCGAACCACGCCTATATATAGCTACATATAGGATTTCATCTGGTGTTCATTATATCTCCGTCTTAAGATAGACTCAGATATCTGTACACAGAATTCATCGTGTATGGGTGACGTCATACATGTCGTTCTTCTGTGTACGGTTCGTTGTGGACACCAAACACCAAAACTGCCCATTTTTTGAAGCTTGGGTATGCTTAGGAACGTTACTTTCATGCTACAAATTGAAGAAAAATCCTTTACAGAATTTTATCCTCACCGAGCTTGAACCCGGGTATTCTTGGTGGAAAGCCAGTACGTTACCACTGAGCTACCCCGTTTCGTGTGTAACTTTCGGCTACCTTCGGAACACTTCCTGTCACCTTTGGCTACCTTCGGAATACATCGTGTCACCTTCGGCTACCTTCGGAACACTTCATGTCACATTCGGCTACCGTCGGAACACTTCGTGTCGACTTCGGCTACCTTCGGAACAATTCGTGTCACCTTCGGAACACTTCGTGTCACCTTCGGAACACTTCGTGTCACCTTCGGAACACTTCGTGTCACCTTCGGAACACTTCGTGCCACCTTCGGAACACTTCGTGTCACCTTCGGAACACTTCGTGTCACCTTCGGAACACTTCGCGTCACCTTCGGAACACTTTGTGGCACCTTTGGCTGCCTTCGGAACACTTCGTGTCCCCTTCGGCTACTTTCGGAACACATCTTGTCCACTTCGGCTACCTTCGGACCACTTCGCGTCACCTTCGGCTACCTTCGGAACACTTCCTGTCACCAATTCTTCTCACTGATTCATATAACTTTAACTATAACATATAACTAACTGTCTAAGTATTCTTATTCAGAATTTAGCAATAAATCCAAGATGGTGTCGCTTTGACAGTTGGCAGCCCTTTTCTTAAAATGCTAAAAAATTCTCCTGACCAAACTCTATAACTCTCTAGAAGAAACCAACTCTCTAAGTGTTATCATTCCGGAGCTAAAATTCGAAAACCCAAATAAGCATAATTTATACCTAACCGGCTGTCTAGTTCTCGAGATCGAAAATTATTAATAGATAGATAGATAGATAGATACATAACATA
Organism: Pseudolycoriella hygida; assembly: GCA_029228625.1. NCBI lineage: Eukaryota > Metazoa > Arthropoda > Insecta > Diptera > Sciaridae > Pseudolycoriella > Pseudolycoriella hygida. The sequence goes on from CM055404.1 coordinate 122,250,214, forward strand.
GGAACCGACAGATCAGAAAAAAAGTTTACTCGTTGTCCCACCGAAAACTTGTCATAACATGTATATGTGCACCCCACGGAAATTATTCATTACATGTCATTCATTACATGATATTCATTACATGTAGCCTCCACCGGAAACTTCTCATTACATGTATATCTGCATGTAATGACACGTTTTCGGTTGGGACACCGAGTAAAACAGCATACAGTGGGGGATGCTTAATAAGTCATCTATTCTGGATAATTTCGTGACACTCGCAAACTCATTCGTGTATTTTTAAGCAACTCGCTTTAAAAACTGTTTTTTGATTCTTGTAGTTGTATACCTCGCCTTCGGCTCGGGATACAAACTCTACACTCGTCAAAAAACAGTTTTCAAAGCTTTTTGCTTAAAAACACCCTCTTGAGTTTGGCTCATTTCACAAAATCGAATCACATACAAAAATGTCATTTTCAAACCTCGATATCTCAGCCAATTTTCAACCGATTTTGATGAGTCTGGGCCCGTTGGAAAGCTGCTGCTATGTAGTATTTTTGTAAAAATAATTTGGAGTCGGGCGAGAAGAAGAAACTCAAAAGTTCGCCTATATATGGCTCCTTGTCCCAAAGATTTTTGTATGGCGTTTTTTGAGTTTGTGAACTTCTTTTTTGGGGTGTGGGGACTGCGTTCCGCCCTCCGCTCCGGGCATGATAAGCTCTTGATACATCGATTTGGAATTCCTTACCGACAGGGCGATCAAGAATTAATGTAATTTGACATTGTTTCACGTGGGGTACAGCGCCATTTTTATTATACACACCTCATTGTTCGCTGGCTCTAGGAATGCGATATGATGAACGAATTACTTCTGCAGTAGAAAGTAAAATCCAAGAATTTATGCAAAATGAAAAAGTTTTAAATCAAAGAATGGAGTGTCAACAAAAATCTTCACAATGTTCTTTTTATAGCAATGCTGTCAAATTGAAATAACCCGAAACAGCCCTCATGAAATGGATCACTTTCGTAGGGGGCATATTGACATGATGTGATCAACTTTCGCAGGGAGCAGACAACAAATGTAACTTTTACTTACAAAATCGATGTCAACTATAAGCATTCCCCTTTACTGAAGATTCACACCAGAACACAACTGAACAACTTTGAATAAATATGTTGGCGCACATACACTCACACGATTCACCAAAAATTCGAACAATGTGCCGAACGCTGTTTGCGTGTAAAGCAAATCCAACATGACTAACCAAACATACATTAATTTTTAACGAATGTTACAAGAGAAATTTGTACTTTCGTATTTTCTTGCTTTTATGAACTCCCTCACCGATGCATGCTGACTATAAGCAAGTCTCAACACAAGATAATATTTGCCATAATAAAACGAGATGCCGGCATAATATTTATGGAATCCAATTACTAAAGTAGGGAGCGGAGAACGCAGCTAGTGTAAAATTCATTATACGAAAGCCGAGACAATAAATTTTTTCTGGCATGTTGATTATGCTGTGTGGATGCCTCTACCATAATACACATTGTAACATAACAACATCGACGAAACCCAATGGAAAACTCTTGCTCAAGTTCTTCTATCCTAATAATTACGTAAAAAATTGGATGCAACAATGACCGGGCTCACAAATCGAATAAACATTTCCCAACGAAAGGAATTTCAACAATTTTATGTTAGCAGCGTGTTTCGCTTATGTACTCCTGATAATTGTATATTTGAAATGCCAAGAAAAGTATGGCATCGTACAAAAATGTTGTTTTCAGTTAATCGACCGTTGGGGTAATTCCGATCACAACGAAAAGTGGTATATCTTTGTCGACTCATTTGAATTTTTGTTGTTAGGCAATCGAAACGGTTGAATGAATAAGAGAGTTTAATTTTTGGAATGCTGTAGTTTGATTTGATTGCGGTTCTGAAGTGTGCAAGAGCGGGAATCCTCCTTATTACGTACAATGTGTTACCATTCTGTGCTGATATGTTATGTAGTTATTCTTATATGGATTTTATGGCTCTTTTATAGCACATTTTGGATCATGCTCTCCTGATTTAGCCCACGTTTGTAGTAATTTCTTGGCCAGTACATAAAAGTCTTTCGTTGAAAATCGTTTTTCAAAATTCGACTCTTTTCCTGTTGCCTGAACTCACTGTCACTTACGTAATATGTCACAAAATTGTCATTTGAGATCAGCTGTCATTTTCATCAGTTACGTATGTCCTTCTCTTGAAATTTTCGTACAATTTGCGTAAATTACGTACGTTACCAGGCCGTAAAATCCGTTAGAAGCATGTGGCGCCATCTTCTGCCGGACTATCATTTAAAATATCAAATGCCGAAATCGTTGGCCTGAAGCGTTATTTATTATGGGTGCGATGCGAATAAATAAAAATAATTTTGTCAAGTTGAGCTTTCATAACAATCTTAGAGATTTGCATCGCGCCCAGTATGATAAACGCTTAAATGCGTCTATTGTATTTGAAAGTATTTAACGTGTAGATGTAGAGGTTGACAAGCGAAAACAGCAATCGTATATGAGCAGACGGCGGTGTAAAGGAGTAGTAATATCAGCGTCTGATGCGAATAAATCGCGTAAGGTTTGTTTGCATGGTCAACTTGACAGAAATAAAAGCAATTTTTCAAAGTCTTTGCGATGTTTTTTCAGATCAAAATTTGACAGTAAGACTCAATAATTATATATTCTGATTCAGAGAATCTACAAAGCGAAGTGTTATGCAAACAGTAGATGTTTCGGAATTTAAAATAGGTGATCACTGCCTTAGAAATATGCAATGAAAAAACATCGCAAAACATAGAACTGTCAAAATATCTGACACGCTCTTAAAGGGATCATCATATTGGATGCGATGCGATTCGCATCGGGTAAGGTTTGTGTGAAAGTTCAACTTGTAAAAAAAAGTTATTTTTATCAAGTTGAGTTTTCACACGAACCGCATCGCGTCCAATATAATGAAGCCTTGAGGACACGTCGCAAAAATGTGAGCTTTCAAATTTGCGATGTTTTTAGAACAGAATTCTGCGTAAGTAACAATTTTTTTCAAAATTATAGCTCATGTACTGTGAGAGGATGACTCTTACACGAATAATGGATGAATCAGAATTCAAAAACTTTGAGCATGAAAGTCGAAAGTCGCCTTGAGAAATCATCGCATTCCAAGTTCTTTTGCGATGTTAGTTCAGAGCAAATTTGTACCTTCCAAGGGCGTGACAGTCTTTTGTTTTGATCTTTGCAAGTATTACTCAACCAGAAGTTGGCTGCAATTGCTACCAAAGCCAACTTCATCAGCTGATTTTTGAACTTTGTAATGAAGTCAGCTGATTTTGGTTAATTTATAAAAGAAATCAGCTGATTTTGTTTGCAATGAAGTTAGCTACGGTCGCAACTTCAGCTAACTTCACGATGAGTATGACTTGCAAAGATCAAAACAAAAGACTATCACACCCCTGGTGCCTTTTTGCTTAAACTTAAACTGCCTTTTTGAATTCTAATTCATCTATTATTTAGGTAAAAGACCCTCTCACAGGACATGAGTTATAACTTTGAATACGTTGGTTAATTACGCAGGATGTCATTCTAAAAAAACATCGCAAATATGACAGTTCACATTTTTGCGGCGTGCTCTTAGCTCTGCTTAATTGCTTAAGAGCACATCGCAAAAATATGAACTGTCAAATTCGCGATGTTTTTTTAAAACAGAAACCTGCGTAAATAACAAATTATTCAAAATTATAGCTCATTTACTGTGAGAGGAAGACTCTTACACGAATAATGGATGAATCAGAATGGAACGTTTGCATTTTGACAACTTTGACGCAAAACGTTATTCTAAACAAAAAATTCTGTAGAGCCTCTAAAGTGCACAGAAATTTTTACAAAAATTATTTTGTTTACAAAGTACGACCAGCACTTTACTAGCACTTGAAAGCCGCCAAAAATTTGGCTGAGGCCATTTGTAGCCAAAATGAATTTACTTATGTTTGAGATAGTTTTTGGCTAGAAATGTAAATCGCTAGACAATTGCAATCAAAAAAATATTTCGGATAACTCAAAAGTCAGAAATATTCGTTCGGCCAATTTACAAATTTATGTAGGCGACTGCACAACTTGACGTTTGGGAAAGCTTATAAAAAAATCGGTACATTTTCGAGGCATATCGTAGAACAATTTTTTACTCAGAAGTCTTTTAAAAATTATTTGCGAAAATGCAAACGTTCCATTCAAAAAGTTTGAGTATGAAGGTTGAAAATTGCTGTGAAAAATCATCGTATTCCAAGTTCATTTGCGATGTTATTACAGAGCAAATTTGTGCCTTCATACCTGAATTTTTCGACTTCTGATTCATCTATTATTCGTGAAAGAGTTATCCCCTCACAATAAATGAGCTATAATTTTGCATAATTTGTTATTTACGCAGGATTCTGTTCTAAAAAAAACATCGCAAATTTGACAGCTACCTTTTTTGAGACGTGCTCTTAAGCACATTGCAAAAATATGAACTGTCAAATTTGCGATGTTTTTTTAAAACAGAATCATGCGTAAATAACAAGTTATGCAAAAGTATAGCTCATTTGTTGTGAGAGAATGACTGTTACACAAATAATAGATGAATTGGGATTCAAAAAGTTTGAGTGTGAAGGTCGAAAGTTGCTTTGAAAAATCATCGCATTCCAAGTTAGGTTGCGATATTATTTCACAGCAAATTGGTGCCTTTATACTCAAACTTTTTGAATTCTGATTCATCTATTATTCGTATAAGAGTAATCCTCTCACATTACATGAACCATAATTTTGAAGAATTTATGAATACGCAGGATTCTCTTCTAAAAAAACATCGCAAATAATACAGTTCACATTTTTGCGGTGTGCTCTTAACAGCGAGAGAACAAAAAAAAAAAAAAACAATTGAGCGAAAAACGAATGTTCAGGGACCCAATTTCCAACGCACGATTGGTCTATTGGTTCTTGAGAATAGGCCTACTTTCTGGAAAATCGTATTTTCAAAACTTTCAAAACAAGGGAAAATAGTGCGTACGTCTACTGCTATACCAAGGTTGTATATAAATTTCATAGTAGAAGTAAGTTTACATGCCTATTGAAGGAAATCGCAGTTTTCCGAGCCATTAGCTTATGAAATTGTGCACATAAATAAGAAGCAAATATTTTTGGGTTCGTGTGATAGTAAGCCTCAGGCTCGGGCTGTAAACTTAAATCTCGTCCAAAAAATCATTTCCGCCCTAGTTACGTAATTTACTATTAAGAGCGTTTCCAGTACACAAAATAATGGCTTCATATCTAAACACACATTCAAATATCCCCACATTTACATTATCCATAATTTATAAAGTTGAAGCACGTAGAGGAATTCGATGAGAGTAGAGTTGCAGCATAGGAGGGAGATAGTTATCCCTCCATACGAAATTTATTCCATGAAAAACGATGCATTTGTACAACAAAATGCTGCGCTCTTGTTAAAGACGTATTTGGAATGTGCCAAAAGAAAAGATCCGTTAACTTTCTCCAAAAAATGTATCCACAGGAATTGCATGAAATAATTTCGAAATATTGATTCAGTGAGGTGTATTTCGGTGAAATTGAAAGTGTTTTTTCTTTTATTTAAAGGGCCATTGACCAATCGCAAATCACGAGTGCATTCGGGAAGGATTCGGTAGAGAATTCATCAGACGAAGTCGTTCTTCCAGGCTGCTCTTTCTTACACCAACCAGTTTTAACAGGTTCGGAGAAAAGTAAGTAATTTGGTTTTTGTTTTCAACTGTCTAATATTTACAGATGTTGTGTCACCCCTTGAAACACATCAACAACATTTATGGAATGAGAGAGCGAAAATTCGCAGACTTTGGTTGAACTTTAATGGTGAAGCGAACAACGATCCAGAAAATGATATTTTTTAATTGATTGAGACTGAGAGCATGCAGAAGTAACTAAATGTTGTGAAAGTTGTATCTTTTAATAAAATGTTTCAAGCAGTAACGGATTTGTTGAAAGTCCCCTTGTCCTTATGGTGTCGTGGGGAGGGGGTGGGGGTAGGGGGTGTGTCTGCATGGAACGTGACGTCACGTTTGTTCCAATAAAAAGGAAAATTTTTTATTAGACATTCAATAAACTTCGCGGACCCGTAGGAAAACAGTTCAATAGATTCTGGTTGCAAGGATTCCCGTTCAATTAAATTACTGGGTTATTACTGAGACCCTCGCCGAACGTCTTTTGAACATATATTTCCAGGTAGGGGGGGGGGGGTCGGAAATGTGACGTCGTATTTTAGGGTGTGTAAGTCAAACGTGATGCAACATGACATGGGGGAGGGGGGGTTAGTCAAAAAATCGAGAAAAAAGTATGACGTAATATGTGTACGACCCCTATATGGCTTTGGGAAGACATTTCATTATGAAGTTGTTATTGGACAGTCCCAAAAGCACCGTGAAATGATTAGATGGCGTTGGTGTGTTCATTCCGAAAAAACAATTTTTTTCATTTTTACTTCTTATGAAAAACACTATTCTGAAGTGCAAAGCATAAAAACCTTGGTGACGTCATCTGATGAGAGAATTTCATATATTTTCTCTATGAAAATTTATTTTCGAGCTTTTCATCCTTTGTGCGGCAGTACTTGACTGCGCCATAAATAAGCTGTCATTCTACTCTTATAACCAACGCTCTCACTCAGAGAAAAAAACACAATTAGAGCTTGTTAATTTAGGACTGTTCAATAAAACAATAACGCTGCAGCTATGAAAAATATTGTTCAATAACAAAATATACTTCTACTGTGCCCTACAACGCATAAAAAACTTAGAGTCGTTATCAGATCAGAGATTTTCATACACTTTCTCTCTGGAATTCTCCCCGCCAAGTTTTATATGTGTTGTAATACAACAAGAGGAGCATTTGTGAGAGAAAATATATGAAAATCTCTCATCTGATAGCGTCACTAAGCTTTTATGCGTTCCGGATTTCGTGTAAAAATCGTTTTCACCACGCACACACTTGTATGTGGTGAAAACGATTTTTGATTCGAGATTTGGAACGATCCGAGCTCCTAGGGCAGAGTCTTAACAGTAGTGGTGAGTATGAAACTACTTTGTGTTGAATACATAGTTTACATGTGATGAGATTTATAATTCTCAAAAATAATGTGTCAACGGGAAATCTGGTGAAATTTTATGTTCTCAACATACTCACCAAATGCAAAATTAAATTAAAACATAACCAAAGACCCGTGCGTATCAGAATAGATGTGGCAAACAAAATATATGTTGAAAAGACTCGAACGAATCTAAATATAGAAATGAGCAAACAATCCAATGTTTTGTGATCTTTATAACAATAAAATATAACAAAGATCCATAGAAATTACCCAAGATAAGGTCAAAGGCCCTACCGAAGTACGTCTGATACCATTGATTTTAATGTTCCAATTGTTTTCCCCTGCACCATATCAAAAAGAGAACTGACGTAGTTTCTTCAAGAAATACTGAAAATATTTTCTCTTTCTTTATAAATATGTGTCATACCTCACAATTGTAGGAGCTTTATCCCAAAAATAAATGTCCCCAACCAAAATATGCCCTCGGACAAAATAAGCGGATATAATAACCACAATTTTTACCATGAAGAAAACCGAACAAAATTTCCCCAACCAAAATATTCATTCAGACAAAAAATCACCTCAGAAAGTACTTATTGCGAAGTAGCAGCGCCGCAGGCCGTGAATTTTACTGGAAAATAAAAAAGCATTGTCGAGGGGCGGCAGCCCTCGTAATAAGAGGGTCAAGAGCCTCAAAATACGCAATATAATATCTAATTGGTAATATCTACCTATATCACCTACACCCGTGTTACAGACTGCTTAGAAAGAAAAGACGAGAACACCTTAGCCGGGAAAACTTGGAGGCTCACAATCGCAACGGAAACGTGAAAGAATTCTATAAAGCCGTGATCAAACAACGCAGAGGATTCCAGCCAAGATCTGAAAAAATTCTCGATCGAAACGGACAATTACTGGGCGATACAGTTGAGATAACGGAAAGATGAAGAGAGTACCTCAATGATCTACTGAACAAACCAACAACTCAGTATCAGGAAGAACCCACTTTCCCGGGTGCTGAACCAATGATACCATCCCCTTTTAATAAAGCCGCAGGAGAGGACAATATTCAAGCCGAATAGATAAAGGCGGCAGGTGAAGAACTGTGGAACTGTCTTCATCAAATCATCGTCAAGGTGTAAAATGAAGAAAAGTTACCTGAAATTTGGCTTACGGGGCTGATGATACCTATTTTTAAGAAGGGAAACAAAATGGAATGTAAAAACTATCGAGGAATATGTCTACTAAACGTAGCATACAAAATACTGGCAGAAATTTTATTCAATCGCCTAGGGATCTATGCTGAAGAAATAATTTGTGATTACAAGTCTAGATTCAGAATAGGTAGATCAACAACTGATCAGATTTTTACAATTCGGCAGATTATGGAAAAAGCGTGGGAGCACAACATATGTATTCATCAACTGTTTGTGGACTTCCAACAAGCGTATGATTCCATTGATAGGCCAGCTTTGTTTGGAATCCTGAAAGAGTTCGGAATTCCAACAAAACTGATTAATCTCACAAAAGTGACAGAAAGTGCAAAATTCTAATCCACAACTCACTTTCTAACCCTTTTTAACATAGACTCAGGAGTGCGTCAAGAAGACAAACTCTCTACGATCCTTTTCAACTTCGCTTTAGAGAAAGTGGTAAGAGCTATGACGATCAACTGGAATGGATCAATATTCAGGACATCAAAACAACTAACTGCTTTCGCTGACGATATAGATCTGGTAGGACGAGGGACTGTAGCGCTAAAGGAAATGTTTGTGGAAATGGTCAACTCAGCTAGCCCTATAGGACTTAACGTGAATGAAGGGAAGACTAAATATCTCACTTTGGAAAGAAAACATGGCTCTCGTGTCGGCCAAAACATAACAATGGATGATTATAACTTTGAGGTGGTCCAATCGTTCAAGTACTTGGGTTCTGTTTTGAACGTAGAAAAAGACATTCAAGAGGAAATTTAAGCACGAATAACGCAAGGCAGTCATTGTTTCTACGCTTTAAAGCATCTGGTTAAGAGCACGCTAATTAGCAGAAACACAAAATTACGCCTTCACAAAACTCTCTTTCGCCCCATAGTTATGTATGCCTGTGAAACGTGGTCAGTAACAATAAGACATGAAAGTATGCTAAACAGCTTTGAAAAAAAATGTTAGGGTCAATAGGTGGACTAGTATATGAACAGGGGTAAAGGAGAATACGAACAAACAGGGAACTGATCAAAATTTTTGGGGATGAAACAATCGTCGGAGTCATCAAATCAGGCGCGTCTACGATGGGCAGGTCACGTGGCGCGTATGAACGAGAACAGAATGACAACAAAAGCCTTGGAGAGGTCTTTCGATAAAAACAGGGGAAGAGGAAGGCCCCGGAAAAGATGGTCAGATGGTGTATAAGAGAATGCACGACAGCTGGGCGTCAACGCATGGAGAAGTCTAGCCGAGAATCGTCCCTTATGGAGACAAGTTGTGGAGTCAGCCAAAACCCGCTTGAGTTAGTACAGGAGATAGGGAAGTAAGTAAGTAAGTACCTATATCCACCACTTTTGAGTAGACATTATGTCTGGGGATGTTTTGTCCGGTTTATGTGGGATATTTTGTCCAGGGATATTTTGTCCGGGAATAATTTGTCAAGGGATATTTTGTCTTGAGATTATCGGTCCTACAGCCGACTTTTCCATAAAACCCTGAAGCACGTGTTCCCTAAAATTTTATTCTCTACAACTCTACAACCATCTGCCTTCGTATATGGGCCTGTTCACAAATGACGTGCAGGTTTTGAAGGGGGGGGGGGGTCCAGAATTCGTTCAGTGGGTCCATATCGAGTCGTACTTAAAAAAAAAGTGTTCACTTTTCCAAGCGTAAGGTTTGTGTGAAAGCTCAACCTGAAGTGGCGTTCAACTACATATGACACAATAATGGACTAAAGAATAAACTTCGGTTTTTTAGGGAAGGGGGGTCTTCAATTTCGTGCGTAATTTAAAGGGGTGTATTTGGAATTGTACGGTTTCGTACAGAAGAGGGCGGGGGTCAAAAATCGCTAAAAAATCCTTTGTGAACAGCCCCTTTGGCCAATTTCGTCCATTCTATTGGTCCCAGTGTCCAGACCACTGATCCGATTTGTTTACAGTTTTGTGAGATCATTTGACACCAATGAGCAATTTCCGTGCTATACTTATACTGCGATATTTTCGAAAAAGTTTCACTGACCTTAAACCATATTTTGGTCACTTTTTCGACCATATCTCCGGAACCACTTGACCGATTTTGCTCATCTTTGAAATTGAATCATGGAACAGTATGTACCTTTCAGTGAAGAAAAGTTTAGGGTGATCGGTGCAGCCGTTTAGAATAAAATGACGCGACGGACAACTGGGAATTTTTTTGCTGATTCGTTATCTCTAGACGATATTTAATGCATCCCCCTCACTCGATCTACCCCATCTTACAATAAAATTGTTTGTAGTAAACGCATAGGATCTTTGTTCTTCGTACAGGTACAATAAAATTATACTCACCACCTGTAAAATATATATTGACCACAGAGGAAATTTACATTCACCACACTTACGATAATCCTGGCACACACAATTGAGTATGGTGGTGTAACTGAAAAATTCACCATTTAAATCTTCACAAAGTACATAAACAAGTGAAGTAGTGCGGATCAGACACGAGCAGTAAAAGTATTGAAATCAAAGTATAAAAACAGAGCAGGTAATGCAAATGCAGAGCAGTGGCACACGACTTTGAGGTGAATATATCACCGTCATGTTGCAAGCATGTAGAATTAGTTTTATCAAGATGCAACGCATGACAGAATTGTATATAAACAACGCAGTTTACAACTTAACAAATACATATTCACCTCAAACTGGTGTGCAGTAAAAACCCTGATCCTCTGACGATATGCGTTTCCTTCTCTGTTTATATACTTTGGTTGAAATGACAGTGGTGTATTTAGAATTTGTATGCAAAACAAAGAAATGCGTTCAGTTTTGCTAGAAGAAAAAATAAAATTGTATGAATTCTTCAAAAAATTCACCAATTTTCTGGTGTCGTCTCGTAATTGTTTAAATGGAGATCCGCGCTACTTCCCTTGTTTATCATAACAAAAACCTCTTAAAAGGTAGAGTGTGACGCAGTCCGTAAGTTCGCTTCCAAAATTAATGATATCGCTTGAGGAGACGCTTACGCTGAAAATGACGATGCAAAAAAAACTTTTTAAAGAAAATTAAAATGTTTGAAATTGCGTCACAAATGCCAGAGCCATCAACGTAATAATTTTTCGACACTTCCAGTTTATTGAAGCCTGACTTTTGAGAAGAATTTTTTTACTGAATTCAAAATTAATTTTTCTAAAAGGTATACCCAATTAACTTTATTAACTTAGTTGTTGAAATAATTTTGCATGTGAAAACTACATTTCTATTTTTCCTTAAAAATTTTTTTCTCCAACACCTTGGTAGCCGAAGGTGCTGGAGAAAAAAATTTTTTAAGGAACACTTCGTATCACCTTCGGCTACCTTCGGAATACTTTATGGCACCTTCACCTGCCTTCGGAACACTTCGTGTCACCTTCCGCTACCTTAAGGATGCTTCGTGTTACCTTCGGCTACCTTCAGAACACTTCATGTCACCTTCGGCTACCTTCGGAACACTTCGTATCACCTTCGGCTACCTTCGGAACACTTCGTGTCACCAATTCTTCTCACTGATTCATATAGCTTTCCTAAAGAAACCAAGTGTCTAGATATTCTTATTCAAAATTTAGCAAAAAATCCAAGATGGCGTCACTTTGACAGTTGGCAGCCATTTTCTTAAAATGCTTAATAATTCTCCTCTATAAATTTCTAGAAGAAACCATCTCTCTAAGTAGTGTCATGCCGAACCTAAAATTCGAAAACCGAAGAAGCATAAACGAAAATCCAAGATGGCGCCACTATGACAGCTGGCAGCCATTTTCTTATGATCCAAAAAAATTCTTCTGATGAAACTCTATAACTTTCCCGAAGAAACCAACTCTCTAGCTATTGTCATTCTGGAGCTAAAATTCGAAAACTCCGAGCATTACCTAAAAAACCCTCAAAATTGACCACTTTTCCACATGCCACGGCTCTTCCAGAATTTTCCCGGAAAAGCGGCATATGAAATTTTTCAATTGGGGCCGAAACTGACGTTCCCTGAAAATTTCAGGAAGATCGGCTGTCTAGTTCTCGAGATCGAAAATTATGAATAGATAGAACATAGAAACCGACAGATCAGAAAAAGAGTTTTCATAATGATGAGAATAATGAGAGAGAGAATGAGAATGAGAATGAGAAAAATCGAATCCCATACAAAAATGTAATTTTCAAACCTCGATATCTCAGCCAATTTTCAACTGATTTTGATGAGTCTGGGCTCGTTGGAAAGCTGCTGCGACTGCTGCGAAGTTTTTTTTTCGAATAGTTTGAAGGGGAGGGGGTGAGGGGAAGAAACTCAAAAGTTAGCGTATATATGGCTCCTTGTCCCAAAGGCTATTATATATGGAGTTTTTTGAGTTTGTGGACTTCTTTTTTGGGGTGCGAGGACTGCGTCACGCCCTTCGCTGCCGCTACGGGCATGATATACTTTGAATCTTCATACACAAATTTGATTAGACAGACTTTTCACAGAGCCCAAGCGCATAAATTCCTCATTCAAAAGTCTTCTAATTTTCAGACATAGTTACAAAGTCCGAAGGAAATCGTTTCCTACAGACTTTCACAGAGGAGATAATTAAAATTGAAGTTCTTCGATCATAACTACGACTACTACAACTACTCTGAAGTGTTTCAACGCACGATTGCAACAAAATGAAGCTGACTGTCTCGTCTACGAAACAAAAATGCTAATCTAATTCGTCACGAAAAAGGTCATTCCATATCCATGTGGCAGAAAACATTGAAGAAATTCAATGTCAAGTTCAATTCGCATTATTTAATGAAATTGTTACGGCAAATTGAGATATTTATTCGTCTCAATGTTACAGTAGCATTCACGTGTTGTGAAGGTTTTTGTTATTCCAAAATGAACTCTTCTTTTCAACGAGAATACACTGCCTGCACTTCTGAAGTCTTATTATTTCTGTGTAAATATCATGGTTATAAAGACAGTAACAAAAAATGAAACTAACAACAACTCTCTTTCAACTGCCGCATGAAGTAAAAACTTTACATTATACATTTTGAAAAACCCGCGCAAATTTAAAAGCATTCGATGACTATATTTCTTACCGTCTACGTTGTTTCTCCGTTCCTGTTAATAAAAAGTGAAAACGTTGATTCTCGGTTGTGGAAAAAACCACTCACCAACTTCGAACTCTTGCTTACAAAGTAAAATCGAAATGACGAAAATGAATTAAGTGGCGAATGCTTCCTCGTCAATAGACTATGATGCGATATGAGAACACTGAAAAATGATTCCTCTACGGCATTCTGTGCGCCTAGTAGAATTTCGTTCCATTTCTCATTGTCATGGAACAGACAGAAAACCTGTCACGCGCATTGCCACCAGTCTACGTCAATGTAAAAGTTGTATGCGAACATTATAATTTGGAGGTTATTCGACTGGAAATGATTTCAAAATATTTTTTTTTCTCTGTGTTTTTGGAAGCTACTTTATGAATGAATCTTTAGTGTACACGTAATTTTGTTTGAGTCTCAGTTTTTTTTTTCATTTAAATAACTTCGGCTGAAAATAACGTGTTTTTTCCCCAACTGATAGTTTGCGAAAAAACCGAAATTTACAGTCCAAGGACATCGAATGTGTGTATGTAGTTGCCGGTAGTTACGATGACACGATAATGAAATTGCAAATATTACGAACTTAAAAAGTTAACGGTGGTACCAAAAAATTTATTATTTTAACAGGCGTTCAGAAGTGTTTAGCACGATAAAATAAACATTATTATTGCAACAGTGCCTTTACCAGAGTTGTGTGCCGATTTTGCCTCGCGGAAGGGGAATTGTGAAAATTATTTTTAATCGCAAGCAAAGTTCGATAAATGTGTTAGGACAATCGAATCACTCATTGAATGAATGAATAGACCCCGAGTCTTGGTTGTTCTACAGTATATCTTGAAAATAGATGACTATCATGTGCCGATTGCAGAGCCTATTTTTGGGAAATTTTTCGGGAATTTCGGGAAATTTTAGGGAATTTGAGATTTTTCGGGAATTTCGGGAAATTATCAGAAAAAAGTTCTGTAAATCAGAGCAAATTATTGAAAAAATAAATATTTAGAAAATGTCCTTGTGATTCCTTATAAGAAATTCATATTTTCTTTATACGGGATGAATCGAAATGATCTGATCTCGTTCTTTGCTGGACATGTTCGATATGTTATTATTTCTATATTTCGTGAAATTTTCGGGAATTTCGCGATATTTTCGGGAATTTCGGGAAATTCAGGAAACCGGCTTCCCAAAAATAGGCCCTGGCCGATTGCTATTGACTTCGATGCAGACCTGGACGACGAGGTGGTTTTCAATCCGATAGAGAATGAGTACAATTTTAGAAAAGAGGATTTTACTGGACTCAGCTCTTATCTGATAAAGTGGGAGAAGAAACTGTCCGGTGAAAGTGTTGACGATCTTGTCGATCGATTTTATGAGGTGCTTTCAGTCGGTTTTGATCGTTTTGTGCCAATTAAGTCGAGTTTTCGACCGCCATGGTATAACGCGACTCTTTCGAACTTAAAGAATAGACTTAATCGTGCTCATAAGCGGTAGAGATGACGAACTTTAAATTTCTTAAGTTCAGAAAAAACAAAAAACATTGAATTGTTTGCTCATTTTTATTTAGATCGTCGTGTCTTCATTGTGTGCCATTTCCAGCCAGTTCTCAACGTTATTCTTATTGAAAAGTTGCACATTTTACATTGAAAATATATCGATATCTGTTTATTGACGCTTTAAGCCCTCGCAAAATTTGAAATTTTTTAAAAAGTTTAACTGTTTGACGTTAGGAGGCAGTATAAAAACCCATTGTTTGTTAACGTATTTTACGCTCTGATCGCGTGGAAATGTGCGTAATTTACGCACATATCGTATGAAAAATTCAAATTCAAACCGCACTAAAAGCGTCAATTGTGACTAAGTTGTTTAGAGAGAGATATATAAGGTATCTTTCAACCAATAAGTTGTTTAGATAACTTCATAATACGATGCGCATAAAATAAATTTAAAGCAACTTTCTAAAATAAATAAATTTTACATTAAGAAATTGACAAATTTGCTATGAATTACTTGTTAGGGTGGGTCGAATCTGAACTTTTATTTTTTTTCGAAACGCCTGGCCTTACAAATGCTGTGTAGTAGTCCCAGAAATGTTTTGTAGAAGAACTTTTTTTTTAAATGCGATCTTCCTCTATCTCTCCTTTTGAACAACTCATTTTAGGCGTTGTTTCATGAATTATGACATAAGCATCAATGTTTTCTTGAACGTATGCAGCTTGAAGGGAAACCTTTTTGTGCTAATTATTAGTATTCCGATAGTACTTCAAAATGCCGGTATCGCGGAGGTCATCAATATGTTAATGTGGTGTTGGAGGTTCAACCTCCCTTCCCGACTTTCAGTTTTCATATTGAAATTTTAACTTTGACTCCACCAAAACAACATAAACAATGATTCAAAAATGTTTCAAAGAACGTAGGTATAGATAGGGAATTTCATAACAAATTCTGGAAAGCAAACCGTTTTGAAATTGGTTGACACGTAACTGACTCCAGCCTATTTCAGTGTGAGCATTAGGCGAATGAAAGTGTCGACAAAGTTAGTGGACTTGGCTAAAAACAGACCTTTAGGGTACCCTGATAAAAAGTCAATATGGGAGCAATCAGATCCGAGTGGATCTAGGGGTCGTTCCACTACAAAATGTATGAAAAAACACCAAAGTTATTGAAAATATAGACTTCAGCTAAATTGAACATAACAAAGAGATGATAAGATTTCTTGTTAAGGGGAAATCATTGATTCCTCTTCAGAATACTCCAAAGAGAAGAATTTAATGGTTTATTTGTGCATCTACACCAGCGGTGGCTCCAGGGAAAAAGATTCTACTCAAATGAAGAAGTTGAAACGGAAACTGATGCCAATTTTGAGGGATTTCGGGCCGAATACCATAAAACAGATCTAGAAATGTTAGAGAAACGTTGGGTTCGGTGTGTCAAGCTAAAAGGGGACTATGTTAAAGAATAAAAAAGAATTTCGACGAGAAATTTGTTTTTTATTGAAAACCTTACGGACTTATCAGCCCATCTGGTATTGGTAGTTCACAATCCCACGAGCCGCGATATATTTTCTGAAGCCTTCTGAAGCATAATTTTTGGCTGGAATGGACTGGACATAAGCAACCAATTGGATCGAAGAATTCATGAAGAATCAATCCGATACCATTCGTCTTTCGACAACGCCTGCCGCATGTTTAATATATATATATATAATATATATATAATGTAGCCATATTATCCATTGCTGGATGAGGCCTCCCAATTAGGGGTATTTAGCCATGAAACACCACGCGGGCCAGTGCGGGTTGGTGAGTGTGGACCACATGCTTAACGTGAATTCCGAACCACGCCTATAGGCTAGCAACACCATAGGATTTCTTTCAGTGCTAATTATTTATATCTCCGCCTAAAGTTATACTTTTTAGACTCAGATATTTTGTACACAGAATTCATCGTGAATGGGTTGCGTCATTCATGTCATTCTTCTGTGTACGGTTCGTTGAGGGCACTAAATTCCTCAACTCCCCGTGTTGGGAAGCTTGGGTACACTTAGGAACGTTGCTTTCATGCTAGACATTGAAGAAAAATCCTATACAGAATTTGCCTTCACGGGGATTGAACCCGGGTTTTCTTGGTGGAAGGCCAGTACGCTACCACTGAGCCAACCCGTTTAATGCAATATCGAATATTATCGACATTACGTTGCCCCATAAGCAGTTTCGCGAAATGCTTCATCAAGTACCTGACTCGGCTTTAAGTCGATTCTTAGATATGTGATATTCTGCATTTTTGTTTATAATTTATTTTGTCTATAATTTGTTTTGTTTATATTTTATTTTTTCTTTCTATTTCGAAATTTGAAGAGCTCATTATTACCTATTTGACGACCTACCTGAGATGCTTTTTGACGATCTAATGTTTAACTCCTAAGGACGACCCCGTAACTTTTTTGTTTTTTGTTTCCATTTACCACACTTTGTACATACTAATAGTCTACTTGTATTAAGTTGATTCAAAATGAAAATTGATGAATGAAATGAAAGAAAGTCAGCTCCAAACGTAAAAATTCTCAAATCAGTTAGTCTGCTTCAAATGCTTCAAATGTCAACTATATAGAGTGTGCTGCCATCTATTTTCGTTAAGAACTGCTTAGTGGCTGTTTAACCGGAGAAGTTAGGTTGCCTTTTGCGCCCACAAATCAAATAAATCAAAAGAAAACAAAAACAATTATTCTACAAGAGCTGGCCGCTATTTTATTCTTTTTGCATGCAAAAACATTTTGACTGGATGGATTCCTAATACGAGTATGACTTTGACTCATTTTTTAGTTTTTTCCCCTAATTTTCCAATTTTGTGTCGAATTTTAGGTTAAATATTCGTGACTTTGTAGTTTGGCAACCATCAGTCATGATTAGCATACGTGTGTTCAGAGATGAGGTTCTTTGGTCTGGAAGCTATTGCAAAAGCAAGAGAATTTTCGGAAAACGATCTATTACTTCAGCTAAGTGCCTTCGACCTACTATTTCTTATCATTGATCATTGGAATAGATCGTCCAGATCATCGAGACGTACATTCAATGACACCACAGTTTGCATGCATTATCCTATGATTATGAGGTTATGCTTACGACAGCTAAATGAAAATTAAAAAGACACAAATTTACACGATACACAATAAAACTGGAACTGGAAATGATCAACCATTAATTTACATCTGGGCTCGTTTTTGTTTAAGGTTTCATAAAGTATCCAATGAAAGTCTTTCCGCTTGCTCTGTAGTTAAGATTTTGTTGAATTGTTTTTGCGCAACTACTCCTGACGGTTGACGAGTTCATGCGGCTTGATGCGTTTGACTCGTCTTGTGTTCTGTGGAAAGTCCAGTAAGCAAAGGGCTTCAGGATTTTCATGTTGAATAAGTCTGTTTCCGTGTTTTGTTGCAATCTTTTTGATGACCTCAGATACCGGAGGAACTTTGAGGTCACGATGAATGTCGCTGTTTCTGAGGTACCAGGGGGCGTTAACGATGGCTCGTAGCACTTTATTTTGAAATGTTTGTATTGTCTTCATTTGACTTTTGCTCGCACATCCCCACAATTGGATGCCATACATCCAGATGGGTTTCAGGATTTGATTGTAAATTAGCAATTTGTTGTAGATTGATGTTTTCGATTTTCGGTTTAATATCCAGTACATTTCCCGGGGGATTCAGGTAGTTAGATAGGGTAGCGCCTGATTGCATATGAGCGGAGTGTGGTAGTCCGTGTCATGTGCCAGGCGTGCAACTGTCTAACTATCAAGTGCTCTTTTTACGTCCACGTCGTAGTCCCTGGGACCTCAATTCTCTTCGGAGTTTTGTGCTAAACTTAAGAGTGCTACCTGATGACTTGCCCACGGGTCAGAGGGGAACCGGATTAGTGGGTTGTTCGTGTGGCTAGCCACCATACCACACTCAAATTTATGAATTCAAAAACAAAGCCTCGGATTGGACAGGATAAACGGCAACGACTTAGGCAACAGAAAAAGGACAACGATTTACAATTAGGAACATGGAATGTTAGATCTCTGTTACGGCCAGGAGGGTTGAGATCACTCACTAGTGCGCTAAAGGCGACTAAACTTGACATTACAGCAGTACAGGAAACTAGATGGCCTGGGAAGGATTCTATGATCAGTAGAGACTTTACGTTTTATTACAGCGGCAAGAGCAACGACAGCCCAAGAAGATACGGAACAGGCTTCATGGTCTTCGGTAGAGCCAGAAACGCGGTGATTGGTTTCACTCCTGTCAACGAACGAATATGCACTCTACGGATAAGAGGAAAATTTTTCAATCATACTCTTATTAACGTCTACGCTCCAACGGAGGAAAAAGATAATGAAGCGAAGGAGCTATTTTACGAGAAACTGGTGAAAGTGTATGATGGAGCACCGAATCGAGACATCAAAATCATACTTGGGGATTTGAATGCCAAGATAGGTCGCGTCCCACTATTGGTAAATATAGCCTCCACGAAAAGACAAGTGAAAATGGAACGTTGGCAATTGATTTCGCAGCGTCAAGGAACATGGTTGTCTGCAGTACCTATTTCGAACATAAAGACATCCACAAAGCGACATGGGTATCACCTGATGGACGAACCAAAAACCAGATTGACCACGTGTTCATAGATGGGCGTCACTGTTCAAATGTTTTGGATGTCAAAAGTTGTAGGGGACCGAACATCGATTCAAATCACTACTTGGTAAAGGTGGTTGTTAGGGCTCGAGTTTCGATTTCACACAATCGACAGCCGGCATTGGAAAAGTGGAACGTCGAGAAACTGCAGGACGAAAATATTAAACGACAATATGTGGATAGTTTGGAGAAGAAAATTATTGACGGAATGGAAAGCGAACAACGAAACGTAGACGATGCATGGAATCAAATTAGACGAAACGTAGAGCAAGCCGCAGCAGAGACGATAGGAACGAGAACAGGAAAGAAAAGAAATGACTGGTTCGATGAAGAATGCAGAAAAGCACTGGATGACAAAAATGCGGCTCGAGCGAGAAATCTAAATAGATGCACTCGAGCTGGCATGGCAGAGTACCGTTCGAAGAGAAATTTCGAGAAAAAACTATTCCGAAGAAAAAAGCGACAACATGACAAGGAAGTTTTAATCGAAATTGAAAGGTTTGGTAATCGAAAAGAGACGCGGAAAGTAAACGAATCGAGGAAAGGTTACAGTCAACAACCTTTATTGTGCAAGGACAAGGATGGGTTGGTCTTAGCAGATGAGGAACGGTGCATCAGACGATGGGCGGAGTACTTTAAGGAACTGCTGAACCCGAACAGACCACCGAACCGAAACGACACCAACAACAACTTACCATTTCAGACCGCTCAGCCACATATTGCAGAACCAACGCTACAGGAAGTGGAGTATGAAATTTTAAAGCTCAAAAATTTCAAAGCCCCAGGAACCGACAACATACCTGGAGAACTTTTCAAGCACGGTGGTAACGCATTATGTATGGAGATGCACGAGCTCATCAAGCGCATCTGGAATGTCGAGGAGTTGCCGGGAAGACTAGCATCATCTGCCCTTTGTATAAGAAAGGCGACAAATTGGAGTGTGGCAACTATCGCGGAATTTCGCTTTTGAATATCGCCTACAAGATATTTGCGAATATTCTATACAAACGCCTTCTTCCATACATGGAATCTACTGTTGGTGAATATCAAGGTTGTTTTCGTGTAGGTCGTTCAACAACGGACCAGCTGTTTAGCATTAGACAGATCTTGGAGAAGTGTAAGGAGTACAACGTGGAAATACACCATTTGTTCGTAGACTTCAAAGCAGCATACGACAGTGTCAACAGGAGGAAGTTGTGGAGAGTGATTGAGGAATTAGGGGTTCCCAAAAAACTAATCTTGCTAACAAAGTTGACAATGGATGGAGCTAACAGCCGAGTAAGAATCCGAAGCAAATTGTCAGACGCTTTCGACATTGAGGAAGGACTACGTCAAGGTGATCCGCTCGCGACGCTGCTTTTTAATTTGACCCTTGAAGCAGCAGTGAGAACCATGGACATCGACACCAGCAGCACCATTTTCACCAAATCCAGTCAATTGCTGGGCTTCGCTGATGACTTGGATATCTTTGGCCGAAACATTGAAGCTGTTAAGGAAAAGTTCACGGCTTTGGACAGAAAAGGTACCGACCTCGGGTTGAAGGTTAATGACACAAAGACCAAATACATGATTGTCTCCCCATCGAATCGACAACACGACCAAAGCGTAACAATTGACACACACATTTAAGGTGGTAGACAAGTTCGTATATCTTGGATCTCTGCTTAATTCTGACAACGTAATCATGGACGAAATCAAAAGACGGATAACTCTTGGCAACCGGAGTTATTACAGCCTGATAAAAATTTTAAAATCCAAATCAGTAAGCCGAAACTCAAAATGCGCACTGTACAAATCTGTGATAAGACCAATAGTTACGTATGGGTCGGAGTCGTGGTGCATGACTCAGAAAGACGAACAATCGCTGCTCACGTTCGAAAGAAAGGTACTGCGGACAATTTTCGGACCAGTATATGACGAAAATATGAACAGATGGCGCAGACGATTTAATCATGAGGTTATGCAGCTTTATGGAGAGCCGGACATAGTTAGAACAACAAAAATTAACACACGACAATCGTATCCCGAAGAAACTTTTTATCACCAAACCGGAAGGCAAAAGAAGTGCAGGCAGACCAAAATCCAGATGGTGCGATGCAGCTTTTGCCAACCTGAGAACTGCGGGAGTAACCAGCTGGAAGACGTTAGCTGAGGATAGGTCCGGTTGGAGAAGCATGTTGGAGTATTGATGTGTTCGATACATTTTGCTTTGGCATCGATGTTCATCCCAAGATATTTCGCCGAGTTTTTATGTGGAATGAGATTCCCATTCATCGTCAGTCGTTTGGGATGCGGGATCATTTTGTTGGTGAAGTGAACATGAACTGCTTTTTGGTCGTTCATTTTGATTCTCCATTTCTTCGTCCAGTTTTCTACAGCGTCATTAGATCTTTGAAGATTTGCCGTTGATTGAGCGTCCGTTTTGGCTGTGGCTGCGTTAGTTGTATCGTCTGCAAAAGTTGCCGTCATAACATTCGGTCTTTGCGGAAGATCGCTGGTGAATAGAAGGTACAGAATAGGTCCGAGTACGCTACCCTGTGGTACTCCAGCCTTGATGTCCTTAAAATCTGAGTAGTCAGTTCCATGGTTAAGTGGAACATTCGATCGGTTATGTATGACTTGAGCAAATTGACGTATTGTACGGATAAAAGCTGGTTGAGTTTGTAGAGCAAGCCTTCATGCCACACTTTGCCTGCGATACGTCCAGAAAGATTATTGAACATACCTCTTCTCCTTCTAGCGCTTTTTCTATGATGTCGATGAGACGGTGTACATTTTCTATTGTTGAGTGTCTCTGGTGGAATCCAAATTGGTGATTTGGCAGTAGATTTTTTTCTTCAATGATTGGTTTCAGTCTTTTCAGGTACAGTTTCTGTAAGATTCCGTTTTCATTGCCTTTTTCCCTGGTTTTAGGATCATGATCATCTCGGCTACTTTCCAGTGGGCTGGCACATGCATAAGTCTGAATATTGCGTTGATCAGAAGTCCTTTTGTTGGTAGTTTCTTGAGCACCATTCCAGTGATAAGGTCATATCCTGGGGATTCCTTTGGATTCAGGTTATATTTTATTTCGCGTTTAAGTTCTTTAAGGGTCACTTTTTTAATATTTATGCTCCGGTTGATTGTCACTTGTGAAAGCGCGGTATCAGAATCGTCAGTTGTTGCTTGATGCAAAAAAAACAAGCAAACACATCGGACTGAGTCAGCACATTTGAAATCGGCGCCAGAAAAATTCTTTAAGAATTTGTAAGCGTCACGAAATTTGTTCATCTCAGACAAATGACAAGTGTTCACAAAGACCCCTAAATGAAATTTTCATTTTTTTTTTACTTTCAGCCATTTTTCGCACTGAAAATTAAACTTTATTTGACATTTTTTCCTGACAATTCAATGTCGATTTAAAAAAAATCATATTTCTCATCATCACATGAAAGGTAAGGATAATAATTTGCATATGACGCTTTTAGCGCGGTTCAATTTTGAATTTTGCACTGCGTTGAAATCGAATTTCGTACGATATATGCGTAAATAGGTACGGTATATGCGTAAAATCAGAACACAAACAATAGATTTTTATAGTGCCATCTTGTATCAAATTATTCAAGTTTCAATTAAAATTCAAATATCGAGCGGACTAAACGTGTCTATTCGCATTTTATATTGCGGCACCGACCGTTGGCAAACGGCTTGATTTTGACGGCGCACATGTCTAGCCTTCACCGATAATATTATTGATAAATGAGCCATTCCGAGAGCTCTTTAGTAAGAAAAAACACACAGCCGCAACACACAAACCACAACAAACAACATTTCGTTGGATTATGGATACTTTTCGTAAAGTAAATTCATTTTTACTAAGACCCGTCCCAATGTTCCCACATATCTAGCGGATTACTCGAAATAAAATATGAAATATCAATTAGAATAAGCAAAGGTAATAAAAAGAGGCAGTTTTTCCAACTCAAAAGTGGCTTTTTCTGTTGTCATCGAATCGAAAGTATACTCGCTTAGAGTATGCTAACAGGCAACCATAAAATTTACATCATAAAATGACGCAGTTTGTTGTCATTCATATATAAAGCTATTTAAATTACGAAAGAAACCATTTAAAATTATGCTTTACTCTGCACTCTTGTTCAATTAAGTCGAGAATTGACCGAATTGACACTTTGTGACTTTCATTTCTCAAATGAAGAGCGACTTGGTTTACTGTTCCCCTCAACCGTCAATATGGGAGTTTTGTTTTCTGCACTTATGGCAATTGAGTGCTTTTTTAAGAACAAGAAAGAAAAAATTGACAATTTTTATCAAAAGGTGAGTAATTTGAAGTGACTAAAAGGATTATTTGCCATAGTCACCTTTAAACATAATTCGAACATTTTTATAAAGTCGACACTAACGTTCGAAAGTACCTAATGCTCAACCTTACGTTTATATTATAAACGGTATAGGAAATGTATGCGTGTGTCTCATATACAAAATAAAATAGGTGGAGAGGTTGGTTTACTATGCAAACAATACACAGAATGTGAACTCAAAGAGGAGTTTCCTTCGATAAAGTCTGAATGCCTGTTATTTCGACGAGAAAATGTTGATTCGTTTCCTTTGTTCGTGATCGATTTTGATAATTCAAGTTTTGTCCGTCTAGAAGATACCGTGAACATTGTTGCTATGGCGCTTGGGTTCAAACGTATAAATAAGTTTGGTTTCACATTTTTACTTGTTCGTCAAAGTTTTTGCGATTGATATATCATTGAAAACTCACGAAAAAATTATGAAGTTGGTATACCATTGGATATTCGTGGCATGGTGATAAGGCAAATCTCTCCCATCCATTCGTATAATGTTTTACTATATATGCGAGAGTGTGTTGGTGCAAGCTTGTCATTTGTACGTATTGATCATTTGAAAGAGTCCTGTTTGGCAGCACTGAAATTCGTAAGGTTACATCTCCTTCAGTGTTGCGAACGGTCAAATTATCAGACGGTACACGAGAATTAGAATAATTGGAGTGTGCTATTGGCACTCGCATGTCATTTCTATCCTAGTATGGACTGGCTAATGGCATGCGAGTGCCGATAGCATGTTCCAATGAGGACTGGCTAATGACAAAATGTTGTAGGTGGCGTCGCCCTAAATATAAAACTAACAATGTGACCTAATCAACAGAGCGCCGCCTATATTCGAGAATTTGAAGTCTTCCAAATTCTGAGGTTCTCAAAATTCCGCAACTATACATTTAGACCTTAAAAATTTTCAAAAAATTCTAAAAATTTCGTGATTACATTTCTGCCGTACAAAGCATAAAAACCTTGGTGACGTAACTTCACATATTTTCTCTCTCAAAATTTACTTTCTGAGGTTTTTATGCTTTGCGCGGCAGATTTACTCTCAGTCCTGGTTTCCACTTAAAAAAGTACTCCATTTACTTGACAGTAAAACAAAAGAAACTGTCAAAAACGGAGACAAAATCGTGTTCAATTTTCTCTCCGTTTACGTGACAGTTCTATTGTTCTATTCGACAACTGTCATGTAAACGGAGGCAAAACGGAGCACTTTTTTTTAAGTGGAAACCAGGTCTTAAATGGTAAATATTTTGTAAAAACTAATTTATTCATTGATCCAAACTAATTATTTATTTATTACTGTGAAGTTAGCCCATGAGAGAACCAGCCTATAAGAGTAAAAAGACGTAAGAGAATATGATCTTCGAAAGCGAACGAATCCATGATGTCTCTCTTCTCAATTACTCAATTACAGACGGACTCTAATTTCTCCAATAAATTATATACGCAATTTACCACACATAGCACAACGTCAGGTACAGATGACACGATTTCCGTCCTAGGAATCACTTTTCCGTCCTTGGAATCACTTTTCCGTCCTAGGAATCACTTTTCCGTCCTTGGAATCACTTTTCCGTACTAGGGCACACACACATTTCAGAGGTCTGCATTTCTTTGCTTTCCGAACCAAAACTATCGATGAAAAGTAGTGCTTTCGGTGCACACTGTATGAAAAACACATTAGTAGATGGAGTTGTGTGTTTATTGTGGTCTCAACAGCGGACGGTTCCGGGTTCGAGCACATCTATCGCCGGCTGTTAAGGTGAAGTCAATAAGTTCGCAACATTGACTTTTTTACCAAAAACACATTACAATACTGTGAAGTATATGACGAGATGTGTACGTACACGAAGGCTTACCGAGTGTTAGTGCACATCGAGGAATCTGCGTTAAGGGAATGCAGGAAAATCGAAGCTGATCCCGATCTACCCATTCACGCCGATCTGGACTCTGCCCCGTCTAGTCTACGACTACGATCAAGAAATCCTTTTTGGAGTTTCTATCGTCAAAGCTCTGAGATCCAAGAGCTGAAAACCAGATGGAGGAATTGGTGGCGAAACGCATCTGCCGCTAACAAAGGTCTAATAAGCGACCCAACGGAAAAGCTTAAAGGCGTCAATGGCTTAGAATCAACAGATTCCGTACGGGACAGGGATGATGTGCGTTTCTGTTGCACAGGTGGAACTACGCCCAATCTCCGCTTTGTGATTGTAATAAAGAGCAGACGATCGAACATATCCTAAATCAATGCCTAACGCGTCGCTTGTAAATGTAAATGTTCTAGTTTTATGTTATTTCCTAAAGTCATTTGAATAAATAAATAAATAAGTGCACATCGAGTTATATACTTTATACTACCGTATAATGCTTTACTTTATATGCAAGAATGTGTTATTATCAGTGATGAGCAATATATAATTGAGAACAAATGTTACTTAAATAAAACGTCAAGTCTGCACGAAAACACTCTCGCGAATAAAGTAAACGATATGTGTACGTACACGAGCGGTCACTATATCCAATGAAGCACCCAAGTTGAACACTAACACTAAACACTAAACCACAAAGAATTTTGACTAAAAACAGCTTTCCGGGTAATTTTATAGGCGACATGGTGAGACAAGTTCAAAACAAATACAGATTTGGAAAAGCAACAAAATGGCACATCGTAGTGGCCCAACAGCCACCTCCACTATGATCGTGCAGACGAATGTTAGCCTCAGAGAAATGACACTCACACCAAAGCCAAAACTTCTAAAAAACGCTCTGGGTTTTGCTGGCATAACTTACATCGAAGGAGTGTTGGACACCCAAAAAAGCCAATTGAAAATATGCGCCCCAGATTTAAAAATCGCCTTTAGACCAGCTGGCAAGGTATCTCAAGTATTCACGAACATGAAAGATAAATTGGACATAGGACAGAATTCCAACGTTGTATACTCAATCTGATGCATATAATGCGGCAGCTCATATATCGGAGAGACGTTGCGCTGCCTCTACGAACATTTCTCTCGACACGAAAAAGACGTAAAAAATCGACAGAAGAAACCAAAGAAATCGGCTCTGGCCCAACACGTAATGGCCACGAATCATGTTTTCGATTACAGCTCGGCCAAAATTTTGAAGAAAGTTCGAACCAGAGGTTTACTAAAGATGCATGAGGACGATCACATAATGCTAAACGAATGCAACACAGTAAACTGCACCGGTTCGTGCTTTCAGATCTCATGAGTTTTTTGTTGTTAGCTTTCACCGAACAGACCTGCTTAGCACAAATAATTCCAAATGCAAAATAACCAAACGAATTAATTCCTGTACTTCAAAGCGTTCAAAACACTACTTCACCTAGTCGTTCGTTTCGACTCAGGTGGTATATAAGAAAGTGCGCTGTTCATAGAAGTCATCATTCTGTGACCGAGTGTGCTGATATTCACATGGTTTAGTCGACAAGGTGTACTGATGAGTCGTAAGGGTCGTATGCGACGAAATCAGCAATTTAGTTTATTAAATCTTGTGAAGATGCTTCGTTTGTCATAAAGGAATTATGAAGGGTTTTTTGAATGAAGTCTATATGTATTATGTCATTGGTATTGTACTATTACCAGAGTGTTTTAGTGCAAACTCGACACTTGCTTTAAGTTAGTGACATTCATTCTCAATTATGTATTGTTCATTACTTGACATCAAGACACTCTTGCAGATACGGTAAAAGTATTTTCTGCCTATTCCCTCCGAAAAGTTGGTGATACACGTATATTTAGCCCCCACGAAAAATGAAAATTTCATTGAGGATATTTACCTATTTTGTGTCTTCATAGGAAAGTCTTTCCCTCACTAGCGGCGAAAAAAATGAAATGATTCATCTGAAATATTGTTGCGAAAATCTTTAACGGTGAAACAAAATTTTGTTGTTTTATTTTTTCCCAATGCGCACTTTGCAATTAATGTATTTTAACGTAGGCAAATGCATTAAAACTTTTGAAAAACAATTGTAAAACAGAAAATCGAAAGTGTCAGCCATACTTGTTCTACCACGATTTGTGAAAGCGATGAACGCAAGCACCTTATCACTTTTATTTTGCGTATTTTTCAACTCTTTTCCAAAACATTTGATATTATTGCTTACGTTCATAATAATTCATATCACTTCAATGCAAAATTTACTGTAATTGGTAGTACATTAATAAAATCAACAAAATGATTGCCCACGAAAAATCATTTCAAAATAATTTTTACATTTCACCACATCATTGACGTTGATGTATCTCATATAATGACATTGATGTGATCATACCCAACCAACAAATGTGTAAAGTATGTGTTGTGTTGAAAATTTGTATGGAGAGGTGAATTTCTTTCCTTGTAAAATTTCGACATCATACAATTGTGTCGTACAGTGCAGCACAACGTTTTATGGGTATTTTTTTGTGATGAATCGGGATCTATATTGATCAAGAAGTGTGAGCCAACATTTAATCAAAAAATTTGAATTTTGTAAGAATTTACATTCAAAGTGCGACCTTTTATTTTGAATGATGTACAAACCCGGACTGGTCATATGGGCTGACCAGGCGTCGCCCGGTGCGCCCCATCTAGAGATGCGCCACCAGCTAGAAATTGCATTTAGGTAAAAATGCCATAAATGGTATCTGCAGGACATAGCATGTAAATTTACATATTGTGACCTGCAGGTGCCATTTACGGCATTTTTACGGAAGCTCGTAAATGCAATCTCTAGCCCCAGCGACTTCGGCGCCCCTCTTACCGAGCTGCCGGTTGGTTTTAATCGACCACCGCACCGGTTGGTTTTAATCGACCGCCGAATATGTCAATATATGTGGGCACGTACGAATAACTGTATAAGACGATGAAATAGAAATCGTTGGTCTTCGTAAAGTTGTCCAGGATCAAAAAAAGAACAACTTTGCTGAAGAAACAATTTGCCGAAAAATTTTGTCCCAGGAGTTATGAGCTATTTATGACATTTCTAAAAATGCAGTGTTCTGGTCGAATGTAATATAACTCTTCAAATGTTTGAGCTAGAAATATTTGGTCTTCAGCAAAGTTGTTAAGCATAAAATAAGGAACAACTTTGCTGAAGAAACACTTTTAGGAAAAATTATATTTTGGAAGTTATGAACTGTTGAAATCTGAAAATTAGATTTTACAAAGCATATGAAAATTACAACAAAAGGGAAAGGTGACGCAAGTCCTCGTCCCTTCTTCTCAAACAACTGATATCAATTTGGGTGACGCTTGCAGCTTCGGAACGCACAAAATTCTTTTGAAATATTTTCACTTTTGATTGAAAAAATTCGTCACAAATGCTGGCCCAGCCAACTACTACTACTACTTCCATGGGCGAAAATGATCCTCTCAACTTCCTCTACAACATATGAATGAATGAATGAACGAATGTTACTCAAAAGTTTTTTGAGCCGCCTCCGCCGCCGAACCGAAGCGCGGCGGCTACTACTTCCATGGGCGAAAATGATCCCCTTAACTGCCTCTACAACATATCAAAAGTTTTTTTTTGAGTTCCCGCCTATTTTCCGCCATTTTGGCGGTCACCCTGATACACTACACACCCAACCCAACAGATTTCCCTTTGACACCAAACCTCTATCTCGAACACACAACCATTGCCTCATACAAAATGTGCTATCATACACACTACACACACAAACACATACATATGGGCTTTATATGGCGCCTTCTAAGAGCCCTGGCGCCCAAACGAGGCCCGTATCCCCCGGTAAATCTCATATGACGTAGAATGCCCACCCGAAGGTACCTGCAAAATGTCAAGAAAAGTTATGGCCCTGGAACTAACTTACTAACGTAGGATGTTTGCATTAACTTTGGCTTCTATGAAACAGCACTTTTTGTATAGGAAATGATCATTTTCCAAAGGTCGTATCTTCGGATCCACCGAACCGATTTTGATGAATGAGAAGACACTTTACATTAGAATTTTCCGCAGAATGCAGGAAAAATATTTTCCGGGGGGTACGTCGCAAGGGGGGGAAGTCAAAACTTAGCTGCATATATGGTTCCGAAGTCTACGAAAAAAAGTTTTCCGAATTTTTTGTTCGTATGGGGACTTGCGTCACGGGCGTAAAGCTCACCTCACGCCCATAATTTTTCCAGTTTAAGTGATCATAACTTCAAAAAATGTTTCTTCAGCAAAGTTGTTCCTTATTTTATGCTTAAAAACTTTGCTGAAGACCAAGTATTTCTATCTTAAACATTAGAAGAGTTATGTGATATTCGACCAGAACACTGCATTTTTAGAAATGTCATTTTAAACAGCTCATAACTCCTGGGATAAAATTTAATAACTCGTGAGTTCCGCTCGTATCACAAAATTGATCCCTCGTCCTCGTGTAATGAATACTTTTCCCCGCATCCAATGTAATATACTATTCCCACCAAATTCGCATAATCTTACTTGCTTGCCTGTACAACAGCAGTAACATTATGTAGTAAAATTGAGAGTTTAGAACGAAAATTGTCATCTCCGCGTTCGCACCATTAACTTGCGGGTACCTTTTAGTGCTCTAAGGTTTAAACACTCCGACTGTCTCACATCGGATTCGCTCTTTTCGTAATTCTGCGGTTCTGTTATTACGATGTGTAAATATATTTTAGGGAAATTAAATAAATTGTTTTATGGATGTGGTGGAACAAGAAGGAGAGATTTTTCAAATACCGAAATTGCTTCGATCGACTTAAAGAAGCATGTGAAAACTATGCAGTCCTGATACGAATGGTGTGTAAATATTGTTAGTTGGATGGTGGTGTGAACAGTTCCGAACTTTTCTGTGTTATTTTTGCTATAAATGCCGCTCACGACATTTATATACTACATTGACCTTAACATCCACTTTACGAGTGCTTTTGTAGACGTAGCGATAAACAAAAGGTCTGTTCTTTACGATCATAACATCGAACTGATTCCACAAACTATTCGTTAAATATTGTTTATAGCGCAATCGAAGCGAATTCTGAATCCCTAGGATTTCGGTGTGAAAATGATATTTTTGTTGATGCCATAACGGACATTTTGATTTCAATTTTATGTGTTTTCGACGTATGGTGAACGAATGACACAATCGTAAACTATGCATCCCCGATAAATCGGTGTAAAAAAAGTGTTCCTGATAAACATTTCTCGTTATATAAACGAAATTACCGAACAGTTTGAATGAAATGAGGAAATGGTTTTGCCTTTCTCAAGATTATGTTTGCCGCATACGTCTGTGTGAAATTTCTGTTCCCAAGTTGTGTTTCGTTTCATTCCAATAAGATTTTAAAGTTTTTCGGTATGGTCCAAAGTGTCGGTTATTGGTGCGCTATTTTCTGTTTGAAAATACATTGAGAAATGTGTGGACTGGGGATTTTATTGGTTGGGTGAAAAAAAAACTTCCCAATAGATTCATGTAGCTCAGATGCCATTTTAAATTTAGATTAGATTTAGATTTAGATTAGATTTTAAATGCAAAATAAGCAGAAAAATGGAGAGATTTTATTTTGGTAAATGAAAAATCGTCTGGGACACCTCTTTCCATCCAGAAAATGTTATCAGAATCACATCAACCCCAGATTCCATCCTCTTCCTGACAAGTAGCGACATCTTTTCCATGGCTACAAACGAAAATAACAATCGAAAAAAAATCAATAAATAACATTTATGGAAACGCTCATAGAACGAAACCCCATTTTGTGTAATTTGTTGGTGCGCTTTTCATTTGAATAAAATATTTCATCTTCTCGGTTATGATTTTCTATTCGTAAAGTTCATTTCAGACGGTTCTGTTGCTGGGTTGAGATGTGAGTGACATGCAGGTAGTAAATACAATAATTATCAAGCTGACCATTGTATTGGTTTTTTTTACGTTTGTTCGACAAACATTGAAACGAATTAATATTTTTAAAAAATTACACTAAAGACACTCATCGCGACTATGTATCGCAACAGCCATACATACAATATCAAGCGGACAAAGCACATTTCATGCGCATATTTTCGATATTCTGCTCCCCTATGATAAATACAAAAATTTAGGTATAAAGTCGGTTCGTTTGTACGGCTGAGATTTTCACATTTCGAATTGTGCAAATCCGGTCTACGTTTTACTACCTAAAATGAATGGAAATTATGCTTTCTTGTTTATTTTGTGACAATGTCTCTCTTCTCTAAGATGAAAAAGAAACTTACAAGAACAAGATGTGTCTGTTCCGCGTGTAATCACTAGAGTCGCATATTTGTGTAGAGAATCACATAAGATGTTTCCATTCAGATTTGTTGATTAATAAACCGAGTGTCGAACATCTATACAATGAATCATCCAAATAGTCCAAAGTTCACTAACCACCCGTTTGTTGTTGGGGTTTTTTTCGGTAAATCATTTGTTTTGTAGGACAACAGGAAAATAGATTCTCATTTACGAAATTGGGTCATTGATACATTTTTTATGGACATGGTTGAAGCTCAGTATAAATATTGAAATCGGATCGCTGAGTCAACAAAAATACATTTTGATTGATGAGTTTTACTAAGTGTTGGCAGATAGGGTAGCAGTCATATATCAACGCAGTGGGATGTCTTACAATATACACTTACCGTTTAGTTTAGATAATGTTTGAATTATTGTCCCATCGCCCAACTTCAACCATCTAAATTCACAATTTTGTGGTGTTACCATTAGAACAAATTCACATACAGTCTAGAGGTGTGTGGGTCAACCTTTTTTCCAAATGGGACCCGAACCCAACCCGATCTGAAATAAAAAATTCAAATCCGAAACCCTGACCCGAGCCCGAAGTTTTTTGCAAAAGATTTCATTTAAAATTTTTGTAAACTTAATTTTGCAAAAATATTTGAGTGAATTTTTTTCCGGTGGGGTCGGGTTTTGTTAGTTGAAGTCTTCAAACCCGATCCGACCCGAAAAAACCGAAAATGAAAACCCGACCCGACCAAAAAAAAATATATAAGGGACCCGTACACTTCAGAATAGATGTTGCAAAAAGGCTCGATCGTATCTAAGTAAATATTGCAGCATACAAAAACCTCTTAAAAGGTAGAGTGTGACACAGTCCGTAAGTCCGCTTCCAAAATTAATGATATCGCTTGAGGTGACGCTATCGCTGATAATACGCAGAGTTTGTTTGAAGGGAACCTTGTGTTCAAAGTTTTAATTTCCTGAAAAAATTACAGCTCTTTTTTTTAAAACAAAACTACGTTGTGTTAAAAAATTGCGTCATAAAAAAATTAGACGTTTATAATAAATTTTGATGATGGGCAGGAGCAGGGCCGTAACCAGGGGGGGGGGGGCACGCGCCACCCCTGCAATATCAATCTGGCTACGGCTCTGGGCAGGGGTGACTGTTGACTCCGACGGGTCGACTGGGTCGGCAATTCACTTACGACCTGCTCTTAATTTATGAGTTTTTGGACCCGTACGAAGTACAAAGGTCCTATACGTTTACTAAAAACAATTTTATTGTAACATGGGTAGATCGAGGTGGGACGATCTATTATCGTCTAGAGATGACGAATCAGCAATAAAAAAATGTCCGTCTCCACTTTTTTTCTAAACACCTCAATCGATCAGCCCAAACTTTTTTCCCCTGAAAGGTACATGCCTCCCATGATTCAAGTTCGAAGATGAGCAAAATCGGCCAAGTAGTTCCGGAAAAATGGTCGAAGAAGTGGAGGTCGGAAATGAAATTTTCGAGGGTCGATGAAACTTTTTCGCAAATATCTCAACAAATATAGCGCGGAAATTCCTCATTTTGGTGTCAAATGAAAGCATTTGATGTCACAAAACTGGGAAAAAATTTTTTGTGGGAATCGGGTCAGGTCAAGTCAAGTCAAGATGGCGGTGAGTGCGCACGTGGTTTGTTTTGCTCTGAGTAAGTTTTATTTATTTTTTGCCAGTTTCGCGTTTCGATTCATAATTTCTAAGATGCAATATAAATTAAGGTATGTTGTTGCCATAATCTTTCGAGCTACACTGATTTGCTCAAGGAATATCTCAATTTTTCAATTCCACAAAATTCTCAGCTCCGATTGTTTTTGTTTCGTTTCTTTTAAACCTCTATTGGATATCATCGCTTATATTATGGTTACCATAGGGCTTCCCACTGCCCCAACAATATTTTATCAGGTTTGCATCTCAATTAAAGTTTTCATTCTCATTTTCAAACATCGTAATGGTGACATAACCTCAATGCTGCCGCGTTTTTCGGATGTTATGTTGTTCTAATGTGAAGCAATCGGTGTTTTGTTGTTTCGTTGTTTGTTATTTTGAAATGCAATTTCAAGTCAATGTGATTTATAATTACGGATACGGGCTTCGCTATTCGCATAGCTATCGCTTTGGCAAAATATGGATGAGCTTGCGCATAGCACTTTAGGCACGTGTGTTAAAGTCCCCATTGAGGCTTGTACTTCCGGTGCGGTTCGGCTTACCAGGCCGTCCCACTGTATTCACAAGCGGTAAAAATAATTTGGCTCAGCCTCGGACGAGTGTTGGTCACGGGGTACGACCAGCACAGGACATAACAGGTACCCCATCGTTGACGATCAGGCAATGTAAAAAGGTTGGTGGTTTGTTTATTGGAAGTCTAAACGTGAATGGGGGTTTTCGGTGTCGCAAGAATGAAATGGTAGAATTGGCTGAGGATTACGGTGTAGATATCTTAGCATTGAGCGACATTAGAACTAAGGGACAGCGAGAAGAGCAGGTGGGCGGCTATAAAGTGTTTTTGTCTGGCGTTCAGTCTGGTAGGGCAAACTGGGGAGTTGGAATGGCTATCAAGCAGGAATTAGAAAAATTTGTCTTGAATGTTCGCTGCGTAAATGAAAGGATTATGTGGATATCTATTAAGTTAGCTGGGGGTATTTATCGGCTGGTTAGTGTTTATAGCCCATGCGAGGGTAGCAATGCTGGCGACCTCGACGCCTTTTACGAGCAGTTAGGAGATGTTGTGGCAAAAAGGCGAAGTGAGTGTGTGGTTTTGTTGGGCGATTTTAATGCGAGGATAGGAAACAGTAAAACCAATGCAGGTTATGAAAGGGTGGTAGGCAAATTCGGGGAAGATACTTTGAACTCAAATGGAAAGCGGTTGTTAGATTTCTGTGATTTCAATGGGTTAGCAGTAACCAGCTCTTTCTTTAAGCACAAATGGATCCACCGGTACACTTACGTCAATGAAAGTTGGGATCATAAGTCAATAATTGATTACGTAATTATAGAACAGGACAAGAGGCAGGAAATATGTGACACGCGTGTTTTCAGGGGTTTCACCTTCGGCTCGGACCACTATCTTTTGGGTGCACATCTGTCGGTTGGTAAACTCTGTCAGGCTAAAAGGAAGAAAAAGGTAGTTCGCAGATTTCGCGTAGGAAAGTTCAAGGAGGAGGAAGTTAGGGCTCGTTTCATGGCAAAGTTCACAGAAGGTTTTGAGGGGCTTCCTTCGGACTGCGGGGACATCGAGGCTGAGTGGGCAAATTTTAAGGAATTTGTTTTGAGTGCAGCTGAAGAATGTCTGGGTAGTGTCTCTAGCGGAGGTAGGAACAAAAGGACGGGTTGGTGGAACGCCGATATCAAAAAGGCTGTGTTGGAGAAAAGAAAGCTTTATTTGGTTTGGTTACAGGATAAAACGGATGAGAAGAAAGGAGTTTACAGGGCTTGTAGTCAGGCGGTTAAGGCTCTAGTTAAAGAAGCAAAGGACCTCGCGTGGAAGAGGTTCGGAGAAGAATTGGAAGAAGCAGGTCAAGGAAAGGGTAAAAAATTCTGGTCGGCGATTAAGGATATTAGGCGTGGTGGTGAAAAGGAGGGGTGCGGTAGCATTTTGGGTAAAGATGGCCAGTTAATTACGGATAAGGGAGAAGTACTGGAAACCTGGCGTGATTACTTTCAGGATCTATTTGCATCTGTCAATCCGGTAGTGGCACCTGACAGAAATCAGTTTGCTAACTCGGAGGGTGAGGAAGAAATTACATTAGAGGAGGTGACACGAAAGGTCAGCAGGCTGAAGGCAGGAAAATCCGCAGGTGTAGACGAAATTAGGACAGAATTTATTAAGAATAGCGGGTCTGGTGGGAACCGTAAAGTTTGTAGCAACTACAGAGGGATTTCACTTTTGAGCGTGGTCGGAAAGGTTTATGCTAGTGTGCTAGTAGATCGGGTTAGGGTTATAGTGGAAGAGGTTCTGGACGAGGCTCAGAGTGGTTTCAGACCTCTGAGAGGGTGTCAGGATCAGATCTTTTGTCTTAGGCAGGCTATAGAAAAGCTCTTTGAGAGGAATATTGATCTGTACTTATGCATCATCGACTTGGAAAAGGCATTTGATCGGGTACCGAGGCAAAAGCTGTTCGAGGTGCTTAGCGAATACGGGATTAATGGAGGTTTATTGGGCGCCATTAAAAGCATCTACTCAGGGAGCAAGGCTGCGGTAAGGATAGATGGTGAAATTAGTGAGGCTTTCGAGGTTAATGAGGGCGTTCGTCAGGGTTGTTGTCTCTCTCCTCTTCTGTTCATAATTTTCATGGACAAAATCATCAAGCAGGCCAATTTGCAGGGGAATGTGGAAATTGGGGATGTAATTATGAAAATCCCGGCCTATGCGGATGATTTAACCCTATTAGCAGATAATGCCGATGATTTGCAGAGGGGGATTGACTGCCTGAATGTAGCATGTGAGGAGTACGGGATGAAGATAAGCGTCGGCAAAACAAAGGTTATGCATGTTGGCAAATTTAGGAAAGACGTAGTGTGCAGTTTAAATGGGGAGCAGTTGGAACAGGTTTCTGAGTTTAAATATTTAGGAGCCATGTTTTCAGAGGATGGCAAGTTAGTTAGGGAATTTGAGGAAAGGAGGAGGATGGGAAATGCGGTGGCCAGTCAGTTGAGGTCTCATGTGTTTAACAGGAAGGAATTAAGTAGTGGCACAAAGTTAGCTATTCACAGATCAATCTTCAGGCCAACAATTTTATATGGTAGTGAAAGTTGGGTGGACTGCGGATACCTTGTGCATGACTGGGAGGTTTCAGATATGAGGGTTCTTAGGAGCATAGCAAAAGTGAATCGGAGGGAACAGTGGGACAATCATATCAGGAACGACGACATCAGAGAAAATTTAGGGGTTAGGTCAGTGGAGGAGGCGGCAAGGGTTAGTCGTCTGAGATGGTACGGGCACGTTCAAAGGATGGGTAATAGTAGGCTCCCAAAGAGAATATTGAATGCACAGGTCCCGGGTGTACGTCCTAGGGGTAGGCCAAGGAGAAAGTTCATAGACTCAATTAAATCAGATTTAGAAGTGAGGGGGCTTTCACTGGGCGAGCAAACCATCTCCTTGGCAGAGGATAGAAGGGTATGGAGCGGGGTGGTCAATAACCACCGGGTTGCGGCTTAAAGACCCCACACCGGAAGGTATAAACGGTCTATAAAGTTTGATGATGATGATGATGATGATGATCGGTTCAGGGGTCTGGGCACTGGGACCAATGGAATGGACGAAATTGAGTTTCTTCGCCATATAAGAAAACAGTTTTTCGTCTATATTTCCTTAACTATGCAATATGGAGATTTACTGTCAAAGGCAAAGTTGTAGAGAATTAAATTTAAGCGAACACATGTTTCAGGGTTTTGGGGAAATATAGCACAGTCCTGGTATATGGCCACTTCCATAATTGGGCAGGATGACCCGAATCTCCAGAACTAGAAACTAGAACGTTGCTCCCAAAGTTGCTTCCAAAGGCAAAGTTGTAGGAAATAAATTTTAGAGAACACGTGTTTCAGGGGAAAATAACCCAGTCCTTGGAAAGAAGCCTTTCTAGATTTGAATGGTCTTTGAAATTCTGTTTGTTATTTGTATATTTAGAAACCTACGTTCGAGTCTCTTTGCTACATCTATTCTGATATGTACGGGTCTTTGGTTATGTTTTTTGTTAAGCTCAATTATTGCAACTAGTCAGGAGGTTTCGGCCATTATGAAGTAAATAAATAAGTAAACCAAATTATTGCCTAGGTCGATCCACCCTAACATTAGCGGTCATCTTAGGCTCGGCCCGGGCTCAAATTTTTTCTTGGTTTGATTACGCATCGAACATAAAAAGAATCACGAAAATCGGATGGAATTTACTCGATTTATGAATGAAAAAAAATAAGGTTCAAGTCGGTCCGCCTCTTTAGGCCTCTGGCTATGTCCAGCGACCCACAGTAAATAGATTTTCTTCCCTAAATTGTTGGGCATTCCCAAACCTTTCGATTAAACAGTTTTTTTTCGAAAATCGGAAAAGATTTAGAGGCCATCCATGAATGACGTCCAGTTTTTTCAGTGCTGCCAGCACATTTAAATCGTTAATAACTCGATAAATATGCTTTCTGGTGATTCAAATGTGTGTTGTACTCCTCTAAATACCCCCCTAACACACGTTTGACTCGCCATAATGCACATTTATCGAGTTATTAACGATTTAAATTTGCTGGCAGCACTGAAAAAACTGGACGTCATTTATGGATGGCCCCTTACTCGAGTTATGTGCAAAAGACCAAAAGCAACTTAAACGGCCCAATCCCATAAAATCATTTTCGATTTCCTTTCAGGGAGAAAAGAGATTTTGAAAATCGGTCAAGTTTTACTCGAGTTATCTTATTAACAGACGGACAAAATGTTTTTGCAGATTCAGTATGCAGAACCATGAAACGAAAAAGTAACCAACTCCCGGGTCGAAATTCGACAGGTTACAAACTCCGTGGTAAACGCAATAGACCTTTTTTAGAAGAACTTCGTTGAAAATACCACGTTGAACGTCATAACATTTGCTAGATTTTGTTACAAAATAAATTCCTCAGTTTTGTTACGTAACGGGGGGGGAGTTCAAGTGATTGTTATAGTGTGTGACAACGACGGGGGGGGGTAAGTGGCCAAAAATGTGTTACGTCATTTAGGGACAGCCCCAAATGGCTTTTTTGAATGTTCTTAAAAAAGGCCTCTGTTTGTTGCAATTTTACTACATGAAAATAGTCTAAGCGACGATGAAATAAGGAGTTCAAGCCATAGACTGGTCCTTTGTCCAGTGAATGAACTCCTCATCTTATCGTCGTCTAGAACATTTTCACAGAGAAAAATTGTAACAAACAGAGGTCTGCATTTCAAGATGGGCAGCCTGATGCCAAAAAAGTTTCTATGACAATGATGGAGTGGTAAACGAATACATTACTTTGCACTCGGTTCCAACTCGGCACCAGGCTGCCTACTTGAGAAGTTTAAGTAAACACAAAGAATGCAGCCTCCTGCCAAAAATCTGTTAATGTCATAATAACGGCAGTAACGAATACTACACGTCATATTAATTTCAACACGGCACCAGGCTGCCTTCTCAACATATTCTACTGTCAACATAGAGGGCAGCAGCAGCCTGGTGCCCAATTGAAAATTATATGACGTTTAATATTCCTTATTGCCTTTACAAAGACTTTCATAGCTTTTCGGCACCAGTCTGCCTTCTGAAGGCTGCTAGTACTATTCAAGTACGCACCCTGGTGCCTAGTCGGAACCAAGTGAACATTTACGTACTCGAATGCCTGAAAGAAGTGGGTGCGTTTGCAATTCGCTGATTATTGGAGCGCCTGTGGAAGAGGAGAAGCTCTTTTTACCGTGTTGTAACGATTCTCTTATCTCCACAAAAATATAGACTTCAACTTGTATCTTTACTGACAATATTTAATTCCAAATTATGATTTTATCTCCACTTAAAATTAATTGCGCAACCCCTTATATCTAAAATACCTTTATGTTGGGTGGTGTAAAACGACTTTGTTAAATCAACTTTTAATATTCCGTCCTGGTAACACGTGTCCACATAGATCAATGATTTTCCACAAAATCACGAAAAGACAAATTTCAATCCAACCTAAAAGCTGTTTATGATCTTATTAGTAATTGCACACTTTACCGACGACCATAGAAATGTCCGAAGGTGTAAATTATAATCACCTTGCTGCCCGCAAGCTTTATATCAAAAAAAACTTTACTTGAACACACTGTGCTTTAAACTAAAACAACCAGATTAATATGCTTCTCGTTACGATGTATACTCCGAAGCGTTCTCAGGCCAAAAGTGCTTTCGAGCATGCAACTCGTACACTGAACGTCAATCGGTGCAAATTTGTCAAACGGTAAAGTTTCGTCGTCATGCGCTTAACACGCCACCACCGGCGTTTCTCAAATCCACCGGGTTAATTCAAAATCAAAACTTATTCTAGTGTTCGGTTTTTATAATTATTTATAAAATGTTAATGCCCGAGTTACAGTGTCAAATGAGAATTGGTCCATAGAGTCGCGAAAACGGATAACTGCACCTGTGGCCTTAGTGACAAAATTGACCTAGTGTGAATGCCCTAAGCAAGTTTCTCCTAATCTTAGGAATCTAGAGTAGTTAAAAACTTGGCTGTTCCCAGGTTGGCTCCGATCCCTTTCCTTAGACGGGCTCATGACCGGGAGGTTCGTATGATTTATGTCCTGAACGGGGAAGGAACAAATGTTCACCAGATTTGCATGTCATGGCCCAGAAAAAACTTATAAAATTCAGCAATGTATGTGCGAAACCGTGTAAACGACTAACCTCCACCACTTCTTCCACTGACGAAACTATTGAATTCTCCTTTTTTTTCCTCCATGTAACAGAAACAGCAGAAGCTTTTTAAGATGAGAAAACTGTTCATACCGAAAAAAAAAACTTTCAACAAAAATCTTTGTAACAATGTATCGACCATAGCGACGCGTCGGAAAAACTCATCAATTTTATAGTAACACGATACAATGAATCTGAGTGGTTTGTGATAATACAGTGGCGAGAACAACAGATTGTTCTAATTGCGCATTCTGTTTTGTTGACTTGGCATAACATTTTACTGATATCGCAAGAAATTGTGTGTACAGCCAGCACATTGCATATCGAAGAGCACAAACAACGTGAATGAAATGTAATGTACGTGCCAAGCGCAGACGCTATGGATAAAAGCTGTGGATGGATTCCAATTCAACAATGTTTTTGTTAGAGTGAAAAAAACTGCGAAATGTTATTCACGAATGGTTAAGCGTTAAAACAATAAAAAAAACAGCTTAAAACAAAACTTTTTGTGCCAAAAACCAATCTTCTTAAACAATAATTACAGCTTTGAATATGAACACCTAATGAAAAGCACAACATCATCGACTGTAATTTATTTCTTATTGAAACTAAAAGTATGAATTAAGCCTTCAAAAGAATGTCTAGCGCCAAATTGCGTCACAGCAATCCCCCACTTGAATATTTAGAACTCGTCGAATATTTTTAAATTTCAGTCTCTTGCTGCTTTGCTTCGCGTAACTTGAAATAAATTCTATTTTCTGAGACATGCTCACTGTTGCTTTCATTCGTTAGAAGAATCCCACTCTATTGTTGATCAATAGCATTTTACAGAGCAATGGGGACTCCTAGTCTATCAGTTTCATTTGAGATGTTCACATTGACGGATGGGATGGGAAAATTTCGTTATCATTAGATAGATCTGTTTGGGATTCGGTGAAATTTGTTTCATTGAAAAAGAGTTTTATTTTGTTGTTTGTTTGTTTGTTTGTTTTATTCAATAAAATACACTGAACAATCGAATGAAGTGAGATGTGGTGCTAGTGGACCGTTTCGTTTTTATGCAAATGAGCAACTGAATTTTGTGATAACCCAAACAAATCAAATAAATTATCATTTTGTTTAGCATAATATTTTACGTTGATGAAGCAAAATTTGCTCTCAATTATGATAAGTCATAAATATTCCGTCGTTTTTTATTACATTTGATTGATGAATGAAACGATACAGTGAATTGATATCCGAATAAACTTGAAATTTATTTTGGCAAAGTTACATAAAAAGAGCGAGAGATGCTTTCGGAAAATAAGAAATGAGTTCAATGAAGCAATCTCAATTCAAATACATTTGGGTAAAATTTTCATCTGGAGTCGAGCTTTAAAAAGCGTCTTGATCTCTCTTATACACATGGTAAGTTCTTCTATTCTATTCTCAAAACATTAAGTAGGAAATGATAATTTACTTCCATAATTGCAAACGTTAATCATCAAATTTTACGATTTATAGACTCATACAACACGTTGAACTTATGGTTTCACTTTATTGTTAATTTGTAATTTTTCCATCTTGGGGTAAGGGGAAAGGGGTGTGTTGTATCTGTAGAATATTTTATTTCTTTAGTCGGCGAATTTTAAGGCTTGAGTTGGCTTATGAGTTTAACTTTCTGCTTAGAACCATCTGTTCTTCTGCTTATCTTTACATGTAGAGGTATGTCTCGGTCCAAAAATTTCGGCGGCGGCGAATGGGCACCAAGCGATTTGTTGACAGTGCCGCAAATCAACTTTCGTCAAATTTTTAACAAACTTCAATCGACATGTGCAGGCCAACGATTTCATAAATGTTGGCTGGACCTTGTGCATGACCTGGACATTTCTGGTATGAAGGTTTTCAGGAGCACAGCAAAGGTTAATAGAAGGGAACAACGAAGATATTGCAGTTTTACGTGCGTGCCTGGCATAGCCTTAACCGCACGACCCTCATGGGCGTGGAATCGGGATACACCCACTTAGTGCGAGTATAAAAACTCTACCCAATCGACATCCCGCATGCAAGTGCATTCCCTCTCTTCTGGGTCAGAGACGTAATCTCTACTGCTTTGTTGAAATAGCGCAGTCGCTGAATTAAAACCACAGCCAGCATAGCACCATTAGGCACCTCAACCTTTTTGCGGTCAAGCATCGATGCTGTAGATACTTGAGAGCTCCCCAACCCCGTAGTATCGATATTAGACTCTCAAGTAGGGCTCGTAGCCACAAGTGACTACGTAAGCTGGGAACTTGCATTCCCGCCACTGCTAGATCTTCAAGGGTGCGTATGGTCGCCACTCCCAAATGGTATTTTTGGGAGATTGCCCTGGGTTGCCCCAGAGGCGTCCACCCTGTGCGTAATAGAAGGGAACAGTGGGATAACCATATCAGAAACGACGAAATCAGGGAAAATTTAAGGGCTACGTCCGGGAAAAGGTGGCAAGGGTTAGTTGTGTGCCATGGTGCGGGCACGTTCAGAGGAT
Source organism: Pseudolycoriella hygida (assembly GCA_029228625.1). Lineage (NCBI taxonomy): Eukaryota > Metazoa > Arthropoda > Insecta > Diptera > Sciaridae > Pseudolycoriella > Pseudolycoriella hygida. The sequence goes on from CM055404.1 coordinate 122,293,280, forward strand.
GGGTAATAGCAGTCTCTCAAAGAGGATTTTGAATGCACAGGTCCCAGGTGTACGCCCCAGGGGTAAGCCAAGGAGAAGGTTTATAGACTCAATTAAATCATATTTTATAAGTTGAGGGACTTTTACTAGACGAACAACCCATCTGCTTGGCACAGGATAGGAGAATATGGAGAAGCGTCCATGATCACTGAGAGTTGAGACCTCACACCGAAAGGTATAAATGGTCTGTAAAGTTTGATGTTGATGACGATGACTTAAACAGCAACAAAACTTTCGACTGGCTGTCGGATAACGCCTCTAGGTGCTTTTAATGAAAATGGGTGGAGAGGATCGGGCTGTAGGCTGGATCGGGACAGTACTGGCATTCACTAGAGGTGGTGGTTTTTCGTTTCGTTAGTTATGAAGTTAAGAAGATTGATTTCAAGTACAAAGTTGCAGAGGAGAATTAGTGATGCTATCCACGCGTTTAGTGCTACCTCGGCTGACGTCAATTTTGCGACACCCCACCTGTTAGTCTTATGTCAAACTATACGATCATTTCATGGTGAAGCACAAAGACAAGCCCAGCATTTTTCGTCGCTTTGCATATCATAAAAGAGTGTATTTCACTCTGCTAAATTTTAAAATGCCAAATTTTTCACTGCGAATTTTGTTTACGTCTTTTTCCATTTATTTCCATCTTTGATCCACCTATTTCCATCATCGATCCATCTGTTTACATCGTTAATCCAGCTGTTATGAATTGTGTGCCCTTCACGCGTGTATTTCAATGTATAACATTCAATTCATAACAGATGGATCGAAGATGGAAATAGATGGATCGAAGAAGGAAATAGATGGATATAGATGTAAAACAGATGGAAATTCGCAGTGAAAAATTTAGCAAAGTGGAATACGCTCTCATAAAATTGGTCATGAAATTTTGTATACTTTGACATAAGTCGACGCCGCAGTAGATTTTATAGATTTATTAGTTTGGGTCGGACCATTACTGGTCCTTGAAACACAGATCTGATGATCCTTTGTTTCGTAACCCGCTCGTTATGTAAATCTTAGAAACATCCCAGTCCCGACCAAGAGCCTGTCTAGAGCGGCAGGTCCCATCTTGGATACTGTTGCAGGTTGGACCGCATGAGTTCCTAGAGTCCTAAGGCCTCAGTGAGAAGAAGGCGGGACACTTGCATATAACGTGAACGCCCGTTTCCTCACTCAGGCCGCAGGTACATTTGGGATCCTTCCTTAGAGATTTTAGGTATTTTTGGCGCCTGTCCAATCCGCAGTGCCCGGTAATCGCACCCATCACCCTCTTGATGCGTCTCCTGTCCAAGCTTAGCAGTTCTCTTGCCCACCTCCCATCGGGCACCGGGCAAAAACGCTTCGTTTGCATTCTTCCTTCATAGGTGCTCAAACAGTCAGCGAATTCCGGCCTCACCCTACTCTTCATCGCTTTCACGCATTCCGAGTGTGGGATGGGTATAAGAGGCTCCGGCCAGTAACTCCTTCAGCTCTTTCACTAGAATGGATGTCAGGACAGGCGACATGAGCGCTTTAATCATCGCGTAATTGTCAGCCGTGACTCATCATAGGTCTGATGACTGCTTCATACATCCATAGTATAGCCTTGGATGGCAGGCCATAGTTTCTTCCAAATGAGTTCCTGCATGTCCAGAAAACTACTAGAGCCTTCTGTGCCTTGTCCTTGACGTGCTCGGTCAAGTGCAACTTGCGATCAAGAATTACTCCCAGATATTTCACTCACGCTGAGTAAAACGATACCTTTATTAAACAGCCTCAATTTCTCTACCCGTTTATGACCCGATGTTCTCCTGCTAAAGAGAACTATGTCAGTTTTGTCCGGATTTACTCTGAGGCCGTTGTCTCGACACCGTTGCTCTACTATCCTCAGCGAATACCTCATTCTATCTCTCAGTGTGCTCTCAAACTTACCCCTGATCAGAATTGTCAGATCGTCCGTGTACACTTGAGTGAAAATTCCTTCGCCTTTTAGCCCCTCCTAATAAGGGGGATCTGCGACCATACAACACAGCAGCGGGGACAGTAGTCACTCCTGAGAGCAGCCTCTAAATGCCCAAAAATTTGCCTTGTGGCCACATACTGTTGCCTCAACTGCCCTGTTTCTGAGCATACTAGCGATCCACCTCCTTATACACCGGTGCTACTCCTCTACTCTCTAGAGCCTGGCGATTGATCTCAAAATTGGTGTTATCAAAAGCGTCTTGAATTTCCTCCACTTCAAAAGATCTCTCTACCTTAGCCACCAGACTGTGCAGAGCAGAATCAGTAGATTTACCTGGCGTGCTGGTTTATGTGGAGCGGATGCCTCAGAAGGAAAAGCGTAGATAGTCAGTACACATTATGCCGCCAAATTGGTCAGGAAGTCAGAATTTTTTTTATTGTTGAAAGCATTATTTTGCCACTGAATGTATGAGCTCATAGAACTTTAGATCCGTTCTTAGGTTGCGCAGGAAGTCAGAACTATTCCTTAGGTTGATCGAAAACCTAAAAAATAATTTTTATCTGCCTAGAACGATAATCTCGCATTTTCCTCCCTAGGGCAAAATTGTTTTTCTCGATATATCTTTTCTCGGCAGATAAAATAGCATATGCACCGCTGTCCAGGATGGTTTATTTTGAAGATTTGGATTATTTCCCACGCCTTCGGCTCGGGAAATAACCTCCAAATCGTCAAAATAGAGCATCCTGGACAGCGGTGCATAATCTACTATTAATATATTGTAGAAGACGTTGAGGGGAACAACATTCATTTATTGGTCCAGCGGTGCGTGCGTACAGGCTATTGGGAAAATATCGTCTGTTAAATTTCATTATATTCCTCGATTTACCTTACGATATTCATTGGGCCTTACGTGCGGGTCTGTGTAACCTTATGTTCTTTATTAATCATCTCAATTCTATCTTATGAAGATGGAACACGAACGGAAGCCATCGTTAGGCCCGCTGTGCTTGCTAATTGTGGGTTTTAGACATTCGGTGTTGTGTTAAATCTGCTTGCGTTGGTAATGTAATGCCATTATGTATACGAAGCACGTGTCTTATGTGCCTACAGCGACATTTTTAACCAGTCCCTGCATCAGAGATGCCGAATCTGCAAAAAAACTTGTACGTCCGTCATATTTTAACTGATAATGTCCAAGAATTTGGTTCCTTAAATACTAAAAGTAATTGCTTACAATGATCGATATCAAATTAAATCAGTTAAGCAATGATATTGAACCATAAAATAAACTGCTCGTACAATTCGAAGAAAATCAATTTTTCAACATGTGCGGTTCATGTATTGTTTACTTCGCAAGTTTTAACAGATGCATTTATTACGATTTTTCAAGTGTGTTTACATTAATTTAATTAAACTTCTTGTGCTATGCAGTTTTATGTCTTGTAATTGAACCGTAATTAACGAATATTTTGAAACCGGACAGGTTTGTCAGTGTTACGTCTTGGGTAATTTCCAATGCAGCTTCATAAGGACATATCATTATATCACATATTTTCGTAGGTTTACTCAAAGTCGCATATTTTCGAACGGTGGAATTCTGAGAAAATATGTGACTGCGAATAAACCTAGAAAAACATATGATAATCATTGTAATCAGTAAATTAATAACATTTTTATTACATTCCTCGATATGGCTTGCATTGTTTAGGAATTCGTACGGATAAGAGTAGGATGGCATTGTAGTCCAATTTATTCCACCACCTCTTTTAGATTTATCAGGTCGGGATTGTTTATTTTACTGTACCTTGAAACGCAGATGTTTTGATTCTTTGTTCCTTCTCCTATTCATTACGTAAATCTTTTAAATCTTCCCGTATCAACAAGGAACCTGTCCAACTGGGTCCCAGCTTGCGTAGGTCGAACCCCGCGACCATCCAAGGTTCTGAGTCTCAGATCAGGGAACATTATTCATTCACATATAATGGAATCGTCAACGATTTTCATTCATGACAGGTTCTTATTCAGCTCACAACCTTACAGTCCAGCCATAAATGCCGATGTGAACCAAACGTACGAAAAACGATTCGTACAAGCCATATGTTCGCATCTAAGTTTATGCATGGAAAGGTTGAGGGATAAGTTGAATTGTCATCATATGCTGTTTTTGGATTGCTTGGACTGTATGTGTATTTGGAAATGCATATTTATAAGGCTCAATCTTTGCAAGAATTAAAAAAATGTAACGAACGGAACGGAGTAAGCGAAAGGTAAATGTATAAAAACTTGAAGGAACAAAGAGAGGCATACAATTGTCTTTTCGTTACCCCCATGGAATGAGCCATATGTAGGAATTCAGTTAACCGATCAAGTCGCAGTTTTGTGGCGGCTTTCATGACTGTTATACCACCATAGTTTAATCAAAATAGAAACAAGCAAAACATGTATAGCATATTTATTACACTGTTACCACATTGGTAAGTGTTTTATTAATGAAACCATTTAAAAAATGTGCCAAAAATATGCTACAAATTTATGCATAATGTACTCGGTTTGTGAAAAAATTATTCACGTGACGTTTTCAATTGTTTCACTAATATCTTAAATTCGAAGGTTTGTGGTTATGATGTCGAAAGTCTCCGTATTTGTGGAAATACCCGAGCAGAGTCAGCGAAATTTCTATGATTCGAACGTTTCATCTTCTTATCTTCTTCACAAAATTTGATTTTTTTGCGCTTTTTGAGTCTAAAAAAGCATTGGAGATTTTTACGACAGTATGCGGACATTTTTTTTTACTGTAATAGACTCCTCTTCGAAAACTTCGTTCTTCGTACGGGTCTAAACCAATTTTGGCCCGGTGCCCTTGCATAGGGCTCGAATGAGCCTCAGGTGGGCCCTAAGCAAACAAATTGTTTTTGCTATGTTGCAGAGCAAATTGAGGGAAACATTTTTGTCCATGGAAGTATGTGTCCCAGGCCTCTACTTACGGTCCTAAGTTGGTCCTAAGGTCGGCCCTTCACAGAATTTTTTTTTTTGTTATGTTGTAGAGAAAATTGAGGGAAAAATTTTTGTTTATAAAAGTATGTGTCCGAGACATTTCCTTATGGTCCTAGCTCGGTCCTTAGCCTTAGCTAAAAAATGTTTTTTACTCTGTTTGTTACAACTATTATGATACGTACGGGTCCCTTGCATATGTTTTCAATCTACAGGCCCAACAATTTGTAGAAGAAACTTTTTTGGGATTATGCCCTTCTTTATGAAAGAAAATTTTTTTCACTAGAAGCCCTTGAATTCAGCCAGGACCCTAAAACTGAGTTTTGACTAGGTACCAACGTACTTATTTACATAAATCGGGTAAGTCATACCCGATTTTGTTGATAGATTTTCTATTTGAGAGGTAACGGAGTACTGAATTATATTCAAAAAAAATTAGACCCGGTGGCCGGTGCTTAGGGCTCAAGTGGGCCTCAGGTCGGTCCTAACCAAAAAAATTTTTTTTGACAAAAAAAATGTTTTTAGCTACGTTGTAGAGAAAATTTAGGTAAACATTTTTATGTATGGAAGTATTTGTCCGAGGCCTCTCCTGAGGGCCCTAGGGCGGTAGTAAGGTCGGCCGTAGCCCAAAAAATAGTTTTTTGCTATGTTGTAGAGAAAATTAAGTTGAACATTTTACTCTATTTTGGGGTAAATTTTGTGCTTTCGGACGGGTTTTTTTAATATTGCCCTCTAGACAGTTTCCAATACAATTTAATGCGGACGTAATTTCATACACTTAAGAGTTAGGGCAATATTTACTTACATACGTTAGAGTATTTTCGTAACATCAACTCTGTTTGCCACATCTATTCTGATAGGTACGGGTCCCTTGCATATGTTTTTGTTTTGAAAAATTAAAGAATGAACTCACCAGAAAATTGTTAAGGGTCGTCCATGAGCCTATTACTTACTTACTTATCAGCCTTTCTAACCCAAGCGGGTTTTGGCTGACTCTACAACGTTTCTCCATCTGGAGCGATCCTGGGCCAGACTTCTCCCAACGTGGTCGTCGTTGTTGAATCCGTCCGTTTATCCGAGGCTCATTGTAGAGTTTCTTGAACTGTGATTTTTTTTACGAGGAAGAGGCGTTAACACTTCGCTCAACCCACTGATCCGTTTCCCCGACAACCCGTAGGCAAGTTGTCAGGTAGCACTCTTAAGTTTAGCACAAAACTCCGAAGAGGTCCCAGGGGCTACGACGTGGACGTAAAAAGAGCACTTGATAGGTAGACAGTTGCACGCCTGGCATATGACCCGGACTACCACACTCCGCTCATATGCTATCAAGCGCTACCCTATCTAACTACCCAATCCCCTCGCCCCAAGCCTCGCCTAATGAAAAAACGTAGAACAAGCGTAGCCCTCTGCTTTGAGATAAATTAAACGCGACGTGATGTCATGTCATATTTGTGCTAGAATCAGGTGCAACAACGTTGCTTACATAAACCGATGAATTTGTGATTAGGGGTCATTCATAAAGGATGTCACGTTTGCTATAAAAAATGAGTATCCATAAAAAGGTAATAACTCAGTCAGGAGAGCAAATTCTGTTTATAGAACTTTGGCTACCCCCCCCCCCCAAATAGGGGGGTGTTTGGAGCCGGAGTACTATAAACAAAATCTCTGACCAGTTAGGAGATATGGACTTTGTGGAGTTTATAGCAAGCATGAAATCCTTTATGAATGACCCCTTAGTGCTAAAAGATCACCGAAAAATAAATTTTTGATCATCAGTAAATACAATGTTCATCAGTATAGTGACCATATTATAGTCGAGTTTCATACAAACTAGGAGGTATATAATAGGCATATTATGGTCGATTCGACTATAATTTTCATTATAATCCGACCGTAATATCAAATCTCAAAGGATATAAAAAAGCCACGAGTATAATGGCGAATTATATGCCCAAATGATATAAACTATCGTATTAACCAAGGGATACATAGCTTGATTATAGTCTCGGTACGCGATTATTCTTCAGGGCATAGCTCCTCGGAAATTCACTTCACCTCGACTATAATCGCGCCATTATATCCATTGGTTAATAATATACTATTTCTCCACTCAATAATGCGGTAAGAAGATGGCATTTTGCTTACACGTTTTGATTTATGACAATAAATACGGGTGACAAAATGTTTATTTTCTCAGTTGTTGTTCTGCCGGTGGTCAAAATAGTAACTTTCTCGCGTGAACTGTCATTTTGTTTTTGTTGTTTTTCCTTCGTATATAAAAATGGTTATTCACTCCACGCACACACAAAATAGTTATTTTCATGGCAAGGGGAGAAAATAGAAAATTGCTTAACAAGGTTAACGTATGTGGCCAAAGTAGAGAAAATTACAACGAGGATGATGTTTGTGGCCAGAGCGTAGCGAGGGCTGCAATTCATTCGAGTTGCAATTTTCTCTGCGAGGGTCACAAACTTTACTCAAATTGCAATTTTCTCTGCGAGGGCCACAGACTTCAACCGAGTTAAGAATTTTCTATTTTTACCCGAGTTATGAATTAAAGTTTTCACATTTTTTAGGCGAAAATTTATATTTTCTCCCGAAAAAGATGCACTATTAAGTCTTATTCATATCCGTAGCGCATATGCGATTTGCATATGCAACCCGCATATGTAACCCCATGTTGTCAAATGTCAAACAATTAGTGTTACCCGAATCGAATTATACGTTTACAAACGCAGCAATTCTAGGATGATCATGCAAGATCATGCTAGATCATGCTAGAAGTTCAGTGTTTGTAAACGTAGAATTCGATTCGGGTAACACTAATTGTTTGACATTTGACAACATGGGGTTACATATGCAAATCGCATATGCGTTACGGATATGAATGTGACTTTACGATTATTGTAGATAACTTAACACATTTAAGCATACAAAAGACGAATTTCACAAAAAACATAGAAAGTAACTCAAAAACACATTCGACTGTGTTGTTTTTCCTCGAGAAATATTTGCCAGATTAGCAAACGAATTACTTTAGAGTAATTCTGTGGTCCTAAGATATGTGCTGGCATTTTGTTTAGCTCGTATCCGTCGTGTCGAAAATTAGTTACTTTTCGTTTACTTTCTTCATCGCAAAAAAAAATTCATATGAACAGATCGATCATGATACTTTATGTTAAGTATTAATTTTCTCCCCTACTTTTATTTTCTCACCTCAAATGATGTGCGAAAATTTACTTTCTGCAATTCAATGCCGAAATACGACAGTTTTCAATACTGCTTTGAGTGCGGAAAAGGTCAACTTTTCCGCACTCAGATTTGAGTGAGTATGGAAAAGTTTTTCAGCATTCAAATTTGAGTGCGTAAAAGTTTTTCAGCACTCAATTTTAATTGACATTAAAAATGCAATGAAAAGGAAATTGTGATCGAAATAGAAATTTTATTGTTTTGCTTTGTCTATTTCGGCATTGAATTGCAGAAAACGTTGTTCCTACCTCGTTCTATAACTAGATTTTTTCAGCACACGTCCTAAATAGTGTCCACGCTCGCCTCTGGCTCGTGCGAACACTATCTAGGACTAATGCTGAAAAAACCTTAGTTACAAAACTAGGTGGTAAAATTACTATACCCATGCAAAATTCAATTTTCGCACCTCATTTGAGGTGAGAAAATATCAATTTTCGCCTAACAAATGTGAAAAACATTTTGTTACCATGAAGGAAAATAGTGAATTCCAACTCGACCGAATTATGACCATCGCATCTTTCGCTCTTGTTATAATTCTCTATTTTCTCTCCAAGCGTACCAAATAACCTTGCAAAATAGTTCTGCATGCTGAAGCGATCTAAATGCAATTTTCGATTTTATCACGCACCAGTGTTATGACGCCATTACCTAGATGAAGCACGTAAAGTATAGACCCATATTCGGATATGTATTTCATAACATGTTATGTACACTAGAACGCATTACATCAGATCAAATCAAATGTTTACAACGAAAGCTTTCGCATGTAATAATAACACATAGCATGTTGTTGAAACTTTGTAAAAAAAAACATTGGATTTTTGAAATCTCAATCAAAACAATGTAATTTTATTTTTCTATTGAACGACGAATCTCATGTTCATCATTTTACTTGATTTTGTTATTTTTTTATGCACTGTATAGCGAACAAATTTAATTTTTGTTTTGCTTTTGTCGCATTTTACCAAAACTCAAATATATTAAACAACGAGCCAAGTTTGAAAATAGCAAAATTTCGAGATTTAGAGAACATTTGGATATAAAACACCCAGACAATGTTAAGTCATCGTCCTATATAATTGTTTATAACTAAATTCTTTTATTAGTGGTTTCGGACGGCTCTGGCTAAATAAGTGAAGGAGGGGGGATAAAAAATCCTCTAAGAAAAGTGTTGAAATGGCAATCTTCAAAAACTTATGAAGTTGTCTTTCTTTTACTGTGGCTCTGTTCAGATATTCGTAGGAGTTGTGGCTTTGTTGAACCACGAACTACCTTCACTACGAGAATGAAATACTTGCTTAAGGCGCGTTGCCCGTTTCACGTTTGTATTTATTCTGATTATTCTGATTTATTTCCTATGATTTATTCTGATTTACTTCCTATGATTTCACTCTATTTATACCTAAGACTCCGCCAACATGATCGAAATTTATTTATTTAATTAACTTATTAGGAGCACTTTGATTTTCTTTAATCTGAAGAGTGCAATAATTTCTTGTTCGGGATTTAACTCCCACCATTTTTGCGGAGTAAAAATTAACAATCTCGAACCTCTTACTTGCCATCGTGGGACTTCAACCATTTGCCATTGTGGTATCATAAATTGTCGAACAATCTAACGACCTGTTTTCTTTCGCTGCCAATGACCAAATCTTTTACTGCCAATGACCAAATTTTTTGTTGCCACCGACCAAATCTTTTGCTGCCAATGACCAAATCTTTTGTTGCCACCGACCAAATCTTTTGCTGCCATTGACCAAATATTTGGCTGCCATTGACCAAATCTCTTGCTGCCAATGACCAAATCTTTTCTTGCCACTGACCAACTTTTTTGCTGCCAATGACCAAGTTTTTTGTTGTCACTGACCAAATCTTTTGTTGACATTGACCAAATATTTTGCTGCCATTGACCAAATCTCTTGCTGCCAATGACCAAATTTTTTGTTGTCACTAACCAAATCTTTTGTTGCCATTGACCAAATATTTTGCTGCCATTGACCAAATCTCTTGCTGCCTATGACTAAATCTTTTCCTGCCAATGACCAAGTCAATTAGAGACAATCCTCTCACCATTTTTATGTGAATAAAAAAGATATTCGATTTCGATTTTTTGTTTCTCGATTTCCTATTTCTCGACCGCTGACCAATTTCCTGATGTCAACGTTTCGATTTGAACTCGGCGACCAACGCTTTGTTATTCTTCGATTTCATTTCCTCCGACGACCAATTTCAGGTACTCTTCGGTTCAATTGTCTATAACTTGTCCATACCTCGACCATATTCATAACCTGACCATACTTCGACCATTTTCATGATTTGTTCATTTTTGAGCTGGCTGTCTTTGAAACAAACTTCGTAACACTGTAACCGTCCAATCCGCAACTTGGTTAAGTCCGACTTTGGACGACTCTACAGACGTTTGTTCCTTTTACACCACCCTCAGACTAGCTTTACCAAACGTTCACACCACCCAGGCCGTTTATGTTTTTTATATGTGAACAGATGTCCACGCGGGGCGCCAAATGTTGAAACGGCAATCTTCAAATACTTATGAAGTTGTCTTTCTTTTACTTTGGCTCTGTTCAGATATTCTTAGGAGTTGTGGCTATGTTGAACCACGAACTATTTACTTTCAAAAGAGTTGTGGCTATGTTGAACCACGAACTACCTTCACTACGAGAATGAAATACTTGTTTAGGGCGTGTTGCCCGTTTCACGTTTGTGTTTATTCTGATTTATTTCCTATGATTTCCCTCTATTTATACGTAAGTCTCCGCCAACGTGATCGAAATTTATTTAATTAACTTATTCGGAGTACTTTGATTTTCTTTAATCTGAAGATTGAAATAACTTCTTGTTCGGGATTTAACAAAAAGCGTGACGTCATTTGTGAACAGCCAATTACATGGCGGCAACTTCTCCTTTTAATGTCACATTCGAAACTAGCGAACAAAAGAGAACCGATATGTAAATTGATCTGGAAGACAGTAACACTATCTATCTTTAGGCTCTCTGATTTAAAAAAAAATCACCTACATGCTAGGTACGTTAGAAACATTTGTGACAAGCATTCCATACTCATAACAAGCAAGATATGTAAATCGCACGCATGGATTCAGATCACACGCAAGCCATGCATATGATGCGTATCTATATCTCCATTTGAAAACATCGTACTGTTTTTTTTTTTGGTAATTGGTTATTTATTGATTTGAGATACCACTGAAGATGGCCAATTTAATGAGCTATTCCGAACAAAAAACAAATGGTAACTGACGCACACTTAACCAATAAGATTTATCAAAATCGAACGAGTTGTATACCATGTGCTTTAGTGCGTTTCGTATAAATACATATGACAAAACACATCGTCTGGTCGTAGATTGACGTTATTCATACGCATCTTCCTTGAAAAAAATTTCGCGGAAATATTGTGAAACATCTTGATATAAAATTCAAATTTAAATCAAGCATCAAGCATTGAGTAAATAAATACCTTTATTTGGTTGTGTACAATGAATCAATAATTATTCGTGTAAATTACGAACTGAACGGAAAAACATGAATATTTCTAGCGTATGAATAAAATTATCACATTTTTAGCGATGAAGTCCAAGGTAAATAATGAAAGCAAATAAAATAGAATTTTGAGTGCTACTAACCCAATACCTCGAAGATAATGAAAGTATATTAAACGTAATCGCTATAAAAATTGAAATATTTTACTTTAGGCGACCTAACAACACAAACCAAAAGTTTTTTTTCCCAGATAAAAAACATCATGCAATATTGGATAATGCCTGGTGGGATGGGCTCTGGCAGTTTTTTTTTTTCCAATAACCATCAAAGACTCATCAATCTTGAATCATTCGTTATTTGGTAGCCTTAGGAAAGGATGAAACTAAACTTCCTCTTCCTCTTTTATAAGCATTACACCCACATAGGCTTCATTCCTTTCTCCTCAATCATCTAATTCCACTTGCTACCATTATGATAGTGCTGAAACGATTCGTTAAATAATGACGTGACCGAACCGCCTATCATTCATCTTGGATGTATCGACTTTCCAGTTCCATTTAAACGACGACATTTCTTTTATAAACAGCTTTAGTGTACTCTATCCTCCACTAAATTGTCAATCAGTGCTCCGTTACTCTTTGTGGTAATCTGAACGTAATTATTGATGTTTTTCTCAGAGCCACACGCGTTGTCCTCTTCACACCTTTATTATTCTCACCTTCAAACACAGAAGTTTAGTTCGGAGGTCTTGAAAAGTCCGCCCGCTTCTAAGAGGAGACGGCTTAGACAAAAGCATGTGTCCCATACATTTTCAAAATTCCATATATTAAAGGAATAGATGGGAATAAAATCCGACATTTTTAGTGTACGCACTTTTTTAAAAGCAAATTAGAGAGTTCAGCGAAACAACGAAATAGAATAAACCATTGACATGGGTATAGAAAAGCAGCGATAGTGTATTGTAGAAGAATTGATCGAAACAATAACTATGACATCATAACTTTTGGTGACGTCATTTTTCTGACGTCGTATTTTTGGCGTTATTTATGTGATGTAATATTTGTGACGTCGTATTTATGACGTCATATTTATGACGTAATTTTTGTGACGTTGTATTTTTGACATCATTTTTATGACATAATATTTGTGACGTCATTTTTGTGACCTCATTTTTCTGAAATAATATATGTGACGTTATCTTTGCGACGTCGTATTTGCAACGTCATTTTTGTGACGTAATTTTTATGTCGTCATTTTTGTGACCTCATTTTTCTGACATAATATATGTGACGTTATTTTTGCAGCGTCGTATTTGTAAAGTCCTTTTTGTGACGTAATTTTTGTGACTGTGCACAGACGGACGAACGGACAAGAAGCGTGAAGAGAATGTAGAATGTAGATGTCAAATTTTAGCGATTTATAAGAAAAATGATGAATAAAGAAAATTTAGACGATTTCAATGGAGCACTGCTACTTTTATATAATTCCAAATGTAATGCTTTGTTTGCCCAACGTTTTAGTATATTTTTTAAGAATTTTTATGAATTTAGTATTTTAGTATTTAATGAATTTTATGTCGAGGTGGGAATGTCGAGGTGGGTGAGGTAATAATGAAAATCCTGGCCTACGCGGATGACTTGATTCTGTTGGCAGATAGTACCACGGAGTTGCAGGGTGGGATTGACTGCCTAAATGCTGCATGTGAGGAGTATGGGATGAAGGTAAGTGTAGGGAAAACTAAGGTTATGATGTCGGCAAAGCTCGGAAGGAGATAGCTTGCAATTTAAATGGGGAGGAGCTGGAGCAGGTTTCTGAATTCAAGTACTTAGGAACCATTTTTTCAGAGGATGGCAAGTTAGTTAGGGAATTTGAGGAAAGGAGGAAAATGGGAGACGCGGTGGCCAGTCAGTTGAGGTCGCACGTGTTCAACAAAAGGGAATTGAGTAGCGAAACAAAGTTAGCTATTCACAGGTCAATATTCCGGCCGACGATTCTGTATGGTAGTGAGAGTTGGGTTGACTGCGGATATCTCTTGCATGACCTGGAGGTTTCTGATATGAGGGTTCTTAGGAATATAGCGAAGGTTAATAGGAGGGAGCAGTGGGATAATCATATAAGGAACATGGGTATAGTTATGAATGTTGCTATCGATGAAACCGTCAACTTTACCCTGATACACATGGAAAGTACATCCTAACAAATACATTTTCATATTTTCTGACAAAACAGTACCATCCATTACTCACATAATAAATTCAAGGCGATATGACAAAGTACTGAAGCATAAGAAAGAGTCTGGAGTTGCTTCTTTAATGAGCATTGAGAGAAATGTAATTTAGACATTTATTTCCCTTTCGTTTAGAAATATTAGTTGCAAAGACTTACTTTAAAATTCAAAATTATTGAAAACTGACATTTCACTCATAGTGAGTTGCGACTGGTAGCACGACAAATCGCCCAGTACAATAACTCCCGCTCCGCCCATTAACGTCTATTCCAATAACTCCCGCTGTCCATTAACATCCATTTCAAAATCATCCACTTCAGTATCATTCATTCCAATAACTCCCGCTGTCCCTTAACATCCATTCCAAAATCACCCATTTCAATATCATCCATTCCAATAACTCCCGCTGTCCAATATAGTTCGGTGGGAACTTTTTCTTTTACTAAATGTCACAAAAACTAAGCGGCTAACGAGGATGGAAAACTTTTCATTTTAAGAAATGTAACGAAAACTAGGTGGCCTACGAAACTAGGAAATTTGCGCTTTAATGAAACGTCACGAAAAGCTAGTTGGCTAACGAAGCTAGGGAACTTTTACTTCTACGAAATGTTACAAAAAGTAGATGGCTAACGAAAGTAGGGAACTTTTCCTTTTACGAAATGTCACAAGAAGTAGGCGGCTAACAAAGCTAGCGAACTTTTCCTTTTGATGATTTTGGATGGATTTTGGAATGGATCTAAATGGACAGCGGTCCATTCCAATGGATGTTAATGGACACCTGGCGGAAGTTGTTGCACTGGGCGATTTGTCATAGCACCGTTGCGACTTAAGTCAGAAACTGTTTTGTGCAGAGGGCAAAGGCACTCTTTGAGCAGAAAGTTCGAAAAATTTTTCGATAAGAATGGTCCGTAGCCTTATCCTTGTTTTAAATAGTAGTAGAAGCAAATAAAAAAATCGAATCATGAGTAAAAATAGCTCGTTTACTGCACTTGAAGTCGTCCACATTTTGTTTGTGAGATCTCTAAAAAATCCGAAGAGTTAGGTCTCTAAAGACACTGCGAAACATTTGAAAATTTTATGAACTATTTAACGAAATCAGTTAAGTTAGAACGGTTCCCAACCAATAAAACTGAGTTTGTTGTAGGCACTGTCACAATTTTGCATTTAAACATATGCAATTGGGACCCGTGCGTATAAGAATAGATGTGGCAAATTGAAATTGATGTTACGTAAAGACTCCGACGTATTTATGTGAATATTGCCATAACTCTTTAGTGTATGAAATTATGTCCACAGTAAATTGCATTGGGAATTGCCGAGAGGGCAATATTGAAAAACCCTCCCGAAGCAACGGTGCAAAAAAACTCTCCTGAAAGCTCAAAATTCATCCCCAAAAAGACAAAAATGTTCGGCTCAATTTTTTCTACAACATAGCAAAAAACCATTTTTTGGTATAGTTCCAACGTTAGGACCTGCCTAAGGCCCATTTGAGCCCTAGGCACAGGCACCGAGCCCAAATTTGTTTTTGAATATAATTCAGTACTCGGTTATCTCTCAAATAGAAAAAGAATCAACAAAATCGGCTAGGATTCGCCCGATTTATATAAACAAGCACGTTGGGCCCTAGTAGAAACTCAATTTTAGGGCCTTGGCTGAGTGCAAGGGCTCCTAATAAAAAAATTATCTTCCATAAAATATGAGACATTCCTAGATTTATGTACAAAAAACATGTAGGGCCCTAGCAGAGACTCGTCTTTAGTGCCCTAGCTAAGTCCAAGGGCTCGAAATCAAACAATTTTCTTCCATAAAGTATCAACAATGCCCAGCCCTTTTAAACAAAAAAAAAATTTATGAAAATCGGAAATGATTTACTCGAGTTATGTATAAAAGACGAAAACCCACTTAAACGGTCCGAGCTCGGCGGCCCTTCAATCAATCCCATAAAAGATTTTTCGATTAACTTTCAAGAAAAATTTTTTTTCGGAAAATCGGTTGAGTTTTCCTCGAGTTATTGTGTTGGCAGACGGGTAGACATTTGTTATATTGCTGATTCGCCATCGGTCGAAATTCTACTGGTTACAAACGTCGTGGTAAACGCAATAGACTCTTTTCGAAGAACCTCGTTCTTCGTACGGGTCTAACTAGTTTTTGCATGGAAACTGGTCAGGTTAAAAAGTAAATAATGAAACTATTTACAGCCATTCAAAGCCATCATTAACTCTCAAATGAGTTCCAAATTTAATGCGTGAAACATACTACCTACAAATTAATTTAGAACTGATTTGACACTAAAAAAAGGTAAAAATGAAGCAAAAACCAAGGTGATAAATTTGTTTGTTCCTTCGATTTATTTTATTCGCACGATTTTCTGTAATTCGTGGTTTATACACTTTTACCAAATGGTTAAACAATAAGTGATTATTTCATGCGAATTCCTTCAAAATGACAAATTGTTCTTTGATTTACTTGCTTCATAGCAACGTCCTTCAATTACTTGTTTCTATTTTTATCAGTAAATATGATTGTTATGCATAAATTATTTTACGATTGAACATATTTTCAAATAAAAATACTAAAAGAAATAATTAACTTTATGGCAAAGTTTAAACTCAACGCCTTGAGTTGGTCGTGATGTCAAAAGTTTATTAGTTAATCGTTAAAAACGTTTTGGAAACAGATGCCCAGTGTCGGTCGCATAATTATTGAGTTCGAATTACCGAACCCATTAGTCTTCAATAACGCGTTTCCCACACTTGTCGCTTTAAGATAAGAAAACGTGTTTTATGACAAACGTGTGATACGTATGACATACTTCAGAGATGTTAGCGTCTACATGCCGCAAGTATTATAGTACTTGGTCACATCTTATTGTTGTGGACACTCCCTTGAATTTGATTATTAATGTTTATCATACATGATGTAACCGAATTGTAAATACAGTTAGCAAATTCATAATTTAGATAGTTAGCAGCTGAAGCGCTCACACAAACCAATAAGCAAACAAATTTAATATTTAACTCCAGTTTTTGTACCTGCTCTACAGAAAAGTCATTTTTCTATGAACTTTGTATGGGTGCAATTTGGTCTCCATATCAAATCATTCCCTTGCGATGTAAAGGGTTTACCTCCTTAGTAAAGTGAAGTTAAGTCCTGATCCGGTCCGCTTCGTTCCCACGCTTGAAATTCTCAGTAGTTACAAAATGAAAGCAATAGAAAAGTTACTAATCTCTAGTTAAGGGATCAATACGTCTGATGCTCCATTTTCTATGAATATTTTTTCGTAACAATTGAGCATTTCGAGCGTGGGAACGGAGTTTTCGTGGAATGGCCCATATGACGAAGCATTCACAATTGTGATTGTAAGCGAAATTTGTGAAACAAAAAGGATTTTATTTATATTAGTTAAACTAATTTGTCACAACAAAAAAACTTCTTCCAAGGTAAAGTGTGAACCAGTCCGTAAGTCCACTTACAAAATTATTGATATCGTCAGAGGTGACGCTTTCGCTGATAAGACGCAAACATTTGTTTGAATGGAATGTTAGCTTGAGGTCAAAGTTTTATTCTGAAAATTGCGTCACAAATGCCAGACCCACCAGCGTAATAATTTTTCAACACTTTCAGTTTTCACACTCAAAATTTTAAATTTATGTAGATCAAGATCGTCGTTGACCACAAGCTAACATTCTATTCAAACAAATTTTTGCGTCATATCAGCGAAAGCGCCACCTCTGACGATATCAATAATTTCTGAAGTGAACTTACGGACTGCGTCACACTTTACCTTCGAAGAAGTTTTTTTGTTGTAATATCAGTAGTTTTGTAACTTTTGTAAGGCGAGCTCTGCGACCTATGCTACCATGGACAAAAATGATCTGAGACTTTCTGGCAATTGAAGACTGTGAGAAAACCAAGGTATGTTCATTTTTGCAAGAATGAACATATCTTGTTTTTCTCCCGAAGTCTTCAATAGCTGACAACTTTTTGGCACTTGCTGAGTACTGTCTGAGACTTTCTGATTCTTGCTAATAACTTTTTCAGACTTTCTGACAACTTTCTGACACTTGCTGACAACTTTTTGACACTTGCTGACAACTTTCTGACACTTGATAACAACTTTCCGACACTTGTTAATTACTTTTTGAGACTTTTCGACGCTTGCTGACAACTTTTTGAGGCTTGCTGACAACTTTCTGAAACTTGTTTATGAGACTGTCTGACACTTGCTGATAACCTTTTAAGACTTACTGACAACTTTCTAAGACTTGCTGACAACTTTTTGACACTTGCTGATAACTTTCTGAGAATGTCTGACACTTGCTGCTGACAATTTCTGACACTTTCCCGAAGAAAAAAATTTTCCTCACCAATTTCTATAACTTTCCCGAAGAATACAACCGTCTAGGTACTCTAATTTAGAAAATAGCAAAAAATCCAAGATGGCGTCACTGTAACAGCCGGCAGCCATTTTCTTAAGATGTTAAAAAATTCTCTTGACCAAATTCTATAACATTCTAGAAGAAATCAACTCTCTAGGTGTTGTCATCCCGGAGGTAAAATTCGAAAACCCAACGAAACATAACTTGTTGCTGACGAAAATCCAAGATGGCGTCACCTCTGCATAATTTTGAAAATCCAAAAGAATTCTATTGATCTAACTCTACAACTTTACAGAAAACACCAACTTCCAAAGTATTGTCATTTCGAAGGTAAAATTCAAATTTATTGCTTAGAAAAATCTAAGATGGCGTCGCTTTGACTGCTGGGAGACATTTTGACAAGATCCAAAAAAATTCTCCTGATAAAACCCTTGAACTTTCCCGAAGAAACCAACACCCCAGCTGTTGTCACTCCGAAGCTAAAATTCAAAAACTCCGAGCATTACCTGAAAAGCCCTCAAAATTGACCAGTTTTTCCTGCCACGACTTTTCCAGAATTTTTCCGGGAAAACATCCTATGACATTTTTCATTTGAGGCCGAGACTGACGTTCCCTGAAAATTTAATGAAAATCGTTTCGAGCGGTTCTCGAGATCGAAAATTATTAAGAGATAGATAGATAGATAGAGAGATAATAAATTAGTAGATTACAGTGGGGGGTGTTGAAGTAAGTCATTACATGAGCGATCAATTTTGTGAAATGAGCCAAACTCAAGAGGGTGTTTTAAGCGAAAAGCTTTGAAAACTGTTTTTTGACGAGTGTATATTTTGCATATCCGAGCCGAGGGCGAGGTATGCAACTTCGCGAGTCAAAATATCATTTTTCAAAGCGTGTTTCTTAAAGTAACACGAGTGAGTTTGCGAGTTCTCAAAATTGTGTCCGAAGTAATGAATTATGTAGCAGGGTCAAAAGTGTTACCTCACTAGTCAGGTAAAACTTTTGTTTTCACTAGTTAGGTAAAAAAGACCCTACAAGTAATGCATGTTTTCATAGGAGTAAACATACATGTTATGCTCAACTTTCGGATGGGATAGCCAATAAAATCCTAAACAACAATTTTTTCTTTCCTTAAAACAGAAAAGCAGTTTTCTGAACCTTCGGAATGAAAAATATTGTGCGAAACTAGGAAAAATATATGTCTTTGACTAGTGTGATTGCAGTCCTTGGCTTCGTTGCGGGCTGCAAACCTCACACTCGTCAAAAACATTGTATTTTTCCTTGTTACGTAAATAACTATTCAACAACCATAACAATTTCTCGTACACTTGACAAGTATTATCTAGTGGAATTATGCAAACGTGAGACAAGTATAGTACAGTGCGATATGTTCATTTGTGTTGTAATACTATGCATTTACGTCACATATTTTCTTCTATTCAACAACTTACTGCTTAGCTTGTTATTTTGTATTTATGTAAAACTCAGTCTGATGTTTGTTTTTAGTTGCACTACAGTTGGCGTTTTCAGTTAACGTTAATTTCAACTTATTCGTAATTTCCAATTGGAGTTCTATTTAAGTTTCTTTTATTTTTTATGAAAAAAATTAATAAACTGTTGGAAACAACGAAGATTTGTTCTATTTATAATTTTCCATTTACACTCGACTGAGGAATATTATTCATTATGTGTGACAGGCAGGTTTGTAACACTTGCAGTAATTATGATAAATTATTATGATCGAATTTTGTTATCTTGTTTCGGTAAGCGTATCAACGTCTTTAGTTGTAATCCGATCGCTGGTGTAAGAGATGTGAGAGAAAATCTTTATTAAGTTAAATAAACAACTGCCTCCACAGAGAAGGTTGCTTCTATACAACGCACATTCAGCAATTATTATCTATTTATTTATTCAGCATATGGTATATGGTATTCTCATACCGCATATGATTCCTTAATATCCATTGATTGATTGACTTCAATCTGATTTCAATGTTCTGTAGACAGTTAGATGTTATATTTTCCGAGAGAATAGACATAACTAATTGATGGCACATTCAACAAGTCAGAGGTCGTGAAGACCATTTTAATTGTCATTACTGACTGCTGCCATCTGTTCATATTTAACTTGTCACAATCGTAGGTTCCTAGAGCCAATCACATGCTATTAAAGAATTTGTTGGGGGCAAAACCCGATCTATTTAAACTGTCAAAGTAACGTTTTAAACGTCTACAAAAAAATATCGAAATTTTGAAAAACCTTTTATGTTTCCTCAATTCTATTAGGGTTATAGAATTGAACGAAAATAAACAGAATTTGGATTTTCTCCGTTTTGGATATTTCAATATTTTTTTTGTTTGACGTTTAAAACGTCACTTTGACAGTTGTTTGTTATTATGTTTTAAGCCCTTTTATTCCAATCAACATTTTATTTTAACTGAAATTGAATAATTTGTCACGTCGAGTAGCTCCTCTCATGCCCGCAGCGGTAGCGGAAGGAGTGATGTAGTCTCCATACCTCCAAAAAAAGTCCACAAACTCAAAAAACGCCATACAAAAACCTTTGGGACAAGAAGCCATATATACGCGAACTTTTGAGATTTTCCCCCTGCCCCCGTCAAATTACGTTGCCGCAGTTACTCTAAAGAACCCAGACTCAATTGGCTGAGATATCGAGATTTGAAAATGACAATTTTCTATGGACTTTCGATTTTTCTATTGTTCTCATCATTATGAAAACTTTTTTTCTGATCTATCGGTTTCTATCTATCTATCTCAACGAATGGACGAACACCGTATTCCGAAAAAAAATCTGAAATCCAAATCTGAGGGCAAAAGGAGTGCAAATCCCGGTGGAGCCACGCTACTTTTGCCAACTAAGAACTGCGAGAGTAACCAGCTGGGAGGCGTTAGCTGCGGATGGGCCCGGTTG
Source organism: Pseudolycoriella hygida (assembly GCA_029228625.1). Lineage (NCBI taxonomy): Eukaryota > Metazoa > Arthropoda > Insecta > Diptera > Sciaridae > Pseudolycoriella > Pseudolycoriella hygida. The sequence continues at coordinate 122,314,553 of CM055404.1, forward strand.
GAGAAGCATGTTGGAGAAGTAAATGGAATGCTCTATCTATCTACGTTCTATTAATAATTTTCGATCTCGAGAACGAGACAGCCGATCTTCCTGAAATTCACTCAACGTCAGTCTAGGCTCCAAATGAAAAATTTCATTGGCCGCTTTTCGGGGGAAAACTCTTGAAAAGTCGTGGCATGTGGAAAAGTGGTCAATTTTGTGAGCTTTTCAGGTAATGCTCGGAGTTTTCGAATTTCAGCTCCGGAGTGCCAATAGCTAGAGAATTGGTTTCTTCATGAATGTTATAGAGTCTGGGCAATAGAATTTTTTTGGATCTTAAGAAAATGGCTGCCAGCAGTCGAACCGGCGCCATCTTGAATTTTCCTAAGCAATAATTTATTTTTTTTTGGTTTTAGAGAGTTAGTTTCTTCTACAAAGATATAGACTTTGATCAAGAGAATTTTTCGGGATCTTTAGAAATCTGTCAAAATCTTGGATTTTCCTAAGCAATAAATTATGCTTCGTCGGGTTTTCGAATTTTAGCTCTGGAATGGCAATTTCTAAACGGTTGGTTTCTTCTAAAACGTTATAGAGTTTGGCCAGGAGAACTTTTTAGGATCTTCAGAAAATGGCTGCCAAATGTCAAAGTTTTGCTATCTTGTAAATTAGAGTACCTAGACAGTTGGTTTCTTCGGGAAAGTTATAGAGATTGTTGAGAAAAATTTTATGAGATACTGCCAGCTGTCAAAGTCTTGGATTTTTTGCTATATTCTGAATTAGAATACCTAGACAGTTGGTTGCTTCGGCAAAATTATATAGATCAGTAAGAAGAATTGGTGACACGAAGTTTTTCAAATTCAAGTTCTGACGATAGCCGAAGGTGACACGAAGTGTTCCGAAGGTACCCGAAGGTGACTGGAAGTGTTCCGAAGGCAGCCGAAGGTGCCACGAAGTGTTCCGAACGTAGCCGAAGGTGCCACGAAGTGTTCCGAACGTAGCCGAAGGTAACACGAAGTGTTCCGAAGGTGACATGAAGTGTTCCGAAGGTAGTCAAGGGGACAACTCAGTGGTGACAATTTTTTTGAAGAAAAATTTTGTGGTAGAAATTTTTTTCTGAGAAAACGTTTTCCTGGAGAAAATTATTTTTGAAAGTTATTTGAACAAAATTTTTTTCAAAATATAGAAAATTTTTCACATGAGTTTTAGTCATAACAACTGAAAAATTGCAAAACGACTGATATCGCATTCAAAAATCTCTTAAAAGGTGAAGTGTGACGCAGTCCGCAAGTCCGCTTCCAAAATTAATGATATCACTTGAGGTGACGCTATCGCTGATAATACGCAAAAATTTGTTTGAATTAAATGTTAGCTTGTGATCAAAGTTTAATTCTTTAACATTTTAACTATTTTGACCAGTTAATTTTGACAGACGTAAAACGTAATTGTAAGCAATAAATTATTCTACGGCATACCTTCAAAACGTACCGTTTTGTTTATTTTGTTGTTTTTCTTGAAAAAAATTACAAAATTTTAGCCCCATTTGACAGCCGCAAACGAACTGATGGAGGCCGAATGTACTACCGAATAGTATTTACTATGTTATGAGCGGTCTTTACGCTGGAAATCAAAAACCATCCACTTTTTAGAGTTATAAAGAGTAATATTTTGATTTGAAATTTAATTGAAGTGTCCGCCATCCCTCGTTTTTTTCGACTTCAGCTGTACTAACTGAACTTCTCCTTTCATTTATTACTTTAATTAATTTTATAAAAAAATTGGTGCATTTTTTCGGCATATCGTAGAACAATTTTTTGTTTAAAATAATATTTTACGTCACTTTCGTTGAAATGGCCATGGACCATTGCATCACTTTTTTTAAAACAAAATTACGTTGTGTTCAAAGAATTGCGTCACAAATGGAAGACGCAACAACAAAATTTTTCTTACTTTCAATTTTCCCACTGCAAAAATTAAACTTGTAAATTAGATTGCTTTGCGTCAATTTAAATTGTTGCGTGTGAAAACTGAAAGTACAGAAAAGTTATTTCGTTGTTGGATCTTCGGTGTTCGGATATAAACAAGAACAAAAGCAATTTTGACTGAACATTTTTGCTGATTTGCCCTTTGCTATAAATTCGATGAGTTGTAAGGTTCTTCGTATGGAACGTATTAGGATAAAAATGGTATCTCTTATGGCAGATAAACCACAAACCCAAATTATTTTCCAGGGATTTCAGGCTTCGAAACATTCAATAACTAGCCACTCCAAGAAATAATATTCTGAAACATATTTTCGTTTTACGATATGCTTGTAACATTTTGCAATCCGGTTGCCTTCAATGTTTTATCGAATAAAAAAATGAATAAAAAGTTGAACCAATCGCTCAAGATGTTCCAGTAATTGCTGAAAGAGGATTACCAACTCAGTTTCTTAAAAAAATTTTCAAGCCATAGAATCTTCGTCACACAATTGCTGAGCAACGATGCCAACAACAACAACGAAGCGCCAACAATCTTCTTTCTAGCACACAATTTCTTTTCGTCTGTGAGATACAAGCAAAAAGTTTTTCATATAAAAATCGATATTTTCATTCCACAAAATTATCGATTCTGTTCAATAATACACAAATGGCATATGTATGCATCATTATAATTCAAAGTTATATTTTCAAAACGAATGTATGGAATATGAAAGGAGAACATAAAGTTTTAAATAATTAACGATGAAGGTTTTCAAGGATGAACACAATAAGTCTATTCGAAGTAGAAATTAGTTTCTTTTGGCGGTAAAATGGATTCAACTTTTTTTTATGCGGTTGATTTATGCGATTTTCCTCAATTTTATCTCTAATTTTATGACTTAATTAGTTTGGTCGTCGTTTCAAAACTCCGTTGTAATAAAAATTTTATAGCTCCTTGTGTGCGATCACGGTTCATGCCCGCAGCGGTAGCGGAGGGCGTGACGCAGTCCCCACACCCCAAAAAAAAAAAAACGTCCACAAACCCAAAAAAACTCCATACAAACCCAAAAAAACTCCATACAAAAACCTTTGGGACAAGGAGCCATATATAGGCGAACTTTTGAGTTTTTTTCCCCTCCCCCCCCCCCTTCACATATTTTGAAAAAAAACTACGTCGCGCAGTTTCAAACAAGCCCTCACTCATCTTAAATAATCGCGTTAAAAATGGGCTGGATATCTAGGTTTGAAAATGACATTTCCTATGGAGACAGAAATAATTGTTCTATGCTGTCTCACATACGGAACTTTTATGATCGTGCCCGGTGCATCTATCTATATATCTAGCTTCTAGGTTCTTTAATAATTTTCGATCTCAAGAACTAGACAGCCGATTTGCATTAAATTTTCAGGGAACGTCAGAATCGGTCCAAAATGAAAAATTTCATATGCCGCTTTTCCGGGAAAACTCTGGAAAAGTCGGGAAGTGTGGAAAAGTGGTCAATTTTCATGGTTTTTCACGTAGTGCTCGCAGTTTTCGAATTTTAGCTCCGGAGTGACAATACCTAGAGAGTTGGTTTCTTCGGGAAAGTTTTAGAGTTTGGTCAGGAGAATTTTTTGGGTTCTTAAGAAAATGGCTGCCAGCGGTCAAACTGGCGCCATCTTGAATTTTCCCAAGGTTAAGGAAGGTTAAGGAAGACTATTTGAAAAATTGACAAGATTGTACGAATGCTGAATAAAAATATTATAAAATTTAAAAAAAAAAAAAAATTTCCCAAGCAATAAATTAGGTTTTTTTGGTTTTCGAATTTTAGCTTCGGAATGACAATACTTAGAGAGTTGGTTTCTTCGGGAAAGTTATAGAGTTTGATCAGGAGAATTTTTTGGGATTTTCAGAAATCTGCCAAAGTGACACCATCTTGGATTTTTGTTAGGGACAAATTAGGCTTCTTTGGGTTTTCGATTTTTAGCTCCGGAATGATAACACTTAGACAGTTGGTTTCTTCTAGACAGTTATAGAGTTTCATCAGAAGAATTTTTTGGTATCATTAGAAAATGGCTGCGAGCTGTCATAGCGGCGCCATCTTGGATTTTCGTTTATGCTTCTACGGTTTTCGAATTTTAGCTCCGGAATGACGCTACTTAGAGAGACGGTTTCTTCTACAAAGTTATTTTAACTACATTTTTTTTCTACGCTTCACAAAGTTCTACTTAGACATTCATTTGAAAGCTAAGGGCAATGACTACAGCCTCCCGCTTTTAGTTTGGGAAAAAATTGTATACCGTCCCTTCCACGACTCTTTGAAAATTACCATTTTTTCGACGTTTTTGACTTCTGTAGCCAGCTACATGCACTTGTCTGGAGTGTTGCGACAGCCAAAAGCTTTGTATCACTTAATCGTACATAATTTGCCAGGAATTGATTTGGCCTTGTTCTAGATATTCAACAAAAACTATTTTTTTGACCTCTGTGCAGACCATTTTTCGGAGAGTTCAAAACTACAATTTAATTTAAAAAAAAAACTGTTCTTCTACGAAAGTCTTCTATTGGAATGAAGAATCGAATAAGCCATAGAGATCGAAATTCCTCGACACGTTGGAGGAAGTTTTGGCAAATTCACTCTTAAGGCAAATTTGATGAGAATTACATTTTAGAGAAAAGAGTTTCAGGATTTCTTGGAGAAATTACGTTGGTCCTCTTTGTGATATGGTGCAGGAGAGAGCATTTTGGTCATCAAAATTAATGGTTTTAGGCGTACTTCGGTAGGGCTTTTGACATGGATGGTAATTTTTATGGATCTTTGAAATTCTTATAATCATAAAATAACATGAAACATTGGATTATTTGCTCATTTCTATATTCAAATACGTTGGAGTCTTTTTGCAACATCTATTCTGTTTGCCACATCTATTCTGATACGTATGGGTCTTTTGTTATTTTTTTTTGTGAATTTATGTTTATTTAAGCGAAAAAAAAACAGACTGCAAAAGGCAAAATTATGACAGAAAAAACATTTCGTAAATGAAAGTGCCAGAACTGGGACCCAAATCCAGAATCTTCACATTGTCGGGTTCGGGACCCAGTCATTACGAGAATGAACGGACATACGTATTTGTAGGTGCCGCAAAGCGAGCGAAGTTCTTCGAACAAAAAACGGCGTATTTTTCGGCTACATTGTGTTCGGGTGTAAGTAACGATTTGGAGTTAGATCGAATTCTTCGATAGCTTAATTAGTTAGGGCAGCATTCCGATAAGGTGAAGGTTCCAGGTTCGGGTCCCAATCGTAGCATGAATTTTTTTCCGATTTAATTCCAGTTGAATCAACTAGTCATTTAAAGGCAATGTCAAAATGTTCATACAATACTTTGATTTATTGGATGGGACCAACCGGGAAAATTTCGAGAGCCGAGTTTATACAAGAGAAAGATATTCAGGTAAAAACTGTTCATAGAAACGGCAAAAAACCCCATAAACGTTTTATTGTTAAATGGTGATAAACCAATGGTCTCGCATAACTTTCCATTGTTTCTATTCAGTTTCTCTGAAAATTACCCAATTCCAATTTTTATCTCAAATTTCACAATCGTTATGCTGGCTGATGCAGCTGTCTTGATCGTAAATTATTCTTAACTTTCAATTCGTGCTATTGAAGCAACTATTATTCCATTACGACGATGACTGGGTTAAGGTAATTATCTGTTTATATTTAAATGCGATTGAAAATCAATGAGTAAATCAATGAAGTCCGTCTTTCATGTTAACGTCAGTGGTGAACAAATAGATAGCATAAAGCCAGCACTTTTTTATGGCATGGCGGTAGAGCAACATATTTGATTTCTATGCTTTTTGTTTGATGTATCTTTGGTGTTAAATGTTGCAAGTATAAAAAAAGCAATTACGCAATTTGTTAGTGAACCGACATCACCGACAGCCTTTTAATTCATTGTGCGCCTTTTTATATGAAATAAGAAGTAAAAGAAGCATCAAAGCATAAGATAATGGTGCAATTAAATACACAAATATGATCCATTCAATGTCAAATACAAAAAAAAAAATGAAAAAGGCATAACGAATCATTTTAATTGGCGCAATTTGTAATGTGTAAAATTTTGAAGATCAATATCAACGTCTTTGTGTGCGCTTTGGTTCTCTTTTATTTTAATTTTACCAAAATTACGGTGTATGTCAACAACACCTCGCAAATTTTTGTGCAAAACTAAGTACCAGTTTACTTAATCTATAGATGAAAAACTGCGGCATTCGTAAAATATATTTCAACTTCTTACCTTAGGACCCCATAAGTCACACCGTTTCATAGGCAGAAACCTTCTCTCCACTTCTTCACCATTGAAATAAATTGTATAACTCAGAGCCTATTTTATTATTAAATTTTCAGGAATTTTTCGGGAAATTTGTGGAATTTGAGGAAACTTCGGGAAATTTCAGGAAATTTCGAGAAATTTTCGGGAATTTCAAGAAAACATCGGAAAATTTTTGGAAAAGTGAAGCGAGTCAATAACTTTTATTAGATTTTAGGAAATTTCGGGAAATTCGGAAAACCGGTTTCCCAAAAATAGGCTCTGGTATAACTTGAAGTAATCTGTAAACTGACATCGAGGGAAATGAAAAGGCGGATGAGCTGGCATGAAAGGCGAGCGAATGTGAGTTCACAGGCCCAGAACCAGCACTCGGTCCTAACGCTGGATTGGTGGCGGAAGTCATTAGGAATAAGGCCAAGGTTTAGACCACGGTGGAGCACGCATCGGCAATATCGCACCACGTTTGGAAAGAAGTGGGGCCTAAAACCGGTGGTTTTGTACTGGATCTATAGAACGATTGTAAGACCTATACTAATATACGGCTGCATGGTTTGGGCAACACAGACCGAAATTGGTGTGGAACAGAAGAAAATAGGCAAAGTTCAGCGATTGGCGTGTTAAGTGTGACAGGAGTTATGACCTCGACGCCAACAGCGGCACTAGAGGTACTTGAAGCCTAAGTTCGGGGAAGTAGGGATGCCCGAGGACAAGGTGCAGACGAATTTTCGTTTCGAAAAAAATTTTGAGACTAGTCTAGCAAACAGGTCTGAATGGGAGAACAGAGTGTCGCCAATAGAGGCAGACGTAGTTATGTACATAGATGGATCTAAGACTAAAAAAGGTACGGAAGTGGGAGCATACTCAGAGGACTTGAATTACAGTATGTCTTTGCCTCTAGGGGAACATGCTACCGTTTTCCAATCTGAAGTCATATCCCATCAACTAAATTCTTACATATAGGTAAAATTGATTTCCTTCGGAATTTTCCTAAAAACTATTTTTTCCCTAAGGATATCCTTTTTCGCAAAAGTTAGAATTCGGTTGATTGGGATAGCCATATGTGGAGGCGCCCAAAAAATTATCCGAGCTGGGATCAACGACAAGAAATTTTAGATTTGTACGGACAGTGAATCGTCGATAGAATTATTGTCGTCGGTCAAGTTTTCGTCAGGGTTAGTTCTCCAATGTTTCTCAATTCAAGAGACCCTATCAATACGTTAAGCTTGTGCGAGTTTGATGAGGACTCTGGATGAGGATGAGGAAGGAAACGTGGGAGGTGGTGGGAGTCTTTGACAAGAAATTCTTGGGGGGCTGATTGGAATTCTGACGGGGCACACGTGCCTGAACTATCACCTTCACAAGATAGGGATCGGAAATGACCCAGTCTGTAGAGGCTGAGGCTTAGAGCCAGAGACAGCGAGCCATTTTGCATGCACATGTCCAGCGATCATGAATCAAAGAACGAAGCACTTGGGAGATTATTATATAACTCCCGAAGAACAATTGGAGCTTAATTTAGCTAATTTGTTGTCTTTTTGGGCTGCATAGGAGTCCAGGCTTGTGGACCGGAATTCTTTTCCTTGGATAGGGCTCGCAGGCACTATTTCCATGTGCGAGCATCTTTGAGCTACAGGGTGGCTAAGGCCGACGGGTAGAGTAGTGATAGCAGGCCGCAGAGTAGTGGTGACACGTGACTTCGTTCCGTGTAAGCCGAGACCCGAGCGGCAAAGCTCTGCGGTTTATGTTGTGATGTTAGACCTGGACTGGACTCGCCACCAGCCTTGTGACAAGGACTTTGTACTTAAATAGGGCAGCATCTGATTGCATATGAACGTGAAGTAGGAGTTCGGGTCATATGTCAGGTGTGCAACTGTTCAAGAGAGGTGTCCGATCAATTACTGGGTCTTGTACGAGGACGGCGATGTGAACAAAGCTTTCGTGTGGAGGAGAGGTCCTTAGCACGGCTTCTTAAGGGATTTTTATGATGACTATACGTGCGAAAAGACAGCAGCACTGGCTTGAATAATGCCAAACGGCTTTGGACCGCGCAGAAGCAAAAGGAGGCTCCTAGCAAGCGTCACCCTATCGATATTGCGCTACGGAGCACCAGCGTGGATGAGGCTTACTAGAGTCCAAAGGCTGACAAGTATAAGAGTAGCAAGTGTATACCGAACGATATCTCTAGAAGCGCGAGGACGATATGCATAACGCTGACCGAAGACAGTGAATATCATAGAAAGAAGAGAAGAGAGAGCCAAACCACCAAAACAGGTAGGACGCAATTAAGTGCCGATTAACTGAAACAGTGGCAGCAATAGTGGGACTCCACGGAAAAGGGAAAGTGAATCCATAGCGACATGTGTACAGAGAAAACATGGAGAGCTTAATTTCCAACAGACACGACGATGAGGAGGTGTGGAAAGTAGCGGATAATGTAGTTGCAAAAATAATGGGGAGGCTGCAAAGTACATGGAGAGACGATTAAAGAAGCCTGCCAGTTGATCTGAGAGAGTAGGTGCGAAAGCACAGCCCCTCCCCGAAGTAATGCTCTAAGGCGGTTCCGGGGGGGAGAAGGGAGCATGGAGAGTAAGGAAGTAGGTTTTAGTTCGTAGGTCATTGAAGAATGGATTCCAACACTATCTTGCTCCAGGAGAACCGGGTGTCTCTGAAAATTTCCTCACCCTTATAAAAAAATGATGACTGGATGAACAAAGGGACCATTGATCTGTGTGCATCGATCAGAAATGGTCGACCCCAACTGAGAAATCTAAAAGGCAAGCATCAGAGAGAGTGGGAGCTACTGAACGCTTGTAGGCGAAAGAATTTTTGTTCTCGAACCTCTTGAGCACGGCTAAGGTTGCTAGTAGGAGTGCTGACGGGGCGCAACTGCTTGAGATGCCATCTGGGCAAAATGGGACTTATCAACGACAAAAACTTTAGAAGGTGCGACACACCGGAAACGACGAAGCACTTCATGTGCAACTGTCCTGCCCTGTCGATGTTGAGGTCAAAGCACCTGGATGACTTGTACCTAACACTAGAGGAATTCTGAAAGGTACCATTGCCAGACAGCAAACGGCTGGTTTATTCAGACATATTACACTGCAAAAATGAGCCACGAGACGGCACAATGAGCCCAACAAAGATGGCTTCAGGGTCCAGCATGAGCGCTGAGAAGTTTTAGTCATAGAACTTTGTATTGTATTGTGTTGTATTGACTAATTACATAAGTTATAAGCCAAATAAGCCAACGAACCAACCAAACTGTAAACTTAAGATACTCCTAAAAAAATGACGAAACGGATTGCGTAAGATAAAAACAGCGGCTACGAGTCTCTTTAGAAATGCTTTAGCTACGAGCCTCCTATTCTTCCCTTGTTCCCAAAAGTGAACAGAAGAAAGAACAATAGGAGTACAGGACTCGTAACCGGTGAACATACTCTATGGCAACACCGTTTTCCAGCGCCTAAGTAGTTGTACCTTGTATAATGCCTATCACGACTTTGGGGGTGCTGTCGACGTTCACCTCCAAAACCAACATTTGTAGATCAATGATCAGGTTTCTCTTTGTTTTTAAAATATTTTAAAGAACTTGCAGTTTATTGGGTTCATGTACATATATCTCTGCGAAAATAAACCATGGAATCACTTTCGATTAATCAATTTAATTAAAATTTGAGAATCCTTGAACGTTGAAAGCATATCATTTGTTATGGGTTGCTCACTCAACAAGGTTAAGCTATTCAAAATGCAACGATAACAATTATTAGTCAAAATTCAATAAAGTTGTAGCTTTAATGGTCTTGATTCATAGTTTAAGTGTTTCCTTATTGAATACAATAGTCATTTACACGACAAGGACAGTATTTAGGTTATTGCAAAATTCGATAAATTTTCGAGAGGAAATAAACTGGTGTAAATCCGTCAATTCACGTGTTTGGTCGCGACGTCGACTTATGTCAAAATATACTGATAATCTCGTAAGTGTAGCAATAGGCTGTGGCCTGCTATAACAACAACAACAAAAATCTCGCAAGCACACTATTTTTCGTCGCTTGATATATGAATTTCGTCATGGAGTTGTTTGACAGTTTTGACATAAGTCGGTGCTCCAGCAATTTGATAAGATCTGATTTAATTCTGATTCTGCGATCGGATCTTTAGTTTTGGCATTGAAAACTCTAATACATTTCTTATCAATCTGAATTTGTCTTACTGTGGCGCTAAAAGCGTTAATTTCTGGCATTGGCATTGTCTTAGTTTTCTATAGTTCCAACAAAAGTCTAAAAAAAATATTCACTCGCGTTCACCTCCATTCTCTCACAAAGTTTTGAGCGCAGAGTCAAAATTGATGCGAGAAGACTGTCAGAGCTATGGAGATGATATGGTTGTAAAAAGAAAAATAAAACTCCAACTCCCGACATTTTCACATTCTTGGAGTTTTCCGTTTTCATAACTAAAGGAATGTAAAATATAAATGTTTACGGAATGTGGTCAGTAATAAGGTATTTACATGCTCGGGTTCCCCACTCGTCAAAACAACGTATTTTAAATTAAGGTTATCCAATTCCTTACCTTTAATTTTAGAGAGAAAGTATAATCACAACTTTCGTTCTTCATTGTATTCCCTACAAAATTACCGGACCAAAGTTTCTTCTATCTTGGGCAGTGTGGAGTCAGACCCAATATGCTATTATCCGGTCGGAATTAGTGGACGGTCTAGTAGTTGGACCCAATTTGCTATGATCCGTTCGATAACGAGGATCGCTGCTAACAAGGCTGTGGGCATGCAAAGTCCACGCGCCATTGTAAAATGAAATATACCTTACCCTCTTCAAGGAATAGTGTTCGGAATAGGTGATCTGATCTGAATCTGAATCTTCAGATCAGTTCAGATTACTGTAAATAATTATCTGATAGAACCGAACCCAACCGTCCCCACGATGTGCAATCCGATAAATGACAGAGCAACATGCAACGTATGTGGTTTTTTGACGAAAAACGACCGAGGCCTGAACATTCACATGAGAATCCACAATAGCCATCTGGATTCAACCGGCGACCCCCAGAACTTTCCGGCACGGTTTGATTTCGACCCACTCGACACGACCAGCATTATCCAAAAGTTCGGCGAACTCATCTATAAGTGCAAATGCTCTATTCCAATTGTGAGAATTCTCCAGAAGTCGATTCGTACAGTCGTTTGCCAGGAATTTACGAAGGAGATCGAGCTAGTTGTGTCCAAAAACGACTTGGTTTCTTGGTGTCGTTTACTGAGCTTCCCCATCATCGTGTTGAATACGATTCCAAAGAGCTGTTTTAAGGGCAAACACCGTCCGAACATCGTGAGACACAATTTATCTATTTTTGCCAAACTCAACACCGTAGCGAGCTTGTTCAGCGAATTGCTCAGCCTTCTATCGTACGACTTGCCTAAGAAGCCCCTTAGCAATTCGGAAAAACTAACAGTAAAAATAGCTCAGAGAAAAATTGGCGAAGGAGACATCTCTGGAGCCGTTAGAGTCCTTAGTTCTTTGGAAGGCATGGCGGACAACACCCCGGAAAATGTAGATAAATTGAAGGAGAAACATCCGGACGAGATCTTCGACTCAGATGTGGAACCAATACCGAATATGGAGGTTTTTGAAACGTCCTCCGATCAAATATTGAATGCCATTAAACATTTCCCTATCAGCTCGTCCGGAGGTATAGACGGTCTGAGACCCAGGCACTTGAAGGATTTGATTTCGTTTTCATGCGGTGACGCCTCTGTGAAATTTACATCCGCCATGGCTAAGCTGGTAAACATGATCCGACGATATCCGTCCGGTTTTCTTCGGAGCTTCACTCATCGCATTAGCGAAAGACAACGGCGACATTAGACCCATTGCCATCGGTTTGGTTTGGCGCAGACTAGCCGGTAAGATCGGCGTTTTCGCGGTTAAGGAGCCCATGTCACAAACGTTGCGGCCAATTCAGAATGGATTTGCGGTTCATGGTGGTTCAGAGGCGATGGTTCACGCGGTTCGTGCATTCGTTCGCGCAAGCCATTCCAAACCGACTTTAGTGATCAAGCTTGATTTCCGAAACGCTTTCAATGAGATCTTTCGAAAATTTCTTCTAAACGAAATCAAAACGACAGCACCCTCTCTGTTCCCAATGTTGCAGCAAGCTTATCGATGCCCAAGTAACCTTTTCTTTGGTGATGCTATCATACTGTCGAAACGAGGTACTCAACAGGGTGATCCATGTGATCCGTTGGCATTCAGCGTAGGTTTGAAGCCCTTGACACATTCATTGCAATCCCAGCTGAATACATGGTTCTTGGACGACGGCACCATAGCCGACGAATTTCCCACAATTGTGCGCGATGTCCAAAGAGTCCTAACCTTCTGTGATGAGTCCGGCTTATCGTTGAACTCCAGTAAATGTGAAGTTTACTTCATCAATTCATCGAATGAGGATCAGCATGCCATGCTGGAAGTATTGAACAATTTGCTGCCCGGTATAAAAGTGCTCTCGGACGCATCATTCAATCTGTTGGGCGCACCAATCATGGAAGAAGGCTTAAGCCATTCGCTGTCCAAGAGCTTAGAGACGGTGAAAACTTTGTGTAAACGTCTTCCTTTGCTCGATATTCATCCATCGCTGCTACTCTTGCGTAGTTCCTTATCATCGCCAAGACTAATATACTTACTGCGCACGTCCCCCGCTTTTCTACATAAAGACCAATTGTCAGTAATCGATGGTTTCTTTCGCCAAACTCTTGAAACCATCACGAATAACGAATTCAGTGACAGGGCGTGGACTCAGGCATCGCTTCCAATGTCATTGGCCGGTCTTGGAATCAGGAGTACAGTAGAGATAGCTCAACCAGCTTACTTTTCTTCAGTATTCCAATCTAAGGAACTCTCAAATCTTATTTTGGCTAAATCAAATCTGCGACTATTCGACCCAACATTAGCTTCGATGATCAACGCTTACCCAACGGAACTAACGCCTCCAACTTTTAAGTTGAAACAACTCCAGTTCTCTTGGGATAATCTGCGATCCAACGCTACATTCGACGAGTTGTTTTCATCGAGTGGTCCAACTGATCGGGCTCGTCTCCTGGCGTCATCCACAAAACCTTCTTCCAAGTGGCTCCAGGCAGTTCCTTCCCACCAATTAGGATTACTTCTAGACAATGACTCAGCGAGAATAGCAGTTGCACTTCGGCTGGGCAATAAAGTATGCGAGCCACATCAATGCGGTTGCGGTGAAATAGTCGATTCCAAAGGCCACCACGGACTTTCGTGCTCTATAAACAAGGGAAAGTACCCAAGACATGGCGAGTTAAACAAAATATTCTCAATGGCGTTCACTTCTGCCGACTTCCCTAATAACCTCGAACCATACGGCCTTTCCAGGCGTGACGGAAAACGCCCTGACGGTATCACCAGCTACCCGTGGAGCCGAGGTAGGTCATTGTTGTGGGATGTGACGGTAGTGAATTCAATTGCAGCCAGTTATGTGAACGGCACATCTCGGGCGAGCGGGGCAGCGGCTGACGAAGCGACTCAAACACAACAACTACATTGACCTGAAAGCCACCTACAATTTTACTCCACTCGCTTTCGAAACCTTGGGCTCTATAGGTCCTGAGACATCGATCTTCCTGAAAAAGCTGGGCAAGCTAATGAAAAAGAATACTCGCTCCTTAGATTATTTGCTTCAGCGCGTGTCCATTGCAATCCAGAGGGGCAACGCAATCTGCATCCGTGATACTTACGACGATAGGCGTGAATTGAATGTCTTTATGTGACCTTTGCTCGAACTATGAATTTGTGATATTATTTGCAACCTTTGATATAATAATGTGAAAATAAATTAAAAAAAAAAAAAATCTGATCTGAACATTTCACATCTCACTTTTCAGATCAGTTTTTTTTAGATTGGCTCCAGATCAAACTTAATTATTTGGTTTGGTGCCATCAAATACTTAAGTTTTGTGGAAATTGCATGTGATGAAGTGGAAAGTGTGTGGGAAGAAATGGAAAGTGAGCGGGATGGAGTGAGAATTGTATGGGATGTGTATCCACTTTATCCCACACAATTTCCACTTTATCCTACACACTTTTCACTTTATCACACACACTTTCCACTTTATTGCACACATTTTCCTTGGGATGAAGTGAAAAGTGTGTGAGATAAAGTTGATACTGTGTGGAATGAAGTGAAAAGTGTGTGCAATAAAGTGAAAAGTGTGTGCAATAAAGTGAAAAGTGTGTGGGATAAAGTAGAAACATATCCCACACAATTCTTACTTTATCCCGCTCACTTTCCACTTCATCCCACAAACTATCCACTTCATCCTACAAACTTCCCGCTTCATCCCACACACTTTCCACTTCATATTATTCCTTCGCGTACTCATTTCTATGTCTTAATGTAGTCTTAATACTATATTAAGACGCATTAAACCTCATTATACCCAAAGTGAGTGACACTGGTCCCACACACTTCCAACATCATCCCACACACTTTCCACTTCATCCCACATATTTGCTACATCATCCCAAACAGTCATCACACAAAATTTTTGATGATGATATTTCCTTTTTTCACCTTTTTTCAGCTTTCATAATTTGATGGTGTTGCCTCCTACACACCCAAAGATTTTTTATGTATTGTGGAACATTCTTTTCACACCTACGTCTGACTATCTCATACTCTGCTGGTGGCCAGTGGCGTTACCTACCTCTTAGGCCTTCTAAATTCAAATTATATACACAACTAAACCGGAAAATCTTCACAAAATAGAGGAGAAATAATTTAACATTCAGATGTTAAACTTAGATATCGAATATATGAGACAAACAAATAAAACGAAAGAAAAACTTTTAAAAATACATTATGAATAACTTTCGTTTGATTGCCTGTCAATAACCTCGGTCTTTTAGCAATAAATTTTGTTAGCGAAAAGCTTTCGGATAATTAAATTACAGTAATTATCACATTCTATTGACCAAAATTCGTGTGCCAAATGAGGCACTCCTACGTTCTTAATTATGCAGAAGTTGTAGCTTTTAAGTTGTAAGTTCTTCTTAATTTGATGTGTCTGCGTGCCATACCTAGTCCCCCGTCATTTGACCTCTTCATTATCTTTACAGATTTTTTAAATTACAGCTGTCTATGATAAATCCTCGTTAGAAACTACTTCCATCACTGTTCTGATTCAGAAAACATAAATTCATAAGTGAACTTCTCTGTTGACATTCAACCTTGTGTAATGACAGACTTACTCGCATAATGATGAAGTCTACTGTAACCTACTATTAAGAAAGCAAACACAGCGATCATAACTTTCATCGTAAATATACTAGACTCCTTAGTAATATGACGCTAAACAAACCATTCCAATTTCCATAAACTTACCCCCAGGTCGAATGGAAAGTGGAGTAAACATAAACTTTTATATAATGTTAATCGAAAGATGTTAACATAAAGACTTTCTATGTTACGAGTGGTGCATTGCAAATGACGTCCATGGTGGTTTTGATGGAAATTCATGTTGTGAACAACAGTGCAAATATTGATTTTTGTGATGTAATTCAATTTAGCATAAAATTTACTATAGGAATATAATAAACTGGAGCATGAAGTTATTATGAGTCAGAAATGAAATGGAAACAAAAGGTTCATTCAATTTATAGTTTTACGCTTTAACAGCAGGTAGACCAGACAGCCGTTGCATTTAACCGCTATTGTAGCTCCTTCAAATCGAGTTAAAACCAAATTGGAGCTACACAGGTTGACGAAAAATGTTATACTTATAATTGAAATAAAGCAAAACTAACTAAAAAAACTAAAACTAACCGCTATTGTAGTCTCCATCGTGACCGAAAAAAATTTTCTCCGAAAAAAATTGTCTTCGAAAAAAATTGCTTCCGAAAAAAATTTTCTCAAAAAAGTTTTTCTCCAAAAAACGTTTTCTCAGAAAAAAAATGTTCTCAGAAAAAAAAATTTTCTCCGAAAAAAAATTTTCTCCGAAAAAAAATTTTCTCCAAAAAAATTTTTCTCCGAAAAAAATGTATTTCCCGCACAATCGCACACACTTCCCACATCATCCTACACACTTCCCACATCATTCCACACACTTCCCACATCATCCCACACACTTCCCATATCATTCCACACTTCCCACATCATTCCACACACTTCCCACACACTTCCCACATCATTCCACACACTTCCCCCATCATTCCACACACTTCCCACATCATCCCACACACTTCAAACATCATCCCACACACTTCCCACATCATCCCACACACTTCCCGCATAATCAGACACACTTCCTACTTCATTCTACACATTTTCCGCTTCATTACACACACTTCCCACTTCATTCCACACGCTTCCCACATCATCCCACACACTTCCGACATCATCCCACACACTTCTCACATCATCCTACGCACTTTCTACATCATTACACATCATTTTCGGTCACTTCAAAAAAATTTTTTTCTCATAGTCGCTCTACGGCAGCGTAGCTCATTTCGAACCATTTGACCGACTCCTGGCAACGAACCCCCCAACCGATTTCCACAAGACGGGTTCCGTTGGCTTCGTGAGATCGATACCTTTCATTTGATACCCCATTCCCCGCGATATAGCCGAAGAAGTACTCCCGTCGGTGAATTTTCCATTTGGGACCATTTTTACCATTTGTATATGGAAATTGGTCATCTTTGATTGGCGATATCTCGGCTAGTTTTCAACCGATTTTGATGATCCAAAGTGCGTTGGAATCAGGATAGGAAGTAGTTTTTCTTTTTAATAATTTGGAAGGGGAGGAGGGCAGGGGGGAAAAACTCCAAAGTTCGCCTATACATCGTGTCTTGTCCAAAAGGTTTTTGTATGGAGTTTCTTGGATTTGTGGAAGTTTTTTTTGGGGTGTAGAAACTGCGTCACGCACTCCGCTGTCATTAAATGTATGTGATCTTCGCAATAGTTAGTTCGTACTTATGTCCAACGTTCGTCGTATAAGGGCAACCTTGACATAATTGTAATAAATAAATTGATTGAAACTATATCTGTTTCACTCTAACCAACGCTTTAGAATAGAAGAAAAAAGTCACGTGCCGGACATCAAAACCCAATTTTTTCGGAGAACGTTCTTCTCAAACGTTGAACTACGTCAAATTATCTGCCGGAAAAACTACTCCCCAAGATGAAAAAGACAAACTGGTCTAACAAGAATTTGGCTAGTGCACTCTTATGTATAAAAACAGTGATTTTCGCTTACATGTAGCACATTTTGACGCAATTTCTAGAACTGTCTGTATTTCCCAGATATATTTTAACGCGAAGACGCCGTATGTGTGAATGTGTTTAGTGATATGTAATCGAAGGGTGTGAAACGTTTATGAGAAACCTCCACTAACACTCGCAAAAGCACTCGTCTGTACTTTTCTCATAGTTAATAAATTTCCGCTTATACCACTCACTGTGAAGATGTAAGCTACCATAAATGTAAGTGGAATGGATGTCAGCGAATTAAGATTGGATTGTCGGTGGCCAATAATAAATAATTTAATTTTTTCTTTTTTGGAATTGCCAACAGCACAAGCTTTTTCCTCCATATTATGAGGATAATTTGGAAAATCGCTAGCATGACAATTCCTTGAGGAGGGACTGCCTCTTCTACACAAATCCAATGATGTCATACAAGCGTACGTACTACATCATTGATGTGTCTTATAAAATATTCAACGAAATTTTACCATCGAAATAAACCTTCATCGTATTAACATACAGTCATAGTTAAATAACGTGATACATAAACACAAAGTTGTCTCCGTTTATTTCAAATGGAAGCACGAAATTCCCATGTGATATTTATGTAATCACCTGTTAGAGTAACTTCTGCTACGTGGTGTACTTTATAATAATTGGGTTTTAAATAGAAAGATGTTTATGTAATCGATGTCGTCGGCTTAGGGGAACGGTAATTATAGATTTGGCTTTTGCATCATTTTACAAATTCGTTCGAAACACACAAATCGCATGCAAGTCATTGCTGTATCGTTATTCGTCCATTATTTCATCGGATACGAATATTAACACCTAGTCATCACCACCTACCAAATTAGCAAAAAAAATAAAGAAATAAAATCGATTTTTTCGGAAATGGAACTGTGTGCCGCTGTGAAAAATTCTGCGGGCCATTGTGCACGTCTATAATACTTGAGAGGTGGATTCTCGACAAAAACAATGGACAATGCAGAATTAAAAAACGTATGAGATCGTGTTTGTCGAATTAGTCAAATTACTTGCACTTGGTTTTGTTAAAATTGTTCGTCAATCGACCGACGTAAGAAGGACCTAGAATAAAATGTGTGAAAAGTAACATCGTTTGAGCCTGAGAAATACTGATCCTGATGTCTGAAGAATGACTGAGCATAAAGCTCTGCTGAGATTGACTTAAGACAAGCCATTTGTAAAAATGGAAAGACTTGAGATCTGATCAGGAGAAGATTTTCTAAACCAAAGATGGGTAGTGTCCTAGATCGGTTTGTAAGACATGCTCTTCCTAAGGTCACCCATAGCAAAGGTTCGGTTAACTCTAAGAACGGATAAATCTCGCATTGGCCGAGTCTACAAAAGTTGTTTCGCCTAAGGTCCACAAACGACCAAGATGTCAGGAATTGTTCTAATCAAAACTGACCCAATTGAAATATCTGATGAAATTATAAAGAATCGAGCAGCCATTTGAAATGATTTAAATTGAATGAAATCAACGTAGCCGTTGCCTATTTATCGGCCTATAAATAGAGTCAAAATGTATGAATAAAGAGCATTCAGAACGAGGAGTTCACGGGGACAACATCCCCAAGCGAATCGTTTTCTTTGTAGAAAAGTGTTCTACAACTAGCGTTTGCGAGCTGGTGTGCATAACCCACTGGTTGTTGAACACTCTACACGTTAAGTTGGAAAATATGTTCAATTATTAGCGCAATTATTAGTTGAACATGAAAGTAGAGACGTAGAAGTTGTAACAAGTGGCGCAGACGCGAGGGTTTCAAATGAGGGCACAGTAGCGAACTGTGTTGAGCCATGATTTTCCACGTGAGGTCATACAGTAGCGAACAGTGTTGCGCCATGGTCCCACGTGAGAGCATACAGTAGCGAACTGTGTTGTCACGAAGAATGCATGTGGCTGTATGAATGAATGAATCCCTCACTGTTAGAGAAGATCATGATTGGAACAAACAAGGTGAAATGTTTTGGTTAAATTGTTAAGGAGTAACGTTTAACAAGTCAAGCAAGAATGCAAAAATTACAATGGACGAAGAAGATGCAACTATTCTGATATTAAAGGTGGATAAGCTACTGGGGATGTGGCCAGAGTCAGCTCTTCGGAATGTGGATTGGTCACAGGCAGTAGTTTTTTCCTCAAGAAACCTCGAAATCAGTTCAGAAATGTCAAGAGGACGATGGTCAAGAGAAGTCGTTGGTCAAGAGACGTCCGATGGTCAAGAAAAGTCAATAGCTCAATCGTTAAGTGAACTCAATAGTCAAGAGGACGAGGTTCAAGTGAAGACGATGGTCGAAGTCAAGTGAACTCGATGGTTATGTGAACTCGATGGTCAAGTAAAATCAATGGTCAAGTGAAGTCAATGTTCAAGTGAAGTCAATGGTCAAGTGAAGTCAATGGTCAAGTGAAGTCAATGGTCAAGTGAAGTCAATGGTCAAGTGAAGTCAATGGTCAAGTGAAGTCAATGGTCAAGTGAAGTCGATGGTAGAAAGGACGATGGTTAAGAAAAGTCGATGGTTCGAGAAATGTGGTTTAAGTGAACTCAATAGTCAAGAGGACGATGTTCGAGTGAAGACGATGGTCGAAGTCAAGTGAACTCGATGGTTATGTGAACTCGATGGTTATATGAGCTCGATGGTTATGTGAACTCGATGGTTATGTGAACTCGATGGTCAGTGGTCAAGTAAAGTCAATGGTCAAATGAAGTCAATGGTCAAGTGAAGTCAATGGACGATTGAAGTCGATTGTAAAAAGTCATTTGGTGGAGCAGCTATTAAAGGAAAGTTCAGTCAATTGGTCTCTCATGTTTTATTGAATTGAAAAGTTGGTCAATTGGTCTGGCATTCGTGTAGCAGCAATTGAAGTGAAAAGTTGGTGAATTGGGGTGTCACCTTGGAAAATGCAGCGAGGCAGTGATGGCCTAGCATCAGCAAATCAAAGGTGGACGAGATGGGAAAGGGATTTCAAGCATGAAAAGTCCGACCGAAGCGGAGCCGTGGCTTTTTCCGAGTTGGTGGCATTTTATGGTTGACCTTAATAACAGTGGTCATTATTTAAGGTCAAGGTGGGAGTATGTCAAGAATTGTTCTGACCTAGAACAGACTCAATTGAAATAACTGATGAAATTATATAGAATCGAGCAGCCATTTGAAATGATTTCAATTGAATGAAATCAACTTAGGCGTTGCCTATTTATCGGCCTATAAATGGAGTCAAAATGTATGAATAAAGAGCATTCAGAACGAGAAGTTCACGGGGACAACATCCCCAAGTGAATCGTTTTCTTTGTAGAAAAGTGTTCTACAACCAGAGCTTGCGAGCTGGGGTGCATAACCCACTGGTTGTTGAACACTTAGTAGAACGTGTAGAAGTTGGAAAATATGTTCAATTATTGGCGCTTGCGGGCTGGGGTGAAAAACCCACTAGTAGTTGAACGTGAAAGTAGAGATAGAACGTAGAAGTTGTAACACAAGAAGTTGAGTGGAGAGCCGATATGAAATCGACCGCGGCTATCAGACTAAAAAAAGGCCTCCTGGATCGGCTAAGCAGGGTTTTGGGGAAATGTGGCACCATCCTGGTATATGGCCACTTCCATAATTGGGCAGGATGACCCGAATCTCCAGAACTATGAGAGGTAGAAGTTGCTTCCAAAGGCAAAGTTGTAGAGAATAAAATTTTAGCCGCCGAGTTAGTCGACCAAAACCTTGATGGGCGGCTGACAGCCGCCGCCAACATTTAGTCGACCTAAATGCACGGCGCCGGCGGCGGTGATCGTTTTAGCTGTAAGTCGCCGTACTGGCTTTTCACCAAGAATATACAGGTTCAAAATTCTGTTTACAAACATTTGCTTTTAAATTTATTTGTTATGCTGTTTTGAACATTATCGACATTATCTCTTTTTTCAGTGTATTTTTTGTATGGAAAATCTTGAAAACAGCTGAAACTTGATAACAAGTAAATTTATAAGCACACGACGGATGTTTCTTCAATTTAAAGCATGAAAATATCGTTCCTAAGCGATAAGCATAGCTTCGAGATTTGGGTAGTTGCGGTGTTCACAACGAACCGTATACGGAATAATGACATGTATGACGCCACCCACGTACAGATATCTGAGCCTATCTTAAGGCGTACATATAGCAAACGCCAGATAAATTCTATATTTATAGGCGTGGCTTATGTGATCCAACAAACAGATGAATGGTTACTTGTACTAATGCCGAAGATAAAGGTATCTCAGTGGTGTATGATAACATCACATTGATGGGCTTGTTTAGAACAAAAATTTGGCGTACTGGCTTGGATCATAGACTAATAAATGTTATGTAGAGGTGACCATGGGGTTCCAGTTTCAACTGAGTCGTTTCTAAAATGGGACCTTGTAATGTGGGAATCTACCCCAAGAGAGAACACATACCTATGTGGAATGATAAAAGAGTAAAGGGGAGGAACAAACAGTCATAAGATCTAATCTAAAGCCCCAAGATGAGGGCTCTAGGTAAAAAAAAACCCGGACAAAAAAACCCGGACGAAATAACCCGGACAAAATAACCCCCGGCAAAATAACCCCCGACAAAATAACCCCCGACAAAATAACCCCCGACAAAATAACCTCCGACAAAATAACCCCCGACAAAATAACCCCCGACAAAATAACACCCGACAAAATAACCCCCGACAAAAGAACCCCCGACAAAATAACCCCCGACAAAATAACCCCCAGGGGGGTTGGCGAGCTACAATACGTCCTGCAGGCGGCCTTACAAGCATGGGGCTCTGCCCCAAACCCCGCTAAGGGCTCCGCCTCTTAGACCCCGCAAGGGGGACGATACCCCCTTGACCCCCCACAGCCCCTCGACCCCGATTTTTTATTTTCCCATAATGTTCAGGCCTGTGGCGCGGCGCGGCGCGGCGCGGCGTCTTGCTTGTTTTAACCCGGAATCTGAATATTTGGTCATCAGGATTATCCTGGGGTTATTTTGTCCGGGTTATTTTGTCCGGGTTATTTTGGCCAGGGGTTTTTTGGCCAGGGGTTTTTTGTCCGGGGTCTTTTTTTGTCCAGGGGTCGTTTTGTCCGGATGCCCAAGATGAGACCAGGTCCGTGAAAATTTTCAGTCTAAGTAAGAGAAGAATTCTGTTTGCGCAAATACGTTTTGTCCGATCATCACCCACGTTGTTTCCCCCTCGGTTGAACCTGAAATCGCTTGACAGATTAAATTAAGTTCAATCGGCACACTAGGAAATAGATGTGTGAAAATAATAATTAGCGACAAATCAATGAAAAAACACATTTTAAAGTATATTTGCATTTTTTCCTAGTTTGTCTATCGATTTAATATTCAAGATGCCATGTCATTCAAAACAATAAACAAAAAAAAAATCAATAGATGAGGTGATGATACCTCCTACTATGTTTTGAAGATTGATGTTTGCACAAGTCATTTTAATCTCACGACTCAATTTTACAGAAGTGGATGTATTTTTTATCAAAATTTGCGATTTTTTTATGAATATTAATTTATGATGCTGTGCAGCGGTAACTTTGTATTGTTTTGACTTCCTTAACCGTGAATCAGTATAATTCGCTCGCTTGATATTTATCGCAGTCAAAAGGTCGCGTTAGCACATTCAATGGATACATGATTTATCGATTGATAGCAAGCTACGTTAAGATGACAACAATGAATACATTTAGTCGATTTGAATGACTCAGAAACGAATACGGAATACCATTTGTGTAAGTGTTAAACACAGGTAGCAATGATATTCAGAGGTGAGAATGATTCAGCGACAGCTTCAAATGAAATTCTGAAGTATACTCTTGTTCCACAAAGTTAAAGTTAAATTGTTCTGCAGCCATTAACGTTCAGTGCTTTAAGCACGTGAGTGCTTTCGAAACTCAAACAGTGCAGTGCATGCAAGGCAGATATACAGGACGTTTCATAAGTAACAGCGTCGAAGTATGACGTAACCCTTTTTCTGTATATGTTTTAATACAGAGGGTAAGAGGGGCGAGTACATCCACATATTACCAAATGCAAATTATTTATTTTTTATGACGAATTGATGAAAACATTTGTGAGAAAACAAGAAAATCAACAGTAGTGGAACAGATTTAGAGTCATATAAACTCAACGACTGTGTGCACCCCTTTTATCGGTTGCAAATTTCAAGAAAATCTACAGAGTTGGAAAATAAAACTCTGAAAACTTAGTAGATCTGTGCGCCGAGTTTTAACTTAACGATATAACTTTATGCTAAAAGTTACAAGTCTTAACGTCGCAAGGGAAACCTACAAAATATAAATCTTGACGTCATGATCGTTTTCAATACTAGAAATTTTCGCCTGCCGCGCAATCATTCTTTTCTTTTCCACTCTCATTTCAATGTTTCCGTTTCGTTATTGAAATAGATTTTCGGTTCTTCATTGCAAGAAAAAACTTTTGACACTTTTAACGACAGTGGTGTGTTATCGGTTACTGAGCTGTTAGAATTTTTGCTATAAAATGGTAATCAGAACTGTATACTTTCATAGAAAACCAAAATGTGCAATTTAATTTTAAAAAATTTTCGCCTGCGGCGCTACTTTTAAACATAACATTCACCACCCACTCAAACTAAAGTTTTTATTTCTCTCGCATAAGAATAGTACTCAAAAAATTGTATTCCCTGCAGCGTTATAACAGAAGATGTATGCTACCTGCTAACAAAAAATTTAGCAAATTTTCTTATAAATAGTGTGACCGATTTCAGGAAAATATGGGAAGTGAAGGACAAATTTTGTGAGATAAACGAACCAAGAAGAAGATAATTTAATCTGAAAATAAATAATGAGATTATTTTGGAAAAATATGGCGTTTCCATAATAATAATACTAAATTTTTCAAAAATTTGTGACAAAATTTTTTCGCTCGCTCCGCTCGCGATTTCTGACGCAGAAAAACGAAGCAGATTCGTGTGTGCTTCCTAAAAAGTTGGGAAATAAACAAAAGTTCTGTGTGTTAGACACGGCAAATTATTTAGGGGGGGGGGGAGGTGCCGGTGAAATACAAAATACCTTTTATCGGCGACCCTGTTTAACGAAAACCCTTTACCAAAAATACGACTGTATTAATGTGAAATGCGCGAAATAAAGAGAATTTTCTCAAAATTTCATATAATTTTATCAATTTGGTGGGGGGGGGGGGGGCTCGAGCCTCCCTGGCAGTCGACCCTGGCTACGGGCCTGGGTGTAACGAAATAATATTTTCGATATTTAATAGCGTTACACTACGTAACGAAACATTATTTCGTTAACGAAAAACGTTACTCAACATAACGAAACATTATTTCGTTATTGAATATCGTCAGTCAGGGATCATCCATAAAACCCGTCCACATTTTTTGTCGATTTTTGGACGCCCCAGTCACACATTGTTCCAATAAATATTTAAAACATATCCGTACGTATCAGAATAGATGCGGCAAGCAGAGTTGATGACGAAAAGACTCGAACGTATTAAAGTGAATATTGCCTTACGTCCACATTAAATTGTATTGGAAATTGCCGTCTGAAAACCCGTCCCAAGGGCAATATTGAAAAACCCGTCCGAAGAAACGGTGTAAAAGATCCATCCCGAAAGCACAAAATTGATCTCTAAATAGACAAGAATGTTCGCCTCAATTATCTCTACAACATAGCAAAAAACAATTTTTTTGTTAAGGGCCGACTTTAGGACCGACCTAGGGCCATAACGAAATGCTTCTGAAACATACTTCCATAGACAAAAATTTTTCCCTCAATCTGCTCTGCAATATGACAGAAAAATGTTTTTTTGGTTAGGGCCGACCTTAGGACCGACCAGAGGCCCACTTAAGCCCCAAGCACAGGCCAAAATTTGTTTATGAATATAATTCGGTACTCGATTACCTCTCAAATAGAAAAAGAATCAACAAAATCTGTTAGGATTTGACCGATTTATGTAAACAAAAACACGTTTGGCCTAGTTTCAGGGTCCTGGCTGAGTCCAAGGGCGCATTATCAAAAAACTTTCTTCCATAAAATGTAAGACATTCCTAGACCTTTTGATTAAAAAATCAGAAGAGATTTATACTCGAGTTATGTACAAAAAAAATGTAGGGCCCTAGCAGAGACTCGTTTTTAGTGCCCTAGTTAAGTCCAAGCAAAATCAAAAAAGTTTCTTCAAAAATTGTCAGCCATGCCCAGATCTTTCAAACAAAAAGTAGTTTATGACAATCGAAATAGATTTACTCGAGTTATCGTGTTGACGGACGGACGTACATTTTTTTTATTGCTGATTCGTCATCTAAGGACCATGATCGATGTTTTCCCCCTACTCCCGAGTCGAAATCGGGGTGGTTACAAACGTCGTGGTAAACGCATAAGACCCCTTTTCGAACAACTTCGTTCTTACGTGTCTAAACACTATATTTACTTATTTGAAAGAATTATCGAAATTAGTGTTTAAATTCTAATTTATTAATGTAATTTTAACCAAGTGGATATCGCGTTGTTTACGCCGTGTTACCTTATGATAGCGAAACATTTACCTTAACAAGTGTCTTTGTACTTAGCTTTATAACAAAATAACGAATTTTAGCACATATTCTGAGTTTTCACAGATAAATATGGTTTGAAAGAAATTTTTAATTCCACAAAATTCGTTTTTCACAAGTAAAGAAGGTGCCATTGATAAAATACATACGCCAGAAATTACTATTTTTAGACCCCGTCCCCCCGCCTAACGTTATATATGGCTGCATCGCACAGGTTGAATTTTATATACTTTACTGAATATACTTTCATCTCTTGTGATCCAAATAACTAATTTTCTACGAATTAAAATTGACTCATTTATTTGGTTCGCAAAACATTTCTGTAATAAGTTCATACGCGAGCGAAGCGAGCGATTTTTCTTCGTTTTTTTCAGTTTAGTAATAATTTTTCAAACCGCTTTTTCTAATCACATTCAGTTAGTAGTATCGATTCGTTCCTTAACAATCGTCCTGTTCCAAAATTGATGCTTTTAGCGCGGCTTGATTTTCAATTTTCTAATCGATATATACACAAATTAAGTGCATTTCCAAGCCATGAGAGCTTAAAATAAGTAAGCAAAACTAAGGTTTTAATGAGCCATCTAGCGGCCGACAATCTAACTTCAAGTAAAAATTCAAATTTAGAGAGGACAAAAAAGGCAATTTCTACTTCCCGTTCAACGATATTGAGAACTCTATAGAAAATTGAGAAGCGGAACTGTAAAAACTGCCTCCCTAATTCAAAATTGATGATTTCATTTCCTAATGGAAACCGAACTCCTGATGCAATTGTCTAACACAATAACATTTCCTAGCTAGTTTTGGTGTTACGTCGTCGGGTGTTTCATTATTAAATTAGCAGAAGAAGTTCCAATGCGGGCCCATTAGTAGCTACGACGCTGGCAAAAATAACGTTATTTATAGCGTTTCGCCGGAACCATGCAGAATACTTGTTACAAAAAGACTCGAGCGTACCTAAGTAAAATTTACCTTAATATTGCCTTGATTTTTAAGGCCCATATTAAGGAATCTACTGCCCGAACCACTCAGCAGATTTTGACTAATTTATTTTCGTGATTTTCTTACGTCCATACATTTTATTTAAAACCTTCAAGAGCGATTTCTGTTCTAATTATGCAGAGATATAAGTCAAAAAGTTTCACCGACCTTCAAAAAACCACGTTTTTGACCACTTTTTCGACCGTAACTTCGAAAGTTCTTAACCGATTTTGCCCAAATTCAATTCCGTAATCATTTTTGCAGTTATCTTTCAGGAAAAAAATCTTTGAAAATCGGATAAGATTTACCTGATTTATGTAGAAAAAACACATCTGGCCCTAGTGACTCAGTTTTAGGGCCCTGACTGAATCCAAAGGCTCAAAATCAAAAAGTCTCTTCCATGAATAATCGGGTATGCCTAGACCTTTCGAACAAAAAAAAATTATGAAAATCGGAAAATCATGAAACGATCCTAGCTCGCTGATAAAAGATTTTGCGATTACCTTTCAGGGAAAGAAAAGTTTTTGAGTTTTACTCGAGTTATCGCGGTGACAGACGGACGGACTGACATTTTTTTTTTTTTTTTGCATTTTTCTCTTATGTAGACTTCGAAACGAAAAAGTAACCAACTCCCTGGTCGAAATTCGACTAGTTACAAACGACGAGTCTAATAACTGGTGTCAAATGTCTCTCTGCGGCCTTATCTGAATTTCTGCTGAATTGATTTGAACTAATAGACCGTATTCATTTCGGAATTTATGTTGACGATTGAATCGGCATACACAATCGAAGAAACACTAGTCTGAAAATCTGTTTCTGTTTTTGCTCATTTTCTTCCCAAGTCTGGAGGACGTCCCATCACAAAATACCTTCCCCTCCTCTATTTCTTATCCCACTTTCGTAATAACCCCCATCAGTGCGGACGAGTTCATGGATGCTTCCTAAGTTGCGGATAAACGTTATGAATAGAACATGATTTTCGGTAGTAGTTTCCCCTCGATTTTGTAAAACATTATCAGAACAATATATTTCATTGGTATCGTCACCTCCTACGTAAAATAATATAAAAAACATAACCAAAGACCCGTACGTATCAGAATAGACGTGGCAGACAGAATAGATGTTGCAAACAGAATCGATGTGGCAAACGGAATAGATTTTGCCAAAAGACTCGAACGTATCTAAAAAGTAAAAATGAGCAAACAAATCAATGTTTTAAGTTCTTCTAGAACTATAAGAATTTAAAAGATCCATAAAAATTATCCAGGGTAATGTCAAAGGCCCTACCGAATTACGTCTTTTGACATATGAGACCTTTATTTTCCACCAACTTGCTAACTGCCATAGTTCTAGCGATATGAGATTTCCCCAAAACCCTGAGACAGGTGTTCGCTAAAATTTCATTCTCTACAACTTAGTCTTTGGAAGCAACTTTGTAACTCTCATAGTTCTAGACATATGGGTCATCCCTCCAAATTCTAGAAGTGGCCATATACCAGGATTGGGCCATATTTCCCCAAAACCCTGAGACACGTGTTACCTTAAATTTTATTTTCTGCAACTTTGCCCTCGACAGTATTGATTAGTTGAGGAAATATAGACGAAAACTGTTTTCGTATATGGCCAAGAAATTCAATTTCGTCCATTCCTTTGGTCCCAGTGTCCAGACCCCTGACCGGATTCTCACAAAAAAATTTTCCGGTTGTGTGACATCAGATGCTTTCATTTGACACCAAAATGAGGAATTTCCGTGCTATAGTTGCTGAGATATTTGCGAAAAAGTTTCATCGACCCTCGAAAATTTCATGTCCGACCTCCACTTCTTCGATCATATCTCCGGAACTACTTGACCGATTTTGCTCATCTTCGAACTTGAATCATGGAATCATGGGAGGCATGTACTTTTCAGCGAAAAAAAAAAGTTGAGGGTGATCGGTTGAGCCGTTTGGAAAAAATAGAGGAGACGGACAGACGGACATTTTTGTATTGCTGATTCGTCATATTTAGACGAACTTGTCATTACATGCATATGCGCACCCTACGGAAATTACTCCCACTGCATGTAATCTGTAATCTGCATGTAATGACGCGTTTTCGGATGGGACACCGATTGAAACAGCATACAAAGGGGGGGGGGGGGTTGCTTAGTAAGTCATCCATTCTGGATCATTTCGTGACACTCGGAAACTCATTCGTGTATTTTTAAGCAATTCGCTTTAGAAACTGTTTTTTGACTCGTGCAGCTGTATACCTCGCCTTCGGCTCGGGATACAAACTTTACACTCGTCAAAAAACAGTTTTCAAAGCTTTTTGCTGAAAAACACCCACTTGAGTTTGGCTCATTCCACAAAATTGATCGCTCATGTAATGATTTACTTCCGCACAGTGGGGGAATCTACTAATAACCCGAATTCCCACCTCAATCTACTCCATGTTACATTAAAAAAATTGTTTGTTGTAAACGTATAGGACCTTTGTACTTCGTACGGGTCCAAACAAAGCCTTATTCGGGTAGCAATTTACTAATAATTCTAATAATGGAAATTTATTCATATTCAACCTTCAAAGTGCGTGTTAACAAATTATTTCTGTCAATTTATCTATGGTATTAGTCGGTATAATATTTGTATTAAAAGGTGTGTTCTGGTTCTTAAGATTCACAATATTTTATTTTTTTCTCAACCATAAATTTTGGCTAAAACAAAATGACATGCTGTTAGCATGCAAACTCGATCTAATAATTTCAAAACTCCTTCCACTTTATCTTTGCATCCGCAAAATTGTTGATAAAAATTAAATTTCTCAATTTTAAGCAAAACATTCGTACAATGTTATAACGTGTAGGCACCCGGTAGTCATATCAGAAAGAACTGTGTACGAACAATTTGAAGACGTCACAAAAGTTTTGACAAAATTGTTTCCTTCCCGCTTCAGTGTGCAGGTAGCTCAGGCGGTAGAGCATTGGACTCACTGCCTGCGGGTCCCGGGTTCGATCCCGCGGTAACACGCTCATATCTTCTTCTTCTTCTTCTTTTTTAGCCTTTATTGTATCCACTGCTGGATGTAGGCCTCCCGGGGTTAGGGCCGAATGTCCAAAAAAAAAAATATCTCCAACCAAAATATCCCCAGAGAAAATAACCGGACATAACCACAATTTTTCCATTAACAAAAAAGGACAAAATATCCCCTCAGACAAAATATTCACACTCAAAAAATTAAGAATATTCAATGTGAAGTGTACTTAGCGCCGCAGGTCTGAAATAAACAACGAAAAACAAAAAAGCGGGATCGAGGGGCGACAGCTCCCGAAAAGGGGGTCAAAGGGGAAATTTCTTCCCTTGCGGTGACTAAGGGGCGGAGCCCCTAGTGGTTTTTGGGCAGCGCCCCATTTACGTAAGGCCGCCTCAAGACAAAAGCCCGCCGCAGGCGCGGGGCAGAGGGGGCAGAGCCCCCCAACACACAATATAATATCTACCTATATTCACCATTTCTGAGTAGAAATTACATCTGGGGATATTTTGTCCGTTTTTTGTGGGATATTTTGTCTGGGGATATTTTGACTGGGGATACTCGGTCCTAAAGCCAGGCCTCCCTCATAGATCGCCAATTTTCCTGGTCCATTGCCACTTGTTGCCAATTCGTGCCTGCTGTTCTTTTGATGCCGTTGGTCCATCTTTCCGGTGGACGTACCATTGGTCGTTTCGTTGTCGACCGCCATTGTATAATTGTTTTCGATCGTCGGTCATTCTGGCAATATGCCCAGCCCAATTCCATTTTAGCGACGCTATTCGTGCCATGACATCGGTGACTCTCGTTTACTGTCGGATCTACTCGTTTGTCATCTTGTCTCTGAGTGAGATTCCTAGCATTGGCCTTTCCATGGCCCTTTGTGCAACTCTCAACTTGTTCGCTGATGGTTTGGTTATTGTGAGAGTCTCGGCTCCGTATGTCAGGATCGGCAGCACACACATAACACTTTCCTCTTAATACTGTTGTTAATATTGCTCTTGAAAATGTACCGCAATTTGCCGAACGCCGCCCAACCGAGACCGATCCTTCCCTTTATTTCAGCTGTTCGATTGTCAAGACCGAATTTCATGACTTCTGCCTCAATTTTCATAAGAAACAAGTCGCACAAGTAAAACAAAAGAGTTCTTTTCTAGGACTTGTTTCTTATGAAAATTACGACAGACATAGCCGAGATACTTGTGCGAGTTTCAATTTCCTCATCTCCAATTTTGATTGATGTAGCGCCAGCAATGTTTGTCATAACTTTCGTTTTCGACATGTTCATCTTCAAACCGATTTTTCGGGCTTCCTCGTTTAGCTGCAACAGCATCGCTTCAATCTCTTTCAGAATCATTGATGTCAGGGCAATGTCTCGGTGAATCGAAGATTGTTCAGAAACTTTATGTTGATTCGCTCCCAATTCGCTCCAACCAAGCTTTTTGAAGACCGTTTCCAGAGCTGACGTGAACAATTTCGTTGAAATGGTATCTCTTTAACGCACTCCTCTTTCAATTCGAAATTTATCGGTGGTTTTGTGCAGTTTGATTGCACAATTCACAATGTATATCATTCACAATGTATATCATTCACAATATATATCATTCACAATATATATCATTCACAGTTTCTTTACAAGCAGTGGGTATGCACAACAGGCCCATTGGCGACTTAGGTGCCTAGGAAAGCTCGCTTCCCTATCCTTCCTTCCCGCTCTTACCACTAACATTAGTAAGTCGCACTAATATGAAGCGTTAATGGGACTTGCTATTTTTGCGAAAAATATTAAATTTTGCATCGAATTTGGCTCGTAGGTGGGTATTCCTATTTTAGTGACGAGCGGCCGCATGCAGTGAACATGATGGAAAAACAAAAAAGCGGAGTCGAGTGGCGGCAGCCCCTGAAGGGAGAATATCGCCCCTTGCGGGGTCTAAGAGACAGAGTCCAATGCACGTTGAGTCGCTTGCAGCGCGAATCCATCCCGCCGCAGGCACGGGGGTGAGGGGCTATACGATATATTATCTTTTTCTCAAAAGTTTTCACAAGAATAGAAAGACGTCGGTTGGGTCTTCAAGACAGTCTCTAGCCTAAGGACTACATGCTACACTTGTCCGATGTTCAGCAAAAATGTAGAGGAAAGTTTTATCTAATCGGCTCTCAAAGACAATTTTGCTCGTTAATGTCACTGGAACAAATTATTTGAGTTGGGCCGACATCGGCTGACAATCGATTTTAAGTCGGCGCAACTCAAATAATTTGTTCCAGTGACATTTACGAGAAAAGTTGTCTTTGAGAGCCGATTAGGTGCAAGTCTTTTCTACATTTTTGCTGAGCATTGGACAACCGTAGGATGTAGTCCTAAGGCTAGTACTGTCTTGAAGACCCAGCCGACGTCTTTCTATTCTTGTGTGTCTAGGATGTAGTCCGAAGGCTAGAGACTGTCTTGAAGACCCAACCGACGAAATGCCGGCGGACGGCTCTAATCCCAAAGTAAAAATAATATTTTTTCATTAAAGTTTTTCTGAAAAAGTTTACAACTACATTTTAGCTCGTCATTTTAGTGATGGGTTCTGCTGTAATGTATTTTGCGATAGCAGAGTTTGTGTTACCATCATACAGATGATAAAAAACGTCTCTTGAAATGTCAACAATTGATTATTAAAGTGGTTACAACATTTCGTTTAGACTTTCAGACATTTAACTATAGAAAATGAATAGTTGGTAGTTCGTAAGGCCTATAATTCTACGTTCACATCACTAAATTTCTGTTAACCAAAACAATTTTTCCAGATATGCTAAATCAACCAATGAACGACTATGACAAACTCCGCCCACGATCCCGATTTGGATCCATTAATTAAACCCTCCCGTGCCAAAGGAATCACAAACAATCGCCGTGATCATCGCATATCACATGTGGAAAAATGGTGTCGAATACAACTTGGCGTTATATCAATTTGTGTGTTTTTCGTTATATACATATGTTTTGCTAAGAGTACCTGGTCCGAAGTGAGGCATCAAATTATTGTTAACGTACCGCCAAATGATGAATCATTGCCTGGACCAATTGGTGAGTTTCTTAATATTCCATCATTTGATTGTGTTTTTTTTTTGTTCGTTTTTGGTTCAGTTTTGTTTTGAATGTTTCTTCTCACCACAAAATATCTAACACAATGTCACTATCACTTAAGACTTTAATTTAATACACAGCCTGAGTTCTCTAATTTGGTACCCTCTCGCTTACGTATTTTGTGCACAGCCATAGCAAAATTAATTGTAACTCCAAACTTGAAAGCTTTTTTGTTTTATTCCACAATTTTGGGTCACAATTAACACATTTAGTTCGGCTTCTGTCAAAATATTGGCAACTTCATGATGAAATGCTTAAATTACCTACAATCAAAATTTGAACTGATTAACAGTTTATGCATTTCATCATGGAATTTTCTATATTTTGACAGAAGCCGATGTCACACTAGATTTTTTTAGGTTTTATCAGTTCGTGACGATCGTTTTATCGATCTGAACCACACATCTTGACTCTTTGTTCCCACTCCCGTTTTGCATGTTAAATCATGAGGACCTTTGCGTGCCGATCAGGAACTTATCTAATGTGATAGGTTTTAGTTTTGTCAGCCTCGAACGGTGGACGACATAGTCTCCAAGCGTGCTGCACCTCAGCTGATGGAACATGGGGCATTGGTGAGGTAAGAACCCGTTTCCTCTTCCAAGTTACAGGAGCACTACGGGTCATCTAGAATCTTTACTTTGCCAGGTGCTTGTTGAGTCCGCAATGAATTGTCACCACACTCACGATCCTCTTCACGCGGTTCCGGCTCATCATCAGGAGCTCCACTCTCGTTCGGAGTGAGAAGGAAATACTTAGTGTACAGCTCCTGCCGTGTTCCGCCTTCACCCAGTCCTTTATCATTTTCCTATAAAGTGAATTCGGAACAGGGATGAGTGGTTCCGGTCCGAATGTGATAGCCGTCGAGCCGGTTCCAGCTAGCTTATCAACTTTCTCATTGCCATCCACTCTCGAATGTCCGGGTACCCAAACCGGTTTGGCCCGATTTCTCAGTCCTAATTTATTCAGGTATTCATTGCATTCTTTCACCAGTTTGGAAGTCACAACGGGTGATATCAGCGTTTTTATCGCTGCCCTACTATCCGTGCATATGAGTTTGTCTTTGTCTCCCAATCCTTCTGGCGGAAATTCGCTGAAGTTATCGAGTTCGCCAAAAATTTCAAACGAAATGAAAGCAAGTCTTTCGGAGGGGGTAAGCCGTTCCGTATCAGAGGGGGTAAGCAATTATTGAAAATACGTGTCACGGTAATGAGAAAAAGGACTGAGTTGATGAATAGTTTGCAAGTGAAATAAAACTCATTTCGAAGGTTAAGCTAAAAAACGCGTCTCTCGTCGGACCTGCACAGAAGCGTTATAATGTTGATCAGACGAATTGTCTATTGGTAGCGAATTCTGTCTCCACAGAAATAGTTATTGTGATAGAAGCCGACAAATTCTCATTTACGTGTCGGACATGAGAGACGAACGAAAAATGTCGAATGCGGCTAGCCGAGAAAAAACAGTACTTGACGGCCAAAACGGCGGCTCAAAGCGGCGCGGCGCGCGGCTGGAAATACGTACTTTTGGGTTGAAATTCGAAAAAAGAATGTACAAATTTTATTTTTTGCTGTCCAAACTACATCACTACGAATTCATAATTCCTGTACTTCAAAGCGTTCAAAACACTACTTCACCTAGTCGTTCGTTTCGATTAAGATGGTATAGAAGAAAGTGCGCTGTTCATAGAAGTCATCATTCTGTGACCGAGTGTGCTGATATACACATGGTCCAGTATGCAAGGTGTACTGATCAGTCGTATACGACGAAATCAGCACTTAGTTTGTTAAATCTTATGAAGACACTTCGTTTGTCATAAAGGAATTATGAAGGGTACTGTAATGTTGATAAAGGGGTCAACTTTAAACCACAGCAAATACCGCAGTTGTTGATGACAAATTTTCTTCACCTTTTGACCTGTCGAAAATATCAAAATTTCGAGCCGTTATCAAGCCAGTTTAAGAGAACTTTTGAGGGCTCCCCTCCATAATCCGGCTGCTAGCAAGTCCGGACACTTCAAAATCCGATTGCCTCAATATCCAGACACTACAAAATCAGGACGCGTCAATATGCGGACAATAAAAAAAGCATGATTTGTCCGCATTTTGGGTATATATTGGGTATATTTTTGATGTAACAATAATGTAAATTTTGTGTATGTTTCATGGATAATAATTAATGTAAAATTTATGTAGATCAGTTACTACATCATTCTGCTATATTAGAAAGTTTGGGCAAAGCGACTTATCGTTATATTTATAACATATACATATAGCCAGGCCCTATTTTGTTCGCATATTCTCCATATTCTCAAACATATTCGCATGATTCGTCATATTCGCACTATTCGCATTATTCGCGTGATTCTTCATATATTCGCACTATTCCTCATATTCTCAATGTTCGTCATATTCGCGCTTTTCAAACTATTGATAACTTTCACATTATTTTTGCATAATTCTCATAGTTAGAAAAACTGTCAAAGCGAAAAGTTTGATTTTTAGTGTTGTGCGAGTTGTTAAAATGGAGACACAAAATAAAGAACTTTTAAACAGTGAGGGGATCGTATTTTTCGATAAGATTGAAAAACAATTAAAAACATTAATTGACCCACAATTAAAAAACATATTAAAGATCCGTGGATACGATACAGCATTAGCATTTACGTTTGTGAGTGACTCGTTTGAGGACATTGAACAATTTATGGGATTTGATTTTTGTGGTGAAATGTTACCGTCTGATGACTCTGTGTTCGATTATTTGGGCATTTATAGCAATTGCCAGGAAAAGTTCAAACTAGTTTCCGGTCAAAAAATTATTTTGAACATAATCAAAAACATAACCAAAGACCCGTACGTATCAGAATAGATGTGGCAAACACAATACATGTGGCAAAGAGAGTCGAACGTATCTAAATATACAAATAAGCAAACAATTCAACGTTTTCTGTTCTTTTATAACTGTAAGAATTTCAAAGATCCATAGAAATTACCCAAGGTAATGTCAAAGGCCCTACCGGAGTACGTCTCAGATCATTCAAATCTAGAAAATCTTATATCCAAGGACTAAGTCATTCTCCCCTGAAACCCTGAAACACGTGTTCTTTAAAATTTTATTCTCTACAACTTTTTCTTTGGAAGCAACTTTCTATCTCTCATAGTTCTGTAGATTCGGGTCATCCTTCCCAATTATGGAAGTGGCCATATGCCAGAATTGTGCCATATTTTCCCAAAACCCTGAAACATGTATTCGCTCAAATTTAATTCTCTACAACTTCGCCTTTGGAACCAACTTTTTAACTCTCATCTGGGAGATCTGGGTCATCATGCCCATATATGGAAGAGGGCATATACTGGTATTGAGCCATATTTCACCAAAACCCTGAAACACGTGTCCGCTTAAATTTACTTCTCTACAACTTTCCAACTCTCATAGTTCTAGATATTCGGGTCATACTGCCCAATTATGGAAGAGGCCATATACCAGTATTGGGCCATATTTTTCCAAAACACTGAAACACGTGTTCGCTTAAATTTAATTCTCTACAACTTCGCCATTGAAACCCACTTTCTATGAGAGTTAGAAAGTTAGAGAGTTCTGGAGATCTGGGTCATCCTGCCCAATTATGAAAGAGACCATATACCAGTATTGGGCCATATTTCACCAAAACCCTGAAACACGCGTTCGCTTATATTTAATTCTCTACAACTTCGCCTTTGGAACCAACTTTCTAACTCTCATAGTTCTGGAGATCTGGGTCATCATGCCCATATATGGAAGTGACCATATACCAGGATTGGGCCATATTTCCCCAAAACCCTGAAACACGTGTTCGCTTAAATTGAATTCTCTACAACTTTGCCTTTGACAGTAAATCATCATATTGCACAGTTAAGGAAATATAGACGAAAAACTGTTTTCGTATATGGCCAAGAATCTCAATTTGGTCCATTCCATTGGTCCCAGTGCCCAGACCCCTGTACCGATTCCCATAAAATTTTTTCCCAGTTTTGTGACATCAAATACTTTCATTTTACACCAAAATGAGGAATTTCCGTGCTATACTTGCTGAGATATTTGCAAAAAAGCTTCACCGACCTTCGAAGAACCATGTTTTTGGTCACTTCCTCGACCATATCTCCGGAACCACTTAATCGATTTTGCTCATCTTCGAACTTGAATCATGGGAGGCATGTACCTTTCAGGGAAAAAAAGTTTAGGCTGATCGGTTGAGTAGTTTGGAAAAAAAAGTGGAGACGGACAGACGGACATTTTTTTTATTGCTGATTCGTCATCTCTAGACGATAATAGATGCATCCCCCCCTTCCCACCTCGATCTACCCCATCTTACAATAAAATTGTTTGTAGTAAACGTATAGGACCTTTGTACGGGTCCAAAAATGTGCGGTACCGCGTTTCAGAACGAGCCAACATTGTCAGTTAGGCAAGCAAAGTATATCGATTAAGAAAACATTCAACTAGCCGATTCAAGTAACTTGCTTCGTAGAAAGATAGATGCACAAATGATATCACTTTACAATGACGCGAAACGAGTTACTTTAAGCGCATGGTCGTGGCCAGCACGCCAAGTGGCTGGGATGATAGCTGGAAGATACGAAGCAAGTGAACATTTCGTTGAAAACAATTTGAAAAATTTAGATCTGCAGTATTTAACCCCAGCTCACCATAGAGATTTACTTAATTCTATTGTAAAGAGCGACTTTCCACGGCTAATGTCCAAAATAAAAAATTCAATTGCAACGTCTTTCTGGGATTCAGAGTTCCGAAATCGACATTGATTGAATCTGAAGAAATTAGCGTAGGCGATATCGAGTCATCCGACGACATTTTTCTTTTAGATGAAGTTGCTGCTTCTATGCCAGCAGACGAGTACTTACGAGCAGTATTTGTATTTGTATTTTGTATTTGTATTTGAAATCTTGCCCTGAAAATTTTAACAGATTTGTGAAATATTCGCAATATATTCTCAATATTCGCCATGATTCTTCACGATTCGCGATATTCGCCATATTCGCGCTATTCGCCATATTCACGATATTCTCATATTATTCTTCCAAATTATAATTTCTATAAGTTAAACGTCTACGTTATAAGTTTACGTTTTGAATTATAAGATATTAGTTTTTGCGAGTTCTAAGTTGTAAGTTATGAGTTATAAATTTTTATAAGTTATAAGCTACAAGTTATAAATTTTGAAGCTGATTAGTACTGTTTCAGATCAGTTGTGAAACTGATCAGTACTGATGAGTACCAGTTTTGAAACTGATCAGTCCTGCTGCGTATCAGTTTTAAAACTGGTCAGTTTTGATCCAAACAGAGATGAAAAATTACCGGTAATTTATTATCATCGGTAATATTACGTAATATTACGCGAATATTACGTAACATTGGGTAATATTACCGAAGACTTAAATTACCAATATTAACGGGGTTTGGGTAATATTACGGTAACCTACGGTAATTTTGGAAATATTACCGTAGTTTTCAGATTTTTTTCGAAATGTCAGTATGCCACATCAATGTGAAATGTTTAAGCCAAGTCCACAGCATGACTGGTTCTGTAGAGACTCTCAAAGATTACTGCAAAATAAAACAATTGAATCGAAATCGAAATCGAAATTGCCATTCTTTTCCTTGACATATTTTCTTGGAAAAATGGTCAAATTTTTGTTAATGTTTCCAGACTAAAAATTTTATTAGAGGCACTATTCGAATAGCTAAATTAAAAAAGGGGTGTTGTAACATGAACGAATCCTTTCAGGATTATCCTAAGCAAATTGTAGTTTGCATATTTCATCCGTAATAGGTGAACATCGAGGGGTGACGCACTTCTGCGGTTTATGGAATAAATGGGAATAAATGGAGTAAATGGGAATAAATGGAATAAATATTGGAATAAATGGAATAAATGATAATTTTTTCAAATTCGTCAAAACTTCAAATAGACTTGATTTTGATGGCAACGCACACAAAAAACCATACTAATGTGTCGAAAAGTGAAAAAACCCACTTTTGAAAACTTAAAAGAGTTTTTGTTGAAAAATGGAATAAATGAAATAAATAAATTTATTCCATTTATTCCCAAAAAAATAAAATTTAATCTCAAGATAGTTTAAATACTTTATAATTTGTGTAAACCTTTTATTGAACTTATTTGTCTAACTTGTGATGTGTTTGGTTCAGATATTTCGCAAAAACAACAAAAAAAATTTTGGGAATAAATGGAATAAAAGAATAAATGAAATAAATGGAATAAATGAAGTGCGCCACCCCTCGGTGAACATGGTTTGGAAACTAAATTTGAAAAACTAGTACGTTCAGTACAAATTCATCGAAAATCTTGGACATTTTTTCACTTCGTTACTCTTATCTCAACTGCAACCAACTTCGCTATAATAAGGTTACCAAAACAGGTAACTAAAGTGAAGTAGCTACGAACCGAGATAGTGCAGGCATGACGATTAACTAGATTCGATCCCAGCGCTGTGGTGGCCAACCGTATTTTTCTATTTGTTGTAACAACGCACCAAGCAAGCAAAGTAGTAGAAAATGACTTGAGTCAGAGCCTAAAATAACCTATATGGGAGGAGGAAAAGTGCACCGGACGCCCACTGACGTTCTACAAAGCCTTTCTCGTCCTCCCCAGTCACTTTTTAGAAATTTAGAAATAGAGTGAGTTCACTGCATCGTAGAACAAGTAGTGACGGTTGGTTTTTGTATCGGAATGTCATCTTTTGACCGTGTGTGCATAGTGTAGTAACTATAATACCGGGACGTTTTTCGGCCGAAAACACCGGGACAACTCCTTGAAAGGGAAGCGAAAACGAAATTGAAGATAAAATTGCTAGGAAAAAAGACAAAAAGGAAGAAAACGTTTAGCTTGCAAATGCGGTAAATGATTTAGAAATGAGAAGTGGCTGTAAAACGGGAAATGACTGAAAAAAGAGAAATAATTGAACGGTGTTCTGCAGTAACTGAGTGTTTTCATTGTGATAACAATAGAATGACAAAGATGGTGCAGAACACCGTTTAATTCAGAAACCGAAGTAGCTTATCCGCACAGTGATTTGAGATCGAAATTTCAAAAATTTCGCTTCGCTCGCGATTTCTTTCAAAAAAATTCTTGAGTCCATAATCTAAATTTTTTTCGCTCGCTCCGGTAGCGCTTTATTACTTCTTTGCAGAATGTTTGAGTTCGAATTCTCATCAAATTTCGCTCGCTTCACTCACAGTTTCTTTCACGAAGATGCATGTGTTAGTAATTTAAAAATTGTTCGTTCGCTACGGCTGCGCTTTTTTACCTCTCTACACTGGTTTGACTTCGAAAGCACAAAAATTCGAAGAGAGATTAGATTTGCGACTTTTGCTCTTGAAAACTACGCCCTTTCTGTGAAAGTCCTCCCCAGTACAAATTACTTACTTTAGGCTCTGACTTGAGTCGAATAGAGGACTTTTTAATATGAGTTGCCAGTTTGTGTTTGGGAAGTCAGAGTCGGTGGGTCTGAGCAGTATCGCCTTTGCTTTAACATCAAAAAAATCGACTCTAGAATTTTTAACGGGGCGAATAATTTTAATGAAAAACTGTCACTCTGCGGACCTCTATTTGACATCTGGACTTCTATTATTTTGCTTGGTGCGAGGGTTGTAATATAAAACTGTTTGAAGCTTGACAGTACAACAACAATAATTATAATTATAATAAGTACAACTTACAATAATTTATTTGCTCTAAATTGTTCTAAGGACTCGTATACTATTTACGTTGACCAGAGAGTATGTTCTCTTCGATGTTTGTGTTATAGTGGTATTGACTTCCGCACGGTCACTAGATAAAGCGTAAGAGGCGAATACGGAGACTGTTACTACGTTTTTATCGAAAGTTGCTCTTGGCTAATTCCATCGGTAACCCATACATTGGCGCTACCATGTCACCTGGGGAACGAATGTGTTTTGTCTCATGTTTCTATAAATCACATTGAAAGAGTGAAAGAGATGAAATTCGTTACCCAGGTGACGGTACCGATGGAATTAGCCTCTTACTCTTAACTTCATAAATTACATTACGCAAGAGGGGAATGGGAGGTATGAGGCAGGCGTTACGGTTGGAACAAAAATTGGTCAAATTTGACTCTTTTTGCGTTACACCAACAAACTTCCTCTGAAATAAAGTGCGTCGTTATGTTGAACTTCGATTCGCGTCATATTTCAGTCGTTCTGAATATTTTGGTTACCCTACTCGGTAATATTACGTAAGTTACGTAATATTACCGAAACTTTAAATTACTAATGTTACCAATGTAATTTTACGTAATATTACCTGGTAATATTCCAGCGTAATATTACCGTTCCATCTCTGGATCCAAATCAGTTTTAAAAGTGATCAGTACTGATCTAGATCTGTTTTGAATCAGTAGTTATCAGTAATGATCACTTTCAAAACTGATACCGTCAGTACTGATCAGTTTCAAAGTGATATGAATCAGTACTGATCATTTTTAAAACTGATTCGCAACAGTACTGATCAGTTTCAAAACTGGTCTGAAACAGTACTAATCACTTTCAAAACTTATAAG
Organism: Pseudolycoriella hygida; assembly: GCA_029228625.1. Classification (NCBI taxonomy): domain Eukaryota; kingdom Metazoa; phylum Arthropoda; class Insecta; order Diptera; family Sciaridae; genus Pseudolycoriella; species Pseudolycoriella hygida. The sequence continues at coordinate 122,356,373 of CM055404.1, forward strand.
TTGTAGCTTACAACTTATACAAATTTATAACTTAAACCGCAAACTTATAACTTATAAAATTTATAACTCATAACTCATATCTCACAACTCATAAAAATTTATAACTTAAAACAAAAACATGTATAAAATATAACTAATAGCTATATGTATATGTTCCAATTTCGGCGATAAGTCGCTTTGCCCAAACTCTCTATTATTCGACAATACTTTTACATTAAAAATTAAAAAATTTTTATATAATTTTTCTGATATTCGGTCGAAAAAATATTTTAGCAGAAGAAACCTTTTCAAAACTTTTTCTCACCAATTTTCTTAGACCAAAATTATTCTAGACCAAAATGTTTTCTACTAAAATATATTTTCGACCGAATATCACATCTAAAACGAAAAATCAATGTATGTTAATATTTTTTAAATTGAAATGTAAGAATAATGGTCGAATAATGTAGCAAAAGTCATAACTGTTACATTAGTCATCCATCTTTTGTACATCATTTTAACATGATTTTTACATTATTTATCCATAAATTTCCCATTAATGTAAAAACAATGAAAAAATGATGTAAATGCTTCTCTTATTGGAATGTAGAAATGATGGAAAAATAATGTAGCAAAATCCATCGTTATTACGTTAATTATCCATCTTTTGTACATCTTTTTCACATGATCTACATAAATTTTACAAGAATTTTCCATAAAACATACACAAAATTTACATTATTCTTACATAAAGAATATAATTGAAAGCCGGTGTACTTGAGGCATCCGGATTTTGAGATGTCTGGATTTTGTAGCGTACGGATTTTGTAAGGCCACCGTTTTGAGAGTGCTAACGGCTGGCGGCTAGGCTGACCGAAAAGTGCCGGCGGCGGCTAGAACGACGGCTGCGATTCCGTGGCACTTATGTTTGATGCGAGTGTTTGTCGGTAGGAAAATTGTAACATTCAAGATGAATCCGTTTGAAGTGCCTCTTTCTAACAAGTTATCATCAGAATAAGGAATAAATGTTTTCTAAAGTGAATACTTCATGAAGATGAGGGGTAAGATGACAAAAGGTGTTAACTCGCACTTTCTTTAATTTATAAAACTTTTATAACAAAAGAAAATGTATTTAGAAAACGACATCAAAAGGAACATTTCCCAACAAGTTGACGTTCTGAGAATTACTTATTATGAAGAAGAAATGTGAGAGAAAAAAAAACTCTTCATCGCAAAACTTTGTAACCCTTTTTCTGTTTCACCAAAGCAGAACGTTTAATTGCGAAATGAAATTACAGCTTCAATCTCCCTTGAAATGTATCACAAATTTTGAAAAGAAATATTATTACTTTGGATTTTGTGATGTTTTCGTCACCAGATAAATTGCGCAGGAAATTGTATTTTATAAATTACATGAGAATATGTTAATGGAATTATTCAAACGAAATAGGAAGAAAAAGGGTTGAATATCTAAGGAAATTGTCTGCATTTTAGTGTCTCATGTCGCAGTTAATCATTTTTATTGTTAAAATTTATAGGCCGTTCGTATTCAAATAGGATGTAATATGATTTTCTCATTCGATGCTACAGTACATTACAACATAGGAACATGTACGTGAAGTGCTTCATAATTTCTTTTCAATGACTACAAAAATGTCTACGAGTGGAGCACAGAGCAAAGAGTTTCCTGTTGTATTAACATTCGAATGTAAAAAGTCGCTATTTAGATTATGAAAAGTTTTTTGCAATTCACCTACAAAAAACTCGCTATCGTATGAGGTCCCTTTTCGCACTAGTGCGACAAAACTAGTGTCATACAATTTTATCGCACTAGCGCGTAAAAACTGTTTTTACTCACTAGTGGGAAAAAATAATTAAAATTTCGACAAATTTTGGCAAGTAAAAACACGCAGGGAAAAGCTCGTTTTTTGTTGGTGAATTGCAAAAAAAGGTTGTTTGATACACGTTACTAGCGGGTTACCCGAAACTTTGAAATACCCGACCCAAACCCGAACCCGAGTCGTTTTTTTCGGGTTCATGTGTTTCGGGTTTCGAAAATTTTAATCGGGTCGGGCTCGGTCCGGGTCGGGTTTAGAAACAATTCGGGTTTCGAAAAATTTTATCGGGTCGGGTTCGGTCCGGGTCGTGTTTCGAAAAATGGTCGCTCCGCTCATCTCTACACGTTACTTATGCTGGTAGTTTAACGTCGGCTCATGTCGGCAATCTCACATCTAGTGCGTTAAACTACCTTCATACGTAACTTGTATGTAGGGTGCCAATTTGTCTTGTACTTCATTTGTTGAGGCAGGGTCTACGGAAAAAACGAGGGGCAAATAGAAGATGATTAAAATTTTGGGTGCGAAAAAATTACTTCTGGAAGGATATCCCTTCATTTCAATTTGAGATTTTTTCAAATTTTCACTAATCCACAGGAGTGCTGGATGCTCTACTTTCCCTCTATAGGTTATCGTCCACTTATTCAGTTCTGTAGCTTAAATTCACTTTGTTAGGAACCGACATTTTAAGCATAACACTCGGCATAACATACCGACCGCTGATGGAGTGTTTTCTATTATGGTACATACTCAAACGTTGTGTTTAAATCATCAAAGAAAACTTGTCGACGCGACGCTACGATTTGCTATTCATAACCGATTTGTATGTTGCATGTGTATTTTCTAACACCATTCGCTTCCCAGCCAAATAATTTGCATTTTTGGGTATCCCAAACCCCGATTTCTATTCACCTTATCTCCATATTCATTAGCACATTTATGGCTTGAGAAATATTTGTAGACGAATTTGAAGTGAAAGTCGGAAGTTGGTCCTTTCTTTTCCTCTTGAATTCATTCGAAATATGGCGGTGGTTTGATATTAGAATAAAAAAAACACCAAAAACACAACCATTTTTATTCAAATACGAAAACAATTGATACGAAAATGTTCCCCAAAAATTCATAACCGAATACGACTTCCAACTTTGATGACAAACAAATTAGGTTTGCAAGAACAACTAAATAATTCCATACGACCCACTTACAATCACCAATCAGTTCCGCCGGGATTTCTGGTATGGAGTCCCGAATGCCAAATGCCGTCGTTGGATCCACTTGCAGCTGATGTTATGGAATTATTCAATAAGGAAAAATACGAAGAATGCTCCTCGGTCAAACCGCTTACTAGAATCGCACGAAATACTACCACGGGTGCTGCATATTTGGTGCTGGATGAAAGACGACGTGTTTCATTTTATTATAAGGGCAATAGAAACAACAAATTGGACTGTTGCTATCAGGAAATTGTACGGTCTGGTGCGAACAAAACTGCTGATGAAAAATTCAAGTAAGTTTCTTCTTTAAATTTGAATAAGCCGTTAGTTTAGGGAAGAGATACTTTACAAAATGTTTCACTACACCTATCCACCTTTCGAATTTATATAATTCTTAAAAATCGAAATGCCCCGCCCCTCACTCTATCCAATCACGTTATTGTCATCGTCTCACAACAACTTAGCTGATTCTGGCAACCCTTTTTTGAGTTTCTGACTGAATTCATTTTGCGGTTTCTGAGCTAACGAAAGTGGTGGAAGTAATCTGCGATTCCCTAATCGCAATCCTGATTCCCTTTAGTACATTGTCCGACAGTTTTAATACCTTGTCTGACATTTTTAGTACATTGCCTGAGAGTTTTAGTACATTGTCCGGCAGTTTTAGTACATTGTTCGACAGTTTTAGTACATTGTCTGACATTTTCCGACAGTTTTAGATAGATAGATAGAATAAGTGGGTGGAAAGTATGGCCTTCAGCACCTAAGCCTCAGATAGGCTTGTTGTGCGTTCCTACGGTTGTTTAAAGTCTCTCAGTTCGGTTAATAAATTTCATAATATTGTTTGGAGCGATGCTCCAGGCTGCAGAGTAGTTAGTTGTGAATGAGTCTAGGTACAATTCCCTAGCTTTAATATAGGCTGGGCAATGACAGAGGTAGTGTTCCGTACATTCTATTTCGCCGCACTTATCGCACTCAGGATTGTGGATCACTCCGATCGTATGGAGATGCTTGTTCAAGAGGGTGTGTCCTGTTAAAACGCTGGGTAATTTTCTTAAGCTGGATTTATTTAGCGATAGGAAGTGTCGCGAGTTTCTATTGTTTATTCTGATGCAGTTTTTTGCTTGCCTTGAAGTCCTTATGGAATGCCAGTGATCGTTAAAACGCTTCACCTTCCAGTTTGTAACCATACGCTGGAACAAGAAATAAGGTACCGCTAATCCTGGTTCAGGGCCAGCTAGGTAGTTATTAGATGCTATTCTAGCTAGTTCATAAGCTTATTCGTTACCTGGAATGTTCAAAGGATATGGCATGGTCTTTAGACAACTTCCGACAGTTTTAGTACATTGTTTAACTGTTTTAGTTCATTGTGTGACTTTTTTAGTACATTGTCGGACAGTTTTACTATATTGTCCGACAGTTTTAGTACAAACACAACATTTTTAGTACATATACCTTCAGTTTTAGTATACGTTCCAGCTATTAGTATGTGTTTCGATACTTTTAGTACATGTTCATGCAGATTTAGTTCACGTACCAACGCGATTTAGTACATGTGCCTTCACTTTTAGTAGACATTCTCAATTTTGGTATACCTTCAGTTGTGCCTCCTGTAGTATATGAGTTACAGCATTACTCTGCGGATAACACTGATAACTTCTAGTACATGCTTCGACAGCTGTAGTACACATACCCACAGTGTTAGTAACTGCATCGTCACTTTTAATGCACGTTCTGACAATTTTTGTATATAAATTGTTCCCTCACCGTAAACCCTAACGTCTGTTATCTTGAAAGGCGATCACTATCAGGATTATAGTTTAGCGGGTCACTCGAAACTCAACTAAAAACACGACCTGACACGAGTGGCAGATAAACGTGGAAAATTCTTTTGCAATCAAAAGAAAATCAATTGTAAGGAAAATCATATACACCATAAATCACCAAAAAAATCCGCAAGAAAATCTTTAGAAATCAAGGGAAATCCTTGAAAATCACTGAAAATCCTTGAAAATCACTGAAAATCCTTGAAAATTACTGAAAATCCTTGATAATCAAAATACTATCCCTAAAAATAGTGTAAAAATGCTTGAAAATCCTCAGGAATAGAGATGAGCGGGTCGCCCGAAACTTCGAAAAACCCGACCCGAACCCGAACCCGAATTGTCTTTTTCGGGTTCATGGGTTTCGGGTTTCGAAAATTTTAATCGGGTGGGGTTCGGTCCGGGTCGGGTTTAGAAGCAATTCGGGTTTCGGGTTTCGAAAAATTTTATCGGGTCGGGTTCGGTCCGGGTCGGGTTTCGAAAAATGGTCGACCCGCTCGTCTCTACTCAGGAATTGACAAAAAAAGTCCCTAAAAATCAAAAAAAGTATAGAAAATCATTGGAAATAAAAAAAATCCTTTGAGGATTTTTTTAAGAAAATCCTTTTGCATTCCAAATACACTATTATCTGCCCCTCGACCTGAGCCCGAATCAATTTGTCGGGTCGTGCTTTTGATTTTTTGTCCTGGTCGTTTCGTTTGTTTTTTTGGTTCGGGTTGGGAACAAGTTAACTCTGGTCAGGGCTTTGGGTTTCAACTTTTTTATTTTGGATCGAGCTCGGTCGGGTTTTAGATCGGGCTCGGTTCGAGTACTATTTGGTGGTTCCACACCTCTAGTCGGTATTGATGAATGTGAAGCGACTCTCAAATGTTCATTGAATCCAATACTCAACGCACCTTTCAGGTAGTAAAATGAAGTGTGCTGACCGACACGTTTCTTCCTGAGGAACTCAAAATATGACATCACTAAATTTTTAACGTAACCCACTAGTAGTCCGTATCACTCATATCTCAGCTCCCACACCACCTAGACAGCTCAAACTTTCGCCACCCGAAAGCTTTTTGACTCTAGATTTTCAGAAATGCAAGAGGAAAGGGGTCGGATGTGTTCGATCCCATTTATGCATATCTCGGCTTCTAGACCACCACCTAAGGAACTGAAACTTGTGTCATTCAATATTTCCTTGAATCTAGATATGCAGAAATGATGGAGGGGGAGGGATTCATTGCGTATTAAACATATTTCGGCTACTATACTACCTGGAGACTTGAAACTTGTGCCAATCGATAGCTCTCTGACTCTATATTTGCAGAAATGCCGGAGGGGTAAATGCCCAAAGAGACGAAACTATTCAAAGATCCGTAGAGTCTAGAATGCTCCAGAAAGTTCAAGAAAGATGTAGATTCTAATGCTTTAGAAAGTTCTGGAATGTTCGAGGAAGTTCTGGAAAGATCTGGAATACTCGAGAAAGTTCTAGAATGTTCGAAAATGTTCTAGAATGTTCTTAACAGTTTGGAATGTTCTAGAAAGTTCTGGAATGTTCGAGAAAGTTCTTGAATGTTCTATAAAGTTCTAGAATGTTCTGGACTGGAATTTTCTAGAACGTTCTGGAATGTTCCAGAAAGTTCTAATAACTTCTAGAACGTTCTAGAAACTTTTGGAATGTTCTAAAAAGTTCTAAAACGTTCTAGAAAGTTCTAAAGTATTCTAAAACGTTCTGGAATGCTCGAATAAGTTCTAGAATGTTCTGAATGTTCTAGGATTTGATTGATTTTATTTCAGGGCACAAGCAACATAAAATAACAATGAATAAAAAGTACTCCTTGTATAATTGCTCGCTTGAAGCACTAAGGCCAGCTTCATTGGGCCAATTGTGCCAAACCCAATTTTCGCTATTCTATTGTTGTTGTGTGGTGATGCGGTGAAGTGATAATGGTCTGATGTGGGCTATTGTGTGGTTGTGTGGTGACATGTGGTGATGAAAGTAAACTTTGAATACCTCAAGCAGAGGGATGGTCAAGCCATTTGCTTCCTGTAATGTAAGAAACAACGTTAGCTACCGGTATTTCTCGAAATTCTTCCAAAGTGAGGTAGAAGTCTCCTAGCCACTTAATCCTCAAGCCCACAAGGGCTGGACAGTGTAACAGGAAGTGCTTAGCTGTCTCAGGCACGTCCCCGCACTTTCTACAGTTCGGGTCATTACTATGTTCTGGGAAGTTCTAGAATGTTCTTGAATGTTCTGGAATGTTCCACAATCTTCTAGAAAGCTGTGGAATATTCTACAAAGTTCTTGAATGTTCAAGAAAGTTCTAGCTTGTTCTAGAAATGTCTGTAATGCTCGGGAACGTTCTGTAAAGCTCAAGAATGAGCCAGAAACTTATGGAATGTTCTAGAAAGCTCTGGAAAGTTGTATCAAGTTCTAGAATGTTCTATAAAGTTCGAGTATGTTCGAGAAAGTTCTGGAATGTTCTAGAATATTGTCAGTTTTCCAACTATGTTCGTTTGCATAAACAATTGAAAGCAACTGTGTAATTAAGTCCTACAAGCTAAGATGTGTGGTACGCGGCTACACCCATTTATGGGTTTTTTACAACATTTTTAATAATTCTTTTTTTCAGCTTATCACGATGTATCGATTTCAACAAAACAATCAAACTGCCACCAAAAATTGAATTTCTCCTGGTAAGATGTAAAAGTGGTGGAAAGGCAACGTACACAAACACCCATGCCATTGTACGTGATCGTCCAGAGATACGAGAAACACTCAACCAATACGAAGTAGCAAGCGAGAAGCGTCCGTTAAGTGTACTTATGTTGTCTATTGACAGTATTTCGAGACTGAATTTGATAAGAGCAATGCCTATGACCGCCCAGCACGTTTATGACACGGGCTGGTTCGAACTTCAAGGATATAATAAGGTTTGCCTCATTCCGTTGTGTTAAGTGGCCGTTCATAAATTACGTAGCGCTTAAATGAGCCTCTTCTAAACCATTCACCTGTACGCTCCGTTCTCTTCCTACGTTAAGTAATTTACGAACTGCCAGTGACGTTTCTTTCGAGTTACAATTTTACTGAAAAGAATCGTGAAAGAAAATTTGTGTCAAACATTCCAGATCGCCGACAACACTTATCCCAATCTCATGGCCATACTTGTTGGTTATAACAACACTTTAGCGTACGATGAATGCCAACCCACTATACCTGGAAAACTAGAGACTTGCCCATTTATTTGGCAAAGTTTTCGTGACGCTGGTTACGTGACTGCATATGGCGAAGACGAGGCTAAGATCAGTACATTTAATTATCACAAAACTGGATTCGTTGTCCCACCAACGGATTTCTACCTTCGTCCGTACATGATGGGTAAGTGTTCTGATAACTTTGTTCCCGAATTTTCTAACTAAACCTTCCACCAGCTGCTGAAAAGAATCTCCACACTAAGCTAAAACATTCTTTAACTCTGTGTCTCGGCTATAAACATTCAACTGATCATATCTATGACTATGCGTTGGATTTTGCAACGACATACAAAAATGACCCATCGTTTGGACTGTTTTGGACCAATACGTTCAGTCACAACGATATAAGTGATCCGTAAGTTACAAAGCTTGAGACTATGGGCGTCGTCGCTTATTTTCTGTTTTCTTGATAGGTCGTCAATGGACGGTAAAATGAAAGCCTATTTGGTTGAACTGGAAACTAGAGGCATATTGAACAACAGTATGGTTGTGTTCTTCAGCGACCATGGATTACGTTTTGGACCGGTCAGACATTTAGTAACAGGGTGGTAAGTGTTACATCGTTTTTGTTAGCTTTAGGGAGCTTTTTCGAACTCTGATCTTAGAAAATTAGAATTCGCTCACAGAATTATACTGCCGGATGAAGCTAAAGCAACGTATCGCATTCACTGTAGAGTTGAGCTTTCGAAAAATTTGAGCTTCAAGCTCAAGCTTTCGAAAAATTTGAGCTTTAAGCTCAAGCTTTCGAAAAATTTAAGCTGTAAGTTCAAGCTTTCGAAAAATTTGAGCTTTAAGCTCAAGATTTCGAAAGTTTTTCATTATAAAGAGTAAAAATTGCGAAATGTTACGTGGTTGAGTACAGTGAGACAAAAGCTCTCCACCCCGCCAAAAAAGCTTTGAAGGTAAATTAAAAAAAATGTTTTATCTTCATCAATTACAGGCTGGAGGAGCGTTTACCATTCATATTTATTTGGCTGCCTGAATGGTTCAAAGAAGACCATCCCGAAATTGTTCAAGCATTGAAAGTCAATCGTAATCGTTTGACCAATCCGTATGATTTGCATATGACGTTGAAACACATATTGGAACTGTCTGAACGCATAACAAAATTGCCGCCAGCGAAAAGTTGTGAATTGTGCCAAAGTTTATTTCAAGAAATGCCATGGAACAGGTAAATTCAGTAATCTTTGTTGAGAAGTTAATGTGTTCTGTCGTTCAATCATTGAAGTACAAAGGGGCTAAAATTTTCTAAAAGCTCTGAATGTGCTTTTTTGAGCTTTCAATTTCTTTTGAGTTCCACTAGAAATTCTACGAAGACATAGAAGCTCAAAAAAGTTTTTTAAAACGAAGTACCTTTACCTATCAGGCACCCCATTTTCATCTGCCAACTAAAATTGACACTTCTTTTTCAGATCATGCCAAAGTTCAGCCATCACAGAGCATTGGTGCACGTGTTCACCGTACAAGACAAATGACAAAAACGATGCAATTGTGAACAAGGGCGTGAAATTTGTCATCGATTTGTTGAACAGTGAATTGAACGAATATTCAAACAAAACATTTCGACTGTGCGCCGAGCTGAAGTTGAAGAGCATCTTCTATGCGCGAAAGGCTGAGTACAAGTCTGCGCACAGTCCGTACGATGTTTATATGTTCGTTTTTGAAGCGTCTCCCAGTGACGGCGTATTTGAAGCGACAGTCAAATATTTTATAAAACGAAAAACCTTCGAACTGTCTGGATCTGTGAGTCGGTTGAATATGTACGCTAGTCAAAGTAGTTGCATGGAGAATGATAATATGAAAAAGTTTTGTTATTGTCTTAAGCGACCCAAAGGGTAATTTGCAATTGTTTCTCTTATAGTTATATCATCAAACATGTCATACAACTTACGAAATGTAATTTTGCCAAAACTTTATTGTAAGAATTTTTAGCTTAACGATAGAATGAAGGATCAGAATTTAGGGGTTTACGTTGTGTAGTTTAAGATTTTGTTTTGAAACGAGAAACACCATTTTTACACACTTTTCGAGTAAATACGCGTGTGAAAGAACCCATCTAGTGGTAGCTTTCGAACTAAATGGAATCATGTGACCAATAAAGTCCTTAGGCACTTTTTTTAAATTCATTTTTATGATGGCTTTGTAGGCCGAGGTGAACGTTTGCTTATGATCCAAGAGAGAGACAACTATGGAAAATCGTCTACAATAATTGAATTGTGGTCATTATTCGATCAAAGATGTACTCACGTCAGTAAATCAATGTTGAATCACAAATGAATCACTAGTAGATCACAAGTAAATCACCAGTGAATCACTAGTAAATAACCAGTGAATCACTAGTAAATCACTAGTGAATCACTAGTAAATCACCATTGAATCACTAGTAAATCACATGTGAATTACTAGTAAATCGCTAGTAAATCAAGTAAATCAGTTGTAAATCAAATTGTAGATCACTAGTAATCCGTCAGTTTCTTAATTTGAAAACAGTTCTAGTACGTATCAGTTTATGAATTACGATGCCGCTTTGGTGCAACGAAATATGATTTACTGTTTTGTTATTTAGTGTGAGTTTCAAATGTTCGTCTATTGATCGCTATTTGACGGAAATTTATTCTGCATTCAACATTTATTTGATCAAGTGGCAAAAACACCGTTTTCCCCTCGATCAGATGGAGAATATTTCCAATCACCAGTGATTCACTAGTAAATCACCAGTGAATCACTAGTATATAACCAGTGATTCACTAGTAGATCACCAGTGATTCACTAGTAAATCACCAGTGATTCACAAGTGAATCACCAGTGATTCACTAGTAAATAACAAATGATTCACTAGTAAATCACCAGTGATTCACTAGTAAATCGTCAGTGATTCACTGGTAAATCACCAGTGATTCACTGGTATATCACCAGCGCATAACTAGAAAAGTTCTAGAACAGGTCAGTTTATCAGTTTATCAGACTAGCGATTGGAAATATTCTTCATCTGATTGACGTGAAAACGGTGTTTTTGCCATTTGATCAAATAAATGTCGAATGTAAAATAAATTTCACCAGTGATTCACTAGTAAATCAGCAGTGAATCACTAGTAAATCACCAGTGAATCACAAGTAAATCACCAGTAAATCACTAGCAAATCAATTGTAAATCACTAGTAATCCGTCAGTTTCTTAATTTGAAAACAGTTCTAGTACGTGTCAGTTTATGAATTACGATGCCGTTTTGGTGCAACGAAATATGATTTACTGTTTTGTTATTTATTGTGAGTTTCAAATGTTCGTCTATTGATCGCTATTTGACGGAAATTTATTCTGCATTCGACATTTATTTGATCAAGTGGCAAAAACACCGTTTTCCCCTCGATCAGATGGAGAATATTTCCAGTCACCAGTGATTCACTAGTAAATCACCAGTGAATCACTAGTATATCACCAGTGATTCACTATTAAATCACCAGTGATTCACTAGTAAATCACCAGTGATTCACTAGTAAATCACCAGTGATTCACTAGTAAATCACCAGTGATTCACTAGTAAATCACCAGTGATTCACTAGTAAATCACCAGTGATTCACTAGTAAATCACCAGTGATTCACTAGTAAATCACCACTGATTCACTAGTAAATCACCACTGATTCACTAGTAAATCACCAGTGATTCACTGGTAAATCACCACTGATTCACTGGTATATCACCAGCGCATCACTAGAACAGTTCTAGAACAGGTCAGTTTATCAGTTTATCAGACTAGCGATTGAAAATATTCTTCATCTGATCGAGGTGAAAACGGTGTTTTTGCCATTTGATCAAATAAATGTCGAATGTAAAATAAATTTCACCAGTGATTCACTAGTAAATCAGCAGTGAATCACTAGTAAATCACCAGTGAATCACTAATAAATCACCAGTGATTCACTAGTAAATCACCATTGATTCACTAGTAAATCAGCATTGATTCACTAGTAAATCACCAGTGAATCACTAGTAAATCATCAGTAAATCACTAGCAAATCAATTGTAAATCACTAGTAATCCGTCAGTTTCTTAATTTGAAAACAGTTCTAGTACGGGTCACTTTATGAATTACGATGCTGTTTTGGTGCAACGAAATATGATTTACTGTTTTGTTATTTAGTGTGAGTTTCAAATGTTCGTCTATTGATCGCTATTTGATCAAATGGCAAAAACGCCGCTTTCCCCTCGATCAGATGGAGAATATTTCCAATCGCTAGTCTGATAAACAAGTTTTTTGTGCTGATTTATCAGAGACAGAGAGATTTTTAATGCCTCACGGTATTTTTTCTTCGAAAAGAACCCTGCAACCATTTTGTAAAGAATGAGGAAACAGAACCATTTCTCGAAAGTTCATTAGTTGAAAATATTTAGCTGAAAAATCTTTCACTAGATGGGAATCAACGCAATATCGGCTGTCATAAAATAAATCGCGTTAAAACCTTGGCCATCAGAGCAAAAAGTCCGACTTACATTCACATATTTTTTGTAGCATTATGAAAAGAGTTCTAGAACAGCGAAACATCAGACAGCATTGTTCATGGTTCCGTGTATTGAGTATTTAAGGCACTATATTCCAACCTGTCTTGTTGAATTTTTCCTAAATTCTACCTTTCAAAATCTTAAACAATCCTTTAGGATCGATGCAGTGCGTAGCGGAGAAAGTTTCGTAATTTATGAACACCCTTTCACGGTGATAAGCTGATCCTTTATTTTTTTATATCAAGCATTAGATCATAAACACAATGTTGAGAGTTCAACGAATGAAATAAAATTCAATCGAATTCCTAGAGTTGACAAAAATGTGCCATAAATCAAGGCACAAAAGTTAGTATCAAAATATACGAATTTTTTTATTTTCTAAATCGTAAAGAATGTCCCTTAAAAGCACTAAAAAAAACAGTTGCGAGAGACAATAAATATATCATAGAGAAGTGCTAAAGAGCTTTTATTTTTTTTAAAAATGAACCTGAAATCATTGTGTTAGAATTGAGTCTATATTTTACTAGAATGTATGGAATATCAAACTTGTATCCTAGAGTTAGATTCGTAACTTACCTACAACAACATTCTCAACAGGAGAAGAAAAACATATTATTGTATTATGTGATGCTATAAACTTAAGTTTTAACATTTCGTTTCCTTGTCTTAAGTAAGCATTTGGTTTTATCAATTAGGCGTTAGACAACTATTATCACAATCTGATGTATTGAAAATTATTAAATATCATTTTTATTCCAAAAGGATTTTTTTTCTAATCTAAGACTTCAAATGTTTAATTTCGAAAAGAATATGCCGTGATATCCGTCGCAAAGAGAAAGAGAAATTTTCGATCATCTTGCCGTATCGACAAAACAATAGAAAAACAAAATGAGTCGTACAACATTCGAAAACCGCTCTTTTCGTTCGAGCATTTCCGAATTCTCTCAAGAGAAGTGGTATATTCGAAAACATTGGTGCCGTACATTCGAAAATCGCTCACTTCCACGAATGTTAAAGTTCGTTATAACATTACGCGTATACGACATTCGAACTGCGGGCACACAGTTGTCGAACGAAAATTCAAAATAAAATCGATTCAGAAAAATAAGACGCAGACAATTGATTGAAAACAAAACTTCAATTCTGCTGTGTGGAGTTCATCGGCAGCTACGCTCTCTGACAGCATTGAGTCGATCACAACAAAAACCCTTTTTAAGAGGGAAACGCGACGCAAGTCCTCGTCCCTTCTTCCAAAACAACTGATATCAATTTGGGTGACGCTTCCGGCTTCGGAACGCACAAAATTCTTTTGAATTTTAAATTTTTTTCCATGTATTCTTGCGTGCGTGGGCGAGGGATGGGGTCTAAAGTCTGTCTTTTTTAGCGTGCGCACTATTTGAATGGCCCTTAATTGTACTTTTTGAGTAAGTGTGCTGCTTACCTAGTCAGTACCAAAATATTTATTATAATAAATTCCAGATTACAGACAATTTTACATTTCAAACCATTGCCGCGTTCTCACGAAATCATTGTCGTGTAATTTATAAATACGTCCTTATCTAGGTATGCAGCACATTTACTCAAAAAGTACAATTAGGGCCCATTCAAATAGTGCGCACGCTAAAAAAGACAAATTTTAGACCCCCTCCCTCCCCGATGCACGCAAAAATACATGGAAAAAATTTTTAAATTTATGGAGCGCACGCTTTTCTCAAGCTCCTCCCCCAAAAAAAGAGTGCGCACTATTTGAATGGACCCTTACATTGTCGTCGTGTAGGTATTAGGCCTACCACGGATACCCACAAGCCTGAGTATCATTGCGAAGCTAAGATAGCGTAAATTTGTATAAAAACTTGGTGAAGAAGAACTTAGAGTCATATTTACACTTCAAAAGTAGACCCAGCGCAACGGTACCAACATAAGTTTGGTATTATTGGAAAGCTGGCACCAGCAGCAACCAGGAAAAACCATTTTTCAATGTTTTGGACGCTTTTCGGATACACAGGAATGGTTTGAAGTTAGCCGAAATAATCAAAGTTTTACCCCTACTTTCAACTGCTCATAACTTCATTGTGGACGAATTTTAAGCCCAACAAGACCCTTTTGCCCCGAAACTAAGATGAATAACCTTTCCAACGAGCCTCTCCACGACCTTGTACGCTTCTTGTAGCCGGAGAAATTTCTGTAAGAAAAGTGCATGTTTTCGGTTTTGAGAACACCTCTCAATAGCCACACAAACATCGATGATTTTTTTAAAAAATATTTTTGGCTTCTAGGGACCAGTACCTATCCAGGAAAGTATAAAAAAACCGCTGCGAGATGCATCCGCTTTCGGCAGGCTCTTTTTCAAAAGAATCCCTCAATAATTTTTCGACGCTTTCAGCTTTCATACGCAAAAATTAGATTTCCTGTACAAAAATACGCCCATAAAATCAAATGTTTGCGTATGAAAGCTGAAAGCGTAGAAAAATTTTTACATTGGCGGGTCCGGCATTTGTGACGCATTTTTTTAATCAAAAGTGAAAATATTTCAAAAGAATTTTTTTGCGTTCCGAAGCTGCAAGCGTCACCCAAATTGATATCAGTTGTTTTGGAAGAAGGGACGAGGACTTGCGT